>CM060118.1:3039009-3746509 GCA_030522415.1 Channallabes apus | reverse complement strand
CAGCAATCATCCACTTTAATCAGTGTATATTTTTTGAAGACAACGTGGTATCCAGGGTCAGTGGAATGTTGCAGGGCGCATAACGAGGCCTTGTGCCGGATTGAAAAAGAGCTTTTTGTCTGAACGCTGTTCAGATGATAATCCTTTGGTACACCATCACTAAGCTCAATATCAACTCATTCTCAGACTGGGCACACTGCCAGCGTTTTATTCTTTAGAACAAGCAACTGTTTGTTCTGCGATTTTACTATATGACGGGATTAAAAAAAACCCTGCTATCTATTTTAAGTTTATATATATACACCTGTATATTATAGATAGATAGATAGATAGATAGATAGATAGATAGATAGATAGATAGATAGATAGATAGATAGATAGATAGATAGATAGATAGATAGATGCTTGTTTAGATTGCAAGTGCACTACTAGTTAGTACTAATGCATAAAAAAAAAAATATATATATATATAGTATACTGATCAGAAATGACCTTGATGTCTTTCTTGTGTTAAAGTAGGCTTCAGAGTATTCAGGGCACCTGCTAGAAGTACACATCCAGCTTCAATGATTTTTAGATTAAAACATTTATTTTTACTTTTGTGACATGAAATTGTAGATTTTAGATTTTAGGGCAAATAATTCAAATTCGAATTCAAAATTTATTTGTCACATACACAGTCATACACAGTATGATATGCAGTGAAATAAATGCAACATTGGATGACCATGCTCATGCAGCACTGACTACCTTATCTTTATTCATTATAGGACTATAATAGGAAATATGTGTCTATGTTTCAGTTGACATTTTGTTGAGGTTTCCTACTGTTCATAGTTGTGGTAGTTTCAGTCCTGAAAATATAAAGGCATGTTTACCAATGCAGTCCAATTTATTCGTTTATTAAGTAGAACTGTCCTCAGTTATCACATCTTTAAGCAGATCTTCAGCAGCGTTACATGGTCTCCATATGATGCAAACTTCAACCAGAAGTTGGGTATTGGGATGAATTAGGCAAAGTCAGAGGGCAGAAAGGGTCAGTGCCGCTGGTATCTCGGCAGTGTATAGCAACAACACAATAATGAAGTTGGCAGTAGAACTGGTATCAGCTTAAATACATCTACTGTATTAAAGTAAATTAAAGCACACTAGTGAATAGTGAGTTGACTAGACACATGGTTCTCAAAGTGATGTCCGGTAGATTTAGAATCTTCCCCAATGCTTTTAGGTAGAGAAAGAAAATAAGAAAAAATAATTAATGTAAATTATTTGTGCAAATGTTAAAACTTAAATTTGCATTACAGTTGGAGTGATAGTAAAGTGCATTATATCAGCCTAATGGAGAGCAGAGCTGGCAGAAACATCTACAATATTTAGATGTGATTATCGGAGACCTGAGCTTCCTCAAGGATAAAAATGCCATTCAATGCTCAAACTCTTACCAGTCTGATGTGCAGGGAGAAGTTGAAGAAGTTGATGTCTGTTTTTCATTTTTTATGCATATTGCAGAATATTTACTTCCTACATACTGGTTTTCACTCATGGCAAATGCCTTTATGAACTGTTTAGTCTCCCGAACCATTGTGGTTCTGTGCTTTGATGTGCAAGTCAGGGAGTAGGCCCCATCCTGTTTTTCTCTCCAACATCCATACTTAAGTCTTCTTTCTTTAAAGTCACATACCTGAAAACCCAGCACCAAGGGCATAGGTGGACTCAATGCAGGTGGATTGTCTGTACTGCATATAGATGCTCCATTCATTAGGTAAAACACACCCATAAATTTTTCGCCCAGCTTCCTTGTCAGCAAAGCCTTTTCACACTTGAAGGACAGGACAGCAGATTATACTGACCCATGCTTAATAGATCAGGCATTCCTTGAAATTAGAGCAGGCCTCACATTGACCTGTCTGGATCATCTTACTCGCATGGTTGGTCTGAAAAAGTTGGATGACTGAGCAGTCATTCATTCAGGAAGTGTGAACAGGACTCTAGTGGGTTCTTTATTCCTGATTACGAAAACCGATGCTATTTAATAAGTCCCTTGGCATTCCTCCACAGTACAAATCTTCTTAGATAATCCTGACATAAAGACGTCAACAAAGACAGTGTTAAAGGTATTAATCACAGCAATATCACACCAGCTCACAAGACAAGTCTGCTTTCAAATGCTAAATTGTTCTGCTTATTTGTTGAAAAGAACTGCCTAAATTTTTTCAGGTTTGTCCCTAATGTTTCAGATTTGTCCCAGATTTTGATCTCAAGGCGGGGCGGGGGGTCACATTTCATAAAATAATTATTTGGTTAAATCTCTAAATGAGGCAAAGGTCAAAGTTGCCCCCGATTTCTACATACAATCTATTACTTTGGGGAAACTATTACATTTCCAGTAACCATGACATCAACTTTCTTCATTCTTTCATCCCTTCCTTCATATTTCCTTTCAGTTATTTTTAGTATGAGGCTTGATGAATACCACGAAACTGATTATGTAATTCTATGTAATTTTATGTATGTAAAAAATACAGTATATTTAGTTACTGTATAGGTAACAATTAGTCCTGATTAAGTTTTTATTTTCATAAAGGATATCCCTTTTATTACATTTATACATTTTCAGTGGTCAATTGTGATGTTTCTTTCTATTTGCCCCCGTATTTTTTAATTTATCTGGTTAACTAACTGGGAAATTGTAGTGGGACTGAAAATCGAAAGAAAGCGCTACTGTAATCAACTGCATTTAATCACAATCTTAGAAACTTACTAACTTACACCCCACTTTGCAGTTATTTATTTGTAAAAAAATGTTTGGAATCATCTATGATTTTCGTTCCACTTCTCACGTGTACACCACTTTGTATTGGTCTTTCACGTGGAATTCCAATAAAATTGATTCATGTTTGTTGCTGTAATGTGACAAAATGTGGAAAAGTTCAAGGGGTCCAAATACTTGCAAGCCACTGTACACCCCTTAAAATCAGGCCTATACAGTATATAAATGACAATTCAGCAGCATAGTGCAGCGATGGTGCGCTGAACAACACCTCTGAGATCTCCAAGTGCCAATCTTATCCTCTGACAACACAGTCTTAGCTGATAAAATAAGAAGACATTTTATTTTGTTTATTGGCAGGTTCAAAACGAAGTGAGTGTATACTGCCAACTATTGAATCAGAGAGTTATTCAAGGGTACAAAACTATCTTAATAAACTGTAAGCTGGCCAGAGAGAGAGAGGTAAAGGAGGAGCAATCGTACCCGGGCACAGTATGAATCAATTGTTTGAAAGCAGTCTGGGTCGTTTGTACCATAACAAGGGGTAAGTTGATTAATAGCAAAACTCAAAGATTGAGTTCAAAGTGCTCCAACAGAGGGAAGTCTTCAAGATTTGCACTTCTTTCAAGAATTTAATGGACTCTACTGTATTTGAAGCAGCTGAGATTTGATCTTACAAGAAGTAGAAATTAGTTCCAGCGTGACACAGAAGAATGAGAAGAATGTTCTGGGGTTAGCATCTGTCTGGAGATTCACATGTCTACCAGATTGTCTTCTGGGTTCTCCTGATTTTTCTTACCATGTACATGCCAGGAAGTGGATTGGCTTCCATAAGATTTGAAAGCATGTAGGCATGGTGCTTGGTGCATGGTTTAGGTGCATGATACACACCTGGGATGTCATGCACATCCTGTGTTCCTGGGATAGACTCCAAACTTGACCAATATAAGAGTTGAACAGTTACTGAAGATGACTGAATAAATAAATAACAAATAGTTTGACAGCTAAAACGTATGGCCTTAATTTTTTCTAACTTCCTTTTGCTTAAACAGGAGGCAACAAACTGAAGGCACAGCCATTCCGCTTGAACTGGGCCTGGATCTCTCTGGAGAAGGAGTACTACTTGGTGGATGAGGATGCTAAGTTCCTGGAGGTCACACTCAAGCGTAGAGGATATTTAGGAGAGACATCATTTGTCAGTAAGTATTTACTAAAATTAGATGCAGTGTTTTTGACATAATTGTTTAATGAATATACAGTATATGAGTGTGTTGATTGGAGTGAATAATGCTTTTGCAGTGTCATTACGCTGTTATTCAATGACCAAGACAAAAGCTGGAGCTACATTACCACTGGAGTTAACATGGAACTATTTCTTAAAATAATTTGTCTGTTAGTGAGTGGGCTCTTGTTAGAGCCTGGTACTTTTATGCTTATTATGTGATATATGCAGATCAGTTACATACTGTATTCAGTATTGTGTAAATTATAGGTGTGTTCTCTTTGGTCTTTTGTGAAGGTAGTTTTTTTTACAGAATTGTCTTGAACTATAACCTCACTTTTATTACTGGACAGACATGAGATGTTTTGTACATTTTTTGATGCAGCTTTAAATCCTTAGTAAGCTCTGAAAGAAACCTAAGGATCAAAGTGACTTAAAAATAAACCCATCCTCATATGGGAGACATCAGATAGTGAGACCATAAGTCATTAAATCATACAGATGTTAAAGACAAATGTCTATTAAGGTTGTTCAGTAAAAGCACATTTTGACTAATTCTATGATGCGTACAGGACATACGTTTATCATTAAACGTGTTCTATTTGTTTTCTCTCAGGCATTGCCACTAAGGATGTCACTGCTGAAAAGGACAAGGACTTTCGTGGAAAATCCCAGAAACAGGTCCAGTTTAATCCAGGGCAGACTACAGCTACCTGGAGAGTCAAAATCTTTACAGACCAGGAGTTTGAGACCTCAGAAATGTTTGAGATCCAACTTTCTGAACCAGTTATGGCAGTACTAGAGTACCCGGATAAAGCCACTGTGGAGATTGTGGACCCTGGTGATGGTAGGAAATGTTTTTTTTCCAAAGAGTGATACTCATTAATGCATATAGTGTATATGCTGTATGTTCCTAAATTTCTGAAAAGTGTTGAGTGCAATAATTAAACTATATCAAGATCTATATTTATATTTATATTTATATGTCTTTGGTAGAGTCCACAGTATTCATCCCTCAAGCTGAGTACCTCATAGAGGAGGACATTGGTGAGCTTCTGGTTCCTGTACGCAGATCCGGAGATGTTAGCCAGGAGCTTATGGTCATTTGTTACACACAGCAAGGTGAGAGCTTGCACTTTACCTACTCATTGTCCATATGATGGAAAAGTGTTAAAATGTACTAGACTTGCATGAAATATGTCTGCATTGTACCCGGTTAATGGTTTAATGTTTAATTCCATATTTTCTTTAACATTGTGTTTAATTCAGGCAGTGCCACAGGTACAATCCCAAGCACGGTGCTTTCCTACTCTGACTACATCACTCGGCCCGAGGACCACAGCAGCGTACTGCGCTTTGACAAGGATGAACGGGAGAAGCTGTGCCGTATTATCATTATTGATGACTCACTATATGAGGAAGAGGAGAGCTTTAATGTGTCCTTGAGCATGCCAATGGGAGGTCAGGTGGGAGCCAGCTTCCCCAGTGCCAAGGTGGTCATCCTGGCAGATAACAATGACGGTGAGTGATGGTACATAGAAGATAGTCTACAGTAGTAACCATAGTAACCATTGTTAGTTTACTAGTAAGGATGTTAGAGGACAAATGGTGTCTTATGTTATTTACTGTATTTACAACATCAATACATAAATTATTAGTTTATATTCACTATATAATGACCCAGTGCATTATTAGCCATTTATGATTGCATGCAACTTAATGGAAGTCAGAAAAAAACACGTACGTTTCTATTATCGCTTAAGTTACCACAGCTACTGTATAAGCAATCTATATATTGTTTCTATAAAAAAGTATTAACCTGTGATTTGTCTTATATTAATACAGAATTAATACAGAACTGTAGTCATAAAAAACTAAACTACATTTTCTGAATGTACTGATCATTCAAACATTTAACTTTTGATCTAGGCTACAGAAAGAAAACAGTACAGTAGGATGTATCCCTTGACATGACCTTTGAGTTCACATTGGCTGTGTTCCACTTACCCAATCACTTCACAATGTGGTGTTTAGAAGATGAAAGGCAGACATCAGATTGAGTCAGTTCAGGTTGGCATTTTACAGTGAAAGCTAGCCCAAACCTACAGCCATATCTGATAACAGTAAGAGTGCTCTTATTTAGCAGTTTCTGTTCTGCCTATCTAAAGAGTAACTGAACAACTGCAGTGGCTAGTGAAGTCTCGTATACACACATGTAAAGAACGAGTGAGCTCGTGCCAGGTTGGAATCAAAGGGAAAGCCAATGAGAAAGAGATAAGGTTTGGGCAGTCTACAGTATATGCCTCAAAACCACAAGGAAAGTATATCTGTGTGGATAATCTGAATTTGATAATACATTCAGTTTGGGGGAATAAAGTTCCTTGTGACTGGAAATTAACATACATTTAAATAGACAGAGCTTTCAGACTCTTATTCTTTATTGAATATATTTGCGTAATTCATCTTAAAAATATATTCATCTTAAATTAGGGGCTATGAGACCAATTTAAAAGAGAAAATGGTTAAGGAAAGGCAGTATATTATACTGTAGCAATATCACCTATGACCTCATTTTTGTTCACATTCAAGTACCTTTGCCTATTTCCTGTGTTTAGTTCCAGGTTTGAGCACTTGCCCATTCTTTCCACCTCATTTCTTCTCTATTTCCTACATTTGTTCCTCCATGGTTGAAAACAATGATTCTCAATGCATGCCAGTTTTTCAGTTGTCACCATACTGCATTCATCCTTAAAGGCCTCGTAACCTGAGAACCCAAAACATGGGCAAGGTAAAGAAAGAACAGAATTTAAGGGTGAGATCTTATAACTCAGAAACCTCTGCAGGGACAGATCAGTCCAAGCATGTCCATACATGTAGAGAGGATACAAGGAGGTATTTATTATTCTTTTCTTTAGTCTCAGCCTTGGACAGTCTAACCAACACCTGTGATTCATCTATTAGTTAATGGGAAAAAAGTTATTGTCAAAATCATAGTAACATCTGATAGATATCTGCAACATTCATGCAGTGGTTCTATGTATATATATATATATACATATTTGTTTAGTGTCCCAACTTTTTTGGAATCCAGTTTGTATACTGTATATATATATATACAGTATACAAACTGGATTCCAAAAAAGTTGGGACACTAAACAAATTGTGAATAAAAACTGAATGCAATGATGTGCAGATGGGAAATGTCAATATTTTATTCAGAATAGAACATAAATCATGGAACAAAAGTTTAAACTGAGAAAATGTATAATTTTAAGGGAAAAATATGGTGAATCAAAATGTCATGGTGTCAACAAATCCCAAAAAAGTTGGGACAAGGCCATTTTCATCTCCCCTTCTTCTTACAACACTCAACAGATGTCTGGGGACCGAGGAGACCAGTTTCTCAAGTTTAGAAATAGGAATGCTCTCTCCAACTGTTCAATCGTCATGGGCCTTCTTAGTCGCACCTTCCGCTTTATGATGCGCCAAATGTTCTCTATAGGGGAAAGAACTGGACTGCAGACTAGTTCAGTACCCGGATCCTTCTCCTACGCAGCCATGATGTTGTGATTGATGCAGAATGTGGTCTGGCATTATCTTGTTGAAAAATGCAGGGTCTTCCCTGAAAGAGATGACGTCTGGATGGGAGCATATGTTGTTCTAGAACCTGAATATATTTTTCTGCATTGATGGTGCCTTTCCAAACATGCAAGCTGCCCATGCCACACGCACTCATGCAACCCCATACCATCAGAGATGCAGGCTTCTGAACTGACCATTGATAACAACTTGGGTTGTCCTTGTCCTCTTTGGTCTGGATGACATGGCGTCCCATATTTCCAACAAGAACTTTGAATCGTGACTCTTCCATTTTGCCACACTCCATTTTAAATTATCCCTGGCCCAATGAAAACGCCTGTGCTTGTGGATCTTGCTTAGAAATGGCTTCTTCTTTGCACTGTAGAGTTTCAGCTGGCAACGGCGGATGGTACGGTGGATTGTGTTCACTGACAATGGTTTCTGGAAGTATTCCTGAGCCCATTCTGTGATTTCCTTTACAGTAGCATTCCTGTTTGTGGTGCAGTGTCATTTAAGGGCCCGGAGATCACGGGCATCAAGTATGGTTTTACGCCCTTGACCCTTACGCACAGAGATTGTTCCAGATTCTCTGAATCTTCGGATGATATTATGCACAGTTGATGATGATAACTGCAACGTCTCTGCAATTTTTCACAGGGTAACACCTTTCTGATATTGCTCCACTATCTTTCTGCGCAACATTGTGGGAATTCGTGATCCTCTACCCATCTTGGCTTCTGAGAGACACTGCCACTCTGAGAAGCTCTTTTTATACCCAATCATGTTGCCAATTAACCTAATTACTGTTAATTGGTCTTCCAGCTCTTCGTTATGCTCAAATTTACATTTTCCAGCCTCTTATTGCTACTTGTCCCAACTTTTTTGGGATTTGTTGACACCATGAAATTTGGAATCAACATATTTTTCCTTTAAAATTATACATTTTCTCGGATTAAACTTTTGATCTGTCATCTATGATCTATTCTGAATAAAATATTGACATTTGCCATCTCCACATCATTGCATTCAGTTTTTATTCACAATTTGTTTAGTGTCCCAAGTTTTTTTGAATCCGGTTTGTGTATATATATATACCCCCCATATATACACCCCCCTACACCGCCCCTTATAAAACCACAATGCTGATGTAGTTATTTTGAGGGTAATCCAGAAATCCTGGTGACAGAATGAGGCTGCGGGTTTATTCAATCTTACTTTGTCATGGAAACCTCATTTAAATATTCCAAAACTAGGGTTTTTCCAAGCCTCTCCTTATGAACAAACTCACACTGGTTATATAAAATGGAGCTTTTTGAACAAGAAATCAGAAGAATATGCACAACTTAAATAATCAATGTATAAATGCAACCATTAATAACTGATTTTATGTAACAAATAACATATGTGCTGTCTTCCAAAATCATAGTGAGCAGTAATTAATAAAATCAAACCAGTCCCTAAGATTCTAAAATTCAATTAGAAAATTACTTTCTCATGATCACTAGCACAAAGTCCAACCAATTATAGCCACTGGTGTTACCTACACTAGTGGTATACTATACATCATATAGTATACATACATCATCATCATCTTTCCAGTAAACACAACAACAGTCTATACTGTACATAAATAATCTATGCACATTCTCAGACTTCCCTTCTTTGTTGTGACTAAGGAGAAGTCATGCATACAATGCAGGCCACAACTCTGGCCAAAACATCTTGGTATGTCTAACAGATCTTGCAAGTGTGGTTGTATACAGTATGTATGTAGTAGGGGTCAAATGTGGGAAGCACAATTCAAGATGTCTGTGGTTTGGATTTGAGCCCAAAATTGGGGTCTTTTAGTTAAAATGTTTTTCTGGACTGGCTTCTGTAGGAAGGAAACAGAGTAAAGGTCACTTTCTTCCATTTATGTATCTAACACTCACTTCCTCTCCCTCTCCGCCCTTTTTTTTACCTGCAAAATTCCTCACATTTCTCTGCTCTAACAAACATGCATTAGCTGGAATACCAGATCTGTCTTGCCTGTCCTCTTTGGCAGGAAGTAAGTAGGGGAAAGGTTCTTCCTTTGCTGTTAGATGGTGATGACACAAAGTCTCTTCCCCCCCCCCCTCTCTTGCTCCCTCTAAGAATCCTGAGTCACACAACAGAGTTGCAGGTTCTCTATTTGAGACATGCTTTTCTAAGAATGTCTTGTTCTCACTTACATTAAAGCATTAATACACATGCATTCATTCATCATCCATTCATATTTTCATATATTAAAACAAGCAATTAAAAAAAGCCAAAAAAAAGAGGAAAAGTGCAAAAATCTAAAAGAAAAAAAAATCCCATTGGTAAAAATTATACTGATGTGATGATATAATTGGAAATTAGTAAATATTATATTTAAGTGAACAATTCCACACATAAATGCATTTAAAAGTAATAAATATATATATTTAAAAAAGGCAAAAAATTACTCCATGGTAGTGCACTTCACACATTTTAACAGTTTGCATGACTTAGTTCCTAAAGCTAGGGTTATGTGTTGACCCATAGTTCATGCTTTATCTTATCTATGCTTCAATGAAACAATGAAACTTGGCCCTCATCACACTTAATTTGCTAAAAAGTTCTCTTGAAATCAGGATTATTTTTTATTTAATTAACTTTGATGCATAAAATGCAAGTGAGATCAACAGGAAGTGTTTAGGCGTAAGATGTTGTCCTATCGAGTCCACACGGATTAGTCTGAATTTGATTAGATATTTAAGAAAGTTAACCAAGTTTCATGTTCTATGAATTTAAAAAGTGCAAGACACATATGTAGAATAATAATGAAAAAAGTGTACACAACCCAGCAGTTGCTATTTATACCCTTTTTTTAAAACTCTAACTGAATTATGGCAGCAATGTGTAGTGTTATGTTTCTCTTTTTCTCTCTTTTTCTAATCATTCTCAGATATAAATGCAAATTCCTTTAATTCATATGAAAATATAGGTACAAAGTACAATAACTGTCTTTGTACAGAGTATCAGTCATTTGAGCCTCTGTGTGCCCTACAGAACCAGCTTTGTATTTTGGAGAGACAGAGTACACAGTGGATGAGAGTGCTGGCTATGTGGAGGTGATAGTATGGAGAACTGGTACTGACCTCTCTAAGACAGCCACAGTGACTGTGCGCTCTCGGAAGACTGAGCCTGTATCAGCTGAAGGTAGGAACACATTTAGAAAAATATAAATGGGTCTACAGTGTGTGTGTGTGTGTGTGTGTGTCTGTGTGTGTGTGTGTGTGTGTTTGTGTGTGTGTAAATACTTACACACTGCTGTTTATTTTTCTCTGACTGTCTATAGCTGGTCTGGATTATGTTGGCATCAGTCGCAACTTGGATTTTGCCCCTGGCGTCACAATGCAGACTTTCCGTGTGACCATCCTGGATGACTTGGGCCGTCCAGAGCTGGAAGGGCCAGAGACATTCGAGCTGGTGTTGCGAATGCCCATGGACGCTGTCCTGGGAGAGCCGAGCAAGACTGTCATCACCATTAACGACACCATTACTGACCGTGAGTCATCCCATTGTGTTCAGTAGCCTGGATGTTAGCTTGCCAGTATAGTATAGTACCAGTTTATAAGTAGTTTAAGTAATATGTGGTATGTCTAAGCCTAAAATAATGCTTAGATGTTTTGTGGTTTTTGTATTAACAGTTCCCAGAATGCAGTTTAAAGATGCAGAGTATAAGGTGGATGAAGCTGATGGACAGGTGAGGGCCATGGTGTACCGCAGTGGTGACATTAGCCAGAAATCCACTGTCCGCTGCTACACTCGCCAAGGATCTGCCCAGGTCATGATGGATTACAATGAGCGTCCCAACACTGATGCGTCCATCATCACCTTCCTGCCAGGTCAGCAAGTCTCTGATTACATTCATTCATTAATTTATTTATTACTACACGATTCCTTGCAGTAAACTGGTTCCCACATTTCAATGGACACTCTACAGATCCACCACCTTTCAGGCCTGGATAAATTGTTTAGTAAAATAAATAGATAGACAAATGGATATCTATTTACCTCTACAGTATATCTATCTAGCTCCTTTACCGAGCCCTGAAAGCTTGCACACAGTTCGTTCTTCTACATGTGTGCTCATGTGTGTCCATTTGTAGGTGAGAATGAGAAGCCCTGCGTGGTGACTTTGTTGGACGATTCCATTCATGAGGATGATGAAGAGTTGAGGCTAGTTCTGGGAACGCCCAAAAGCAAGTCAAAATATGGAGCTGCACTGGGCGAGCAGAAGGAAACTCTGATCACCATCACTGACAAGAAAGACAGTGAGTTCACTACCACTCCATCAACAGTAGACATAGCCACAAAGCAGGGTGACAACAGATAGCATGAAGCATACTAAGAGCACTGGGACTTAGGACTACTCAGGAAACGCATTATTGATATCTATTTCTCAAAAGTAGCCAGTGTAATTATGGATAAATGACATTGTGGAATGGCAAATCATTATAGAACGTCATAAAAAATCATTCATGGTTATACGTAAGTGTTTAGCTCACCCTTTGATTGTTGGTGCTCTATTAAAATAGAGGATTGCATTGTTTACAATAAACCGGAGTGTGTACACTTGTACACTTTGAGAAAAAAAAATCAATTCTTATTCATGACTAGAACGGTTAATAGTAGCAGTTTTGGGTGTGAGTAGTAGATTGGGAGCAAGAGAGTGCTTAAGCTAGCACTTAAAGCAGTTTCTTTCATCAAAGATGCAAACAACCACTTAACTCTTAAGTCCCTGTTAATTATTTCTCATTGCATTATAGCCTTCCAAATTCTTATGCAATATTATTATACATATTATACATATGATGGCATTCAAGTCAAACTGGGACTTTTCATTGTGCAGAGGAAAAGAACACAGTTATGAGAGAGAAAACAAAATGAATTTCTCTATATAATTCCCTGCTACACTTATGCACTTATCCCAGAATGTCACTAGTGCTTGGATACCATCAAGGGAGAAACTCTTTTCAGTACACCAGACTTCCTCCTTATGGTCTGAAAACAGTGGCCTCCCAGGAACTCTCATGTGGAAATGATTGGGATCGGGGGCAGGACTATGCATGGGAAGTGGCAATAACTCCCTGTAATGTGCAAGTGGTGTTCATAAATAGTGAGTGGTGTTCACGTCTCTTCCGCAAGTTGGAAGCAAGTAATTCCTCGAATTTCAAAGATGACAGGAATGATTTCAGTGGGTCCCAAGCCACGTTGGCCAGGATCGTCATTCGTGGACATACGATATTATTATAATTTTTGCACCATTTAATGTTTTACTGCGGCTAAGAGTCATTTTCATCACCAGACTGTGCTTAAGTTCATCTATGTACATAGTATGTACAGAAAAAACATGCACTTACTATGCATGGTTAAAACTGGTAGGTAGTTAAAAGGAGTTTTCAGCTCACATTGCTACAGTATTGCAATTAACTGACTTCCTTTCTTATATACTACTTAACTACTTAATCTATTGGGCTACAACATTTGTAAAAGCAAAATCTTTTCAGAAATAGTTTGGAACTACTGTATATTGAAATGTCTAGAATTAAATAAACGTATAGTATAAAACAACTTTTAACTGATTTATGAACAAGAGGTGTAGACAAGTGATACACAACCATTTTGTGGTTCTATGTTCCAGAGTCTATCATAAGATTCTCTGAGGTTAAATACAGCGTCCAGGAGCCTCAGGTTCCTGGAGAAATCGCTGTGGTGAGGATCCCAGTTGTACGCCTGGGTGACACCTCAAAGGTCTCGGTGGTCAGAGTCCACACCAAAGACGGCTCTGCCACCTCAGGAGAGGACTACAACCCACTGTCTCAAGGTCAGCAGATACCATTACAAACACAGACTCTAAGCTATAAATCTAGAAAGTCTGGTCTCTTAGAGAACTGTCTTTAACACCTGATCTGGAGCACATTTTGTTTTCATAGGCTGTATATCATGTTTATGGCTGCCTGTGTTTGTAGATGTGGAGTTTAAAGAAGGGGAGACGGAGCATGTGGTGGAGGTCCAGGTCCTGTATGATGGACAGAGGGAAATCCGCGAGGCCTTCACTGTCCACTTGAAGCCTGATGAATACATGGTGGCTGAGACACAGGTCAGGGTTCATTAAATATATAAATATTCACACTGACACAGAGTAATGTGCTTTGGCTTCACTTGCTAAAATAGCCACACGGCAGCTGTCTCTGTCAGCGGGGGCCGGTCGCTGTCTCCAGTAGAGACAGCCGCTGTCTTCTCATGTGATCTTTTAATATGAATGCGCCTCAGTGGGCACGCTGACCTACAGTGTACTGTATGCAAGCACTCAGTGTGTTATCTCCTGTACAACAAAAAGCAAGTATGGCTTAATGTATGGCTCAGCATATGGGGATTAAGGATTAATAATGTAATGCTCTGCATAGTATGCTGTATCCAGACATGATACATCAGATGCTTATGTAGAAACTATGCACATCGGTATTTAGAGGTTAAAACTGGAGTGTGTCTCATTTATGTGCGATTCTGACCCTGAATTTCAATGCATTTCTCATCTTGAACAAGGGGTGTCTAGATTCACTGTCTAATTCATTGATGTAACCACAACTTATTACACCAAAATGTGTGTTTCCATGTACATACTGTATTAAGGCTCATATATTTGAATCGTGAAATATGCATGTTCCATCTGGAAAGAAAAACTCCATAGATGTGATAACCTGGGCATTCAGGTCATCAGCTGACTTTATTTTATTGCCACATAACATTGTAGAACCTAGACCTGACCAAATAAAGCAACCTCAGATCATTAACACTGCCTCCAGAGGCTTGTACAGTGGATACTATGCATGATCTCTTCGTGTGCTTTCCTTATTATCTTTACTCGCCCATCGCTCTGAGGTAGGGTCAGTCTGGATTCATCAAACCATATGTTCTACTGTCCATTGCTCCAGCACCTCTTCCATGAAGTTGAAGGTTCATCACAGTCCTTACATGTTTTAATCATGTGCTGAAAGTTCTTATCCCAATTCGACTCATTTCAAATCTCCTTAATCTCACTGTTTTCAGTACTTAATATATTTGATTTATATAAATATATAAGTTAACTAATAGAGTACTGCAGAATGAACTATATGCAGAACTGTTAAATAATCTTAATTGGTATTTTGAAGTTGCTGACTTGACTGACAGCTGCACTGTAGCTTCAAAAATGATCTTCAAAAAACCTATGGATGACACCATGAAGGATTTTCCCTATTTCTATATAGTTTATGGTTTATAGGTCCATGAAAATGTTAATGTTACTTTATAGTACTATATGTTTTTAAGGTCTGTTTTTATTTGACAATATTTTTTTTCTACACTTGTTCCCTTTAGATGAGCAAAGCTATTGTGTATATTGAGGAGATGGACAGTGTAGCTGATGTTACCTTCCCAGCAGTGCCCCAGGTGGTGTCTCTGCTCATGTATGACGATACGGCTCGAGCAAAGGAGCACCCACACCCTTCAACGGGCTACCCTGTTGTGTGTGTGACGGTGAGTGTAACACAGATCTTTACAAAAACTTTATCCAGGATGTGCTCCACAAAGCATATTAGGCATTTTCCTTCTGTACAACAATATTTTGTTGTGCATTTATATCACAGCACTGTTGAATTCTTAAATCTGATTGGTCAAAAGATTTTGATTAATTTTCCATAACAACAGTTCCGATTGTAGTTCTGACTTGTTGCGAACTGATTAAAGTTTCTTAATGTGCTTGTTCTGATAAATTGGCATTTCTATTGTACAATTTATACAGAGACTATGGCAGTTACACATAAATTGTAGGTTGTAAGATGTTTATTTAGCATTGATAGGAGTCTCATAAGGAGTGTCAGTGCTTTATAAAAGTCATGCATGAAGCTAAAAACTATTTTTGCTGTTATATGGTACAGTAAGTGCTAACAGGAACATAGTTATAATTGTTTGTGTCTTGCAGAGGTAGAAATGTGCTAAGTGGATATCTATATGTTATCTGAACATATCTATAACATATTTATATGTTACCTGAGTATATTTATTAGTTTATATACTGTATACATTTTACTTTTAGTACATCCTACAAACAAAAATCTGTACTTTCTAATTCACTACATTTCTACATAGTATAGCATTACATAACCAGAGTGGTGTGTCATATTTAAAGCAGTGTCATCTATTATGCAGATGCAGATAGCATGTATTATGCATGTACGTAGCAGTTATGCAGGTGTCTGCATTCACAAGTACATGCAGAGTTGAGAATCATACCCACCATAGTATCATACCTCAGTTATTTAAGAACAAGTGTTAGAAAATACCTCTGGACATGCTGTCATAGGAAATAATCAATAAATAATTTCCCTTGAATACAGTTATAAAAAAAAAAAAAAACAATAAATAAAGTGTTGCCCCACCTTAGCAACCTGAGTAGTAGTGAAGTATGTAATTCACTATGGATTTTTATGTATCCACTCACTTCTTATTTTTTAGGCCTGCAACCCCAAATACTCTGATTTTGACAAGACAGGTTCAATCTGTGCTGTGGAGAACATTAACGACACCATGACTCAGTACCGTTGGCTTGTTAGCGCCCCTACTGGACCAGATGGAGTCACCAGCCCCATGCGTGAGGTCGATACCAACACCTTCTACACTAATACCAAGTCCATCACACTGGACTCCATCTATTTCCAAGCAGGCTCACGTGTGCAGTGTGCTGCCCGCGCCTTTAACGCTAATGGAGATGCTGGGCTAGAGCTCAGTTCTCCTATTGTGGTCATCAGCCGGGAGGAGGGTGAGCATAATATCAATCAGCTCTTCTTTTATATTTTGCAATCTTTTAACACTACAACTGTTTTAATGGTATAACTTATTATCTTTACACACGAACTTTGATTGAATCAGGTATAATATTGTTTGATTGTGCAATATATTTTTTTCTTCTATGATATAACCATGAGCTTATTGGGTTTTTCGAAATGTTTCCACTATTTATTATTATTATTATTATTATTAACTTTTTATTGCCTAATGGAGTTTCAATTTATACTAGATATTCATTTGGAAGAACTATGAACTATTATAATTATGCATCTGACCAAACTGAGATGAAATAAAAATCTGTAATCATTTCACACATTTTCAATAGGTCTTTGTCAGCCTCGCGTTCCTGGAACCGTTGGTGCTGAGCCGTTCTCAGCAAAAATCCGTTACACCGGACCGGATGACCCCGATTACCCCAATCTCATCAAACTAACTGTCACCATGCCACACATGGATGGTGAGTGTCATCATTTACACAACTATATTGACCTTAAGCATTGTCAATGTCCAAAAAACTATTCCAAGAACCTCTGAAAAAGAAACTACAAAATGTTGTATGCATGCTTAGTTATTTGGATAAGCAACATTGCTTTAAGTACATTTATTCCTCAACACCTCAATAATACTTATGATAACTCATCGTCTAATTATTCCCATTATGAAACCTTTATAAGTTGAGGTGAATGGGCGAGTTCTGATAAAACACAACATATAGTATGATATCAAACCTCTTCTCATTTATTCTCTTGTGCACTGTCTGTCCTGCTCAGGAATGCTGCCTGTCATCTCCACACGTCCTCTGTCAAACTTTGAGCTGACTCTGAGTCCGGATGGTACCCGAGCTGGGAACCACCGCTGCTCCAACCTGCTTGACTTCAACGAGATTCAGACAGATCATGGCTTTATCACAGATGCCACCAAGAACCCAGAGATCATTGGTGAGACTGCTCCCTACCAGTACAGCGTGGCCATGCGCAGTGCCAACTCTCTACGATTTTACCGCAACCTGAACCTAGAGGCCTGTCTTTGGGAGTTCAGCAGCTATTACGACATGTCTGAGTTACTCAACGAGTGTGGAGGATCCATCGGCACTGATGGACAGGTGAGAGTTACCAGGGCTGTTGTCGAAACTGGCTTTAGGGTTTTGTTAAAGAATACTGTTTGATTCTGGTCATATGATTGTTACTGTGCTAGTACATACTAGCTGAAATAACTGAGCTCTGGGAGAATATCTCCTCAAAATATCTGTACTCTTTTCATTTAAAGTAATGAGGAAGGTGTAGAGGGGAATTGGGCATTATCAATAATGTAAAGCATACCACATCTTTTCTAAAGCATCTGAAGCCTGGGTGTGTAAGCCTCCAAGAAAAAAAAAATACTTAACTAGATATATTTAACTGGTCTCTTGACTTGACTTGATCAAAGTGTCCTGGCTCCAGAGGCACCAAGCTGCAACTGTAGGGCTCTTGAGGAAGGCCTTTAACCCTAACCTGCTCAGATATAATCAGCTGTTGACCTGGAAACCCGACCCCATCAGAAACTGCCAGAGAAACAATGGTGATTTCTCCAGGAGTGGGAAGTATTCTTTATCCGATGTGCCTGGTCATGTGGATCTACCATTTAAAAACAAAAGGAGAGAACCTACCAAGTATTTTCATCTGATTTTTGCCCAAAGTAATAAAAAACACACAATTTTATATTTTGATTGTTTATCTTTTACTTACTTTCCCCTGAAATGTTGTAAATTGTGTAAAATGAATATCATATACAGTAAGTTATTCTTTTGTGGCTAAATTTCATTCATTCATTTTCTATACCGCTTAATCCTGTGTTCAGGGTCGCGGGGGACCTGGAGCCTATCCCAGTAGACTTCGGGCACTAGGCGGGGTACACCCTGGACAGGGTGCCAATCCATCGCAGAGCACACACACTTACACACACTCACACACCCAATCACACACTACGGGCAATTTAGGAACACCAATTAGCCTAACCTGCATATCTTTGGACTGTGGGAGGAAACCGGAGTACCCGGAGGAAACCCACCAAGCACGGGGAGAATGTGGCTAAATTTAATCTTCTTTATTTAATCATTTTGAAAATCACGTGTGCTAAAATGAACAAAATGCTCGTTTGCTCATGTTTATTTCATACAACTACTTTCAGTAATACCAGAAAACCAACATCTGTCTGACTTTTTCATGACATACATTTATGCATACACTTAGAAACAGATTTATGCGCAACATTTAAGTGTCAAGGTTACTGATTAGAAGGTTGAGGGTTTAGGCCTGAGCATCACCAAGCAGCCACTGTTGGGCTCTTGAGCACGGCCCAAGCTGACCTGACGTCCGCTTCCTATCACGCAAGGCTATGCAAAGAACAGAATATCACTGGGTTGTAAGAAAAATATAAATAAATAATATAAATAACAGAATCTTCTTCGCTTACATTTTATTCATGCCTAACACACTCTATGGCAATGTGTCTAATATGAATTTGTGTTTATGTGTGTAGGTCCTGAACCTGGTCCAGTCGTACGTCACCTTGCGCGTGCCTCTCTTCGTATCCTATGTGTTTCATTCTCCTGTAGCAGTCGGTGGCTGGCAGCATTTCGACCTGCAGTCAGAACTGCGTCTCACCTTTGTGTACGATACTGCAATTTTGTGGCAGGATGGCATCGGTAGTCCACCAGAAGCTGAACTACAAGGTAGTGTACAGCCATCTACTGGTGGTCTCAAGTATTGTTAATGGTATAGACATCAGCAGTGAGAATATCACCATATCCTGATCTGATGCGTACAGTTTATCCACTGAGGTGATATGGTACAGTAGTTATTTTACATAAGGCTGGAGCAAGAAGAAATATATTATTGCTATGAAGTGAGATTAAAATCAATTTCCTGGTCACAATGTAATGCTACACTTTAAGCTACACTAAAGTCACTGGTATTCCAACATGGATAAACAAAACAAATAGCATATATATACAGTATATATATATATAGATAGATAGATAGATAGATAGATAGATAGATAGATAGATAGATAGAAAGAATACTTCGTATAGTTACATACTGTATAATCCCAATGTACATATTTCATGCATAGTTTAATTTAAATGTCAATACATGCGGATTATCCATGATGCCACTGAATTTATAATTGTGTACTTAAATCTCCACAGGTGCCATGTATCCTACCAGTATGAGAATCAATGAGGAGGGTCGCCTGGTTGTCAATTTTAAGACAGAGTCTCGATTCAGGGGACAGTTTGTCATGTCTCACCCAGGTAAAATCTTCCTTCCTTTCACCTAAACATACAGTAGGCACAGTCACACAACTGAATCACTTCGTCAAGTTTATTTAAATAAATGATCATTTATTTGGTCTACAGGAAGCAGCCTGTCATCCATGGTGATGTGTGCTGATCACCCTGGCCTTACATTCACTCTGTCTCTGGTCCGAACTGAGCCTACGTACAACCAGCCAATGCAGCAGTGGAGTTTTGTCTCTGACTTTGCTGTAAGTACTTAACTAAAAACAAGCTTGTTAAGTGATTAAACTGTATTAAATATACAGTACAGTATACATATACAGTATACAGAAAACCCAGTCTGTAATGTATAAAGGATGTATATAAAGAATATGTATATAAATATTCTAGTTAATGCTTGTTTTTTTTTATATTACATTCTCATATAAATAATACTTCTGTCTGCAGGTTAGAGACTACTCTGGCACCTACACTGTGAAGCTGATTCCATGCATCGCTGCTCCTAATGGAGAGTTTAGTATTCCACCCGTGTGCCACCCACGAGAGCCGCTGACATTTGACATGGACATCCGCTTCCAGCAGGTCAGACTGATATAAATATGGTCAAAATCATCATGGTGTTTTCACACTGTGTCTGTGCCAGTCTTTTAAACACTGATCAAAGTTATTTGCCCCCAAAATGAAAAAACTCTGGATTATCAGTGATCGCTCCTTTTCCTCTTAGGTGAGTGACCCAGTGGCTGCCGAGTTCAGCCTGAACACTCAGATGTTCCTCTTGTCAAAGAAAGAACTGTGGCTATCTGATGGCTCCATGGGCTTCGCAGAGGGCACTGATGCTGCTTTTACTGAAGGTAAAACCTAAAATAATATATAATCATAGCTAACGTATATATATACAGTAGTGTCTGGGGCATGTTGGCTCGCACCTCCAAGATTGGGGGTTTGAATCTCATCTCAAGTCTCCTCCATGATTTGTGTGTTACAGTACCTCTGTATACGCTGTTTTCCCCACAAAGTCCAAAGACATGTATAGGCTGGTTGGCTGAGTCAGGAATCGAACCCGGGCCGTGGAGGTGCAAGGCGTCAGTTTTAACCTCTATGCCACTGCTCTCTAAATATTAGATCATACAGTTCTCTTTTAAATTACCAATTTTTTGAGGGAAAGGTAATAACGTCCAGTCTTTTGAGGCAAGACTGATATTAAATCTATACTTACTCGACATTCTGAGCCAGAGTTCCCATTTTGAGAATCAACAGTCCATCAATCCATCCACATGTGCATCTATTCTGTCATCCCCCAACACACCCATGACCCCATGACTGACCACTGATCAAATGGGCAGGAACTCAAGCTTCAACTGACATGAGCACACAGTGACATTTTCATCATTCTGCATACAGCATTTTGTACTGTACAGCTTTAATGTCCAAACTTAGAATTGTACATACAGTACAAGCTTTGCTCTACAAAACACAAACATGAGAATAATGAGATGATGTACTTTGAGTCTTTGATTCACAGTTAAAGCACTGCTTCCTTTCTCAAATGTATGAAATGTAACATCTCTCCAACTTCTATGTATTGATTATGAAAAAAACCTCACTGTAATATTGATATACTACAAAAGCTGTGATCAGTACATAATAAAACAATTGTTAGTATCTACAAATTATTATTACAAACCTTGCATGATGCAAATACTCTTGGTTGTTCCTATAGGTTCCACGATTTTTGGACGTGTAATGGTGGACCCGGTGCAGAACTTGGGAGATTCATTCTCCTGTAGCATAGAGAAGGTTTTCCTTTGTACAGGAACAGATGGCTATGTGCCAAAATATAATCCTACCAATAAAGAATACGGGTGCCTTGCTGATGCTCCATCACTGCTCTACAGATTCAAGATTCTGGTATGCCATTTCTTTTTATATATATTGTAGATCTATACAGTATATGTCCTTTATGGAATCAGCTCAGTAATGTGTGATTGATTTTATGGCAAGCATAGTCAAATATCTATTATGGTTTAATTAGCTTGCTGGGAAATTCTCTTGATCATTTGTAACTGACTTTGAACTGACATTGTGTGTGTGTCCTTTAGGACAAAGCCCAGCCTGAGACCCAAGCTACCTCATTTGGAGATGTGAGGTTTGATGCAACACTGGCACGAGATACTTCAGAAGGCCTTCATCTTGCCCGGCAGGCTGGATCAGATGGGTTTACATTGTCCTCATCCCCCCTTTTCCAGGTAAGAAACTTGGCTGGACGAACTATTGCTTCAAATCCAATATAGCTATACTTATTGTCACTCAGGTCATGATGTGTTGTTTTGCCTTTAGTATATTTGCTGATGAAAAATATCCTTCTGATCATATGTGTAATGCAAAATTCTTATACAACAAGACTTTTCTGAGTGCCATATTACAGGAAAAATGCACATGAACCATTTTCTCTATTTTAGGTTGCTGCTGGTCGGGAGTGGTTCATCCATACTATATATACCGTCCGCTCTAGGCAGAATGCCATCCGTGGTAAGAGAAGCCTGGAGTACCACCATGGCATTTCATCTGTCCTTCCAAATTCTGGCGCAATGGCCCGCAACCGCCGGGCTGTGCCAGACCCAGAGGCCTTGGACATTGGTGTGGAAAACAACCGTGGCACTAATATCCAGCACATTGCCCTGGACCGCTCTGACCGGCTCAGAGTGAGCCAGTGGCAGCCGGTGGGTCGTGAATCTTACATAGAGCGCCCCTTGGTGGAGGGGAGCTTGGGTAAAGAACCTGGCATTGACTTCAGTCTGCCTTCTGGCATGCCCACACTGTTAGGAGTGGCTGGACTAATTCTTCTAGTGTGTCTAATAATAATTTTAGTGGCTCTCCTATTAAGGCATAAAAGGAAGGAGAAAAAGTATCCACCCTACGCTACATCTTCTTGCTCTGCCTATGGGAGTGGCAGCAACAGTAGAGAGACTCCAGGCACAAGATACAGTGGGGACAGTTCTGAGGTTTAGAAATCGGCAACAAGACCTTCTCTGGTCGTTTATATGATTTGACCTGCCTGTCATGAGTGTGCCTTCACCCCATGACCATTTAACTGAGAGAAGAGGACATGTTAGATTCAGAATGAAGAAACAGCAGAAAAGAAATAAATTCTTGGATCTTACTTTCTTCACCAATGACTTTGCTTTCCAGTATACACTCCTAGACTTACCCAACCTTATCACTCGGCTTGTTATTGTAAAAGTAATTGCTCATAGTGTTGATGTGGCATTAGTTTCATACATCCTGGTGCCTTTTACCTTCATAACCAGGCTGTATGACATAACAAGCCCAAAAGAGAAATATTACATTAACAGCAATTTCCAAAAAAAAAGAAGTCTTTTTTAAGTCTTTTTTATTTTTATTTTACTAAACTATAGGTAAAACCTCAGTGTTATTTAGGCAGCAATAAGAATAGGTCAGCAGGATTTTGACCTGTACTAAGAATGTGATCTTGGTCAGGATTGAGAGTTTTGTTTTGTTTTTCACATTTACTGGAGATTAATTACGTTAAGTATAATCTGTAAAACATTGTTTTGAATGCGTGACAGGTGTGTTTGCAATAGACATAGATGTAGGAGAGCTGGCTTGTTCAAACATTTATGTGAAAAAAGTATGTATATTTGTAGCACACCAGTGTTCCAAGTTTAACACACCAATTATTGTGGTGCTATGTAAAGATAATGTGAGATTTCATTTTGATAAGTGGGTAGATATGCAGACTCTCTTTTTATATATATATTTCAGGATGTGTTAAATGTGACTAAGAATTACACAGAAGTAAGTGTAATACTCATCCTGTGTATGTATGTGAGTACCAACAGAATTTATTATTACATCCTGACTTAACTTGAAACATTTGACTGTAACAGGTTGAAATGAGCGAAGACTTATATTATGTCCATATTCAAGTGCCATTATGATTTATATAGTCTCAATTTGTGATGTCACTATCAATTTATTGTTTGATGTATTAAAAACTTAATTCCAAATACCATTTGTGTTTCTTATTACTACAACTAAATTTATATATATATATATATATATATATATATATATATATATATATATATATATATATATAACACACACACACTACCGTTCAAAAGTTTTAGAACACTTTCTAACTCCATGATGGTTCCTGATGTTTATTTCTTTCTACATTGTAAAGCTGAAGGCGTCCAAAAACTGCATGAATCTCCTTTGAACAGTTGATATTGAGATGTTTCTGCTACTTCTGCTCTGTAAAGACTTCATAACGCCTCTAATCTAAGCTGCTGTTAATTGGTAATTTTTCAGGCTGATAACTCTAAATGAACTTCTCGTCTGCAGCAGAGGTAGGTTTTGGTCTCGTCCTCCTGGGACGGCCTTCATGAGAGACAGTTTCATTATGGTGCTGGACGGATTTTGCAAATGCACTTGACACAATACTGTTCTTGCAGGAACTATTACAGAAAGGCCGACCTCTGTGTCTTACAATAACAACTAACTGGTGTTTTTCTTGTTGTTACGTAATGACCTAATTCCATATGTGTTATTTTATAGTTTTGAAATCCCCAGTATTGTTGTAGAATGTAGAAAATAAATCACTAACAAAGAAATTTGCAAGTGATCTAAAACTTTTGAACGATAGTGTATATATATATATATATATATATATATATATATATATATATATATATATATATATATATAAACAAGTACTACACAATATGCACAAAAATGTAAAAGAATAACAGTGGCATGTGGTTCAATGAGGTGAGATTTTATAACAACCTCCATATCCAAACTGTTGGCAAATCTTAATTAATCTACATTATTTTGCATTATCTAAATAAGGGAATCTAAAGAGATTTTGAGGTTAAACTTTAAATGTTTTATCTTAGACCCCTGAGTAAAATACACTACTCTGACATTAGAGAGGTCTTTGTGTTGTACAGTCTATAGTGATTTTAATAGCAGAAATAAGGAACTAATAATACATCATAACAACAGTAAAAACACATAGTATAACATAATTCAATGGTTTGGAAAAAAATCTTCAGATTCAGGGTCTAGGTGACCCCAATTTAATGACTGATCAATGAATTCTTAACCATGAGTCCTAGCACAGAACGTCAGGTCATCAGTCTGTGATCTAAAGCACAAAGGCCGCTGGTTTATTCGCTAAGACAATAATCTAAAGCACAAAAGAAAGTCCACTGCATGTATCTACTTGCAGTTGTTGCTGCTAAAGGTGACAAAACCAGATATTACATTTAGGAAGTCAATTATTTGGTTCTTTATAGTGATACTGGTGTTGCATAAACCTTTTTTCATCAAATAAAATTAATTTAAAAACTGTGTGAGTTGCTCAATATTCCCCTCATGTTTTATATAAAAAGTTATTTACGTTATGTGTTATGTTTAATTGGACATGATTCATGTACATGTATAAAAATAATACATATACAGTACTGCAAAAAAATTGAGCCCCTGTCATTTCTTTATAATTTCATATTAAATTTAATTCAATGACGTAGATTCATATAAATATATGGAACAAACGTTTTTATGTTTATGAAATGTTATGTTAATCATCGGCCAGATAATCCATCATCATCTGCATGATTTTCTGCATGGGTTTCTTAGATTTCTGCCTTAGATTAGATGTTTTTAACAAACCATTCCAAAAATGGTACAATACCATAAAACTTGATTTGACTGAAAAAAAAAATGATGAAAAAATCATTCAGGAGAATTCAGGCCTGAAGTATGATTCATCAAGACTACATAAAAAAAAATTATAATACTCACTCATTCTCTCACACACACATACACACCCACACACACACTACGGGCAATTTGGGAACGCCAATTAGCCTACTCTACATGTCTTTGGACTGAGAGAGGAAACCGGTGTACCCAGAGCAAACCCACCAAAATCATAATAAAATGAGTTAATAAAATACATTATAAAAAAAGTCTGGAACTTTGAAAGGGAGGTATGAAGAAATAAGGGGTGTCTCAAGACGTTTCCAAAGTACTTTATCTACAGTAATAATCAGATTTTTTTTCTCCCACTGACCGTAGTGGCATTCAAGTCATTTCTTATGATTCACTACCTAACTGTTTTTGCCTGTTTTTCCTGTTCCATCACTAAATACGTATTTTCTGTTTTATAACCTCTTTCAATGGAACTAACGTCATTTGTTAAATTAGAACATAATATAGAGATATTTGCTTTGTACAGTTTGTAATCATAGGATAATATTAAATCAGGACATAAAAATAAAAATAAACCTAGGGTTAGGGTTAGGGTTAGAGTTAATAAATCTTGGATTGCGAGTAACCCGGTTTGTGAGCACTTTGCAAGACAAGCAAAAATATGTTATACATTTTCACTTGACAAAGGAGCAAGCCTTGATATATGGGTAGCAAATATGATCGACTATCAAACTGTACAGTATATTATAACACTGTGACGACATGTGTGCATGTAAAGCATCTTATATTTTGTGTTGGTATGTTTGTAGAATGACTTTCACACACACACACACACACACACACACACACACACACACACACACACACACACACACACACACACACAGAGACTCTGTAAAAGTTTGCATTATTTCTTACAGGGGAACTTTGCTTTTATATACAAGTGTTTTGATATACAAGCACACTTCCGGAACGAACTCTGCTCGCAATCCAAGGTTCCATTTTATATAATCAAATATATGTTTTATTCATTCATTCATTTTCTATACCGCTTAATCCTGTGTTCAGGGTCGCGGGGGACCTGGAGCCTATCCCAGGAGACTTCGGGCACTAGGCGGGGTACACCCTGGACAGGGTGCCAATCCATCGCAGGGCACACACACATACACATACACACACTCACACACCCAATCACACACTACGGGCAATTTAGGAACGCCAATTAGCCTAACCTGCATATCTTTGGACTGTGGGAGGAAACCGGAGTACCCCGGAGGAAACCCACCAAGCACCGGGAGAACATGCAAACTCCATGCACACAGAGATGGGAATCGAGCCTGGCCGGGGAATCGAACCCAGACCCTGGAGGTGCAAGGCGACAGCGCTAACCACTACACCACCGCGCCGCCATATATGTTTTTAATAACTAAATGCTATTTGCATTTTTTCCTAGAAAATAAATTATATTGTTAATAAATATGAAATAGCTGCTACAGTCCACCTAAAATTCTTATGATTTGTAACTGTTTTATTATTTCAGTTTGATTAAAATCCAACCTTCACTTGCATCCATCTTAGGCTCCCTGACATGACAGATGAATTCACCCAAGGGCAGTTGGTAAAATAGCAAAATAACAAAGTGTTTGATCAAGCTGGATGGCAATTTAAACATACTCACTCATTCTTCTCCATCTTTATTTCACACAGAGCCCTAGCTATGAATATAAGTTTACTTATTTAATTTATGTATTGTATTTAGTTACTTTTTATTTCTAGCCAATTTTAGTACCCAAATTCTCAATGCAAACACTTCCTGTTACAGATGTTTGAAAGCAACACAACATTGCAGAGTTCCTCTGCCTGCTGACTAAAGCTCTCAGTTTGGCTATAGTGATATGGTATGGTGCAGAAAGTGGGAGAAATGAGCCTGCATGTAAAGGTGCCTTTTATCAACTTCCTAATCTTGATGTGCTCACAGAGCTGGCCTGCCAAGCCAATAAAATATCCATTGACTCCTTGAGTTCCATCACCAATCCCCTCATGTACTCAAGCATCAGGTGTGGAACAGAGCAAGTGCTGAAGCCTTTGAAAGACTCAAAGCTGCATTCACTAAAACTGTCACCCAGACATTTACAGTGTAAACTCTTTATAGTGGAAGTAGATGCTTACAATCTGGAATAGTAATGGTTCCATCCCAGTGATTAAAAAAAAAAAAAAAAGAAAGTTAATCTGGTGGGCTTTTACTCTAGTAAGCTCTCACTAGCCAAGCAGAACTATGACAAAAGGAATCATAAGTTGTTGGCAGTAAAGCTTGGCGTAGAGGAATTACTGTAGATTCCATGCTCTCATAAGTAGACTCTCCCCCTAAATGTACCCCTCTGAAAATAAGGATCAAAGAACATACTGACCCCCTACTGTTTTTAAAGGTGGTAACCTGGAGTCTACCGTAATATGAAGAAATAAGGGGTGGCTCAACACGTTTCCATAGTACTGTATCTCCATGTAATAATCAGTTTTATTTTTCTTACCTGTACTGACCTTAGGGGCATTCAAATCATTCCTTGAATCATTAGTTAGCTAATGATTCATTAGCTAACTTCTTTCATGGTGTGTTTACCAGTTTTTCTTGTTCCCACTGAAGACATATTTTCCATTTTTGGAAATGAAAGTCATAACATGATTTGCTAGATTAGAACAAAATAGACAGATGCTTTCATGTTTCCTTATACAGCTCGTCATCATAGGATAATACTAAATCAGGACAAGATAATTGCAAATCTTCATCTTCTATACCGCTTTATCCTGTATTAGGGACGCGGGGACCTGGAGCCTATCCCAGGAGACTCAGGGCACGAGGCAGTGTACACCTTGGACAGCGTGCCAATCCATTGCAGAGGACACACACACACACACACACACACACTCATTCATTCACACACTATGGTCAATTTGGGAACGCCAATTAGCTTAATCTGCATGTCTTTGGACTGTGGGAGGAAACCGGAGTACCCGGAGGAAACCCACCAAGCACGGGGAGAACATGCAAACTCCATGCACACAGAGACGGGAATCGAGTCTGGCCGGGAATTGAACCCAGACCCTGGAGGTGCAAGGCGACAGTGCTAAACACTACACCACCGCGCCGCCTTATAATTGCAAATATATAATCAAATATATATTTAATAATATCTAAATGCTATTTGCATTTTTTCCGTAAAATAAATGATACTGCTACTACAGTCCACCTAAAACTTCACCTCCCAAAAACACCATGGAGCCTTTAAACATTCCGCCACAAACCTCACGCTACTGGCATGTTCACACTCACCAGGGGTCTCATTTATCAAGCGTGCGTAAAACAAGTTCTAAACTAGTGCGTATACCAACAGCCGTAAGCACAAGAAAGTTGGGAGTTATCAAACGTGAGTACGCACAGCTGTACGAAATGACTGATGATGAATCGCACTCCTTCTAAATTGTGTGCGTGTGCATAGTAATTTAAATTTGCATACAGAAACGCCCTCAAATGACCTTATTTGGCAAACAACCTTCCTTATAAAAACGCAATGCCGCCAGGGCACTATAGAACCGTTATCATGGATCCCGTGAAGAGAGGAAAGAAAAAAAAAACTTCACAGACAAAGAAATGGAAGTGCTTTTAAATGAGGTACAATGTTATAAGACAGTTTTGTTTGCTGCTTTTTCAGGCGGAATGTCAAAGATAAAAAAAGTCTTGGCATGGGGACAGGTTACTAATGCGGTAAATGCCATCTCACCTTTATGTAGAACTACTGCAGAGGTCAAGAAAAAGTGGTTTGATTTGAAAGTGTCCTCTAAAAAAAGAATTGCAGCCCACAGAAGAGACATCGGTGCCACGGGAGGAGGCCAGAGTCTTATTTCAGTGTCACCCCGATGGTGACACTGAAAGTGCATTCCCATCAACTGCAGGAGAGGCCGAGCCATCCGAAAATGGTTAGTAGGTTTTCAAATGTTTGTGTTGCGATATATTATTCATAGATAAATAACACACACATTGCAAATGATTTGGATTGTTCATTTAACATTTATTTTATAGATCTGCCAGTTTTGCCAGGTCCTGCTCCGCCTGCCACTTCAGCGCGTCCGATGCGTTTCGAGCCACGAGTCCTGACTGATGCGGTTCTGAAAACACAGGAGGAATTAGTGAGCGGCATTGCAAGCATAAAAGAGGAACTGCACCAAATCAATGTGGACTTGAGGAACATTAGTGATTCACTAAATGCATCATGCAAGTTCAATAAAAGCTGCAAGTGATCTCACCATTTTCTCACAATTACTCCTTATTGTGAAACAGATTTAGAACCGTTCGATTATCCCTGCTCTTAGCTGCACGGCCACAGCATTTGGCATCGGGTCGAAACCTTCTGCCATGTGGCGATCTTCTTGTATTGGCATCTCATCCAGTGGTATACCGTTTTTAATGGCAATATTATGCAGCACACTGCATGCTTTAACTATATAGCACACCTAAAGAAAATTTATATTGTATAATGAATCAAATAATTATGTATACAGTATATTATAAATATTGTAGTTATAAAATATAATTAAAACTTAATTTAAATATTTAAACATTCAAAACCTTGTTGGGTTTGTATTGCAATGTGCCTCCTCTGCCTGACAGACACAGCCATCGAGCCTTCAGCAAGCCTATTGCACGTTCTACTGTGCTTCTAGTGCGCTCATGTGCTCGGTTGTAATTCAGCTCCTTTTGGGATAGAAGGTTTACCACTGGGGTCATCAGCCAGGATTTAAGGGCATATCCTCGATCCCCTGCAATGATGTAGATTAAAATACAGTACATTATATGGTGTTGAGAAGTCATCTAATTTTACAATTATTTTTAAATCCTGATTAATCGTTACACACTTACCAATAAGCCAGCCTTCTCCAGCAGCGCTTTGCTGAAGACGAAGTCCCAATGAAGGAATCATGTGTACCTCCCGGGCTGTTTGCAACGACATTTAGCAGGTTCAAGTGTGCATCACAGATTACCTGCACGATAGCCTTTTCTATTTACTGTACAAATGCATATTCATCAGCAGTAGGAGCTTTCAGGGCAACATGTGTGCAGTCAACTGCCCCTATTACACTTGGAAATCCTGTGATGTTATAGAAGTCGGTCATAATTTTTGTCCTTTGCGCTGCGGTGTTTGGAAACGTAATGTACTGTGATGTAAGTGATATAATTGCATTTAAAATGTGTGGCATAATTCGGCTCACGGTGGGTTGAGAAATACCAGACCTGTCATCAATTTCCCTTTGAAATGTGCCTGTGGCTAAAAAGCCAATAGTAGAAAGAACATGAGTGTGCACGGGGACTGCACTGGTGCGCTTTGTCGGCCTCTCCAAAAGTTGCGAGAACTGCTGACACAAATCAAGCAAAATTGCCCTTGGCAAACGAAAACGACTAATGAGCCACTCATCACTCTCAGCGAGTAAGTCTGTGCGGTCCCTGAAAACGCGATCTCTGCGCAAAAGTGCTTGTTGCAAATCTTCAAGAAGCGCAAGGTCTGCCATTGTAAGCAATGTATTTCCAAAATTTTATGGATTAAAATGGATTTTATATTATTCACAGTTCCAGATAACTAAGAATCACCTGTTGTATTCAATTATTCAATGTATCAATTTATTAACACTGACATTTTAATGGTGAAGTTTAAGGGCACTGGGTTTATATGTGATTACAGTTCTCTACCACTAGGGGATTCTGCTTACGCACAGTCAGGAGTTCTTCTAAAAGTGCGCACATTTTCACGCACCCGTACAAATTAATGAATCGCATTCTATTAGTAGAATTGTGCGTACGCATGATGTACACATAAAACCGTGCGTACGCACGCTTGATGAATGAGACCCCAGAATTCTAACAATGTACTTTAATGTGTTCCTCTCATAAGTAGACTCTCCCCCTAAATGTACCCCTCTGAAAATAAGGATCAAAGAACATACTGACCCCCTCCTGTTTTTAAAGGTGGTAACCTGGAGTCTACCGTAATATGAAGAAATAAGGGGTGGCTGAAGACGTTTCCATAGTACTGTATCTCCATGTAATAATTAGTTTTATTTTTCTTACCTGTACTGACCTTAGGGACACTCAACTCATTCCTTGAATCATTAGTTAGCTAATGATTCATTAGCTAACTTCTTTCATGGTGTGTTTACCAGTTTTTCTTGTTCCCACTGAAGACATATTTTCCATTTTTGGAAATGAAAGTCATAACATGATTTGCTAGATTAGAACAAAATAGACAGATGCTTTCATGTTTCCTTATACAGCTCGTCATCATAGGATAATACTAAATCAGGACAAGATATTTGCAAATTTTCATCTTCTATACCGCTTTATCCTGTATTAGGGTCGCGGGGACCTGGAGCCTATCCCAGGAGACTCAGGGCACGAGGCAGTGTACACCTTGGACAGCGTGCCAATCCATTGCAGAGCACACACACACACACACACACTCATTCATTCACACACTATGGTCAATTTGGGAACGCCAATTAGCCTAATCTGCATGTCTTTGGACTGTGGGAGGAAACCGGAGTACCCGGAGGAAACCCACCAAGCACGGGGAGAACATGCAAACTCCATGCACACAGAGACGGGAATCGAGTCTGGCCGGGAATCGATCCCGGACCCTGGAGGTGCAAGGCGACTAACCACTACACCACCGCGCCGCCTTATAATTGCAAATATATAATCAAATATATATTTAATAATATCTAAATGCTATTTGCATTTTTTCCGTAAAATAAATGATACTGCTGCTACAGTCCACCTAAAACTTCACCTCCCAAAACACCATGGAGCCTTTAAACATTCCGCCACAAACCTCACGCTACTGGCATGTTCACACTCACCAGGGGTCTCATTTATCAAGCGTGCGTAAAACAAGTTCTAAACTAGTGCGTATACCAACAGCCGTAAGCACAAGAAAGTTGGGAGTTATCAAACGTGAGTACGCACAGCTGTACGAAATGACTGATGATGACTCATGTTCACACTCACCGGAATTCTAACAATGCACTTTAATGTGTTCCTGATCATATGTTGTACACACTCCCTTTTTGTGAAGTGACACTCTATGTACGTTTACCTGACTTGTTTTTGCATTGCCTGTTCCAGCTGAAAACATTGTGTCATAATTTGTAACTGTTTTCTGTCAGTTTCAGTTTCTATTTCTGTTGACTATCAGAACGTTTCCCAACCAGAAGCCGTGGGTGGATAAAACCATCCGCGACACTCTGAGATCTCGCACCGCTGCCTACAACACGAGACTTGCGTCGGGGGACATGGAACTGTACAAGGCTGCGTCATACAACGTCCGGAAGGCCGTGAAAGAGGCGAAGCAGCGCTATGGGAGAAAACTAGAGTCACAGCTTCAACAGAGTGGCTCTAGGAGCCTGTGGCAGGAATTAAGGACAATTACGGACTATAAAGCACCAACATCCGGTATGATGAACGCGGATGCGACTCTGGCAGACGAGCTGAACACCTTCTATGCTCGCTTCGATGCTGCAGCTAAAGACGCTAGCGATGCTAATGCTAGCGGCGCTAATGCTAACGGCACTAACGGCTGCAGACAGGAAGACACTGCCAGCACCGGAAACGCACTCATCATCTCCGAGCACGACGTGAGGAGAGCCTTCAAGAGAGTGAACACCAGGAAAGCAGCAGGACCAGACGGCATCTCAGGCCGTATCCTCAGAGCCTGCGCAGACCAGCTAGCACCTGTGTTCACTGAGATATTCAACATCTCTTTATCTCAGTCGGTGATCCCCACATGCTTCAAAGAGTCCATCATTGTTCCTGTTCCAAAGAAACCTCATCCTGCTTCCCTCAATGACTATCGCCCTGTAGCCCTCACCTCAGTAGTGATGAAGTGCTTTGAACGCCTGGTCAGAGACTTCATCATCTCTTCACTACCGGATACACTCGACCCACTACAGTTCGCTTATCGTCCGAACTGTTCCACAGACGATGCAATCTCAAATCTCCTCCACACATCTCTCACCCACCTGGACACTAAGAGGGGAAATTATGTGAAAATGCTCTTCATTGACTACAGCTCTGCATTTAATACCATAATTCCCTCCACACTCACCACCAAGCTGGAGCACCTGGGACTCAGCTCACCCATGTATCAGTCTCCAACTTCCTAACTGGCAGACCACAGGCAGTAAAGATGGGCGGTCATGTCTCAGCCTCCCTCACACTCAGCACTGGAGCCCCCCAGGGTTGTGTTCTGATCCCCCTGCTGTACTCTTTATACACCTACGACTGCGTGGCCACTACCAACTCCACCGCCGTCATCAAGTTTGCTGACGACACTGTCGTGGTCGGACTGATCACGAACAACGATGAGTCGGCCTACCTGGAGGAGATTGGGAATCTGGAGAACTGGTGCCAGAGGAACAATCTCCTCCTGAACGTCAGTAAGACAAAGGAGCTGATAGTGGACTTTAGTACAAAGCAGGAGAGGAACTACCAGACCCCCGTCATCAACAGGAGCCCAGTGGAGAGAGTGGACAGCTTCAGATACCTCAGTGTTCACATCACGCAGGACCTGTCATGGTCCTGTCACATCAACACCGTGGTGAAAAAGGCCCGGCAGCGTCTGTACCACCTCAGACGTTTGAGAGACTTCAGACTGCCCTCCAAGGTGCTCAGGAATTTCTACTCCTGCACCATAGAGAGCATCCTGACGGGAAACATCATGACCTGGTTTGGAAACAGCACCATGCAGGATAGACGAGCTCTACAGAGGGTGGTGTGTTCAGCTGAGCGCATCATCCGCACCAAGCTCCCTGACCTGCACTCAATCTACACCAAGCGGTGCTGGACCAAGGCCAGGAAGATCGTGAAGGACCTCAGCCATCCCAACAATGGACTGTTCTCTCTGTTGCGGTCAGGAAAGCGCTTCCGCTCCCTGAAGGTCAACACAGAGAGACTGAGGAGGAGCTTATTCCCGCAGGCGATAAGGTCTCTCAACCATACCACATTCACACCACAGACACAGAACTAATACAACCTGTTAACGTCAATGGACACTATGGACACTTTCATGCACATCTACACTTACATTGGAACTCATGTTTATGTTTACATTCTGGACCCTTATGTTTACATTCTGGACCCTTATGTTTACATTCTGGACCCTTGCACAAAGTCACTTTAATAAGGCACCTTAAGACATGTTTCTATGCAAATTACTTGCACACCATGCATCCTCCACCAAATTTCAATAAAAAAAAATAAATAAATAAATAAAATCTCTATTGTACAGCATATTTCTATTTTTATTTCTATTCTATGTACAGTATACTTTTATTTTTAATTCTATTTTTATTCTAGTTAAGTTAAAATTTTCCTATTGTATTTCTTTATTCATATTTATTCCTTACTATAAGATTTAATTCTCTTTTTAAGGTCACTGGTGGTCGTGTAAGCATTTCACTGCATATTGTACTGTGTATGACTGTGTATGTGACGAATAAAATTTGAATTTGAATTTTTCCTATTTCAGTTTGATTAAAAGCTAACCTTCCCTTGCATCAATCTTAGGCTCCCTGGCATGACAGATGAATTCACCCAAGGGCAGTTGATAAAAGAGCATGAAAAGTGTTTGGTCAAGCTGGATGCCAAAGTAAACATACTCACTTCATGCTATCTCCTCCATCTTTATCTCACACAGAGCTCTACTGTAGCTATGGATACCAGTTCACTTATTTAATTTACTTATATAGGATAGGGTGAATGAGGTGGGAGAAATGAGCCTGCTTGTAAAGGTGCCTTTCATCAACATTCTAATCTTGACGTGCTCACAGTGCTGGTCTGCCAAACCGATAACAATATCCTTGAGTTCCATCGCCAATCCCCTCATGTACATCTTAATGAAGAGACCCAAGCACCTGGTATGGAACAGAGCAATTGCTGAAGCCTTTGAAAGATGTATATACTATATATATATATATATATATATATAGATGTATACATATGCAGTGGTGTGAAAAACTATTTGCCCCCTTCCTGATTTCTTCTTCTTTTGCATGTTTGTCACACTTAAATGTTTCTGCTCATCAAAAACTATTAGTCAAAGATAACATAATTGAACACAAAATGCAGTTTTTAAATGAAGGTTTATGTTATTAAGGGAGAAAAAAAACTCCAAATCTACATGGCCCTGTGTGAAAAAGTGATTGCCCCCCTTGTTAAAAAATAACTTAACTGTGGTTTATCACACCTGAGTTCAATTTCTGTAGTCACCCCCAGGCCTGATTACTGCCACACCTGTTTCAATCAAGAAATCACTTAAATAGGAGCTACCTGACACAGAGAAGTAGACCAAAAGCACCTCAAAAGCTAGACATCATGCCAAGATCCAAAGAAATTCAGGAACAAATGAGAACAAAAGTAATTGAGATCTATCAGTCTGGTAAAGGTTATAAAGCCATTTCTAAAGCTTTGGGACCCCAGCGAACCACAGTGAGAGCCATTATCCACAAATGCCAAAAACATGGAACAGTGGTGAACCTTCCCAGGAGTGGCCGGCCGACCAAAATTACCCCAAGAGCGCAGAGACAACTCATCCGAGAGGCCACAAAAGACCCCAGGACAACATCTAAAGAACTGCAGGCCTCACTTGCCTCAATTAAGGTCAGTGTTCACGACTTCACCATAAGAAAGAGACTGGGCAAAAACGGCCTGCATGGCAGATTTCCAAGGCGTAAACCACTTTTAAGCAAAAAGAACATTAAGGCTTGTCTCAATTTTGCTAAAAAACATCTCAATGATTGCCAAGACTTTTGGGAAAATACCTTGTGGACCGACGAGACAAAAGTTGAACTTTTTGGAAGGTGCATGTCCCGTTACATCTGGCGTAAAAGTAACACAGCATTTCAGAAAAAGAACATCATACCAACAGTAAAATATGGTGGTGGTAGTGTGATGGCCTGGGGTTGTTTCGCTGCTTCAGGACCTGGAAGGCTTGCTGTGATAGATGGAACCATGAATTCTACTGTCTGCCAAAAAATCCTGAAGGAGAATGTCCGGCCATCTGTTCGTCAACTCAAGCTGAAGCGATCTTGGGTGCTGCAGCAGGACAATGACCCAGAACACACCAGCAAATCCACCTCTGAATGGCTGAAGAAAAACAAAATGAAGACTTTGGAGTGGCCTAGTCAAAGTCCTGACCTGAATCCTATTGAGATGTTGTGGCATGACCTTAAAAAGGCGGTTCATGCCAGAAAACACTCAGATAAAGCTGAATTACAACAATTCTGCAAAGATGAGTGGGCCAAAATTCCTCCAGAGCGCTGTAAAAGACTCGTTGCAAGTTATCGCAAACGCTTGATTGCAGTTATTGCTGCTATGGGTGGCCCAACCAGTTATTAGGTTCAGGGGGCAAATAGTTTTTCACACCACTGTGTATATATATATATATATATATATATATATATATATATATATATATATATATATATATACTGTATATATTACAAAATAAAGTCTGTATATATAATATATTCAAATAATTTGTTTGTTAAACGAAAAGATTTTAACACACTGCGGTGCTTTCATGTTTCCTTATGGGAGTGGCATTCAAAACTTTCTTACTCATAATTACTGCACCGCCTAAAACCACAAGCACATGATGGTTTCACAACTACAAAGCACACACACTGCAGTCATCTGAGGAACAGAGCTTTAAGGTATGTCTTTAATCAAATTAAATATGATAATTGATTAATTTCAAGAAGGTAAAAAGCTGTTTATTATGGTAAACAATTAAGTAACAGAAATATATAGAAATCACAAACATATTATGTGTGTACTAGAGAATGTTTAAGTTACAAATCTTTCTTTTATTTTCTTTACAGTTTTGACAATGATAACCACTAATCGGCCGATCAAGTTCCTCATCTGTCTACATTTGACAACATTCCTCATTAGTCACACTCTGGCTTTCATGGCTTTGCTGCCAAATGCCCAGACACATCAGAACATATCTCTTAATGCAATTTTACAGACAACAGCTGATGTCTGCAAATCAATGGGAAAAGTCGCGGTAAATAAAACTGGCATATATTTTGAAATATAAGGTTATTTCTAATTTTGGAAATGTTATAGTAAATCATGTGTGGCTTTTTTCTTTTTCTTTTTTTTTTTTTAACTGTAGGCAACCCCACTGACAGTGGAATCAGTAGCAAAAGCTTGTTACTCATCTAACGCAACCAAAGATTTTCAAAGAAGCATTAATGAGATCAACACATACAATGGCTTGGTCGATGTTCAATATCCCTTCACTGCAAGTTATCATTTTAACAACGAGGAATTCTTGTCCGGACAGGATCTTATTCTAAAAGGAATTTCTACTGTTATAACGTATGTCTCACAGGAGAACTATCAAGTTGCCAGAGAGGCACTTGGTAAAGTCTTCCACACTTTACAGGTATGGCACCATATTGTAGTAAAACTATTAGTAACTAAGACTGCGATTTAGCACTTAAGTACTTAAAGACGTTACACAGTTCTTTTATACAGTTATAAAAGAAAATATAGATAAGGTTGGGTTCCCTTGGGAATCTGGCTTCTCTCAAATGTTGTTCACCCTTTGTGACAATTATTTAAACCACTATACAAATACAAGGGTCGTTCAAGTCAAACCGGGACTTTTTATTGTGTAGAATAATACAACACAGTTATGAGAGTAAAAACTCCCTTCATTTCTACCTTTTATATATTTTCTTGCTACAATAAAGGCACTTATCTCAGTGCTCAGATACCATCATAGTAGAAAGTTAAAGGAGTTCCTGGGAGCTCAGAGTTTCAGACATGAAGCATGCAGTCCGAACATGGCTAAGGCGACTGGGAAAACATTCTACATTTATGGTATCCAAGCACAAGTGAAAGAATGGGATACATGCATTAGTGTAGCAGGAGATTATATACAGTAGGTTGTTTACTTTCATAACTGTTAATCTTCACTATCTAAAGTCCTTGTTTGACTTGAATGGCAGTAAAGTATGTACAGCAATTGAATTTAATTGAGTTATGTATTAAACAGAATCTGATTTGTCTCTCTCTCTCTCTCTCTCTCTCTCTCTCTCTCTAAGGATTTTTACAGTCATAGCAATTGGATTGAGCTGGGATATACAACGCCTTACTCCAGTCTGATTCAATCTGGCAGTCTAATTAACAACATGGCAGGTAAATGAACAAGGTGTGGGTATCTGGGTGTTTTCTCTGTACACTCGTCTTTCCTGTTCTAGTTTTTCAGACCCACCTTACCAATTGGAAACATACAAGTATTTATGACTTTTTTACTTACTGTGTTAGAGCAGATACTGCACAAAAGAAGCAATTATCATATTTTACAATCGACACTGCATGAGTGTTATATTAACCATCCATTTAAAATGATCAGAAAAATGTTCCGTAGCAGCTGCCAATGAGCAGCAACTGGTAAAGCTGGTTGATCATCCTTTGTTTCCAGGAAATACAGATTTTCCATAACTGCTTCTAATGCTACTGCAGGGCCGTACAGAGGCGTTTAAAGGGGCGGGTGCTCAAAGTTAAAAAAGATAGAATAGGCTGAATAGCAACTCACATTCATGACGAATCTAATATGGAATTGCATCATACTGTATGAATATCATCAGGTGGGGACAATGCAAAGCAAATGTAGCCTATGTTTTACCTGATGGTGTACAATGTTGCTGTTAAAGGATTACTGCTGCTCCTGTTGCTGATCGTGCTGAAGGGCAGGGCTGTGTTGTTCTGAGACTGTTTTTTTTTTTTATATCATAAATATAATAATCCATAATTATGTGGATATCCATATTAGATTGTTTTTCAGTGAAATAAAAGCCCTCCGGAAAAGAAGGGAAAAGTCCTGTAACCTACTTTAAAACAAAACATGTTCCCTAATACGGTGGACACAGAGCTACAGACCCCCCTGTAACCCCCTTACCCAGTTAGCTAGCAGTTAATGACCACCACTACTTGTGCAGTTCATAAAAGGACACGTAATGTTTGTCGCGCTGTTGCACAAACAGCACGCTCATTTATTTCAATTCATTTGTTGTTGTAGACCAGGGGTACTCAAATATAAATTTGAAAGGTCCACTTGCCAAATTTCTATTCAGTCCGAGAGTTGAGAATTTGAAGGGTCATTTTCTGCAGGACAGGAACACCTGCTGCAGTAACCATCTTTGTCCAGCAGGTGAGAAGGTGGCCACTTTTGATTGCTAGATTAAGCACATTGGTTTTCTGCTTCCCACGTGGAGCACGAATGTATATTTTTCTGTCCACTCACTCTTAAATTCGCTGTTTCAATTCCGCCCAGTAGAAAATGAATGAATCACTCTCGGAGACGACTCGTTCTTCTGAGTCACGTTAAAGATTCGTTCAAAAAGAATGAATCATTCATGAACGACCCATCACTAGAATACTCAAAGATATATCGCGCGGAAACACAGTTGCGCACTTCATAGAGAACTCATTTGGATTATGATTAAATTAGCATGTTTGTTTTGGCGCCGGTCCTGATTTAACCGTATTTGGGTCCGGATGCAGACCAGAGTCCGCCTATTGAGTACCCCGGGTATAGACTATAGTGTGCGTTGTACACGCTATTTACTGTTTTATTGCTGCACCTTCCAATTAATTTGCCTGCTTCTCCTCCAGCTCCGCACCGCCCAGCCTGCAGAAAATGCGCGTGCATTTTGCGAGCTCGTCCCCGGCTCGTAACGAGCGCGCTCTGCCCTCAAGGGCGAGCATTAGTTAATGGTAGTCATGTGACTGATGCAAGCCAGATCCTTTTATTTAGCAAAATTGAGATTAATAGTTACATTTTATTGTTGAGGGGCAAAGACAGGGCTCCATACGCACATACACATTAAAAATAAATAAATAAATACAAGAAAAGGCTCACCCTCCACCCCCAAACCACCCCCCTCCCCTCTGCACGTGCCTGTGCTACTGTATATCTTGAACAAGTTATTTCATGAAAATTATATCACAGCAGGACAATTAGAAAATCTTAAAAAATTCTTTAAAAAACAAATCTTCTAATTTGGTGGCGAGTAATTACCACCTAACACAGAAGTTCTGAACCAGCTAGGTCTGGACTTAGGGTTAGGCTGGCACATACAGTACAGATCTAATCAGGTCATTCATGATCGTCAGTAAGGTGTTGGTGCAATATGACCCAAAAGTACAGACTCATTACTCTTTAGTGAAGACTCTCACACCCTGTTTCAAGGCCATATCAAATTTTCCAGGGTTGTTTAATGATTTAATTAAGAATAATACTATCAAATGTCTATACAGACCAGTTTTGCAGACACGAGTATGACATTCTGTATTGGTAATTCTCTTCTGTGTGTTTATGGCTAAGGAAAATGTAGACGATACTTGGTAGTGTTTTTTTCTCAGAGGGAAACCTTCCCATTTTTCAGTATGTAGTTGTAATTTTGATTTAAAAAATAAGTAAATAAAAAAATTCTGGATGCATCCAGGGTGTTTCCCACCTACTGCCCCAAGTCCCCTGGGAGAGGCTAAACAGGTCCTGCGACCATATACAGGATGAGGGCTACAGAGAATAAATGACAATTTTATTCTGGTAATCTGTTTCTGTGGCGGGCGGCACGGTGGTGTAGTGGTTAGCACTGTCGCCTTGCACCTCCAGGGTCTGGGTTCGATTTCCGGGCCAGGCTCGATTTCCGTCTCTGTGTGCATGGAGTTTGCATGTTCTCCCCGTGCTTGGTGGGTTTCCTCCGGGTACTCCGGTTTCCTCCCACAGTCCAAAGATATGCAGGTTAGGCTAATTGGCGTTCCCAAATTGACCATAGTGTGTGAATGTGCGTATGTGTGTGTGCCCTGCGATGGATTGGCACCCTGTCCAGGGTGTACCCCGCCTTGTGCCCTAAGCCTCCTGGGATAGGCTCCAGGTCCCCGCGACCCTGAATAGAGGATAAAGCGGTACAGAAGATGAATGAATGAATGAATGAATGTTTCTGTGGCTGACTGCCATCTCTTTCCTATTTTAACCTGAATATTTTAACCTGAATATGTGTCTGGTCAAACAGCATTTAACAATTAACCAATTAGATGAGGCTATCTCTTTCTCAACTTGTAGTTGTATAGTACAGTAGTATGTCAGTAGTACGCCAAAGAAACCCAGATGACCTTTGTCTTCACATCACTGAAATCATAATAGCATGTTATTGTAATTTCACTTTAGTAACATTAACAAGTGCAATTTGTAAGGGTGGAGATTTAGAAAAGATCTATTACTCAAAAAATGGACAAAATGAAAATTCAAATTAAATCTGACAACATGATAATGGAGAAACTCGAGCTGCACATGGACAGAAGGAAAAGGGAAGATTCATACATTGACAGAGTGAATGAGTGGCTGACTATGAATGCTATACTCGTGTCTTTGACAAGGATTCAAGCTTACTCAGCAATTCTTGGGCCACCACTGGATTTGATGACCTTGCTGATATGTAACAGGCAATTGAGAGACCCTGGAAATCAAAAAGTCATATGGATTGTGGTGTGAAATTGAACCTTCCCAGACAAGTTCCTGGATTTGGCAGGAAGCATTAGCACAAAGAAGTGCAATGACCAGGTGAAAAGGAACTGTGGTATTTTGGTGAGGCTCCTTGTTGCAGCTTAGTACCTTGTAACTTTTAGGAATTTTGAGTGAACAATGAGCTCTTCATCCACTGTTATGCGCATAAAATAAATTTTGTTTTAACACTAGGAATAATCCATTTTGCTAGTCTTGGTGCCTCATTTTTCACACATTCATGTAAGAGACTGGCATACTTGTATGATGTCGATTGAGCTATGAGTGAACCATTAGGCTTTTTCTGTGAGGTGTGAATTCAAAAGTCACAGTCATGAAGCTATAAAGCTATCATATTTTCAGAGGTGTCAAGTAACGAAGTACAAATACTTCGTTACCTTACTTAAGTAGAAATATTGGGTATCTATACTTTACTGGAGTAATTATTTTTCAGCCGACTTTTTACTTCTACTCCTTACATTTTTAAGCAATTATCTGTACTTTCTACTCCTTACTTTTTAAAAACAGCCTCGTTACTCTATTTTTATGATCAGAACGCGCAACCCCTCCGGTCGCATGATAAGAACGCGCACAATACTTTAAGTAGTTTTGAAACCAGTACTTTTAAACTTTTACTTAAGTAAAAAGCTTGGGTTGATACTTCAACTTCTAAAGAAGTATTTTTGAACCCTAGTATCTATACTTCTACTCAAGTAATGAATGTGAATACTTTTGACACTACTGCATATTTTAGCCTGGCCATTACGTTAGCCAGGTATATGAGCAGGCTTATGATACACTATATGGACAAACGTATTTGGCCAAACTTGCAATGACATCATATCCATCTACATACACTTTACTATGGAGTTTTCCCCTGTTTGCACCTATAACACTTTCCTTTCTTCTTGGAAGATGCTCTACAAGATGTTGGAGTGTTTTCTGTGGGAAGTCATGCCCATTTATTTGTAGAGCATTTATGAGGTCAGGCACTGATGTTGGGTGAGAAGGCCTGGTTCGCAATCTCTGCTCCAGTTCATCCCAAAGGTACTCGATAGGGTTGGGGTCAGGGCTCTGTGTCTGGACCAGTCAAATTCTTCCACACTGAAATCATCAGACCATGTCTTTATAGTCCTTGCTTTGTGCACTGAGACACAGTCATGTGGGAATAGAAAAGGGCCCTCCCCAAACTGATGCCACAAAGTTGGAAGTGTAGCATTGTCCAAGATGTCTTGGTATGCTGAAGCATTAAGATTGTCCTTCACTGAGCATAAGGCTAGATTGAAACATCTGAATTCGATAATTAACAGGTCTGGCCAAATACCTGTGTTAAGATAACAAACTAACTCTAAAGCTTTGATTTCACTAAATAATATTGTGGATTCAGTCAATTAATTTAACTTTCAGGTTCGATTGAGGGTTTTGGAAAGGCCATATTTTAGTGACTTTTGGTAGGCATAAGAAGCACCTCATGTGTTAGGAAGAATCTTTCATCCCATCAATACATTTTAGTCAAGGTTGTCATCTGTTGGCAGTTCAGTTGGAAAATTAAAGGCAAAAGGCAGCAACTGGTTCATAAACCTGTGAATTGATTCACCAAACAAGCATCCTTGCAGTCTGATAAATTTCTTCTCCGATAAATTTTATTTAGGAAATTTAAATGACTAAAGTGAAAATTAACAGAAATATAAACAATGAAGTCGAGGACAGATACGTGAAAATTCTACTTGACTAATCAAACAAAGGGACAAGTACTTGTACTTTGTTATATTATAAAACTGGTGTATGAACAGAAAACTTAACATCTGTCATTGAGTTTGTGAATTAATGCTTCTTTTATTTATTACTAGCTGAAGTACTGGTCATTGATGGGAAAAGATTTTGTAGAAATAGTTAATTTGATCAGCTTTACATTTACAGCTGGCACAAACATGCTCATAACTTCACTTCTACTAAACATTTTGATGTCATTTATGGCACAAGAATTGACAAATTTGGTTTAACTCTGATGCAGATACACAAACATACGGACACAAAATTTCTGAGACTGGTTGTAGGTATAAAATTTTATGATATTGAAAGAGCAAGTTCTGATCAATGTACAGACAAAACCTTTCTTTTATTTTTATAGTTTGTATGTGCAATGCACAGTAAGCCACTGGATATTTGGGCACAGATTTTTATAAATTAATAAGAATATGCACTGAGTGTGTGTGAGAGAGAGAGAGAGAGAGAGAGAGAGAGGGTAAAGGTAAGTGTAAGATACAGTGAGTGTATGGCTACGTATATGTCTGTGTGTGAAGCAGCATGTGTCAGTTAAATAACAAGCATATGCCTAAGACATTTGTGTAAAAGACCCTCGTAAAGTTTACCTGGTTACATGACATTGACTGTTAAAGCAGTGAACATAAAAAAACAAAAAAAAACATTTTTTCAACACTGTGAATTAAAAAAGATCTTGTCTCATCTGGATATATCTAAAATGTTCCACACATCACATCGGTGAGTATACTCGCCTGGTATCTGAAAAAAGATCTAAACTGTTCTTGAGAAATATAGCAGATGTTGAAATGAAAGCGAAGCTGAGAGAGATTTGATTTCCTAAAAAAAAAAAAAGTTTATTTTCTGTTTTTCAGATTCAGATACATGCCGTAGTTGTGATTTTGACATCTGCCAAGGAAACATCTTGGAGACGGTCATTACACAGCAGAAACTAACATCAGGATACTATGGCGAGACCAAACCAAAGGGTAAAGCCTTTAAAATATTAAACAGATAAGTCAGGTACTGTAAATAAAGAAATACTATTATTATTTTTATACTAATCTTGTCCACTTTGACAAACAAATATTTTTTTATATCTTTATTTTACTTAAAGGAAAGTGCAATCATGGAGGAGATGATGATGTAGCAAGCTGGGGGCAAGGAGGCATAAATAAGGACAATACAAGATCCAGTCACGGTTATCTACATGAAATAGCAGCATCAGTAGCCACTGATGCTACCATAGATCTCCTCAACTACATTCGAAACCAAACTGGAGATTCTGAGTTTCTTAGGTACAACAGGAAGTCTCTTACTATAGAATAGAATGTAGTAATGATATACATTATAGCACACATACACATTGATAGGTATTTGCTTACTTAATCATGGAAAATTATGTTTTCCACTTGGCATTGACAAACAGTACCTTGTGGGACAGTGGTGGCTCAGGCGGTTGTGCCTCTGGGTTGCTGATTAGAGAAATGGGGGTTCGAGACCTGCCAACCCTGGGTCACCACTATTGGGTCCTTAGACGAGACCCTTAACTAGAACCAGTCCGAAGCCCAGCTAGAAAATAATAGGGTTTGACTAAAAGAGTATTCTTTTTTTTTTTTCCCCAGACTTTTGGGACTTGGCCAGACAGCAGTGCTGTGTTTTGTTATTGACACCACTAAAAGCATGACTAACAATGTTGCAAGCCTCAGAGAAGTGACTTCTGCTATCATTGATAGCAAAACAAGCTCTGCAATTAAACCATTAGAATACATCATGGTGCCATTCAATGACCCTGGTAAGTCTAATTCCTGGATCACTGCTTGTTTATTAGACATTAATTGTAAATAGTTTGCCATATTGCTATAACATGACATATGTATGTGATTACATCCAAATTACAGTTTATCTCAGTGACATTGAAACATTTCTTGCATCATACTGAAAGTTTGAAAAATAATAGATGCATTTCTCTAAAAAAAAATGAAGACCGTCATTAAAATTATTTAACATTAAAATTATTATTTAAAATCAACATTAAAAAGGCTGCATTTTTTCTGTACTGCATATATCGATTTTAAGATCACAAACTTTCACATTACTGTATTTTAGAAATTAATTGAAATAAATGTACACCTTTTTTTTGTACTGTTTGTACTATTTTGTTGACAGAACATGTTAATTTCTTTGTTCTTCTTTCATTGTCCAAAAATTTGAACAATATACAGACAGTTTCATAAATATTGAAACAATGCTATGTTTTTTTTTTTTTTTTGTTTGTTTGTTTTGCATTTTGTGCCACATTGAATTAAACACTTATACTCCTATCTCACCTATGCGGGGTCAGCGCAGTTTTGCTTGGAGGCCGTAAGTACTGTTCAACGCGATTCACCGCAGGTTTTGACGTAATGATTACATTTCATTCTTTCCATATAAAAAAATTAAACGTTTCATTTTTTGGCTGTCCTCGCAGAAGCTTTTAGACCCTTGCGGAACCTTGCGGAATGTCAGGCAGTCACTCGCAGTGCCTAATACACCTACCTCACCTACAGTATGTGGTTTGAGAGATGTCGTGTTTGGAAATTTAAACATGTTTGGAAAATGTAGTCACTATGCCAAAACTCGCGGTGAATCACGATGAACTGTACTTACGGCTGCCGCCTGAAACCACGCTGACCCCACGTAGGTAAGATAGGGGTATAACACAGCATCTCAACATAAGTCAAACTGCATAGGTGAGACAGGTGTATCAAGATGTGATCAAAGGCAAGACTTTCAGCTTTAATTCAAGGGGTTTGACAAAAGTCTGGGATTAACCTTTTAGTAATTACAGCTATTTCCATAAACACACACACACACATTTTGGAGGTTCATAAATAATGGAACAAATGGCCAGGTGTGGCCTGTTCCATTATTACTCCATGACTACTCAGATAAAAGGACTGGAGATGATTGAGTGTTCAATTGCATTTGGTTGATCTTTACTTGAACTTATGAGGTCCGAAAAGATATCTGTGAAAGTGAAGGAAGCCACCATTAGGATGAATTTTTTTTTTATTAAAACACTGGGGAAACATTGGGAGTGGCCAATAGAAGAGTTTTGAACATTAAAAAAAAGGAATTAACTGGTAACATGGGGTACATAGTAGCAAAAAAAAATTATCATACCAACAATAATGATGAACAGTTCAACATTTTTTGATGAACAAAAGAAGTCTGTTCGTAGAATCCATTAACAATTAGTCTTAGTGTGACGGTCAACCCCTAGAGGGCGCCTAACGCCCGTTTTTGGTTTTTAGTTTGTAGTTTGTTTTGAGTTTGAGTTAAAGACTTCATTTCCCAGTTTGCCCCTCGGTCAGGTGACGTAGAAGCTCACCTGAACCGAGGGAAGTTAATGAGTTAATTATGTTTGTTTCATTATAAATAGCCTGGCTGAAGTTCAGTCAGGCGTCTAGCATTAGTTACTTTATGATTCATTTGTGTTTGGTGTTTGACTTTTTGTTTATATGTAAATAAAAGACTTTAATGAACCGTCAGCTCGCCTCCTCCCGCATTCATGCCGCGAACACACGCCAGACGCAGACCCCAGAGAGGGAATCGTGACAGAATGCTAGACCTAACAAGTGGCATGGCGGAGGATCCCCTCCTGAAGTTTTTTGGGGGGGGCGCAGTGGCCATCTTGCCCGAGCTGACGAACTGGCAGGACAGCGAAGAGGAGTACTACGGCTGGGACTATAACATCGGGCTGGTAGAGGACGAGGAGGAGATGTACCGCAGCTGCGAGTACAGATTGCTGGAGGAGCAGGAGCACCTGCGAGAGAGCAGCGAGGAGAGAGAGAGAGAGACACCACAAAGCTGGGAGGGCTGCAGGCTCGCCATTCGGCGGACGCCATTCAGGGGCGATGCGGCACGGGGTCACGTGGTTCCCCGCACCGGCCGGAAGAGAAGGGCGAGGAAGCCCAAGTACGGCGGTGACGAGGGGGAAAGAGAACCCCAGGCGGAGCAGCAGCACAAGGAGCTCATGTGGTGGATTCCGGAGCAGGTGAGAGGAATGCAGGAGCAGGTGAAGGAGCTCCAGCAGCTGATCCTCCACTTCCGGGATGGCCGCGAAGCGGTCTCGGAGCTTTCGCCTCCCTCGCCAACGCTCAGCAGCGAGCAGGCATGTCAGCAGCCGCTATGCAATGCACTCATCCTGCCGCCGCCTTCCAGCATCGATGACAGCGAGCTAGCGTGTCAGCAGCAGCTGACCGACGCTCCCGGTCTGCCGCCGCCTCCCGGTTTCGGGGACAGCGAACCAGCGTGTCAGCAGCAGCTGACCGACGCTCCCGTGCTGCCGCCGCCTCCCGGTTTCGAGGACAGCGAACCAGCGTGTCAGCAGCAGCTGACCGACGCTCCCGTTCTGCCGCCGCCTCCCGGTTTCGAGGACAGCGAACCAGCGTGTCAGCAGCAGCTGACCGACGCTCCCGTTCTGCCGCCGCCTCCCGGTTTCGAGGACAGCGAACCAGCGTGTCAGCAGCAGCTGACCGACGCACCCGTCCTGCCGCCGCCTCCCGGCTTCGAGGACAGCGAGCCAGCGTGTCAGCAGCCGCTGACCGACGCACCTGTTCTGACGCCGCCTTTCGGCTTTGAGGACAGCGAGCCAGCGTGTGAGCAGCCGCTGACCGACGCACCTGTTCTGACGCCGCCTTTCGGCTTTGAGGACAGCGAGCCAGCGTGTGAGCAGCCGCTGACCGACGCACCTGTTCTGCCGCCGCCCCCCGGCTTTGAGAACGTCGTGGAGCCGTCATTGAGCGCACTGCACGCTCCTACGCCGCTGTCGAGCGCCGTGACCGCTCCCACGCCGTCTACGAGCGCAGTGACCGCTCCCACACCGTCTACGAGCGCAGTGACCGCTCCCACGCCGTCTACGAGCGCAGTGACCGCTCCCACGCCGTCTACGAGCGCAGTGACCGCTCCCACGCCGTCTACGAGCGCAGTGACCGCTCCCACGCCGTCTACGAGCGCAGTGACCGCTCCCACGCCGTCTACGAGCGCAGTGACCGCTCCCACGCCTTCGTCGAGCGCAGTGACCGCTCCCACACCTTCGGCGAGCACTTCTCCAGCCCTGCAGCCGCCGAGCACGCTTCCAGCCCTGCAGCCGCAGAGCATGCCTCCAGCCCCGTCACCCAGCCTCCTGGATAGGAGGCGAAAGGTAGAACATTGGGTTGGGTGTCCGGGGCCTCCGGTGATGCTCCGGAGGAGCATTTTTTTTGAGGGGGGATACTGTGACGGTCAACCCCTAGAGGGCGCCTAACGCCCGTTTTTGGTTTTTAGTTTGTAGTTTGTTTTGAGTTTGAGTTAAAGACTTCATTTCCCAGTTTGCCCCTCGGTCAGGTGACGTAGAAGCTCACCTGAACCGAGGGAAGTTAATGAGTTAATTATGTTTGTTTCATTATAAATAGCCTGGCTGAAGTTCAGTCAGGCGTCTAGCATTAGTTACTTTATGATTCGTTTGTGTTTGGTGTTTGACTTTTTGTTTATATGTAAATAAAAGACTTTAATGAACCGTCAGCTCGCCTCCTCCCGCATTCATGCCGCGAACACACGCCAGACGCAGACCCCAGAGAGGGAATCGTGACACTTAGATTATATAGATCTGCATTAGATAACTATGACTACATTGACACATTCAACTACTGTTGAAAATTGTAAAAAAAAATGTAACTAAAATAACAAGAAAACTGTATGTGCGGTTTACACATTTATTCAACAGATGAAGCACCTTGTAAAGTATCTCAAAACAATTCATGTTGAATGTTTCTTTACTTATGCTATAAATTAACAAACTTCCTCTATACTTACACTTATTTAGGTTATGGCCCGCTTAGAAGAACAAGTGATCCTAATGTGTTTAAAGACGAAATCAATGCACTTATACCTCATGGCGGGGGAGGTGATGGTGCAATGTGTCTCTCAGGACTCAAGGTATGAAATATTAATTCACTAACCTGCTGCATTTCTAAAAGTATGAGGGGTGTTCAAGTCAAACCGGCACATGATTGTAGAATAAGGAGAGTAAAAATCATCTTCATCAAGGTAGAAAATTCTCAGTCCGCTGGAGCCTGATGCTCTGATTCACATCTAAAACTCTGGCCTCCCAGGAACTCTTTTAATGGCCCAAATATGTAGAAATGGCTTGGAGTGAGGTCAGGACTGTACGGGGGATGTGGCAATAACTCCCAGCCAAGTTCCTGTAATGTGCAAGTGGTGTTGGTGAATGAGTGTGTGTAGAGATGTCGCTTCTGAAAATTGGAGACAAGTTATATATTGATTTTGAAATGTCGCCTTCATTCAACCGAAAGTTCATCACAGGTCCTGGTCTGACTTGAACTCCCTTTGTATATTTAAATAGAGTATAACCCACTGTCTCTGCTGCTACTCGCAAGGAATGTTCACTGTTCTTTAATCTACCATGCCATTAACTTCAACCCACTATTACTAGTGGGTCACAAAATGCTATTTTTTTTCTTTTACTCTTTTTTTTTTTTTTATATATATATTTTTTTTTAATCTGATGTAGTTGTAAGATGTCTGTTACTTTTCCTTTAAAAGAAAAATTACTACTATATATATATATATATATATATATATATATATATATATATATTTTTTTTTTTTTTGCCATTAGCTGTAACCCATAGTCATCAATATTTTCTTAAGAAATAAACACTTGAAATATATTAGTCTGTGGGTCATGAATCTACAGGTCCTTCTCAAAAAATTAGCATATTGTGATAAAGTTCATTATTTTCTGTAATGTACTGATAAACATTAGACTTTCATATATTTTAGATTCATTACACACAAACTGAAGTACTTCAAGCCTTTTATTGTTTTAATATTGATGATTGTGGCATACAGCTCATGAAAACCCAAAATCCCTATCTCAAAAAATTAGCATATCATGAAAAGTTTCTCTAAACGAGCTATTAACCTAATCATCTGAATCAACTAATTAACTCTAAACACCTGCAAAAGATTCCTGAGGCTTTTAAAAACTCCCAGCCTGGTTCATTACTCAAAACCGCAATCATGGGTAAGACTGCCGACCTGACTGCTGTCCAGAAGGTCATCATTGACACCCTCAAGCAAGAGGGTAAGACACAGAAAGACATTTCTGAACGAATAGGCTGTTCCCAGAGTGCTGTATCAAGGCACCTCAGTGGGAAGTCTGTGGGAAGGAAAAAGTGTGGCAGAAAACGCTGCACAACGAGAAGAGGTGACCGGGCCCTGAGGAAGATTGTGGAGAAGGACCGATTCCAGACCTTGGGGGACCTGCGGAAGCAGTGGACTGAGTCTGGAGTAGAAACATCCAGAGCCACCGTGTACAGGCGTGTGCAGGAATTGGGCTACAGGTTGCAAATTTTGCATGTCATTCGGAAATCAAGGTGCCAGAGTCTGGAGGAAGACTGGGGAGAGGGAAATGCCAAAATGCCTGAAGTCCAGTATCAAGTACCCACAGTCAGTGATGGTCTGGGGTGCCATGTCAGCTGCTGGTGTTGGTCCACTGTGTTTTTATCAAGGGCAGGGTCAATGCAGCTAGCTATCAGGAGATTTTGGAGCACTTCATGCTTCCATCTGCTGAAAAGCTTTATGGAGATGAAGATTTCATTTTTCAGCACGACCTGGCACCTGCTCACAGTGCCAAAACCACTGGTAAATGGTTTACTGACCATGGTAATACTGTGCTCATTTGGCCTGCCAACTCTCCTGACCTGAACCCCATAGAGAATCTGTGGGATATTGTGAAGAGAAAGTTGAGAGACACAAGACACAAGAATCTGCAAAAGGATTCCCGACCAAGTATTGAGTGCAGAACTGAACATAATTATTTGAAGGTTGACTTTTTTTGTATTAAAAACACTTTTCTTTTATTGGTCGGATGAAATATGCTAATTTTTTGAGATAGGGATTTTGGGTTTTCATGAGCTGTATGCCACAATCATCAATATTAAAACAACAAAAGGCTTGAACTACTTCAGTTTGTGTGTAATGAATCTAAAAAATATGAAAGTCTAATGTTTATCAGTACATTACAGAAAATAATGAACTTTATCACAATATGCAAATTTTTTTAGAAGGACCTGTACAGTATATAATATGAGTTTTACTTTTTGAATTGAATTACTGAAATAAAAAAACTTTTCAATGATATTAAAATTTATTGAGATGCACCTGTAGCTTAATTTTAAAGTTTAAAACTTTAAGGGATTGATTTTTATTAAATGGTGTACTTGTTACTTACCCGTGTTGGGGGACTTTATTTTTTTAAGTAAGGAGATTACAAAATTACTGTCTTTACAAAGTAATCAGTTACATTACAGCGTTGCCTTCTGATTAAAGTAACTAGTTCGAGTACTTTTCCATTGCAGAAAATGAAAACTCCTTTGTGATTCCTCATGCATGTTGTTTTAGTCAAGACCTTTATAATTATTCTACCATCAGCACTCAGCCAGGTTTGGCCCATAATCTGTTAACTACTAATACCCCAATCTCACCTACTAATACCTCTATCTCACCTACTAATACCCCTATCTCACCTACTAATACTCCAATCTCACCTACTAATACCCCAATCTCACCTACGTGGTTTCGCGCGGTGGTCAAACCACATGGGGGGGGTATCGGGGGCGGGGCTTGTACGATGACTTTCATACACACACACAGTAATGGATTAGGAATGGCGGACCTAACCATGTTAGATAACTAGATGTAACGCATTACACCCAACACTGTTAGTCACTCAGTCAGTTGTTCATTATTACTTGTATTCTTATATGGTTAAATCAATCATTCAAATTTTTTTTCCAGCTCGCTCTCACTGGATGTCCACCACAGTCCGAGATTTATGTTTTCACAGACGCTAATGCAACAGATACATGGTTGACAAACTCTGTGAAAGCACTGATTGAGCAAACAAAGTCTGTAGTAAGTACATGCTAACCATCATAAACACGCAAACCAACTGCTGAAAGCATTATTTAGAAATCTTCAAAGTTTACAACATAACTTTCCTTTATTTTGATACATAAATATAAAAATGAAGGGAGAAAATGAGCAAACATTTATTAAACCCTTTTCTTGTCTCATTATGAAGGTTACCTTTATTCTAAGCAGCGCCACTAAATGTCAGAGTCGCAGGAAGCGTTTCTGGTCCTGGCCAACAGACCATGGTCAACAGTGCCTCTCTACTCCGACTGTCAATCGAACACTTTACCAGGATTTGGCTCAGGTTTCTGGGGGCTACGTCATTGATGTCAACAACATAACACAATCAAACATCCAAGCTGTTACCTCAAACTATACAATGGTAATTAAAGCTTTTAACTTTTAAATCATGTTACCTCATTTGGTTACATTTTTGTCAGATTATAACATGAGAGAAACTGGCCCAAAAAAGAGCAGATCTTACTGAAAATTAAACAAAGAATGCATGTTTCCACTGCCCCTCTTATTACATATACAGCTGCTCTCTTGCTTAAATGCATTTTGCAAAATGACAATATCTCTCTTAAAACACTCTCTTAAAAGTGCAGGTTACAAAATTGTAAATCCAGTTCACACAACACTATCACAAGGGCAAATGCCCAAAAATGAACTTGTCAAAACACAAATGATTCATAACTATCACCATAAAATACACTTTTTATTAGTGCATTCTTTTTTATGACACTTATTGAAATACTTGAAATTAAAAAATTTTTAGTTTGTGATTTTTTTTTTTTCTGTTAGTGAAGTTTCCTCACTTTCCTTGACTTAATTGTCAAGAAACAAACTTTTATTTATAAATAAATAAATAAATAAATAGATAAAGCCACATTTGAACATAAAAATGCATCTTTTCTACAAATGTTTGTGTTTTTTTTTTTATAGAGGTATATTTTGGATGTTCACAAAAGTTACCAAATGATGTTATTTTTCTTGATTAGCAGTTATACGCCAACCAATAAGTACAGTAAGTCTTGGTCAAATTTACATAACAATATAATACTGATTTGGACAAAACCACTGATTTAGGTAAAACTATTCAAACAATGTTTTAAAAAGTTCTCTAAACAACCAGTCTGTTTACATAGCCCTTCCCTCATTAATATCCATACCATTGCAGTTGGAAAGTCAAGCCACTCCACGACGGAAACCTATAGGGCACAACGTCATGCAGAGGAAGACATGTTATGCTGTTTTGTTATTTATTAGTCAAACTAGGTGATGCAATGTTTAATACAATCACCCACTGTGCTGATATGAATGAGAAATGTATTTTGCTTCCTGTCTGTTTTGACTGGTATATCAGAGTTCATTGAGAATTGTGTCTGTGCAGTATAATACATACAATGTAAATAAGAAATGGAATATCACATTGTGTTGATGCTGTGATGGTTTATAAAAACTGTCTTCTAAAGAACTTGCAAAACCTTGCATGATCTGTTCCATATTATAGTAAGGAGAAAAACTAATTTATTGGACTAAACTAATTTATATTACTGTAGCTTTGAGTAATAAGCAACACATTTCGCTTCTTCAGGTCACTCTATTTCAGGCTGTAATAAATCAACCAACAGATGAAAACTTCTCAGTCCTTGTGGATTTTTCTGTGCAAAGTCTGACAATCTACATCTACATCACTGGCAATTCTTCAAGTTACACAATCACCAGTCCCACAGGTGTGTTAATGGGGAAATGAACCCAAATTATGCAATGTAATGTCAAACGAAATGTACATAATGGCAATGTTAGGCAGTATCATACACAACTTTGTAATAATGCTTTTTTTGTTTGCTTGTTTGTTTGTTTTACCAAGGAGTGTCACAGAACTACACAACCGACACACAGAACTCCACAGCAGACGGCAACACTAGGGTGTGGCCTACTCAGATCTTTGGCAACCTTTCGGTTGTTCAACCAAATGAAAAGGACCAGGCTGGACTCTGGGTCTTTGAAATAAACTCAACAGAGGCCTACAGCATCAAAGTTACTGGTAACATCAGCTCACTTTGTGGAATCTTCCTATGAAGCTGTGAATAAATAAATGGAAGAAATCATGAAGTTTGTTAACTGCTATTTTTATTCTCAATCCAGGTCAAAGCGTCATCAACTTCCTTTATGACTTTGTAGAAATTCATCAAGGGCTTCATACAAGTTACACAGAATTAAACAGAAGGCCCGTATCGAGTAAGTGAACAACCTTTTTAAAGATAATTAAGTCTAAGCAGATGTGGCACGGTACGGTGGCTTAGTGGTTAGCTCAGTCTCCTTGCACCTCCAGGTTCTGGGTTCAATTCCTGCCTCAGGGACTGTGTGCATGGAGCTTGCATGTTCTCCCTGTGGTGGGTTTGCTCTGGGTTCTCCAGTTTCCTCCCACATTCCAAAAACATGAAGATTAGGCTAATTGCCGTTTTAAATTGCCCATAGGTGGTCTTCTGGAGCAGGAAATGATTTAACTCACTCTAGTATCATTGCCATGAAAACCCCATGAACAGCATCAAGGCTTGGCATGCTATGATCCATGAGGTCACGAAGAGTCAGACACAACTTATTGACTAAACAAAAAACAAAGTCTAAGCAGTGATAATTAGAAACTCTAAGTTTCCTACATTCTACTTCATTAATTCCCTTTGAAGCCTTATCAGACTGTCGAAATTTTACCAAAACTGTGCAACCAATAAATACTGTAGAACTAACTGGCTATATCACTAACACATTATTATGGTCCCACTGCCACAACCTCAGACTTTTTACAAACTGGGTGTGCCTAATCTTTCTAACCTGTTCCAATTTATTCTGGTCTTCAGTTTTTTTTTTATCATCTAATTTGCTAATATTTAAAAATTTTCAATATTCTATGCTGTCTATAATAACATTCATTCATCATTATATAGCTACAATGTATTTATTATTGTTATATTTTAAAATCAATTTATCCTATACAAGTTTTTATTTTATTCGTAAGCAGTTTTAATTATTCTGCATAAATTGTGCTATTTCAAAAAGCTTGCTGTGTCTTCCCTTCATATAGATACCAGTATCAACATGTTGCTGTCCTTGCTTGGTGGAAGCAATAATGTTAAAGCTACAGACGTGTATCTAACGAAATCATCAAGTCCAGACTCTTTTAATGGGACACTAGAAGAAATAGGTAACGGGCAGTATATAGTGTCCTTCAACAGCATCCCAGCAGGACAGTTTGCTGTAGTTGTGATTGGAGAGGCCAGTTTCGTAGCTGATGTCATCTTGACATATCAGAGACAGTCACCATCTTGGTTCCAAATATCAGATGTGACCGTTGAAGTAAGTTTGAATGAAATTCAATTATATTATTATGAATAAAAATGGTTTTCATATTTTAGTGTTAATAAAAACATGATTACAGCATGATTCATTTTAATAAATAAACAAACAGATGGACATGTTATTTTCTGGTTAATAAAAAAATAACATGTTACACTTTGGCAGTGAGCTAAAAATTTACCAATTTAATTCCTTTAAAAAAATATCTCTCTTTCTACTTATCCTCAGGCTCAACCTTTTGAACACTTGGAACCAGGTGTACCTTTCATTCTGCCCTTCAATATTACAGCCAACAGCTTTGAAGGAAACTTTAAAATCAATGTCACCATTGATCCAAATTTTGACATTCTTTTTAAACCATTCATAACTCTTAAGAATGGAGTAAGCGAAAATGAAACGATAATTGTGATTCCTCCTATGAATGCTTCTTATGGAACTGAAGCCATTATGACAATCTTTGCTAAAGCAGCAAATGGAAGTGACTTTAACTACGCTGTGCTGCGTCTGGATATTAATAATGAGGTAATTACAACAGGATTTTTAGGTTTCAAAACTATCCATTACAATACAACTTCTTACCACTGCTAAACTGATCATGTATTTCATGGAATGTTTGGAATAGTCTGTGCCATAAAATTTTTTTTACCTAAGCCTATTCAATTAATTTATATCTTTTAAAATTGGAATGCTTTAATAATAATAATAATAATAAAAAAAAAACGTAGTAGTTTTACTTCCAATTATTTGCATGGATTACATGGTCAAAACTTAATGCCTAGGGTTTTACATGCAGCCACACATCATAATTATTAAATACATTTTCTCTAGCATCTCAAAATTTCTTTTTTTTTTTTTTTTTAAGGTGCCAGACTACGTCCCTCCAGCATGCAACGTGCTTCAGATAATTACTAACTGTTCTGGAAGCTGCAGCCTCTCCTCATGGTCCCTCACTGCCAACGTGACTGCTGGATATGGATCAGGTATCCCAAGTTTGAAAGTTCTCAAGGGAAACGGCCAGGTCACCACTACCAGGATGATAAGGGACACAACCACGATTGTCACTATAGTAGTCTACAACGCATCGTGCTGTTCCAAGGAGTTGCATCTGGTTGCTGTGGATTCAGTGGGAAATGTTGCCACCTGCTTTAAATCTCTATCAGCTGCTGCTGCACCAAGTACCTTACCTCATAGTGCAGAATTTTTCTTGATTTGCCTTTTGCTTAATATTGGAGTCTCACTTTACCAATTTGTGCAGCTCTAATAAAAAAATAAAAAAAAACAGTTATTTATTTAATTAATATTTGCCTATTTATGCCTGCATACGAATCATTTGGTATTGCTTTTATCCAGTGAAAGTAGACTGTGCTTGTCTAATGTAATTATTAATACTATGTATACCTTAACTGAGAGTTTTAACTCTGAATATATAAACATTTTAAATAAATAATTTAAAAGCAAATATAATTTAACAACAAAACATTTTCTTTGTAATATTTTAATTAGAAGGTATGTTATTTTATGGTGTTAATTTAATGCACATACACAACTCTTGTTAATTTGGTTAACAAATACAGAAGCTCTAATCTAATCCAGTCTATTTTATTCATCAAAGTATTTTAGTATTTGTGTATTAACTGTAAATTTATAATTTACAGACATTTACAGGTCATAATCAGGTGATGTTACATAACATGCACAATGTATTTCTACCATGTACTGTATTGTGTTGTGTTTGATTGTTTATTTTTTCCACTAAAAATGTATTCTGTATTGTTTTCGGGAATAATTACCTTTTTCTCGAAGTTGACTTCCTTTGTATGATATAAAAAAATTTCCAAAGACAGACTTTATTTAAAATAAACAATTTTTATTGTTAAAGTCACAAATTTAGGTTGCATACATGACATAAGTGCAGACTTCTGACATTACTGAAATATATTGAAAACCAAACAAAACTAGAAAAGAAAGGACTGTGGAAAATACTGGGGCTTAAATAGTATTACTAATTAGGAAACTAAACTAAACACACCTGTGAAAGTACTGTGAAACATGAAACCCCAACCACCCATGACAACTTAAAAATCATGACACATACAGTAAAGAGGACCCGCAGTAATGCGCCACTAGGGGGTAATCCAGATAGTCTTGAAATTAATTGTTCAGAAATTGTTGATGGAAGCACCACTTTTCTTCTCTTTGCTTAAATGTTCGTTTAACAATTAAGCACATAAATGCAATACAGTAAAGTCCAAATCAATCAGCGATTCGGTACTGACTTTCATTTCAAACTCTGAAAGCAACCATGACAGTCCTGTTATATTTAAACAAAGGTTAAATAAATGAGCAGGATTCAGACCTATATTGCGACTTTGAGATTGGGCAGGAGTATGTGGTTTTCTTGGATGGATGCATTTACTTGTAAATTGAATGTGATATGTGTCTGTCCTAGACATACATTTGGACTGTTCTTAATTCAAGAAACCCTTTAATGTGCTGCTATGTAAAGAGATAGTAAGTATTTTGACGTGTGTTGAATGATGCTGATACTCACACACCGTCAGGCCTGGACTGGCCATAGGGCATACCAGGCAATGCCCGGTGGGCCGACGCACATTTTTGGGCCGGAGGTGTCAGTCATAATTTAATATTTTTTTAAAAAAAGTTTATTAGGCCAATTTATTTATTACTGCAACGTTAGAGTATCTGAGACACGAATCGCGCCCCATTGGTTGACCATATTAAAGGACATTGAGCTAGTCCAATGAAATCTCAGGCCACACCCTGCCTCCTGAGAGAGAGAGAGAGAGAGAGAGAGAGAGAATTGCTAATAAAAGACTGTATAATAGCAATAATAATAATTAAGAATAATTTTTTACCAAGGTAATTCGCTTCCATGCACGTTACTGTGGTTTAATCTTTGAAACATAACAGTGAGCGCATATATCCTTTGATGTGTCATATGCCTCAGCATATTGTTTAAATAATCATGGTGGGCCGCTATGGCCAAAAATGCCAGGGCCATTTTTTGGTCCCAGTCCAGCCCTGCACACCATGCATATGGATGCGTGTGTCTGTGCAGCATACTTATCTTTTCTGAGCTGAACTTTATAAACACTGTTGCCTTTTTGTTGTTATATTTAACCTACAGTAACTCTGAACCTAAATTCTTGATTCTTGCAACTGGTGTGGTAGATTCTGCAAATTCACTCATGTCTTCTGCAAATTCATCAACCTGTGTACTAGATCCTATACGGACACATTTTCTTAAACAGATAGTACCAGCAATAACAGAACCCCTGTTGAGAATAATTAATTCCTCACTCAGCATTGGTTATGTTCCAAAATCTTTTAAATTAGCAGTTATCAAACCAATAATTAAGAAACCTGACCTCGACCCCTGTCAGCTGTCCAATTACAGGCCAATATCGAACCTCCCCTTTATCTCTAAGATTCTGGAAAAGATAGTAGCAGAGCAGCTATGCTCATATCTACATAGAAATGGCATACATGAACTGTATCAGTCAGGATTTAGGCCTCACCACAGCACAGAAACAGCACTCGTTAAAGTAGTAAATGACCTCCTATTGGCCTCTGATCAGAGTTGTGTAACTATGCTTGTATTACTCGACCTCAGTGCAGCTTTTGACACCATTGATCATATTCTTCTTCTTCACAGATTAGAGAATGTAGTAGGAATTAAGGGTACAGCCCTCTCCTGGCTCAGATCCTATTTGACCGATCGTTATCAGTATGTAGACTTAAATGGTGATTATTCAGCATGTTCTATAGTGGAGTTTGGTGTTCCACAGGGTTCAGTTTTAGGCCCACTGCTTTTTTCCCTTTACATGCTTCCTCTGAGCAACATAATCCATAAGCATGGTATTAGTTTTCATTGTTATGCTGACAACACACAGTTATATGTCTCAGCAAAACCTGGTGAGAAAAACCAGCTTACTAAAGTTGAGCAATGTATGCAGGACATAAGAAATTGGATGCTAATTAACTTCCTTCTGCTTAATCCGGATGAGACAGAAGTTCTAGTCATAGGACCGCATACAGCTAGGAGTGTCACGGTTTCTGATGGCGACGTCGTGTGTGTGAGCGTGGCATGAATGCAGGAGGCGAGCTGGCGGTTCAATAAGCTGTTTATTTACAAAACAAAGGAAATCAAGCTCTTTGCTTTGAGCACTCACGATTAGGTTGCAGAACCAGAAATATTATAAACATTACAATCATTTTTGTTATAAAAATTATAACAAAAGCTAGACGCCTGACTGATGTTCAATCAGGCTATTTATAATTAAACATAATTACCATCCTCGGTTCAGGTGAATTCTTACGGCACCTGACCGAGGTGCATCCTGGGAAATGAAGTCTTAAACAGAACAGAAAGCAAACTACAAATAAAACTAAACGGGCGTTTGGCGCCCTCTAGGGGTTAACCCTTACAAGAAGTAAAATCTTAGATCACACTGTAACTTTAGATGGCCTTTCTGTTCCAAGTGCAACAGTAAAAGACCTCGGCGTGATTATAGATTCCAGCCTTTCATTTGAAGCTCATGTAGATAATATCACCAGGATAGCATTCTTTCCCCTCAGAAATATTGACAAGATAAGAAATATATTGTCACCAAACGATGCAGAAAAAACTAGTTCATGCTTTTATCACCTCTAGGTTGGACTATTGTAATGCCTTACTGTCTGGTTGTTCTATTAGCTGCATAAACAAGCTTCAGCTAGTCCAGAATGCAGCAGCGAGAGTCCTCACTAGAACCAGAAGATATGAGCACATCACCCCTATCTTATCTTCACTGCATTGGCTCCCTGTGAAATTTTGCATTGATTTTAAAATACTACTCTTGACATATAAAGCATTAAATGGTCTCGCGCCGCAGTATCTGAGCGAACTGCTAGTGTCTTACGATCCGCCACGCCTACTTCGATCAAAGGATGCAGGCTGCTTGTCAGTACCGCGTATTATGAAAACTACAGCTGGGGGCGGAGCTTTTTCTTACAAAGCCCCAATATTATGGAATAGTCTTCCAAATAGTGTTCGGGACTCAGACACAGTCTCAGTGTTTAAGTCTAGGCTAAAAACCTATTTATTTAGCCAAGCATTATTATAAATAGATTTGCCATAAGGTAAAGGAGCAGATCTGGGGGACTCATGGACGTAGAGTATTATGGTGAACTGGTATGTTTAGATGCTGTCTTCCTCACTCTCATTTGATCACGGTGAGGTGATTGTTTGCTTTACATCTCAGTTCCCCCTCATGTTTGTGTTTCCTTCTGGCTCTCCCTTTTAGTTATGCTGTCATAGTTAGTCCTGCCAGAGTCCCTGCTTGCACTCTACAGTAAATATACATTCACATTATACATTGTGACTGTGACCATACCTAACTGCCATCTCTCCTCTTCTTCTCTTCCTCCCCCTCTTTCTCTTCCCTCTCTCCCCCTGTCTCCCCCTTTCACTCTTTCTCTCTCTCTCTCTCTGTCGAGTTATACATGTCATTCCTGAGCTGCCAGTGATCCAGACTCCCTGTGCCCTCCGGACCTGTCTGACCCATCCTGGTTGAAGATTTCGTCACATGGATGCCCCGTGTGTCTCTTTGGGATGCGTCTGGTGTCTGGGGATGATTCCCTCTACCTAGAACACGGTTCTGGCCTCGACTGGTGTTGTCAGCTGTTTCTCTGGGGACTTGACAGTTCAATAGTTCAGGACTGGAACTTTCTACAAGTCTATCTGAGTCTCCAATAACTACTGGACTCCATTTTAACATCAATTAACATCAACAATTATAGCTGAACTGCCTGCCACCTAACACACTGTATAAATGCAGATCATTTCCTGCTATCTGTTTCACCCAGATGAGGATGGGTTCCCTGTTGAGTCTGGTTCCTCTCAAGGTTTCTTCCTATTACCATCTCAGGGAGTTTTTCCTTGCCACTGTCACCCTCGGCTTGCTCACCAGGGACTATCTAAACATTTTGATTCATACACATTCACATTCCATACAAACTTAAATAATTCTTTTGATTGTGTAAAGCTGCTTTGAGACAATGACAATTGTTAAAAGCTCTATACAAGTAAAATTGAATTGAATTGAATTCTAGCCACTAGAATGTTCAGTCACAATTCGCACAGATGGCCATTACTGCTATCTGATAATATATGATTATACCAGCATATGGCAATCAAAATTTCCTAGTTCCTTTTTAATCTTGTCGAGTGTTTGTTTGTGTGTGAGCATATAAAAATTTAGCAGTATTTAGGGGTAAATCAGGCTACTTCCAAAGATTGTCAAGCAAATGCTTTGGCTGATGTTTAGGACATGGTGGTGTTTAAACAGTGATTCACAGATATTCCTCTACATGGTGGAACCCTTCGTTCCATGTACAGTACATGCATCTGATGTCATGAAACACTGTGTCCTGTGTCAGGCTAACATAAATCAGCCTGGTGTGAGAGCTCCTGCAGCTCACACACACCTGTAGGCCTGTTCAAACACGTTTATCCATTCCAAGGTAAACAGGAGGTGTTGGTAGTGGTTGGGCAATTATCATGCTCAGTTGAATGGATGCAGATTTGGATAGGTTGAAACCTATCCAACTAGAACAGGCACAGCCATGCACACTGCAAAATAACTGGTCAATGACTTCTTCTCTCATTAGGGAATCATTGAATACATTCATTCATTTCACTGGACAGGTTTTGCAGGAAGTCATTAGATTGTTGAAAATTCAATGGAAAAAAAGTTATGTTTAGTTGTTTATCCAAGGTTGTACTAGCCTATCACTAAGGCTGAGCTGAACTATGACCAGTTGATTTTTATTATGTGTTTACAAAGAAAAAACTGGATCACTAAAATACTGTTAGCAGTTTACTGTAGCATTTTGAGACATCCGTTTGCAGATGTGCACATCCTTACACAGCCCACAGGTCCAAAGAGACTTAAATATCCAACATTCAAGGAGATTCACAAGTTACTATTAGAGGGTCAGTAAACATCTACTCACAGCTCGAGACTAGACCGAGGTTCAGCAGCAGAAAGTCAGCCTGAAACGGAACCTGACGGGCAACCTACTACCAGCAGTCCCCCAAATTAAATACATTGAGCTAAATTATGAAGCCAAACTATCCCAGAAAAACTTTACTGACATAATTCGAGCCCCAAGGATGATTTTCTACATTATATAACTAACATCAGTGACCTTCATTGGACTCTCAAAGCTCTTCAATCATAGCCACTGTAATGGGTTCGACCCTACAGTATGTGCACGGCTGGCACCATGAAACACGGACACTAGACGAGGTCTTACAGGAAAAAGGGTAATTTATTTAGAAAAAATGAGGAAGCAAAGTGTTAAAAAGAAAGAGGACGGAAAGAAAGGGAAGGGAAGGTGATGCATGTGCAGGTCTGGTTGGCAGTTGCCCCGCTGGCATGCGGGCACAGGCTGGTGAGTGGTGATGGTGGGCAGATGTGCGACTTGCACGCTCCCGTGACGGCGACCTCTCCCGCTGAGCGCGAGCCAAGACCGGCCCCTCCCAGCTCTCTCTGGGCGTGGCCTCATGCGGGAGTCTCTCCTGGACGTCCGTTGGCTGAGGCCGCCTAACTAGTGAGCTTCGGAGTGAGCGATGAGCGATAGTAATTTGGGTGCACGCCCATCACAGGTGCATGCCGTGACACCACCCAGTATAATCCTAGTTACGTGGTATTCCTATTTTCCTTTCTGAGTCATCTATCCAATGTTTACAGTACATCCTTGTCAGAACTCTGCAGAATTTGTCTCGAGGGAAAGTCACAAAGGACCTCTCTATTTTATTTACATAGCAATAGTCTCTAAGGAAATTCCTACAATTGCATCTTACTCTTCTTCCACTTTCTGTCTGTTGACCCTGTTCATTTCCTTATTCTTTTTCCATTGTAAAAAAATAACATTGTGTTGTGCTGTCACTATATGCTTGGCAATAAAATATTCCAGAGATGCACATTTGACCTGTTTAAGATACTGTTTGATTATTAGTTGATCAACAGTACCACTTTTTCCCTATTGATGAAAATCTTATTAAATGAAGATTTAACTCAGAGCAATTTATCATTTAACATTTATGCAAAACATCTACTGTACTAGGGAAATGTACAGAAAAAAACATGCTTGACAATACTGCGTGTAATTAACTAATGCTTCAATGTTTTGGGGTGAGAGACTGTACAGCAGAGAACCGATATAATCCATTTTTATTAACATGACGTTATTTAAAGGCGTTCTGCTCTCCTTACAAAATAGGATGCTCTGCAAGATGCTCTCTGTTACGTTCCTTGTTCGATTTTAGTCGTCTCCAGAAGCTTATTGTATTTTCTGGCATAAGGACTTATGCTTTGCGTTGTGCGATTCTGATCTACCCGTAGATTTGTTTTTGTCTATTGACTTGTATCGAATTATGCCTGCGTGTTTACACTGAATGTGTTGGAGTTTTAGTTCAAACTACTATTTGCCAAGTTCAACTTCAATTTCAATAAGCATCTCGGGGCTTTGATTTATTCAACTATTCAATTACTATTAGATCAATTCATTGTTAGATTAGGTTGAATGTTGTGCCACCCTTGTACTTTGTTTATCCATGTTTCTTTAGTGTAAAGGAGTTTAGTCAGGGTGCCGTATGTGCTGAAGATTTCTGTTTTTGTTAGTTAATATTTCATATTACTATTATTTTTTGGTGACACTCTTACTTTTTTGCTGTAATCATACACATTTCACAATGAGAGTAAAAGCCTTTTTGAAATGCGTCATCCTTGGTCTGTTTCGCAACCTAACACAATTGCCTCACCAATGTTACGGTTTTCATCCTATTTAATATCAAGCACATTACATTCTCACAAGAACCAAATCTCTCTCTTTCTCTCTCATTGACAGATAGAGTATAAAACAACAATTATATACTTATTGTTCTTTTCCTCATTATTCTTTATAAAATTATGATTTCAGGGGTTTAAGGAGTAAGGTACTCTACACCAGGGCTAATTACATTAAATGATTATAAAGTAAATATAAAGTAATATAGTCAGGTAATGTTTTTATATGGATCTGATATGGATTTAAAGTATATATAGCAGTAGGTTCTGAATAAAATTACATCTACCTATCATGCTTCAAGATGGTGAGGGGTGATTCGATTAGTATAACACAGCAAAATAGTTCTCCATTATAATTTATAAACTGACACTCTCCGAATTGAAAAGAGGAACAGAGTGCAGTTTTCGAAGATGATTGTGAAATTTGAGAAAGAGGAAGAATCATAGATATTATTCATGAGAAATTATAACAAGCTATGGTCTAATGTATGAAATCATAGTGTAGATTTTGAGGAAAAGAATGTACAAGCAATCAGGGGTTTAAGGATAGTCTTAATAGTCAATAGTCATAAGCATAGCAAATGGTGAAGTACTTTTTCAATTCTAGAAATACTTGTAGTTTAATGAAAGATTAGCGAAAAAAAGCAATATAGATAAAATTATTTAGGCATGTGTTCAATTTGGAGTCTTTAATTAGGGGAAAGAAAAAGAAGTATATAGAATCTTGTCTGAACGCAAATCAAGAGTTACACCTCGAACTGCTTACAAAAATGGAGCTTGAAGAAATGACCATAACAAACTAAAATATGCACGTACTGTACATTAAATAAACAAATTTTAGCATTAACACCACTGCCAGGTGAACCAAACAACATTAATCACCAATTACACCATCAGTCAAAGATTTGGATCTTCTAATTCTGTGGCCATTCCTGATTTTTTTATTTATTATTATTATTATTATTATTATTATTATTATTTTCTACACTTATGGAACAATGCTGCAATATGCAATAATCCAATTTGAACAGTTGATATTGAGATGCATCTGCTGCTTCTGCTCTGTAAAGCCTTCATAAAGCCTCTAATCTGAGGTGCTGGTTGTTAATTGGTGATTTCTGAGGCTGGTGACTCTAAACGAACAACTTCTCTGCAGCAGACGTCAGATTTGATCTTGATTTCCTGGGAAGGTCTTTCATGGTCTGATAGAAAAGTAAACGAATAAAGAAATGATATCCATGATAAAAAGGCACCAGAACACCCAGTGCACCATGCCGTACCTGGGTTCCAGCAGGCAAAGAGCCCAAGGCAAATGACAAGGTGTGCATCCCAGAAGATCCCAATCCAATAGAATACCCATGAGTGGAAGAGTGGAAATAGCATAATGTGTCTGTATACATAAAAGAAAAGAACAAGAAAAGAAAGTAGACTTTTAAGAGTATTAATATGCTTGAATTTGTGTTCAGTACTGATGGATCTGCGGCATTTATATTCAGAAAACAGGACATTTCAATGAGATTTTTTTAGCTATTATTCATAAGAAAGATGATGGAACAGAATATAAGAATAAATGAAAATTGATTGTGAACAAGAAATGATTTAGAGACATAGATGCAAATGGGAATTAACGCCTACATCACTTCTCTAATCTCAAAACAGCTGACTACATCTAATCGCACGCCCACTACCACAGTCATGTTATCATGTGCAATTACTGTATGGGAGTGGATTTCACAACCTCTTTTTTTTTGACACGTTCAAAGTATTGTTTATATAAGCACAAAGTTAAACAGGGATTTTCACTACTATGAAATCAAAGTATAGTGGAGCCATCTGAAGATCAAAGCTATAAGGTATGACATAGTAGCTTTGTTTATAGTGATTTGTTTACAGTAGCTTGTAAACAAATCATTTAATGAATATAACGCTTTATACTAATTAAGCAAGAGAAATATAAAGAAGCAATAGATTTACTTTGTATTAGAGGTTATTTATGCTATTTGTGTCCTTTCTGTCATTCCAGCTCTAATGATGAAAATATTAATTTGTCTATATGTCATGATGACCCTCATTCAAAGGCAGACTCTGACGTTTATGCCATTGTGGACAAAATCAATGAGGCATCAGGACATTACTCGAGATGCAATTTTACAGACAACAGCTGATGTCTGCAGATTGCAAGCACTCGAGCATAGGAGATATTTTCTTCTGGTAAACAAAATTGTTAATTTATTTATATATCATATATTTTCTTACAGTATATAACATATAAAGCCATATGTATGTCTTTTTTGCAGCCAAGCCCGCTTACTGTAGAGTCAGTAGCAAGAGTTTGTTCCTCATCAGAGTCAGCCAAAAATTTCAAAAGCAGCATTAATAAGATAAATAGCTTTAATGCGTGGGTTGACTTCCGCTATCCTTTTAGTGCACAATATCATTTTGACAATGAGGAGTTTTTGCCTGGACAAAAACTTATTACTGAAGGGGTTATGGCTGTCAAATACAGCGTCAAGCAACAGAGCTATGAAGCTGCCAAAGAAGTACTAGGGAAAATTCTACACACATTACAGGTAGGCCATCGTTTATTTGTAAAAATAAATAAATAAAAGAAAACAGCTTCAGTACTCTATAGTTAGTTGTACTTCACACACTAGTCTATGTCTAATTTTCTGTCTATAATTTATACAGCTTAACCTGTACCTAAGTAGCTGCCTTACAGTTTAATAGAATCACATGTACATCTGCTTTTTGGAGCTTCCAAACGTGTGGCACCAGCACAGAGCATAAAGTACATACAGATCCAGGTCACAAGCTTCAGTTAATGTTGGATCAAGCAACTTGATCAGTTAGTAGTTTACATGTATGCATGACTGTTTCATGTGTATTCAAGTGTTTTCATGTGTGTGTGTGCATGAGTGAAGTTATTTAAGCCCTATATGGTGCCTCATGAATTAGATTTGATAAACACATTATAAACTACAAGTAAAAATCAAGTTTGCAAGTGAAAGTATTTGAACTAAAAAAAAAACCCTATTAACCTAAATTTTACATTAAAAATGTTTTACTACAAATTTTATGAATTGCTTACAAATGAAAACCCTTAGCCGTAAATCACAAACATTTGTTTGCAAGTTACATTGAATGTAATGGGGCGGATGAGAGGTTAGTTTCATAGAGTTGATATCTAGCATAACCTATTGATGCAGGCTATAATCACCAATGAAGAAGAAGGCATGGTGTTAGCCAGCTTAAATTGTACATACAGTATATATATATATATACACACACAATATACAGTATATACATATGTAAGGATTTCTTGTTTTGCTAGACCCCGTCTAGTCAGTGCGCAGCCTGTATTTTGCTTTCCCGCCTGGATCCAGGGAACCCCTCAATAATACACAAGTCCGTGCTTAGTGAGACGTTCCAAGTTTATTGGGGAAGACAGGAGTATATATACGCACAAACACAAAGAACCAAAGAAAAGGTGGGTGCAGGAGTGTTTGCATCTGGTCAGGAATGTTTAGAAAAGATAAGGTAAAGAAGAACATAAAATTGGGAGTAGTTCTGCATTTACGAGCGTTCAACAGTTTTACGACCTTTAACATAAACTACTATAGGATGTGTTTATTGAAAGTGCAGCTTGTGTCGAGGTAAGAGAAAGAAGTAACATTCTGTTCTCACGCACACAGAATATCATGAAACATATTAAAAATCAAATATTCCCTACAGTTCCCCCCTTTTATTCATAAGAAACATCGTTGAATAAAACTCAGAGCTTTCAAGAAGTCGCCAGCGGATAATAGGTCATCGGACGCGGCGCAGGAACATAACCTGAAACATACTTATACAAAAGATTTTGCACACAGCGAAGAATGCATGGACCTAAAAGACACAACAGGTCTGAATCATTGGTACTGTATATCGCTTAGCGGTCCAATTAGCGAATCGCCAAAAAACATTATCATGTGGATGAGGTTGCACTATGTACAACAATCTCTCATTCAAGATTAAGAGGACAAAAAGAAACTTCATTTTAAGGCAGGATAGGTTACCACCATACTTCAAGTGCTGTTCTATAAACTCTACAGAATGAAGTGTGACCAAAAGAATACACAGAGATATAACAGGGTAAGTGTCAACTCGTGTGTGTGAAAAATCTTGTTCACAATGTCAAACATATAAGTAACTACTAGTGGTGAACTATTGCCTTTCTTGACGCTACAGTGCTCAGAGTGCGGGCACGCCCAATCTGCACTCGTCCCACCTTAACGAGGCGCTAAGACACCACCAGGAATAGTAAACTAATAGCAAAAGTGAAGTCGTCCCATGGCAACCCAAGACAATCCCCCACTGTGTCACGTCACGGGTTGGTCATCACTGCAGCACATCTTCAGTCTAGGAAACAAAAAAATCACAGAGAAAGAAAGATAATAATACACAAACATTTATTCATCCTTTGATCTCACGCCGACAGGACATCTCTTCAGCCTAGTAGCATGGACAGCAGTACGAGTAATTGCGATTATTTCTGCTGGTTCATCATATTTACAATCTCCGAGTTTTCTGGGGGTCAAAGATTTTACCAGAACAGTATCTCCCACATTAAAAGGATGTGTGGGTTTTGTTGACGGTACTGGAGTCACATTAGCAATTTGTTCATAATGTTTGTTCAGAGTATCTATTAGAGCAGCAGAATATTCAGCAATATGTACATCAAGATCAGTTGTTCCTATCGCGGGTTTACCTTTCCTCCATGGCACGGGAAAAGGTCTGCCAAATATAATTTCATGTGGTGACATGTGCACATCTTTTCTTGGTGTCATTCTCATTTCAGCGAGAACAGCAGGTAACAGATCAACCTAGTTTTTACTCCCCATAGTTTGCATTGCTTTAGTCAGTTTTTCTTTCAGTGTCCTATTTGTTCTTTCTACTATAGCTGATGACTGTGGATGATAAGGAATGTGAAAATGCCAGGACAGTGAAAGATATTTACACAAATTCTGTGTTACCTGTGATGTAAAAGGTGTTCCTTTATCCGAGTCAATAGCATGAGGAATGCCATAACGAGGTATTATTTCTTTCGCTAAGACTCGGGTCACCACCTTTGCATTCTCTCGAGCACACGGGAAAGCTTCCACCCACCTTGAAAACTTGTCTACCAAAACCAGAAGATATTTGAATGTGCCACATGCAGGCATATGTGTAAAATCTATTTTAGGTAAAAGAAGACTTTCGTGTTTACCTAAACCCTTTGTCACATTATTCTGAGCACACACCAAACATCTAGATATTAATAAATCGATTGTTCCAAGCATGTTAGCTATGCAAAAGACTTTTTTCATATCTTCCTTAAACCCCCTTCGTGCACGATGTGTAACACCGTGGAATTCGCGCACGAGGAACGGAAGATAATGAGACGGCAGGCACAAACGGCTATCAGCACAATACCATAAACCATCAGAAGCAACGTAGGCACCCTGAGCTTGCCAAAAAGAGGAATCATTCAGCGTGGCTGAAGCTTGCAAAGACAATAAATCTACATCGGGAATCAAAGAGCTAGCAAGAAAAGATGTATTGATCAAATCAGAACCAGAATCAAGAAAGAAAATCTGTTTTTGAGCTGCTTTTTTAGCAATACGATCAGCTAGCGAATTCCCTCGCACTTCCATAGAGTCACCAGAAGAATGAGCCTTAGTTTTTACAATAGCGAGAGTACTAGGTAGATGGCATGCGTCTATTAAATCCTGAACAAGAGAAGAATGAGAAATTAGCTTACCCTCAGCAGAACGAAAACCCCTGGATTACCAGATGCGGCCAAAGTCATGAGCGATACCAAAAGCGTAACGAGAATCAGTGTATATAGCAGTGGTTCTCAAACTTTTTCTGTCATTCCCCACTTAAGGGGTTGAGCGAATTTTCAAGCCCCACTTGTCAACAAAATAATAACGAAATCGGCCAAGTTTACTGTTTATTGAAATATCAATTCCTAAACCAATACGATCAAACACCACCAAGTTAAAAAAAGATAAAATACACGTGCAATTGTTACATGGCTCACGTTGTCACTTATCTTTGCATAATTGACCCCATGTTTATTAGCTGCTCAGCAATCGTTTGTAGTTTTTTTACACTGGCCATTTCTGTATGCAACTTTGAATGAAGCCATTTGTGCTTTGCTGTCCACTGATTCAGATGTTACCATGCGATTCTCCTGCTGTCTGTATTCTGCCAGCTTTCTTTCAAAGACGTCCAGTGGTTTATTAACGTGACTGGAGTGTGTTGTCTCTAAGCTTCTTCCTAATTTGTTGGGTCTCATGCGGTCTGCTGACAGCAGTTTAAGACACAAAACACACAAGAGCCTCTCCTCTGCCCCCACCATCCCCACCATGAATCCAAGCTGAAGATAGGCTTCATTAGGGGGGCGATATAACCAAAATCTTCTATCACGGTAGAAGCAATTTTCTAACTCAATAACGATATATATCACAATATAGCAATTTGATATTAATGTAATTTTATTTAAACTGTGAATTGCTGAGGTTTGCCGCATTTTTTTACTTTGGCCATATTCGATTGGACGTTTTGATTTAAGATGATAGAAAAGGTTTGATGTGTTTCCACCACTTGTTAAAACAGTGCACTTGCGTACCTTCTAAATCACGTTCATCTCATTCGTATCACTTTTCTTATACCCAAACCAATTCCACACCACAGACGAGGCAGCTTTTTTCTTTACAATCTCCTCTTTGTTGGTTTTGTCACATGTAAGTAAACTCACTGCTGCTGCACCGTCTTCTTCCATTGTCGAAGTGTATGTGAAGCCAAACACATCAAAAGTGGGACGAAACCGCGGCACCCGATTGAAAAAAATATCTGCGCAAATACAGCGCAGCTCGACTATCTGGATAGCGCAGTGATGATCTGGTTTATTTGCGCAGCCCGGTGGTGGATCGCGCAGCGCCGCTCGAATCACAAACCTGCGCGACCCACTGTGTTTTATTTAAAAACTATTTCAAATGTCAGGACTGTTTAATATTGTTTCCGCCTTGCCATGCCTGGTTTGTACGTGCGCATCCCAGCGGGGTAAAATGTATTTTGATGGTCGACACGGTTTATTTCTGTCAGAGTTGCGCAGTGCTGCCCAGTGGCTCGCGCAGGTTTGTGATTCGAGCGGCGCTGCTCAAGTTTGTCCGACGTTAAACCGTTATTGTTCCACTATGGTTCCACTTTTTCTCCCGGCCCACAACTGATGTTATTTTAAATTTACTTGTATTAATGATCCATTTATTTGTGTGTGATTGTTTAGTTTTGAGCGTACGCTCTTCATTATCAATAAAGAAAAGCATGAATTAGAATAGGTACTTTCCTGTTATTTTCCACTAATTTCCTCCCGTTCATTGCGCCCCACCTGTCATGTCTGTATTCCCCACTAGTGAGGCGCGCCCCACACTTTGAGAACCACTGGTATATAGTGACATCTTTTCCTTCAGAAAGAACACATGCACGAGTTAGAGCAAAAAGTTCAGCTGCCTGAGCAAATGAGAAAGGGAGAGAGTAAGCTTCAATGGTTATATCTGGCAGTGCACACACAGAATAACCACAGAGAAATTTCCCATCATATGGTTTTGAACAGGAACCATCTACAAACAAAGTGTCACCAGTTGTTAATGGAGTAGAAGATAGATCAGAACATATACTAGTGGAGTGAATAATCTCTGAACAACAGTCATGATCTATATCTGCTAGCGTGTCGTCCTGTGCATTGATCAAGCGTGCCAGAGCATATCCGAGGGTGTCAAAAGAAGAGGTGGTTTTTATCTCTAAGTTACTTGTAGAACACAGGATAATCTCATACCCAGACCATCTCTGAGCTGTCATGTGTTGTGTTTGAATGTTCTGCAGCACTTGTTTAACCTGATGTGGAGAATACAAAATTAAAGGATTAGAGAGAACAATCTTTTCAGCATCTTGTACCATCACCGCACAGGCGGCCACAGCCCTGAGACAGGCAGGCAAACCTTGTGCCACAGCATCTAAAGTTTTAGATAAGAAAACACATGGTCTCATCCCCTCCACCATGCTCCTGTGCCAATACAGCAGAAGCGGTGCCCCCGTGCTCACACGTATATAGATGGAACGGTTTTTGATAGTTAGGCAGGCCCAGTGCTGGAACAGAACATAGGGCCTTTTTCAGTTCCTTGTATGCCTCAATCATGTCAGCAGTCCATGTCAGAGGCTGTTGGAGCGGATCATTGTGTGAGATGGCTGTCCTGATGCGTTTATCGTAGAATGAGCTGTCAGGAATCCACTGACGACAGTAGTTGATCAGTCCCAGGAAAGCCATGAGAGCATGTTTAGTGCTGGGATGTTTAGTGTCAAGAATAACCTGGATTTGTTCCTTTGAGAGCCTTCTTTGGCCTTGGGAGAGTTCAAAACCCAGGTATTTTACGGTGTCTCTGCAAAACTGTAATTTAGTCTTTGATACCTTGAAAGGTTTCTGTGCCAGGTGTTTCAGGAGACAAATGGTGGCTTCTTCGCAGACGGCAGGTGAAGCGGCAGACACAAGTAGATCATCCGCGTAAGATAGGACAACAGAATCAGTGGGGAGAGTTAGATCACCAAGTGCATCTCTTACTACAGCCGAAAAAACAGCCGGTGAGTCAACACAACCCTGCGGAAGACGAGACCAGGTGAACTGCCGCCCCCTGTGGGTGAAGGTTGAACAATGGCTGTGTCTGCTCTTCCATAGGAACACTGAAGAAGGCAGAGCAAAGGTCAATAACAGAGAAATGCGAATGATGACAAGGTATAGAGGAGACGATGGACAGCACATCAGGCACAACAGGTGCTACAGGGATAATTATGTCATTTATTTTTCTCAAATCTTTTGTAAATCTCCACGTACCATCAGGTTTCAGTACTGGATTAACAGGGGTGTTATAAGAACTTACACATATTTTAATAACACCCTGCTTGAACAATGAGCTTAAAATTTCATCTATTCCTAAGGCCTTGGCCTCGGAGAGTGGATATTGTTTGATGTACACAGGTTGCAAATGTTTTAATTTAGCTTCATAAGGAACACAGTGTACTAACCCCACCTCATCCTTATGTTCAGCCCACAGACTGCTCGGCACACATTGAAGGGCAGCAGGAATAGAGCTGTTCTGTGAAGAAAGGAAACAATTATTTACACGCATATTTGTGAGGTGGGAAAAAGGAACTGAATCAGGCACTTCAACAGTGAGTTTTGCACCAGAAAAAGTCAAGGACATGTGTAGTCTGCTCATTAAATCGCGTCCTAGCAGATTAAAAGGACAATCAGACATACAGACAAAAACGATGAGAGAGATGAATTCCCTTATCTAAAGGACATGTTACGGTTACCTGAGGAGTGAAATAATTTCGTTGAGCAACCCCTTCAATTCCCAAAGAGCTGATACTTTTATTCGAGAGCGGTCCCTCATAATCACGACCTAAAGACGACATTGTAGCTCTCGTATCCACCAAAAAAGAGAATACAGAACCATCTATACACAATTCTATAAAGGGCAACTCATTAACCTGAGGTGACTCGAAAGTACAAAGTAACATCGCGGGGCTGGAACTCTGCGGGCATCCCTATGCATCATATGCTCCTACCTGCATCCCTGAGAAGGGATTGGGTCTATATTGCTGCTGCTGTTGTTGTGGTTGTACTCTGAAAAGTGGGTTAGGGTTTTCTCCAGGGAGGGGCATACCACCCAAAAGGGTCCAGGTCTCACTCTTTTCTTGTTTACAATTAGTTACCTGTGACAGATCCTGACTAGCTTGTTGACGTGCAAGAAGATAAGTAGTTAGCTCATCTTTTAAAAGTTTCATAGCCTCATTAGAATTACCCCAAAGAAAATCATATTCCTTCTTTTTTCGTCTCCCCCCTCCCTCTACGTCTTCATGTTTCACCACTACAGTCCATCTGTCCTTTTCAGGATCTAAACATTTTACCGTCTTTATCAAATCAGCCTCATCGTACCCATCTCCCAAAACCGATTGCAAAATAAAGCGATAATCCGCACCCACGAGCTGACAGTGCCTGGAAGCCTTTATGAGCATATCAACAAAATGCAAAGGTTTGTTGGGAGATGGGAGCATCTTAAAATGTCCTTCAGCATGCTTACGGATGGTGGAAGGATTTTTGTACCCTTTGGTCCCATAGAGAAAACAAGCGCAGTGTTTTCTTGTCGAGGTTTGGGGCGAGACCTCTCATCCGGACCTTCATCGTCCGAGTTATCAAAATTCTCACCATCAGTATCCTCGGGATCATCCGAAAGAGTGCTGTCAGGAGTTCGTCCTGACACCTTCTTGGGAGTCTTTCCCTTTTCTGAGGCACACACTTTCAACGAAGGTGAGCACGGTTTTGTGGGTACGGGAGAGACAGGCACAGATGGGCAGCTCACAAAAGGATTAGTGGGATTCAAATTAGGATAAATTTTCTCAATTATTTGTTGGTTAGATGCTGATGTTACTATGTCAGCATGATATGGAGGAGGGATCGGAAAGGTTGAATGAATGGGCGGCTTGAATTTAGTTTCGGATGTGACCTTTGGAATCTTTTTCTTCTGTATTTTAGTTTCTTTTATGTCTAAGTATTTATCCCAAAGAGCTTTCATTTCTACCCATTTTTGATAACATGAACCCATGTAAGGATAATCCCATCCTCGGTCACCCATACCCTCATATATCTGAGAGTAAGCAGAGGCTAGATATTCAGGCTTAAAAGTAACTCCGCGTGGATAGGTTAAAAATTGAAATTGTGGTTCAGTCCACCCTGATAAATTATCAAGCCAAGGTGTGGTAAAGTAAGTGAGTCCACACCTATTCATCCAGTCGCGCGGAACGTCTTCTCGGTCCGGCTTTGGATAAGTAGTTGTGTTCTTATTACCCATTTTATAAATGTGAATTAACTTGCGACAGAAAGAACCAATATCTTCAACAAAAAACACACAATACAACAACAAAAAGAGCTCAACAAAGACAACAACAAAGAGCGGGCAACAGAATACAGCTTCCACACTATGCTTCAGTTCAAGGAACTTTTCAGAAGCGAGCGCGCGCTATACTGGCGTAAAAGCCACAAGACAATCCTCCCCTGTACTATATATGGTCCAGATACCAAAAACCAGGGAGCGTGCTTGCTCTAACCTTATAGAGAAAAATAAAAAAGCAGCACTCACCTGATTAGAGGTATCCCGGACGAGCCCCCAAATTGTAAGGATTTCTTGTTTTGCTAGACCCCGTCTAGTCAGTGCTCAGCCTGTATTTTGCTTTCCCGCCTGGATCCAGGGAACCCCTCAATAATACACAAGTCCGTGCTTTGTGAGACATTCCAAGTTTATTGTGGAAGACAGGAGTATATATACGCACACACACACACAAAGAACCAAAGAAAAGGTGGGTGCAGGAGTGTTTGCATCTGGTCAGGAATGTTTAGAAAAGATAAGGTAAAGAAGAACATAAAATTGGGAGTAGTTCTGCATTTACGAGCGTTCAACAGTTTTACGACCTTTAACATAAACTACTATAGGATGTGTTTATTGAAAGTGCAGCTTGTGTCGAGGTAAGAGAAAGAAGTAACATTCTGTTCTCACGCACACAGAATATCATGAAACATACTAAAAATCAAATATTCCCTACAATATATATACAATATATACACAGTATATATACACTATACACTACTGTTCAAAAGTTTTAGAACACTTTCTAACTCCATGATGGTTCCTGATTTTTATTTCTTTATACTAAAGAATAATGCTGGAAAGGAATGCTGAAGGCGTCCAAAAAATGCATTAATCTCCTTTGAACAGTTGATATTGAGATATTTCTGCTTCTTCTGCTCTGTAAAGACTTCATAACGCCTCTAATCTGAGGTGCTGTTAATTGGTAATTTTTCAGGCTGATAACTCTAAATTCTTTCTGCGCATGCGCGAGCGTGCAGCAGCTTGGTGCAGTTGCTGTCGGAATAAAGCAATTTCCCTTTGGGATTAATAAAGTTCTTTGAATCTGCAGCAGAGGTAGGTTTTGGTCTCGTCCTCCTGGGACGGCCTTCATGAGAGCCAGTTTCATTATGGTGCTTGACGGCATTGCAAATGCACTTGACAATACTGTTCTTGCAAGAACTATTACAGAAAGGCCGACCTCTGTGTCTTAAAATAACAACTAACTGGTGTTTTTGTTGTTGTTACGTAATTACCTAATTCCATATGTGTTATTTTATAGTTTTGAAATCCGCAGTATTGTTGTAGAATGTAGAAAATAAATCACTAAACAAAAAAATTTGCAAGTGATCTAAAACTTTTGAACGGTAGTGAATATGTACATGTCCTTCTCAAAGAATTAGCATATTGTGATGAAGTTCATTATTTTCTGTAATGTACTGATAAACATTAGACTTTCATATATTTTAGATTCATTACACACAACTGAAGTAGTTCAAGCCTTTTATTGTTTTAATATTGATGATTGTGGCATACAGCTCATGAAAACCCAAAATCCTTATCTCAGAAAATTAATAAAACCAATAACAGAAAAGTGTTTTTAATACAAAAAAAGTCAACATTCAAATAATTGTGTTCAGTTATGCACTCAATACTTGGTCGGGAATCCTTTTGCAGATTCTTGTGTCTTGTGTCTCTCAACTTTCTCTTCACAATATCCTACAGATTCTCTATGGGGTTCAGGTCAGGAGAGTTGGCAGGCCAATTGAGCACAGTAATACCATGGTCAGTAAACCATTTACCAGTGGTTTTGGCACTGTGAGCAGGTGCCAGGTCGTGCTGAAAAATTAAATCTTCATCTCCATAAAGCTTTTCAGCAGATGGAAGCATGAAGTGCTCCAAAATCTCCTGATAGCTAGTTACATTGACCCTGCCCTTGATAAAACACAGTGGACCAACACCAGCAGCTGACATGGCACCCCAGACCATCACTGACTGTGGGTAGCCCATTTCCTGCACACGCCTGTCCACGGTGGCTCTGGATGTTTCTACTCCAGACTCAGTCCACTGCTTCCGCAGGTCCCCCAAGGTCTGGAATCGGTCCTTCTCCACAACCTTCCTCAGGGCCCGGTCACCTCTTCTCGTTGTGCAACGTTTTCTGCCACACTTTTTCATTCCCACAGACTTCCCACTGAGGTGCCTTGATACAGCAGTCTGGGAACAGCCTATTCGCTCAGAAATGTCTTTCTGTGTCTTACCCTCTTGCTTGAGGGTGTCAATGATGGCCTTCTGGACAGCAGTCAGGTCGGCAGTCTTACCCATGACTGCGGTTTTGAGTAATGAACCAGGCTGGGAGTTTTTAAAAGCCTCAGGAATCTTTTGCAGGTGTTTAGAGTTAATTAGTTGATTCAGATGATTAGGTTAATAGCTCATTTAGAGAACCTTTTCATGATATGCTAATTTTTTGAGATAGGGATTTTGTGTTTTCATGAGCTGTATGCCACAATCATCAATATTAAAACAATAAAAGGCTTGAACTACTTCAGTTTTGTGTAATGAATCTAAAATATATGAAATTGTAATGTTTATCAGTACATTACAGAAAATAACGAACTTCATCACAATATGCAAATTTTTTGAGAAGGACCTGTATATACATTCTAAATATTTCATACATAAACTTCAATTCAATTCAATTTTATTTGTATAGCGATTTTAACAATTGACATTGTCTCAAAAAAGCTTTACACAAAATAATTATTTAAGTTTGTATGGAATGTGAATGTGTATGAATCAAAATGGTCAGATAGTCCCTAGTGAGCAAGCCGCGGGCGACAGTGGCAAGGAAGAACAGATGGTAATAGGAAGAAACCTTGAGAGGAACCAGACTCAACAGGGAACCCATCCTCATCTGGGTGAAACAGATAGCAGGAAATGATCTGCATTTATACAATGTGTTAGGTGGCAGGCTGTTCAGCTATAATAGTTGATGTTAATTGATGTTAAAATGGAGTCCAGGTAGTTATTGGAGACTCAGGTAGACTTGTAGAAAGTTCCAGTCCTGAACTATCGAATTGTCAAATCCTCAGAGAAACAGCTGCTAACACCAGTCGAGGCCAGAACTGTCTTCTAAGTAGAGAGAATCATCCCCAGACACCAGACGCATCCCAAAGAGACACACGGGCATCCATGCGACGAGACCTCCAACCAGAAGCGGGGAACCAGGAGGGATCAGACAGGTCCGGAGGGCAGAGGGAGTCTGGATCACTGGCAGCTCAGGAATGACATGTGTAGCTCGACAGAGAGAGAGAGAGAAAGAGTGAAAGGGGGAGACAGGGGGAGAGAGGAAAGAGAAAGAGGGGGAGAAATAAGAAGAGGAGAGATGGCATTTAGGTATGGTCACAGTCACATAATGTATAATGTGAATGTATATTTAATGTAGAGTGCAAGCAGAAACTCCGGCAGGACTAACTATGACAGCACAACTAAAAGGGAGAGCCAGAAGGAAACACAAACATGAGGGCTCCCTGAGATGTAAAGTAAACAATCACCTCACTGTCAACAAACCTGAGTGATCAAATGAGAGTGAGGAAGACAGCATCTAAACATACCAGTTCACCATAATACTCAACGTCCATGAGCCCCCCAGATCTGCTCCTTTACCTAAGGCAAATCTATTCATAAAAATGTTTGAGTAAATAAATAGGTTTTTAGCCTAGAATTAAACACTGAGACTGTGTCTGAGTCCCGAACACTATTTGGAAGACTATTCCATAATTTTGGGGCTTTGTAAGAAAAAGCTCTGCCCCCAGCTGTAGTTTTCATAATACGCGGTACTGACAAGCAGCCTGCATCCTTTGATCGAAGTAGGCGTGGCGGATCGTAAGACACTAGCAGTTCGCTCAGATACTGCAGCGCGAGACCATTTAATGCTTTATATGTCAAGAGTAGTATTTTAAAATGAATGCGAAATTTCACAGGGAGCAATGTAGTGAAGATAGGATAGGGGTGATGTGCTCATATCTTCTGGTTCTAGTGAGGACTCTCGCTGCTGCATTCTGGACTAGTTGAAGCTTGTTTATGCACCTAGCTGAACAACCAGACAGTAAGGCATTACAAAAGTCCAAACAAGAGGTGATAAAAGCATGAACTAGTTTTTCTTCATCGTTTTGCGACAATATATTTCTTATCTTGGCAATATTTCTGAGGTGAAAGAATGCTATCCTGGTGATATTATCTACATGAGCTTCAAATGAAAGGCTGGAATCTATAATCACGCCGAGGTCTTTTACTGTTGCACTTGATGGAACAGAAAGGCCATCTAAAGTTACGGTGTGATCTAAGATTTTGCTCCTAGCAGTATGCGGTCCTATGACTAGAACTTCTGTCTTATCCGGATTAAGCAGAAGGAAGTTATTTAGCATCAATTTCTTATGTCCTGCACACATTGCTCAACTTTAGTAAGCTGGTTTTTCTCATCAGGTTTTGCTGAGACATATAACTGTGTGTCGTCAGCATAACAATGAAAACTAATACCATGCTTACGGATTATGTTGCCCAGAGGAAGCATGTAAAGGGAAAAAAGCAGTGGGCCTAAAACTGAACCCTGCGGAATGCCAAACTCCACTAGAGAACATGCAGAATAATCACCATTTAAGTCTACATACTGATAACGATCGGTCAAATAGGATCTGAGCCAGGAGAGGGCTGTACCCATAATTCCTACTACATTTTCTAATCTGTGAAGAAGAATAGCATGATCAATGGTGTCAAAAGCTGCACTGAAGTCGAGTAATACAACCATAGTTACACAACCCTGATCAGAGGCCAATAGGAGGTCATTTATTACTTTAACGAGTGCTGTTTCTGTGCTGTGATGAGGCCTAAATCCTGACTGATACAGTTCATGTATGCCATTTCTATGTAAATATGAGCATAGCTACTCCGCTACTATCTTTTCCAGAATCTTAGAGATAAAGGGGAGGTTTGATATTGGCCTGTAATTAGAGAGCTGACAGGGGTCGAGGTCAGGTTTCTTAATTATTGGTTTGATAACTGCTAATTTAAAAGATTTTGGAACATAACCAATGCTGAGTGAGGAATTAATTATTCTCAACAGCGGTTCTGTTATTACTGGTACTATCTGTTTTAAGAAAATGTGTCGGTATAGGATCTAATATACAGGTTGATGAATTTGCAGAAGAGATGAGTGAAATTAGTCCATTTCTCTTCAAGGGGAGTAAAGTATTCTAGGTTCCGATCTGACATGGCTAGGTTAACATCTGCATCAATTACATTGTTCAGTTTCAAAGCCTCAATTTTATGCCTGATATTTACAATTTTATTATTAAAAAAGTTCATGAAGTCCTCACTATTGCATGATGTTGTTGTGGAGATTTCTGTAGTGGTCTTATTTCTGGTTAATTTGGCCACGGTATTATATTTAAAAAAGAGCTTTCCTATAGTTCAGGATGATCTCTTTCCATGCTATTTGAAATACTAACAATTTAGTTTGACTCCATTTACGCTCTAATTTCCGAGTGGTCTGTTTTAAAGTGCGGTGCCGGCTGCGCATTCAGTATGATCCGAGTTTGTGGTCTTTATGTAAATTAAATTATTGAAACAGACTTTCTGAGTCTTTCTACATTTTTGCTTAGCTCGGGGAACAGATACAGTCTCAATATGGTGAACCCTGAGTGACGACTCTATGCAGCTAGCAGACGATTGGTTTAGCCTGTCTGTCTGCTCCCTGGCCTGGGCTCTGGATTGTCACCGATTCGCTAGACCTCTACTGAGACTATGAGCTATACTACAGGAAATGAGAGCAGCACCTTCCCGAGTGGGATGGACACCGTCCCGCCCTAACAGGCCAGCTTTGCCCTCAAAGGTCTTCCAATTGTCTATGTAGCCCACATTATTTTCAGAGCACCACCTGGACATCCAGCGGTTCAGCGACCATAACCTGCTGTAAGCTATATCGCCACATCTCATTGGGATTGGACCAGAGCATATTACTTCATCTGACACTTGTACTTGTAACTGTACTTGCACTTGTAACTGTTGGCCATTTTAAACCAATTATAGCCAATTATAACCTATATATAGCCTACTGTAAGTATCAACTCCATGAAGCTAACCTCTCATTCATCAGAGTAGATTACATTCTACATTCTATTACATTCAATGTAACATTTCAACAAAGGTTTCTGGTTCTTAGGTAAAAACTTTTGATTAGCTAACATCTGATCAAATTCTTGATCAACATTGCAACTAATATGTTTTATGTTTAATGTTTTTCCCTTGCAAGGATTTCTACAGTCATAGCAACTGGGTTGAACTAGGAAAGAGAGAACCTTATTCCAACCTGATTAAACCAGACACCCCAGTTAGCAACATAGCAGGTACAGTAAATGAACGAAGTGCTGATCTGTTTATTTTCCTGCTCTAACACTAAAGACATTCACGCCTACTGTGTGTGTCTGTATATGTGTTTATTTCTGTAAATGAAAAAGTCATTTTAAAAAAGTAATAAATACCTTTGCTGTTCTTCAACTATTTCAACCTTAGGTCCACCTTATACCTTATCAATGCCCATGGTTTTGGAATAGGATGTTGAACAAGCTCATATGGATGTGATGGTCAGGTGTCCGCATATTTTTCAACATGTAATGTATATTTCTTATTTGTTTTCCAGATTCAGAAACATGCAGGAAATGCAATGGCAAGAACTGCACAAACAACATCCTAGAAGAGATCATGGCAAACCAGAAACTAACATCAGGATACTTTGGCTTTTCTAAACCAAAAGGTAATGCATTAAATAGATTAACCAGAGAAATAAGTACTGTAACTGATCAGTGATGAAAATATATTAAAAAATAATAATAATTTGTATTTATACTGGATATAAATGTAAATTAAATAACACTACAAGATGTTCAAACCCTATTTCAATAACCTAAATTAATATAAATTCTTTCCCTGTTGACACAAAAAGTAAAACTTTTTATCTTCACATTTTCATTTTATCTTAAGGAAAGTGCAGTCATGGAGGAACATTTGATCTGTCAAGTTGGTGGCAAGGTGGAATAAATAAGGACACTATGCACTCCAGTCATGGTTATCTACATGAAGTTGCAGCATTGGTAGCCACTGCTGCTACTAGAGAACTGCTTGAAGACATTAGAGCAGCAATTGGAGATGCTGAGTTTCTTAGGTACTCGATGAGACAAAGTTTTCTAATGCATAAGATATATAACAATATACATTAGTGTTTTTAATTGCTGCTGTTTTCTTCTTTCCCTTCTCTTCTGCAGCAAACTCACTTTTGTCCTCTCAGTGCTACAAATATTTCAGTCCCTCCTCTTATTTTTTTTTCTTCGTCAGATTAATGGGACTCAGCCAGACATCAGTGCTGTGTTTTGTTATTGACACCACTGGCAGCATGTCCGATGACATTGCAGAGGTCAGAAGAGTCGCTTCTTCCATCATTGACAGTAAGAAGGGCACTGCAGTTCAATCATCAGAATACATCCTGGTGCCCTTTAATGACCCTGGTATGACAAATTCCTGGAGCACTGCTTTTTTATAAAATGATCATTCTAAATAGTATGCTTTATGGCTACAATATGCTATTTGTGTTTTTAATGTTTCTTAATCAAACAGGAAAATAATATTTATATACAATGGAACCTCGGATTACGAGCATAATTTCGTTCCGGAAGTGGGCCCGTATTGCAAAACACTCATAAATCAAAGCAAATGTCCCCATAAGAAATAATGGAAATTAAAATTATTCGTTCCACAGCCCAAAAAATACCTAAAAATAATTAATACAAAATATAAAGTAAAAATAAAACAAATTAACCTGCACGTTACCTTAAAAAAAAAGTACAAATAAATCCCAACAGATAAGTGTTTCCATTTATGCGCACAGGCGCTGTGTATTTGTGTGTGAACCAGCGCGGTGTCAAATTACGCGTGCGCACACACAAGTCCTCAGAGAAACAGCTGTAAACAGCAGTCGAGGCCAGAACCGTCTTCATAGTACTGTAGAATGAAACCATCGCCAGACACCAGGTGCATCCCAAAGAAACACATGGGGCATCCATGCAACAAGATCTCCAACCAGAAGCGGGGCAACAGGATGGGTCAGACAGGTCCGGAGGGCAGAGGGAGTCTGGATAACTGGTAGCTCGACAGAGAGAGGGAAGAGAGAGAGGGCACACACACACACACACAGATTAATGGAGAGACTGTTTTATCTGTAAAATTAGCAAGGAACATCACTAGTCACACTCGTGCTAGTGCATACTAACGGAATCACTGAGGAATAAGTAAATAAAAACAACAAAAAATACAAATGAACCGGCACTTTACCTTAGAAAAGAATCGCGACAGAGCACACACTCTCTGCCTTACACAGAAATTCCGCTCTGTCGCGATTCTTTTCAAAGCTAAAGTGCTGCTTTATTTATTTATTTTTTTGTTACTTTACAGCCGTGATTCTGTTAGTAAGCACACACACGCGCTGTACAAACACGTTTACAAACATAAAATAAAATATGTTTCTCGCACACACACACACACACGGTCACAGTGTTATAGTAATCAGTACACGCGTGCACGGATGTTAATTATACCAGTAAGAGAGAAGCACCCAGCAGGGGAGATGATTACCCACAATTCCGCATCGCCAGAGAGAGAAAAACCGTTGACTCAGTAGTGATCACGTGACGCTCGGTGTCAAAACAAGAAGCGCATGCGTGATACATGATACTCGGTGCTCGTAAACCAAGACAGTACTCGTTTTCCAAGTCAAAATTTATTAAAAATCTTTGCTCGTCTTGCGGAACACTCGCAAACCGCGTTACTCGTAATCCGAGGTTCCACTGTGTTATAAAAATACCTTCCCAATGTGACAGAAGTAGTATACCTAAGGAAAACCATCCTCTTCTAGATGACACCATATAGTGTAATTGTGAATTATATCTCATCCACGTATACAACACAGGGTAACAGTGATGAATTTTGGAAAAATCTCAGAACTGTTTTGATTTATTTATTTATTTATTTAAGCAAAACATCTTAACTGTTCAGAATGAAAAAGACAAAGCTAGAATGGTGGAATATAATGTGTGCTCATGCATTATTTCAGACTATGGCCCTCTTACCAGAACAACTGATCCTCATGTGTTTAAACAAAGACTCAATGAGCTTGTAGCTCATGATGGAGGAGATGCTCCTGAAATGTGTCTCTCTGGACTACAGGTATAATATAGAAAGTTTCTGCTTAAATAAGTTACATGTTGTTTAAATATGCTTTTAATATAGATGATGTGACTTCCATTATAACCGTCACGTGTGCAAACGTGGTTGACTGCAGAAGTGCGCTTGATGACAAGCAGAAACTAGGAGGAATTGGGCCATCAAGACGAATTGAGTGTCTTGTGACAAGGGCCACATTTAAATTTCACATTTAAAAGGACCGCTGACAAGATTACTACAGAGTCAGACAGAGTGGGGTGGTATATCACACGTTTATGCCAGGGTTTCTCAGGTTGCTGTGCTGCACAATGCTGTAAAGACAAATATATATATGTTGCTTTTAACTGTCCTTCAGAGCCACTCTAAATTTGAACTGTACTGTATGGTCTACAGCAGTGCAAGTTGGACACACCTAAGGGCAGTCCTAAGCAGACTGGGATGGACATGGACACCATATACATCTCATGTAGCCTCAATATTTTAGTGAGAAATTATACCACCGCTTAGGTTTGTCTGGGATTTGGAGAAGTAATGTAGACAGGCAGCTGGAATTATCTTTAAATGGATAAAAATTCACAAATGACCAATTGTGTGTGGAATAAACTCTGGCCTGATCAACTTCTGCGGAGCCTTATTTTTCTCTAGCACGTATACTGACAATTATTGCTGAAATAAAGCATGGAATATCTTCTAACTGGGTTCACATGACTGAGGTGTTTCATTTTTCCTTTATTCTCTTTTTCTTCCACTCTTATATTCTTTGCTTTCAAATACTTGTCATCTACTTCTTATCATGTATAAATATACTTTGGCTATCTGCATTATTATCCTTATGCAAGCACCTACAGTACATATAGTTCACAGAATGTATTCACAGCAAACAGGTCCAGTGAGCAGGCAGATGTTTAATTGTAATAAATGTTTGAAATTGTATTACTTTGTCCCATGGATTTTAAAATATTGTGTTTTATATAAAAATGGTTTATGGAGACTGTTGGGAACTTTTTTCTTCCTTGTCGAATCAGAGACCAGGAGATGTTGGGATATCTTTCAAGTAGAAGTTACTCTTTATTGAGAACTCGCCGAGCGTTGCTATAGTCATCCAAGTCTGACTAAAACTCAGCTCTGGAGAGTTTCTACTTTTCAAGGGGGAGGGATACAAAGAGGTGGAGACAATCTAAACAAAGCATAGTTTAATACAGGAATCAGCCTGGTAACGGAAGTTCCTCAGACCTGATCTCATCAGCATAACAGTGCGTTTCAAATGCATAGGTGCTAATCTAATCAGCCTGACAGTATCGCCCAGACCTTCACATTATCATAGAGACAAAGGCACAGACTGGCCTTGAGATTAGCATTCACATTTACTTTGGGACCCTACGCAGTGGTCAGGAAGTAAAGACAAAAGGTTAATGTCTCAGACTCCTGGGCTACCAGACTTGATCTTCTTAGAATGTCACCATCTTTACCTCAAAATGTAAAACCCAATGTACATAACTCTTTCAGTTGATATGCTATTACGTTGGAAGCTAGATTTAACATTTTATAAATTTGTCATCCTACAAGACTTACTGAGTAGCATTGTTGGGATTAGAATCTTGCCTCCAGTCTGTGTGTTAGTTTGTGGAGTTTCCATTTTCTTGATGTGCCCTGGTTTCCTCTTACAGTCAAAAAATCATGCAGTTGTTGAAACCCGTTCAGGGTTTCCTCTGCCTTATGCACTCATCTCCCTGGGTTAGACTCCAGACCCGCCCACAGTAAGCACTGTAGAAATAAATGGATGGTTGGCTTAATTTTTCTAGCTAAATTGTTTGTCTGGATTTTTTTTTGTATGTACCATAATTGTGTTTTAATTTTCAACCTCACTTTTTGCTGTCAGTATATGAGTTACTATTACAGTGAAACCTCGGATTGCGAGTAATGTGGTTTGCAAGTGTTCCACAAGACGAGCAAAGATTTTAAATCAATTTTGACTTGAAAAACGAGCAAGTCCTGGATTACACCAAGTATCATGTATCACGCATGCGCTTCATGATTTGACGCCGAGCATCACGTGATCACAACTGAGCCAATGGTTTTTCTCTCTCTTGCGCTGTGGGATTGTGGGTAATCGTCTCCCCTGCTGGGTCTTAGTGCTCCTCTCTTACTGGTATAATCAACATCTGAGCACACGTGTACTGTTTACTATAACACTGTGACCACATGTGTGTGTGTGTGTGTGTGTGTGTGTGTGTGTGTGTGTGTGTGTGTGTGTGTGTGTGTGTGTGTAAAACATATTTTAATTTGTTTGTACGTGCATGTGTGCACAGCTCGTGTGTCCTGTTTCTTACAACACACGTGTGTGCCCAAAAGAAAGCAAAAGAAAGTATCATTAGAGAGATTAAATATCCATTATCTCCCTCTCTCTCTGTATGTGTTTGCGCGCGTAATTTGACACCGTGCCTTTTCACAAACACTCTCGCCTTTACACCACCCAACCCACCCCCTCTCGGCTTCAGACACACACACACACACACACACACACACGCTGCTCTACACAGAAACACTGCTCGTCATGATTCTTTTCCTAAGTAAAGTGCAGGTTTGTGTGAAATTCAAATAAGAGAGGAGAAAGCTTTACTGTATCATATGAGAAGAGGGAAGCTGATTCCTCCTCTTACTTCACACACACACACACACATGCACACACACAGCACCTGCGCACTTATCTGTCGGGATTTATTTTTACTTTTTTAAAAGGTAAAGTGCATGTTAATTTGTTTTATTTTTAGTTTATATTTTGTATTAATAATTTTTATGTATCTATTTGTTTGGGCTGTGGAACAATTTTTTTTAAAATTTGCTTTAATTTACAATTGTTTTGGAATATGGGCCCGCTTTCAGAACGACTTATGCTCGTAATCCAAGGTTCCACTGTATATTTGCCAAAGTTTGGTAACACTCGTCTGTCACCCAATTCAAAAACATTTGGTCAGTCAGTTAGTTATTCCTTTGGGTAACTACAGTACATTAAAAGCCCCTCACACAAATCCCCAAACATATTTTTTTTTCTTTCAGCTTGCTCTCATTGGATCTCCACCTGGAACTGAGATTTTTGTTTTTACTGATGATGATGCAAAAGATAAAATATTGAGAAATACTGTGCAAGCACTAATAGAAAGAACAAAGTCTGTGGTGAGTAAATAAAAGTCATTGATCACTTCGGTCCCTTAGGTATGTATTTACAATTTTTTGCATTTATTTAATTTGGTATTCATTCCTGTTTACTAAATGTATATGCTCATGGGTTCAGCTTGAATTTCTGTTAATAATCTAAACTTATTTGTAATGATAATTCACTATTCACTCATATAAATTAAGGCCAGATAATCTAGGCTAACTACTACTGTAATTACTACTTTCTTTCCCAAACTAAAGGTGAACTTCATGCTAACTAATAATCTTAGACGTCACCGCAGGAGCAACAGTTTTTTTGGTGGCCAACAGTTCAACCCAATTAATCAGGTCTACCAGGACCTGGCTCAGGCCAGTGGGGGCCATGCTATTAGGGTTACCAAAAGAACACTGCCCCAGGCTACTGGCATTATTGTGGATACATCAAGATCTGCACTGGTAATTAAAGGAATACTTTCAAGAAAGATTAAAGTAAAAGTATTTCCGTTATTTTAGTTGATTATTATTTGCCATACAGTAAGTTAAAGATATGTTAACCTACTGAATGGCAAACCACAAACTACTCACACCAGCTACAGGTACACTCAGCTCTGTATACTGAAGTCAGTGGTAAAAACTAAATATTTCAAATTATATAGGTTTTTTGAGTCACATTTAACTAACACTCACTTTTTTGTTATTTAAGGTCACTCTATTCCAGGCTGTAAGAAACTCAGCAAAATATGAAACTTTCTCAGTTTTGGTGGATTCTTTATTGCAAAACCTGATAATTTACATTACTGGCAACTCTCCATTTTACACCATCACCAGTCCCTTAGGTATGTACTTACTTATAACTCATAAATTCTGTGTCTCAGCTACCACAACAAAATTATGGCTCATCGGTATTCCATAATACTGTGGTAAAAATCTTTCTACAACATTGCTGTTGAATGCATAATCTTGGTTACACTTTCTGCTCTCTCAATTTTCACAATGAAATGATAGGCAGCAAGCAACAGAGAGAGAGAGAGAGAGAGAGAGAGATTGTTTCACCAATCAGTCATGACTCTACAAAACAAAACATTCTACCGAGTATTGTGCCTCGTACCCAACTGGGCAGCTGTGGCCTGTTGGGTTATGGCCCTACAAAACTTATCGGGGTGTGCTGTTTCTTCTGGCACCAGCATGTTACTGGCAGATCCTGCATGCTGTAGGTTGTGGGGTGTGGCCTCCATGGGTCAGACTGGTTTGCCTGCCATATTCCATGTGTTCTTGATCTGCCCTGTGCATGGTGGGCTTGGTACACTGTTCTGGTGTCAGCGATTTGTGCTGCATTGGCTTTTCTGTGGGATAGTCTTTTCTCCCCACCGGCATAAATGAGCCTTGAGTGCCCATGATTTACTGGTATATATTTGATAAATAATGTTAATGTTTTGATGTTATGTTATATGGTTTTAATGGTATGGCTGACGATGTGCATAATAGTGCTACTGTCTAACCCAGGAATCTCACAGAGCAACACTGAACTGAATGGAGCTTTGGGGATTATTCACAAAGTTGGTAACTTTCATACAGTACGTCCAAATATCTCAACGGTTGGACGATGGCTCTTCACCATTATCTCAACACAGTCCTACACCATCAAGATTGTTGGTAAAACTATCTCCTATTGCTATTTTCTTCTGTTTAGCAATGAATAACTAATAGTCAGAAACATACAAGTTGGCCATAATTAAAACTTACAGACAGTGTGGGTTAGTATTTTACATTCTTGTTTCTTTTATTCATCCAGGTCAAAGTGAGGTTGACTTCCTGTTTGATTTTGTAGAACTTTCCCAAGGGCTTCATCCAAGCTATGTTGTATTAAACAGCAGGCCTGCTGCAGGTAAGTGAAGAAGTACACATACAGCACAATTAATACTGTACTGTAATTGACAGACATCTATTCATTTGACTGTGATTATAATTATACTTATGTTCCTATCTTCCCCCTTCATTTAGAAACCAATGTTACCCTGTTGGTCTCCATGATTGGTGGGGACAACATGTGGCCTACAGAGGTGTCTCTGGTGGAAGCTTCACATTTAAGTTCTTTAAATGGGACATTAGTAGACATAGGTAGTGGGCAGTACTTGGTGACCTTCAACAGCATCCCAGCAGGAGAGTTCACTGTTCATATGGTTGGACAGACCAGTTTTTCTAGAACATCAAATGGCTATTTTCAAAGGCAGTCAGCAACTCAGTTCCATACATCAAGTCTGACCATTACTGTAAGTTTAAATTCAAAGCCAGTTACAGTTAATTTTATTGGAATAGTTGTCAAATATGTTCAGTTTTAACACCCTCAAAAATTACTTTCTTCATAATTATCTTCAGACAGAACCTGTTGGAACAATGAACCCTGGAAAACCATTCACTCTGCTTTTCCGAGTGGCAACAAGCGGTTCTGGAGGAACCTTCAATATCAGAGTCACCAATGATCGCAATTTTGAGACTCATTTTAATACATCCTTAGCTCTCAAAAGTGGGGGCAGTGCAAATGTAGCCGTCATTATAGTCGCTCCTGGAAAAACGCCGTCCGGAACTGATGTCACTGTCACGATCTTCGCAGTAGAACCTTATGGAAGAGACTTCAACTATGCTGTGCTGCGCCTGCCTGTTATAGCACCGGTAATTACTTACACTTCATCTAATCTAACTTTTCATCTAAAAGCTACTTTCAAAGGAGTTATACTGTATTTGTTAAATTCAGTCATTGAAGAGAAAGACATTTAGACATTATTCTTTCTGATAACTGGCAATCAGACTTTGTTTACTACATATTTTAGTATGCAATTATGCATAATAGTCAGCAGGTGGCAATATGTACAAGTAGCAGCAAATAAAAGTATGTATCCATTGATAAAAACTACTCAAGTAAAGAGCAGATATGTAAAATATGTACTTACTTACAGTAACAAAGTAAATCTATTTAGTTACAGTACCTTCCACCTCTGATTATGGAGGTGCAGGGGCGATTTCTCTCAGAAGCCAAAGGAAGTGTTTCCCAGTTTTTTCAGACTGTATGTCATAATAATAATAATAATAATTATTATTATTATTATTATTATTATTATTATTATTATTATTATTATTATTATATTCACCTCCAGGGTCTGGTTTCCACGGTCTGGTGTGCATGGAATTTGGTTTCTTCTTACAGTCCAGAGACATGCAGATTAGGTTAACTAGCATTCCAAAATTGTCCACAGCATGTGTGAATAAGTATGTTTGTGTGTGTGCCGTGTGATAGATTGGCACCCCATCCTCATGCCCTAAGTTTCCTGGGAAAGGCTCCAGGGCGCTGACAATCCTGTACAAAGGATTTTAAAAAATGGACAGAGGACGAGTGAGTCTTCTCACTCGTCCTCTGTTCTGGACGATAATAAAAATGATAATAAAAAGAAACACTTTGTTTTGGTAATAAACTAATCTGAGCTGTTCCCGTATTACAGATTAGAACAACTAATCTGTTCTCCCATATATTCTCTATTTTTACAAGTGGATACAATGGGTCATGTGTTTAATACATGTAAATTATTCTGATATGAATATAAATTAAAAGTTTTATGTTGAGTTTGTAATCAATGCTTCTTTAGTTTATTATTCAATTCAATTTGATTAAATTTCATTTATATTACACTTTTAGCAAAGGTCATTGTCAAAAAGCAGCTTTACAAAATCAAAAGAAAATTAAGAAAATAAGTATGAAATGTGCGGCACGGTGGTGTAGTGGTTAGCACTGTCGCCTTGCACCTCCAGGGTCTGGGTTCGATTCCCCGGCCAGGCTCGATTCCCGTCTCTGTGTGCATGGAGTTTGCATGTTCTCCCCGTGCTTGGTGGGTTTCCTCCGGGTACTCCGGTTTCCTCCCACAGTCCAAAGATATGCAGGTTAGGCTAATTGGCATTCCCAAATTGACCGTAGTGTGTGAATAAGTGTGCGAGTGTGTATATGTTTGTGTTCCCTGCGATGGATTGGCACCCTGTCCAGGGTGTACCCCGCCTTGTGCCCTCAGCCTCCTGGGATAGGCTCCAGGCCCCCCGCGACCCTGAATAGAAGGATAAAGCGGTATAGAAGATGAATGAATGAATGAATGAAAGTATGAAAAAAAATATGCATGAACCATAATGATCAGATTGTTCCTGATGAGCAAACCGAGGGTGACGGTGGCAAGTAAACATTCCCTGAGATGACAAAAGAAAGAAACCTTAAGAGGAATCAGACTTATAAGGAAATTGCATGATAAGTGTCAGATTATGCATTTACAGTAGGAGAGGAGTTACATAAATTAAATGTAAAGAACCATGTGTGTATTTGTTTCAGATGTGTAGCAGCAAGTTCTGGGTTAACAGGATTCTGAATAATGCAGTTTTTGTGTAAAAGCATACCGGTCACTCTCAAAGTTTAATTTTTACTGCCTGTTAATCAGTGACATACAGTATGATACACAACCCACATATGGTGACAAAGTGAAAAAGGACATCTATGATGCCTTAGTTGGATTCCTCAAAAATTCTCCTACGCCACTGTGCATGTGACATTATGGACATTACTCAATGTGAATGCATTCGATTTTACAGCCTAAAATAAAACCTGCTGAGCAAGCTGATGACCTGGTGACATGGTCATATATATCGAGAAGTGTTAGAAAGTGTATTTTTTTTAACACTAAAAAGTCTAATCAGTGTGTCTAATCAAGTTTGTGCAAAGAGCCTATTCAGTTTATAATCAGATTCTAACTGGTAAAATAATTCAGTGAGAATGGAAATTGAAATGAAATCTTTTTTTGCTTTTTACTTGTGATGGTCACTCGAAACTCAGTGCTTGTTTTTCTCCTTCTTGAAGGTAACAGATTTCTCTCCTCCAGTGTGTGAGGCAGTTAACATGAATGCGAACTGTTCTGGAAGCTGCAGCCTCTCCTCATGGTACCTCACTGCCAATGTGACTGATGGCTCAGGGATTGAGAGTGTGAGAGTTCTGCAGGGAAACGGTCACCTTAACACCACCACCGTGCTCAGTGACACAGGGAGGGATGTCACTATGGTTGTCTACAGCTCATCATGCTGTTCCAAAGAGTTGCACCTGGTTGCTGTGGATTTAGTGGGAAATGTTGCCACTTGCTTTAAGTCTATGAAAGCTGCAGCTTCACCAAGTATGCTCACTTATGGTGCAGAATATAGCTTTTTGCCAGTCTGTCTTTGGTCTAATTTAGTCTATTTAGTAATGTTTTATACAATGAGTGCATAAATAACACACACTTATAAATCTTCAATAATTGTCTTTTCTATATCATTAAAAATCACTTTGTGACTACAGTTAGCTCTATGTTATTAACATGACTTTAATTAAAAAGGTTTATCTTAATTAAATGACATTTACTTTGATTACATCATACAATGTGCAGCATGAAAAATTATTCCTCATGCCCCCAAAACCACTCTTTCACAATCCAAGTGCTAGAATGTTCCCCGTGTTTATTAGGGAAGAAAAACTCCATAGATGTGATAACCTGGTCATTCAGTACATTCAGGTGGTCAGCTAACTTTTTATTACCACATTATGTTACTTAGTCTAGACCTGAGCAACTGAAGCAAGCCCAGCTTATAACACTGCCTCCAGAGACTTGTACAGTGGACACTATGCATGATGGGTGCATCGCTTTATGCTCTTCTCTTCTTACCCTGACACGCCCATCGCTCTGGAATATGCTCAGTGTATGGAAATACTCTTAATTTCACTATTAATCATAACTATGATTTTTAACGGTTGATTTTCACCATGTGATTTCAGTGTTCGCATGGGTTTAAGTGTTCTTCATTCCTGATTTGTTTTTCAGACCACATTTCTTCTGGAACGTTGATAGTTCAGCACGGTATTTCCAGATTTTGATAAAGTGTTTTAAGGATCTTAACCCACTTCCAGTAATTTCAAATATCCTTAGGTTTTTTTAGGTTGATGCCAGGCAGTGTATTAAATTAATGTCATTTTTACACAGCCTTTTTGGAATTTCTTAATTTTCATAGGCTCAAAAGTAATTGCACATAGTCTGGTGGCCAGATGTGGTTTGTTCATTATTTCATAAATAATATGCAGGCCAAAGGTGTACTGTTGCGAGTGTGGGACCTATGAGATATGATAGCTATGAAAGGTTACTGTACTGTAGACCAGTGGTTCTCAAACTTTTTCTGTCATTTCTGTCAGGGGGTGAGCGAATTTTCAAGCCCCACTTGTCAACAAAATAATAACGAAATCGGCCAAGTTTACTGTTTATTGAAATATCAATTTCTAAACCAATACGATCAAACAACACCAAGTTAAAAAAGAAAATACACGTGCAATTGTTATAAATGGCTTACGTTGTCACTTATCATTGCATAATTGACCCCATGTTTATTAGCTGCTCAGCAATCGTTTGTATTTTTTTTTGCACTGGCCAATTCTGTATGTAACTTTGAATGAAGCCATTTGTGCTTTGCTGTCCACTGATTCAGATTTTACCATGCGATTCTCCTGCTGTCTGTATTCTGCCAGCTTTCTTTGAAAGAAGTCGAGTGGCTTATTAACGTGACTGGAGTGTGTTGTATCTAAGTGTCTTAATAAATTTGTTGGGTCTCATGCGGTCTGCTGCCAGCGGTATAAGACACAAAACACACACGGGCCTCTCCTCTGCCCCCACCATCCCCACCATGAATCCAAGCTCAAGATAGGCTTCATTAGGGGTGGCGATATAACCAAAATCTTCTAACACCATAGAAGCACATTTCTACCGTGATAATGATATATATCACAATATAGCAATTTGTATCTGAAAATGCATAAATAAAAATTCAAACACAAAGAAATTGTTTTACAATGTAATTTTATTTAAACTGTGAATTGCTGAGGTTTGCCGCATTTTTTTTTTTACTTTGGCCATATTCGTTTGGATGCTTGGATTTCAAATGATAGAAAAGGTTTGACGTGTTTCCACCACTTGTTAAAACAGTGAACCTTGCAAATCACGTTCGTCTCATTCGTATCACTTTTTGTTATACCCAAACCAATTCCACACCACAGACGAGGCACCTTTTTTCTTTACAATCTCCTCGTTGTTGGTTTCGTCACATGTAAGCAAACTCACTGCTGCTGCACCGTCAGTGTATGTGAAGCCAAACACATCAAAAGTGGGATGAAACCGTGGCACCCGATTGAACCAAATATCTGCGCAAATACAGCGCAGCGCGACTATCTGGATAGTGCAGTGATGATCTGGTTTATTTGCGCAGCCCGGTGGATCGCGCAGCGCGGATTAACTTCAGTAGCGCCGCTCGACCCACTGTTTTTTATTTAAAATGTCAGGACTGTTTAATATTGTTTCCGCCTTGCCATGCCTGGTTTGTACATGCGCATCCCAGCGGGGTAAAATGTATTTTGATGGTCGGCGCGGTCTATTTCTTTCAGAGTCGCGCAGCGCTGCCCAGTGGGTCGCGCAGGTTTGTGATTCGAGCAGCGCTGCTCAAGTTGGTCCGAAGTTAAACCGTGTTTGTTCCACTACGGTTCCACTTTTTCTCCCGGCCCACAACTGATGTTATTTTAAATTTACTTGTATTAATGATCCATTTATTAGGTGTCTGATTATTTAGTTTTGAGAGTACACTCTTCATTATCAATAAAGAAAAGCATGAATTAGAATAGGTACTTTCCTATTATTTTCCACTAATTTCCTCTCGTTCATTGCGCCCCGCCTGCAATGTCTGTATTCCCCACTAGTGGGGCGCGCCCCACACTTTGAGAACCACTGCTGTAGACAGAGACAAAAATTAATTTCTTATTTATTTTTCGTGATTGCTGGACTGCATAAAATACTACATGAAAACTACAAAAATAACCAAACCAAACCCCAAACAGATTAACGGAGAAACTACGACAGGGACAACAGATGCGAGACAAAACCAAAATCAGGACAAGACTATTTACTATTTATAACTAATCAATGGAAACTTGACTCAGGTGACTACAATGACAAAGGCCAAGCCCAGAAATACTCTTCAACATTGAAGTCCAGACACAAGACACAAAACGTCTCGGGTTACTTTGCTGTAACCCTGTTCCCTGAAAGAATGAGATGCTGCGTGAAAAAGCTATGGGAACGTTTCTTTGTTGTGAAGCATGTGTGTGTCAAACATGCCAAAACTATATAACCTCGGTCAGGTGACGTCATCTGATGAGGTGCACCTGCAGGTTATAAATAGTACTGAACTGGAAACATCCTCAGGTCAATTTTTGTCTGAAAGGACGCCCATCACTCAAGCAGTGAGGCATCTTGTTCGCACTTTTTCAGGGAAGAGGGTTTGCTGCAAAGTAACCTGAGACGTTTTGTGTCTTGTGTCTGGACTTCAATGTTGAAGAGTATTTCTGGGCTTGGACTTTGTCATTGTAGTCACCTGAGTTAGATCACCCTGGTCGAATGAGCCCTGATTCCTAGAGACCACATGCCTCATAGGATAGGGCAATAGCCTTTCTCACCCAATGTGACAGCATTTGTCTAACGGCAGCTGCCCCCCGGTTGCGGCCCACATAGCATATAAAAATCTGCGGTGGCTAGTGCGGTGGATGTAAATCTGAAGAGCACGTACTGGACACAGAGAGATATTAATAAAATTTAATTCAATTCAATTTTATTTGTACAGCATTGTGGGAGGGGGACTGTAAAGGCGAGAGTGTGTGTGTGTGTGTGCGCGCGTATAATTTAATTAAATTTTTTTTTGTATATTCAATTCAATTAAATTTTTATTTATATAGCGCTTTTAACAATGGTCATTGTCTCAAAGCAGCTTCACAAAAATTAAAGAAATAAAAAAAAAAAAAAAAAAAAAAAATCTTATATATTATATATATATAGAATAATTATATATAAAGTAATAAATAAATAAATAAAATTATAAGAGAAAATAAATAAATAAAAACAAATAATAATAATTATAGAAAAGAAAATAATTGGAAGTGTGGATGTGTGAGAAAAATGTGCAGATAATAATGAGACGAATGAATGAAATTTCTCTGATGAGCAAGCCAAGGGTGACGGCGACGGTGGCAAGGAAAAACTCCCTGAGATGGCATTAGGAAGAAACCTTGAGAGGAACCAGACTCAACAGGGAACCCATCCTCATTTGGGCGATAACAGATAGAAATGATATAACATCTTGTGTGTTGTGCAGGTGAAAATTCAATATGACAGAAATTATTTAAATTGTCATGAAGACCAGTTCAGCATAGGGACGAGTCAGTAGGTGCAGAGGGCAGATGAGGTCTGGATCACTGGAAGCACAGGAGCAGCATGTGTAGCTCCAACCATCATAAAGCTGAATCCAGTTGGAGCTGGTCCTTCTCTGGATGCCTCAGGAACCTCGCAGGGTCGGCCTTTGTCTACTGAAGCTGGCAAAATCTCCCGATGCCTCGGGATGGGTAGAGAAATACAGAACAGATGGGGAGAATTAGCGTAGTTGCCATTCGGTATAGGTGTACTGGAGTATGAGTACTGGGATGAGTTATGTGTATGCCAGATTAAAAAGATGCGTCTTGAGTCTACTTTTGAACTGAGAAACCGTGTCTGCTCCCCGAACACTGTCTGGAAGGCTATTCCAAAGCTTTGGAGCTAAATATGAAAAAGCCCTACCCCCTTTTGTAGATTTTGAAATTCTGGGAACTACCAGAAGTCCGGAGTTTTGTGATCTTAAGGCGCGTGGTGGATTGTAGCGTATCAGAAGACTGGTTAGGTATGTGGGAGCTAAACCATTTAAGGCCTTGTATGTAAGTAATACTATTTTGTAATTTATTCTAAACTGAACAGGTAGCCAGTGCAGGGATGATAATATTGGGGTTATATGATCATATTTTCTGGATCTAGTGAGAACCCTGGCAGCTGCATTTTGGATTAACTGAAGCTTGTTTATTGAGGATGCAGGACAACCACCTAGTAATGCATTACAATAGTCCAGTCTGGAGGTCATGAATGCATGAACTAGTTTTTCTGCATCAGATACGGATAAGATGTTCCTAAGTTTAGCAATATTTCGAAGATGGAAAAAGGCTGTTTTTGTGATATTTGAAATGTGATTTTCAAAAGACAAGTTACTGTCTAATATTACTTCCAGATCTTTTACTGCTGAGCTGGTAATAACAGTACATCCTTCTAAGCGCAAGCTGAATTGTGAAAGCTGTTGTGTGCTGGTTTTTGGGCCAATAAGTAATATCTCTGTCTTATCTGAATTTAATAAAAGAAAGTTATTGGTCATCCAATCTTTTATGTCCTGGACACACTCAGTTAATCTAGACAACTTAGGTATTTCGTCTGGTTTAGTTGAGATATATAATTGGGTATCATCAGCATAACAATGGAAACTAATCCCATGTCTTCTAATGATGTTACCCAAGGGAAGCATGTATATTGAGAACAACAGAGGTCCTAAAACTGACCCTTGTGGGACCCCATATTTCACTGGCATTATACCAGACGGTTCTCCATTTAGATCTACAAAATGGTAGCGATCAGACAGGTAAGATCTAAACCATTTTAGTGCCTGTCCCTGAATGCCTATATAATTTTGTAAGCGATCTATGAGAATATTATGATCTATAGTGTCGAATGCAGCACTAAGATCGAGCAGGACTAGCAATGAGATGCAGCCTTGGTCTGAAGCTAAAAACAAGTCATTTGTAATCTTAACTAGTGCAGTTCCTGTGCTATGATGGGGCCTGAAACCTGACTGAAATTCTTCAAGGATGTTGTTATCCTGCAAGAATGTGCAAATTTGAGCTGATACTACTTTTTCTAGTATTTTTTGATATGAACGGGAGGTTTGAGATCGGTCTGTAATTTTTTATTTCATTCGCGTCCAAATTAGATTTTTTAAGAAGCGGCTTAATAACTGCTAACTTGAAAGGTTTAGGGACGTGACCTAGATGTAATGAAGAATTAATAATGTTTAGGAGTGGCTCTCCAACCATAAGCATCACTTCTTTTAAAAATCTGGTTGGGATTGGGTCTAACAGGCACGTTGTTGATTTAGCCGAGGTGATGAGTTTATACAGCTCTTCCTGTCCTATACCTGTAAAGCAGTGAAAATCTAAATGTGAAGCTATAGGCTGAACTGGATCGTGAGATACTATTAGAGGTTGAACCTCCATTATTTTCTTCCTGATATTATTGATTTTTTCATTAAAGAAGTCCATAAAGTCTTCACTTCTAAACTGTGATGGGATACTCTCTGCGGGCATCTTAGGTTTTGTTAGGCGAGCCACTGTACTAAATAAGAACCTGGGATTGTTTTGGTTTCTTGCTATCAGTTGGCTAAGATGCTTGGTCCTAGCAGTTTTTAGAGCCTGTCTATAGCTGCACATACTGTCTTTATACGCAATTCGAAAAACTTCTAATTTAGTTTTCCTCCATTTTCGCTCGAGGTTACGGGTTGCTCTCTTTAGGGCGCGAGTATGACTGTTGTACCACGGTGCCAATGTTTTATCTCTGACTTTTTTTAATCTGATGGGAGCAACAGTGTCTAATGTACTGGTAAAAATAGTGCCCATGCTGCTAGTCACTTCATCTAGATCATCTGTATTTAGGGGTCTAATAAGAAATTGGGACAGATCCGGCAGATTACTTGTGAATCTGTCTTTAGTGGTGGGATTCATATTTCTAACAGATTGATAGCGTGGGGAGACACAGCTAATCTGTTCTACGGGTAGAGTATATGTCAGGAGGTGATGATCTGTGATATCATCACTTTGAGGTATGATCTCTATATTAGAGACATCTATACCATGGGATATAATTAAATCTAGCGTATGATTAAAGCGGTGAGTTGCTCCAATTATATTTTGCTTAACCCCAAAGGAATTTAGTAAATCCATAAATGTGAGTGCTAAAGCATCGTTAGCATCATCTACATGAATGTTAAAGTCTCCTACTATCAATACTTTGTCAGAGTTAACCAATAGGTCTGATAGCAGATGTCCAAATTCTTTAAGAAAATCGCCATATGGCCCCGGGGGTCTGTACACGGTGGCCAAGGTAAAATATAGCAAGGGTTTATTACATATTTCATTTAGTGCAACATTAATGATAAGCACTTCAAATGAATTAAACCTGGGCCTTATTTTCTGGGTAACAGTGAGTACATCATTGTAGATAGTGGCGACACCACCACCGCGACCAATTAGACGGGGCTCGTGCTTATAGAAATATCCTGACGGAGTAGACTCATTCAGACCAAAATATTCATTTGGTTTAAGCCAGGTTTCAGTGAGACAGAGTGCGTCAAGGCAGTAATCTGAGATAATTTCATTAACAATAAGTGCTTTAGGCGCAAGGGATCTAATGTTGAGTAGTCCAAACTTTAGAGGTGGATTTTGACTACTTATTTTGCCTTTTTCTGGTTTTCTGGTTATCAGATTGTTTCGGGCAAATTTAACAAATTTATTCTTTTTTCTCAGTATTCGGGGAACAGACACAGTTTCTATAGGACAAGCTATGTGTGTTCGTCTATCACTACGGTGAGTTGTGATGTGTCTAATATGTTTGGAATCTACAGTATGACTTACCGCCAGTCAGTATAGCGCTTTTAACAATTGACATTGTCTCAAAACAATTTTTCCAATCAAAAGAATTATTTTGATGGAATGTGAATGTGTATGAATCAAAATGTTCAGATAGTCCCTGGTGAGCAAGCCGAGGGCGACAGTGGCAAGGAAAAACTCCCTGAGATGGTAATAGGAAGAAACCTTGAGAGGAACCAGACTCAACAGGGAACCCATCCTCATCTGGGTGAAACAGATAGCAGGAAATTATCTGCATTTATACAGTGTTAAGTGTTAGGTTCAGCTATAATAGTTGATGTTAATTGATGTTAAAATGGAGTCCAGTAGTTATTGAAGACTCAGATAGACTTGTAGAAAGTTCAAGTCCTGAGCTATCGAATTGTCAAGTCCTCAGAGAAACAGCTGCTAACACCAGTCGAGGCCAGAACCGTCTTCTAAGTAGAGAGAATCATCCCCAGACAGCAGACGCATTCCTAAAGAGACACACGGGGCATCCATGCGACGAGACCTCCAACCAGAAGCGGGGCACCAGGATGGGTCAGACAGGTCCGGAGGGCAGAGGGAGTCTGGATCACTGGCAGCTCAGGAATGACATGTGTAGCTCGACAGAGAGAGAGAGAGAGAGAAAAAGTGAAAGGGGGAGACAGGGGGAGAGAGGAAAGAGAAAGAGGGGGAGAAAGAGAAGAGGAGGAGAGATGGCAGTTAGGTATAGTCACAGTCACAATGTATAATGTGAATGTATATTTACTGTAGAGTGCAAGCAGGGACTCCGGCAGGACTAACTATGACAGCATAACTAAAAGGGAGAGCCAGAAGGAAACACAACCATGAGGGGGAACTGAGATGTAAAGCAAACAATCACCTCACCGTCAACAAATATTCAGATCGAGTTCTGTGGGGTCAGACGGTGACCTAATCGAAGTTGGTAACTCTGGGAGATTACTGATAAAACTCTGTGTGGTAGTTGATGTGAAAGTATGTTTAATACTGTAGCGCGGTGCTGTGCGTACATTATCACTATGACACACTTGAATTGAGACAAGATAGTGATCTGAGATAATTTCAGACAGTGGAATTGTGAATGAATTTCTTATACTTAATCCGAAAAATATTATTAAGTCTAAAGTGTGACCTGCTTTATGAGTGGGACCTACTACACACTGATTTACAGTACGCCTACGGAGTCCAGTATGGACATAAATGCTGTTCTCAGAGGGTCTTCTGGATTCTCAAAATGAATATTAAAATCCCCAGGAATTAACGCTTTGTTTACAGAAACAACCAGGTCTGAGATGAAATCCGCAAATTCACTAAGAAATTCAGAATACGGCCTAGAGCTCTGTAAATTATAATTAGTGGAATCGACTGAGCTGACTTAATATACTTAAATACACTTATGTTACTATAAAGAATTTCAAATGAGTTAAATTTGTGTCCATGTTTTTGTACGATAGACTGATTATCATTATGAATAACTGCGACACCTCCTCCTCTACCAGTTAACCGAGGCTGGTGTATGTAGCTGTATCCAGGAGGACTAGCTTCATTTAGAGCTACATACTCGTCCTGTTTAACAGTTAAACAGAGTATATCAAACGCCTGATCTGTGATAATTTCATTAACAATAACTGCTTTTGATGCAAGAGATCTAATATTTAACAATCCTAGCTTCAGATCAGAGGTGCCGGCTGCGCATTCAGTATGATCGGAGTTTGTGGTCTTTATGTTAATTAGATTATTGAAACAGACTTTGAGTCTTTCTACATTTTTGCTTAGATCGGGGAACAGACACAGTCTCAATATGGTGAACCCTGAGTGACGACTCTATGCAGCTAGCAGATGGTTGGTTTAGCCTGTCTGTCTGCTCCCTGGCCTGTGCTCTGAATTGTCACAGATTAACTAGACCTCTACTGAGACTATGAGCTGTACTACAGGAAATGAGAGCAGCACCTTCCCGAGTGGAATGGACACCGTCCCACCCTAACAGGCCAGCTTTGCCCTCAAAGGTCTTCCAATTATCTATGTAGCTCACATTATTTTCGGAGCACCACCTGGACATTCAGCGGTTCAGCGACCATAACCTGCTTTAAGCTATGTCGCCACGTCTCATTGGGATGGTACCAGAGCATATTACTTCATTGGACATCGCCTTCGCTAATTTAAACACCTCTGTAAAGTTATACACACTGAACGAGCTGAACGGTAGACATGATAACGTACCTCTGTGTCGGAGTTTTACTTGTTTGGAGCTGAATTCCATTTGTTGTTCTTTAGACGAGGAAACTCGCGCGTTCTCCAGAAATCGCAGAAAAAAGGCGAAGCCGAATAGTATGAAGATGTAAAAGCTAGTTGCTATTAATATTATTATTGTATAAATGAAAAAGCTATGTAATTTAAACGCTGATACAAACTTTTCCGTTATGGTAACATAAGCACCTCGGATACCTGTCGCTGCTACTTATTGAAATGGTGGTTCAGTGGTAGCTGTTTCGCCTGCCGTGTGGAAGACCTGGGTTCGATTCCCAGCCAGTGATCAACAACAGCAATAATACTTAAGGGTTTCTAAATTAAGTTGAAACGTAAATTATTGTGTCCTATTTATATGATGTTGTCCTCGATAATGATTATAATAAATATATAAATAATTTTTCAAGTTAAACATTTTCATGCTCCAGCGATATGTAATGACTGATCATTTTTCTTTCCCTTTTCCACTAAAGTGAAGATCCATTGTTCACTAGTTCCCTACAGCGCTACGGTGCGCTATACTGTGGAGCTGTGTGTGTGTGGAGAATTTGTGTATATCTGCAAATTTCATATGTAGCAGTTTGAGCAGTTAGTAGTATATATGTAGTGTGCCTGTTTCATATATGTGTATGCAAGTGTTTCATGTTTGTGTGTGCATGAGTGAAGTTTGATTTAAGCCCTATACGGCGCCTCATAGAGTTTCAGGTAAATTTCAAGTAAATTTCAGGTAAAAAAAATATCTTTCGTATGTTTCTCCTTTACCAACTCCAGAATAAACGGTCCTCCTGCTTATGGTCACATCCATGCACTGTTTATATAGAATATGTGCATTAATTGCAGCCAGGTCCAGGAGGTTGTAAAACACAGCCATAGACCAGCGCCGGGTGCCTCCCTTTACTGAAGACAGCCGCACCATTTGGTCCATAACATCAACGTCAACTTTATTGCTGTTGTAGTAGGAAATTGTTTCAGGCAGTTTCTTTTCACCATTATCCGTTGAAACTGCCTGATACATTGTGCTCAGAACGCATACATTTTTCTTTCGTTTTGCCTGGTAAATCGTGAGTGTTATATTTCCTCCTTTCCCCAGGAAATGCGCCACAATAAGCATTACAACGGTGTCTGATAACCGCTGACCAGCCACCCTACTGTCGTCTTTCCCTAGATAGGGCTTTAGTGGGGGAACCCCCACCCCCACACTTAGCACTCTGTTCACATGCAAGATTTCGGTCATCAACTTGCACTTCCAGCAGACCTCATTGTCCTGTTGTCTAGAGAATGAAGCTTATTGAACATGGTTGTTTTTAAATGCCTTTACTGTATGTAAATAAATAAATGAATAAATAAATAGCTTGAATGGAGCAACAACATTCCTTAACAACCATAATTGTAACATATATGTACATATCAGAAATAAAAATAATTATGTTTTAAATTAATCCAATGAACACAAAAATATGACAAAATGGTCATCACTAAGCTTTTATTTTTTATTGAACATATTGATCCAGTGTGTAAATGTGTAAATTTAACTAAAGTAAAGGAAGCATGTATTGAAACATAATGCAATAATGCAGATCAAACATAATACACCTGTCCATGAATAAAAAGGAATATTTAGACCTTTATGCAAACTATATTTCACTTAAATACACAGATTAAAACGAAAGAATACGAGGAAAGAATGGTGATGTGGACAAATGGAAGGAGGAAGGAAATCAGGAGACATCAGTTTTCGTTATTTTACAAAATCTGAATTTATTCAGTAAATGTATGAATTAAACTCAAAGTATCAAACTATGAAGCCTGATTTAATTGGTACCATCTAACTTTTTATTTTCTATTTATTTTATGTTTTGCTGGCGAAATACATTTTAGGCAGAGACGTCTGCTTGGTCTTGTTATTTTAAAACCCCAAATACAGCCAATTCCCCCATCAGCGAAGCATAATGGGGGGGCTGCGGGTGTTCAGGTCGGAGGGCGCTGTCGCGTTGTATTCAGAGAATATACTATATATTTGTTTGTTGCATTTCAGGGGGAGTATGTCTGCAGTTTTATCGATAAATCTGCTCATATCTGCGCGCGCGTTTATCGGCTTTCACTTTGCAAAAGGCAGTGTTTATTGTTTACTGTATATTTGAAGTGCATACACACACTCATCATGAAAGATCTTTTTTTTTTTTTTACCTGAAACTCTATGACTCGCCGTATAGGGCTTAAATCAAACTTCACTCATGCACACACACATGAAACACTTGCATACACATAAATGAAACAGTCACACATACATATATACTACTAACCGCTACATATGAAATGCACACATGTACACAAATTCTCCATACACACACAGCTCCACAGAGTAGCGCACTGTAGCGCTGTAGGGAACACGCTGAGAGGACGCTGAGACGTTGCTTTTTTCCGAGCTCCGCTAGACTGACCAATTTTGCAACTTTTTTCGTCCCCTTACAAAGAGTGAACATATAGCAGATAAGTATTTCATACTGCCTTATAATGTACTTACTCAAAACGCGTGTTATATCGTTATGTTTTGCAGCACACCGCTTTTAGCCGGCGTTAGCATCGCTATCCCATTAGCCCGGCTATCACAAGTTTGTTTACACTTAACACTCGTTATTTCCGTTTTTAGACACCATGTCGGTTGTGACTCTGCCTCTGAGTGCAGGTGAGGAGACATTGGAGCTGCACTCGGTGGATTTGGAGCTGGAGGCCGTGGAGAAGCTGATCCGCGAGCTACAGGTGAAGCTGACCCGGCTACAGCAGCGGAAAGCCACGCTAGAATCGTCGCAGACCGACGCTCACCTGTCTCAAGTAAATTCTCGGCGTGAGAATTCTCCGACAACCTCAACCCTGCGTGTTTCTCTGCCCAGGTCCAACACACCAAGGACGCAGCCCGCCCAGGTTTCCTTCACCCCGGCTCCGGGATACCACGAGGCCTGGATACAGCAGCAGCAGAAGAAGCGCGCCAAGCCCCGGGCGAGGACCTCTCCCCCTCCACCTGTCTTCGACATCTCGACCCGAAACCGCTTCGCTCCTCTCCGCGAGACGCCACACGACACGCTGGTCATCGGAGACTCCATCGTCCGGCACGTGCGTGCTACCACGGCTAAAGGTAAGGCGTACACTCGCTGTTTACCTGGTGCACGTGTTCTTGATGTTGCTGCACAGGTGCCTGCTGCCCTGAGAAGGAACATTGGAGCTGTGGTTCTTCATGCTGGCACGAATGACACTAGGCTGAGGCAGACGGAGACCCTAAAGAAGGACTTCAGGAGCCTGGTCGAGAAGGTCTGCAGCACATCACCCACGACAAGGATCATCGTATCTGGACCGCTTCCCACATTTCAGCAAGGAATCAAGAAGTTCAGTAGATTATTTGCCTTTAATGAATGGTTACAATCTTGGTGTCAACAACAGAAATTACCCTTTGTTGATAACTGGAATGTTTTCTGGGAGCGTCCTAGGCTCTACCACACTGATGGCCTACACCCTAGCAGAACTGGAGCAGCGGTCCTCTCTGACAACATCTCCAGGACACTACGAACCATCTGACTGGCGGTAAGTCATACTGTAGATATCAGGTACATTACAACTCACCATACTGATAGACGCACACACATAGCCTGTCCTATAGAAACTGTGGATGTGAGGAAAAAAGAATAAATTTGCCCGAAACAATCTGATAACCATAAAACCAGAGAAAAGCCAAACAAGTCATCAAAATCTACCTCTAAAGTTTGGAGTACTCAACATTAGATCCCTTGCACCTAAAGCACTTATTGTTAATGAAATGATCTCAGATTATTGCCTTGACGTACTCTGCCTCCCGAAACCTGGCTTAAACCAAATGAATATATTGGTCTGAACGAGTCTACTCCGTCAGGATATTTCTATAAGCACGAGCCCCGTCTAACTGGTCACGGTGGTGGTGTCGCCACTATCTACAATGATGTACTCACTGTTACTCAGAAAATTAGGCTCAGGTTTAACTCATTTGAAGTGCTCATCATTAATGTTGCACTAAATGAAATACGTAATAAACCCTTGCTATATTTTACCCTGGCACCCGTGTACAGACCCCCAGGGCCATATGCCGATTTTCTTAAAGAATTTGGACATCTGCTATCAGACCTATTGGTTGACTCTGACAAAGTGTTGATAGTAGGAGACTTTAACATCCATGTAGATGATGCTAACGACGCAATAGCACTTGCATTTATGGATTTACTAAATTCTGTTGGGGTTAAACAAAAAATAATTGGAGCAACTCACCGCTTTAATCATACACTAGACTTAATTATATCCCATGGTATAGATGTGTCTAATATAGAGATCTTACCTCAAAGTGATGGTATCACAGATCATCACCTCCTGATATATACTCTACCCGTAGAACAGATTAGCTGTGTCTCCCCACGTTATCAATTTGTTAGAAATATGAATCCGACTACTAAAGACAGATTCACAAGTAATCTGCCGGATCTGTCCCATTTTCTTATTAGACCCCTAAATGTAGACGATCTAGAAGAACTGTCTAGCTGCATGGGCACTGTTTTTACCAGTACATTAGACACTATTGCTCCCATCAGATTAAAAAAAGTCAGAGATAAAACACCTACACCGTGGTACAACAGTCATACTCGCGCCCTAAAGAGATCAACCCGTAACCTTGAGCGAAAATGGAGGAAAACTAAATTAGAGGTTTTTCGAATTGCGTACAAAGACAGTATGTACAGCTACAGACAGGCTCTAAAATCTGCTAGGACCAAGCATCTTAGCCAACTGATAGCAAGAAACCAAAACAATCCCAGGTTCTTATTTAGTACAGTGGCTCGCCTAACAAAACCTAAGATGTCCGCAGAGAGTATCCCATCACAGTTTAGAAGCAAACACTTTATGGACTTCTTTAATGAAAAAAATCAATAATATCAGGAAGAAAATAACGGAGGTTCAACCTCTAATAGTATCTCACGATCCAGTTCAGCCTATAGATTCACATTTAGATTTTCACTGCTTTACGGGGATAGGACAGGAAAAGTTGTATGAACTTATTACCTCCGCTAAATCAACAACGTGCCAGTTAGACCCAATCCCAACCAGATTCTTAAAGGAAGTGATGCTTACGGTTGGAGAGCCACTTCTACACATTATTAATTCTTCATTAAATCTTGGTCACGTCCCTAAAGCTTTCAAGTTGGCAGTTATTAAGCCGCTTCTTAAAAAATCTAATTTGGACGCGAATGAAATAACAAATTACAGACCGATTTCAAACCTTCCTTTCATATTAAAAATATTTTAAAAAGTAGTATCAGCTCAAATATGCACATTCTTGCAGGAAAACAAAATCCTTGAAGAATTTCAGTCAGGTTTCAGGCCCCATCATAGTACAGAAACTGCACTAGTTAAAATTGCAAACGACTTGTTTTTAGCTTCAGACCAAGGCTGCATCTCATTGCTAGTCCTGCTCGATCTTAGTGCTGCATTCGACACTGTAGATCATAATATTCTCATAGATCGCTTACAAAATCACATAGGTATTCAGGGACAGGCATTAAAATGCTTTAGATCATACCTGTCTGATCGATACCATTTTGTAGATCTGAATGGAGAACCGTCTGGTGTAATGCCAGTGAAATATGGGGTCCCACAAGGGTCGGTTTTAGGACCTCTGCTGTTCTCAATATACAGTGGTGTGAAAAACTATTGCCCCCTTCCTGATTTCTTATTCTTTTGCATGTTTATCACACTTAAATGTTTCTGCAAAAACCGTTAACTATTAGTCAAAGATAACATAATTGAACACAAAATGCAGTTTTAAATGAAGGTTTACGTTATTAAGGGAGAAAAAAAATTCCAAAACTACATGGCCCTGTGTGAAAAAGTGATTGCCCCCCTTGTTAAAAAATCTCTTAACTGTGGTTTATCACACCTGAGTTCAATTTCTGTAGTCACCCCCAGGCCTGATTACTGCCACACCTGTTTCAATCAAGAAATCACTTAAATAGGAGCTACCTGACACAGAGAAGTAGACCAAAAGCACCTCAAAAGCTAGACATCATGCCAAGATCCAAAGAAATTCAGGAACAAATGAGAACAAAAGTAATTGAGATCTATCAGTCTGGTAAAGGTTATAAAGCCATTTCTAAAGCTTTGGGACTCCAGCAAACCACAGTGAGAGCCATTATCCACAAATGGCAAAAATATGGAACAGTGGTGAACCTTCCCAGGAGTGGCCGGCCGACCAAAATTACCCCAAGAGCGCAGAGACAACTCATCCGAGAGGCCACAAAAGACCCCAGGACAACATCTAAAGAACTGCAGGCCTCACTTGCCTCAATTAAGGTCGGTGGTCACGACTCCACCATAAGAAAGAGACTGGGCAAACCACAGACAAGGCGCAAACCACTTTTAAGCAAAAAGAACATTAAGGCTCGTCTCAATTTTGCTAAAAAACATCTCAGTGATCGCCAAGACTTTTGGGAAAATACCTTGTGGACCAACGAGACAAAAGTTGAACTTTTTGGAAGGTGTGTGTCCCGTTATATCTGGCGTAAAAGTAACACAGCATTTCAGAAAAAGAACATCATACCAACAGTAAAATATGGTGGTGGTAGTGTGATGGTCTGGGGTTGTTTTGCTGCTTCAGGACCTGGAAGGCTTGCTGTGATAGATGGAACCATGAATTCTACTGTCTACCAAAAAATCCTGAAGGAGAATGTCCGGCCATCTGTTCGTCAACTCAAGCTGAAGCGATCTTGGGTGCTGCAGCAGGACAATGACCCAAAACACACCAGCAAATCCACCTCTGAATGGCTGAAGAAAAACAAAATGAAGGCTTTGGAGTGGCCAAGTCAAAGTCCTGACCTAAATCCTATTGAGATGTTGTGGCATGACCTTAAAATGGCGGTTCATGCTAGAAAACCCTCAAATAAAGCTGAATTACAACAATTCTGATAAGACAAGTGGGCCAAAATTCCTCCAGAGCGCTGTAAAAGACTCGTTGCAAGTTATCGCAAACGCTTGATTGCAGTTATTGCTGCTAAGGGTGGCCCAACCAGTTATTAGGTTCAGGGGGCAATTACTTTTTCACACAGGGCCAAGTAGGTTTGGATTTTTTTTCTCCCTAAATAATAAAACCCCTCATTTAAAAACTGCATTTTGTGTTTACTTGTGTTATCATTGATTAATAGTTAAATGTGTTTGATGATCAGAAACATTTTGTGTGACAAACATGCAAAAGAATAAGAAATCAGGAGGGGGGCAAATAGTTTTTCACACCACTGTACATGCTTCCCTTGGGTAACATCATTAGAAGACATGGGATTAGTTTCCATTGTTATGCTGATGATACCCAATTATATATCTCAACCAAACCAGACGAAATATATAAGTTGTCTAGATTAACTGAGTATGTCCAGGACATTAAAGATTGGATGACCAATAACTTTCTTTTACTAAATCCAGATAAGACTGAGATATTACTTATCGGCCCAAAAACCAGCACACAACAGCTTTCACAATTCAGCCTGCGTTTAGAAGGGTGTACTGTTACTATTCAATTCAATTCAATTAAATTTTATTTATATAGCGCTTTTAACAATGGTCATTGTCTCAAAGCAGCTTCACAAAAATGAAAAATTTAGCACACAAAAAAAAAAGAATAATAAAAAATGAATTAATTAATTACAAATAATGATAAATAAATAAATAAATAAATAAATAAATAATAATTATAGAAAAGAAAATAATTGGAAGTGTGTATGTGTGAGAAAAATGTGCAGATAATAATAATGAGACGAATGAATGAAATTTCTCTGATGAGCAAGCCAAGGGTGACGGCGACGGTGGCAAGGAAAAACTCCCTGAGATGGCATTAGGAAGAAACCTTGAGAGGAACCAGACTCAACAGGGAACCCATCCTCATTTGGGCGATAACAGATAGAAATGATATAACATCTTGTGTGTTGTGCAGGTGAAAATTCAATATGACAGAAATTATTTAAATTGTCATGAAGACCAGTTCAGCATAGGGACGAGTCAGTAGGTGCAGAGGGCAGATGAGGTCTGGATCACTGGAAGCACAGGAGCAGCATGTGTAGCTCCAACCATCATAAAGCTGAATCCAGCTGGAGCTGGTCCTTCTCTGGATGCCTCAGGAACCTCGCAGGGTCGGCCTTTGTCTACTGAAGCTGGCAAAATCTCCCGATGCCTCGGGATGGGTAGAGAAATACAGAACAGATGGGGAGAATTAGCGTAGTTGCCATTCGGGATAGGTGTACTGGAGTATGAGATTATGGGATGAGTTATGTGTATGCCAGATTAAAAAGATGCGTCTTGAGTCTACTTTTGAACTGAGAAACCGTGTCTGCTCCCCGAACACTGTCTGGAAGGCTATTCCAAAGCTTTGGAGCTAAATATGAAAAAGCCCTACCCCCTTTTGTAGATTTTGAAATTCTGGGAATACTTGTTCAGTTTAGAATAAATTACAAAATAGTATTACTTACATACTGTACAAGGCCTTAAATGGTTTAGCTCCCACATACCTAACCAGTCTTCTGATACGCTACAATCCACCACGCGCCTTAAGATCCCAAAGCTCCGGACTTCTGGTAGTTCCCAGAATTTCAAAATCTACAAAAGGGGGTAGGGTGTTTTCATATTTAGCTCCAAAGCTTTGGAATAGCCTTCCAGACAGTGTTCGGGGAGCAGACACGTTCCCTAGCAAGGCTACACTCGATGCTGCGTGAAAACGCTATGGGAACCAGTTTGTCGCGTTGCCGGTCGTTGAAGCATGCTGTGAAAACACGCCAAAGTTTTTGGCTATATATAACCTCGACAGGTGACGTCATCTGATTAGATGTAGGTGGAGGTTATAAAAACAGGTGAGCCGGCAACGACCTCAGATCATTTGTCTTCAGAGCCTAGTTGTGAAGCGTGCTTGTGAAAAACCAGCAAAATAAGAAGGTGTTTAACTCACCGATTTGACGAGTTTTAATCCCTCCGTGTGTGATAATCCATATCGGAGTGCGATCTCTACACTGCTTCGACTAGTGCTGCGCGCGCCGCGCATTCCATGAGAAGCTGCGAGCCGCCGCGCGTTCCTGGCTTAAAACTCGTGCATCTGACAGAGCTGCGGCAGACGGAGGTAAGAAAACTCCTTTCTTCCGCGTTGTCATCACGAGGATTTCTCTCTTTTTTACCGGAGATGAAAATAGCCATAAGCACTAAAACAAGCAGTAGACGGCAGCTTCTGTCGGGTGGCCGGGGGGGAGGAGCCTCAATGACGCTCTCTCCCCCCCCCACCCCCTCTCAGCTCTCTTCATATGGGTTAACCCTTTCATGGAGTAGGCTGTATTCATGCTGTGTTTTTCATGCCATCGATTTGTTTATTTAAATATAGTCGATATGGAAACGCGGGATTGTATGATGATGCCCAGATAGCAAAGACGCTTCACAGGCTATCTCTCTCCTGGGACATCATCCTCCCTGGTAAGCTTATACTTCCTTTCTAGCTGTGTAGACTTTTATCTGCCCTAGAGGGAAAAGCTTTTCAGGCAGTGGGTCAGCTTGGTGCTCCACTGCACACAGGAGGTCAGATTTAAAATATATATATATATGTGTATGAAATAAAATAAATGGGGGTGGCCCCCCCAATAGGGAAAGGCACCCAGAATTCCTTTTTAACGAATAAGTGTTCTCCCTGGCACCCCCAGGAGGTCGGTGTTTTTGCTCCGCCACCACTGGTGTTCGGGCAACACCAGTCTCCAATAGGCTGTTAGTTCTTCGGTTTTTCCTGCCATGCTTCAGGATGCCGAACATCTAACATCCCCCCCCGCCCCGTTTAACCAAGCTGCCGAAACTTTTGCCCTTTTATGAGAAACTGGCAGCGTGGAAGCTACTGCCAAGTATATCTCCTTGGGTATTAAGCACTGGAGAGAGGAACTACAGGATTCAGTTCTCACTTCACCTTCTGTGTTTTCGATGGCGTGGCCTCCACTTCCATGAAACCAGACAGTGCGCATCTGCTGACAGGCTGCCCGGGAAGGGGGCCATGGAACATGTTCCCCCACCAGACAGTGAGTCAGGCTACTACAGTCGGTATTCTTGGTTCCCAAGAGGAACGGGGGCTGCGTCCAATATTTCAGATTCTGCGGGCTCTCCCGCTACCTGAAAATCAATGAATACAGTTCAGTTCTTGACTGTAAAGGTGATTGGTCTCAACCCTACCAAGCGATTGTTTCTGACAATCGATTTAAGGCCGCTTACTTTCATACAGAAACATTGCCACAACACAGGGAGATCCTGAGGTTCGCTTTCGGGGGTGAAGCTTACCAGTATCGGGTCCTTCCATTGGTCTAGCTCACCCGCACACATACAAAATGCACGGATTTAGCCCTGGTTCTTATGGGAGTCCCAGGGCATCCGGTGGCTAGTGCTTCGACATCAGCATGTCGTCCTAGCTCATCTCTGTTCTCAGGACTGGGACCCAACGCCACAAAAGCGTGCTCTTTCCTGTGCAGAGGACAACACATTGGGTGCTATATGGGATTCGGTCGTAAGCGGGCACAGCTGTCTCCCGCTCGTATCGAACCCATTCTCAACACCCTCAAGGAAAACAAGCTAGACCAGAAAGTGACCATCACTTTCAGACATCCTAGCTCTCATGGCAGCTGTATCCACGGTGACACCTTTGGACCTTCTGCACATGAGAGCATTCTAAGTTGTGGCTAAGAACCAGGGGATATCACTAGGGCCAATCCCCAATATGGGTTACGCGCCAGGTGCTTCGTACCCTTTCTACGTGGTTCAGACCCCGGTCTCTACTCTGGGTCCCACTCTAAGTTCATCTTGTCATCGCTGAGGCTAACGACAGATGCTTCCCTCATAGGCTGGGGTGCGGTCTCTGATGACTGTCCAGCCCAAGGGAGCTGGAGAGGCTATCTTCTCGCATGGCACAGCAATTGCCTCGAAATGATGGCTCTATTTCTGGCCCTAAAGCACTTCCTCCAGCAGTTGAGAGGCTGCCATGTCCTAGTGCGGTGGACAACACTATGGCAGTCTCATATATTATCGCCAGGGCGGACTGTGCTCGCACCGCTAACAGCTAGCGCACCAGGTTCCTGTCCCTCAGAGCGATTTACATTCCAGCATGGATGCGGGAGCAGTAGTACTGTCCAGTCTATCTCTGACACACGGGGAATGGTAACCCCACTCCAAAGTAGTCAGGGAGAGATTTTCATGTAGCAAGGCGGACCTCTTGCCTTCTAAGATATGCTTCGCCTTTTACTGCTCTTCAGGTTTACGTCCACCGCATCAGCTAGTGGCGTAGGTCAGAGCAGCTTCTACATGTTTTAGATGAGAGATGCTATTGCCCTCTCCTATGAGGCGCGTGGGTTCACTTCGCCTCTGGGAATCAGGGCTCTTTCAACCCTGGGGATTGCCTCATCTATTGCATTAGCAAGAGGAATTCCCCTGCAGCAAGTATATGCTAAGCAGGTAAACCCAGTCCACTGCCGAATTGTTTCAGTGCTGGAGTTTCCCTCCTCGGGTCTGTGCCCTAGTACTCTCAGGACGTACGTGACTGCATCCTCTCTCAACTATCTTCCGAAAGCTCCATAAACCCAACAGGCACCCTATTGCTCTTGAAGCCTTCTGTCCTCCGTGCTTACAGCTTCGGAGCAGGAGAGACTTCACTTGCTGTGTCCAGCTTGTGCTCTTCAGATCTACGTCCACCGCATCAGCTAGTGGCGTAGGTCAGAGCAGTTTCTACATGTTCTGGATGAGACATGCTATTGCCCTCTCCTATGAGGCGCGTGGCCTCACTTCGCCTCTAGGAATCAGGGCTCTTTCAGCCAAAGGGATTGCCTCATCTATTGCACTAGCAAGAGGTATTCCCCTGCAGCAAGTGTCTGCTAAGCAGGTAAACCCAGTCCACTGCCGAATTGTTTCAGTGCTGGAGTTTCCCTCCTCGCAACAGGCACCCTATTGCTCTTGAAGCCGTCTGTCCTCCGCGCTTACAGCTTCGGAGCAGGAGAGACTTCACTTGCTGTGTCCAGCTTGTGCTCTTCAGATCTACGTCCACCGCATCAGCTAGTGGCGTAGGTCAGAGCAGTTTCTACATGTGCTGGATGAGACATGCTATTGCCCTCTCCTATGAGGCGCGTGGCCTCACTTCGCCTCTAGGAATCAGGGCTCTTTCAGCCAAAGGGATTGCCTCATCTATTGCACTAGCAAGAGGTATTCCCCTGCAGCAAGTGTCTGCTAAGCAGGTAAACCCAGTCCACTGCCGAATTGTTTCAGTGCTGGAGTTTCCGTCCTCGGGTCTATGCCCTAGCACTTTCAGGACGTGCGTAACTGCATCCTCTCTCAACTATCTTCCAAAAGCTAACTATAAACCCAACAGGCACCCTATTGCTTTTGAAGCCTTCTGTCCTCCGCGCTTACAGCTTCGGAGCAGGAGAGACTTCACTTGCTTTGTCCAGCTTGTGCTCTTCAGATCTACGTCCACCGCTTCAGCTAGTGGCGTAGGTCAGAGCAACTGCTTCATGCTCTGGATGAGAGATGCTATTGCCCTCTCCTATGAGGCGCGTGGGCTCACTTCGCCTCTAGGAATCAGGGCTCATTCAACCAGGGGATCGCCTCAGCTATTGGATTAGCAAGAGGTATTCCCCTGCAACAAGTGTGTGCCAAGCAGGTAGACCCAGTCCACTGCCAAAATGTTTCAGTGCTGGAGCTTCTGCAGTAAAAGCTTGTCCTTGGGCTTGTGCCCTAGTACCCTCAGGATTTTCTTAGCTGCATTGTTTGAAGCCTTCTGTCCTCTGCCTTTTACAGCTTCGGAGCAGGAGAAACTTCACTTACTATCCAGTATGTGCTCTTCAGATTCACGTCCACCGCATCAGCTAGTGGCGTAAGTCAGAGCGCCACTATACTGGGTGAGAGATGCATATTGCCCTCTCCTATGAGGCGCGTGGGTTCACTTCGCCTCTGGGAAGCAGGGCTCACCCAACCAGGGTGATCATCCCAGTCTCACCAGCAGGAGGTATCCCCTGCAGTAATTGTGTGGCGCGAAGGGTTGGTTCCTCCCCGCACACATTTCTTACATTTATAAATCTGGATGTTCATGCTACTCCGGGCTCACTGCCCCCGAGTTAGCTGCCCAGGCATAGCTCTGAGACCTTCTTGGCTTTGTGCGCACACGCTACACAACCTTGGGGTCCAGACACCTGTAGTGCGGCGGCGTTGGTATTCTCGTTCCCATAGCGTTTTCACGCAGCATCGAGTGTAGCCTTGCTAGGGAACGTCTCGGGTTACATTTCTGTAACCCTGTTCCCTGAAAGGCGGGAACGAGATGCTGCGTTGCAATGCCGCACTACCATGTGACCGGATGGCTGTTCAGACAAATTAATCTGAGGTCGTTGCCGGCTCACCTGTTTTTATAAACTCCACCTACATCTAAGCAGATGACGTCACCTGTCGAGGTTATATATAGCCAAAAACTTTGGCGTGTTTTCACAGCATGCTTCAACGACCGGCAACGCGACAAACTGGTTCCCATAGCGTTTTCATGCAGCATCTCGTTCCCGCCTTTCAGGGAACAGGATTACAGAAATGTAACCCGAGACGGTTTCCCAGTTCAAAAGTAGACTCAAGACGCATCTTTTTAATCTGGCATACACGTAACTGATCCCATAACCTCATACTCTAGATTTATTCTAAAGAATTATTTTAAGAACTCATTCAAAAGAGCAAAGACAAACTTAGAAGGAATGGAAGGTGAGAAACCTCAATGGAGAATACTGAGTATGACATTCAATTCAATTCAATTCAATTCAATTTTATTTATATAGCGCTTTTAACAATGGTCATTGTCTCAAAGCAGCTTCACAAAAATTAAAGAAATTTAACAAAAAAAAAAAAAAATATAATATGTAATTTTTTATATATATATATATATATATATATATATATATATATATATATATATATATATAGAATAATTATATAAAGTAATAAATAAATAAATACAATTATAATAGAAAATAAATAAATAAAAACAAATAATAATAATAATTATAGAAAAGAAAATAATTGGAAGTGTGGATGTGTGAGAAAAATGTGCAGATAATAATGAGACGAATGAATGAAATTTCTCTGATGAGCAAGCCAAGGGTGACGGCGACGGTGGCAAGGAAAAACTCCCTGAGATGGCATTAGGAAGAAACCTTGAGAGGAACCAGACCCAACAGGGAACCCATCCTCATTTGGGCGATAACAGATAGAAATGATATAACATCTTGTGTGTTGTGCAGGTGAAAATTCAATATGACAGAAATTATTTAAATTGTCATGAAGACCAGTTCAGCATAGGGACGAGTCAGTAGGTGCAGAGGGCAGATGAGGTCTGGATCACTGGAAGCACAGGAGCAGCATGTGTAGCTCCAACCATCATAAAGCTGAATCCAGTTGGAGCTGGTCCTTCTCTGGATGCCTCAGGAACCTCGCAGGGTCAGCCTTTGTCTACTGAAGCTGGCAAAATCTCCCGATGCCTCGGGATGGGTAGAGAAATACAGAACAGATGGGGAGAATTAGCGTAGTTGCCATTCGGTATAGGTGTACTGGAGTATGAGATTATGGGATGAGTTATGTGTATGCCAGATTAAAAAGATGCGTCTTGAGTCTACTTTTGAACTGAGAAACCGTGTCTGCTCCCCGAACACTGTCTGGAAGGCTATTCCAAAGCTTTGGAGCTAAATATGAAAAAGCCCTACCCCCTTTTGTAGATTTTGAAATTCTGGGAACTACCAGAAGTCCGGAGTTTTGTGATCTTAAGGCGCGTGGTGGATTGTAGCGTATCAGAAGACTGGTTAGGTATGTGGGAGCTAAACCATTTAAAGCCTTGTATGTAAGTAATACTATTTTGTAATTTATTCTAAACTGAACAGGTAGCCAGTGCAGGGATGATAATATTGGGGTTATATGATCATATTTTCTGGATCTAGTGAGAACCCTGGCAGCTGCATTTTGGATTAACTGAAGCTTGTTTATTGAGGATGCAGGACAACCACCTAGTAATGCATTACAATAGTCCAGTCTGGAGGTCATGAATGCATGAACTAGTTTTTCTGCATCAGATACGGATAAGATGTTCCTAAGTTTAGCAATATTTCGAAGATGGAAAAAGGCTGTTTTTGTGATATTTGAAATGTGATTTTCAAAAGACAAGTTACTGTCTAATATTACTCCCAGATCTTTTACTGCTGAGCTGGTAATAACAGTACATCCTTCTAAGCGCAAGCTGAATTGTGAAAGCTGTTGTGTGCTGGTTTTTGGGCCAATAAGTAATATCTCTGTCTTATCTGAATTTAATAAAAGAAAGTTATTGGTCATCCAATCTTTTATGTCCTGGACACACTCAGTTAATCTAGACAACTTAGGTATTTCGTCTGGTTTAGTTGAGATATATAATTGGGTATCATCAGCATAACAATGGAAACTAATCCCATGTCTTGGTGTTATGGTGTTAATTGCTCTGTGTGTGTGTTTTTGGTGGGGGGAAGGGTTCTTTTGACTTGTCTGCGCAAATGTGCGTGTGTTGAAAAGCCAACGGAGAATGGCAGGAGCGCGCGCACACACACACACCACAAATGCTTTAACTGTTGTCTTGTAAATCGTTGATTAAACCTATGAACATGGCTGTTCAGCATCAGTCCTAAACACAAGCACAGGGTCTGTTTTGTCCTTAACTAAAATAGTTCAATACGTTAATAATTATAAATATTGCTTATTACCTTATTATAATTGAATAAGGTAATAATCAATATTTAAAATAAAACAAACCAGTAACCAGTAAGTTAAGTAAGTGTTCCATACATTAAAGTACTGTGTATAACCAAGTGCCCTAGCAAACACAGCTACAGTTTACAGTACAAACAAAGAGTGTGTGCGCTGGGGGGATTGGAAGGTGAACAGTATATTCGAACCGTAGGCAGTGTTTATTTTGCTGAACATTAAAAACAGCCATGCATCTTTAATAAGCCATATTGGTTTCGAGTCAGAAGTAAAATTAACGAAAGCCCCGTAAACTTGATCCTGAACATCCACGAGCTGACTTTAACAATAATAGCTGATTATATTTATGTTTTTAGTATATATTTTTAAAATGTTCAAATGAACGTTTCAGAGTATATAATTTGTCATGTCATCTGTTTACAGCGTTGGCTGATTTTGTGATTGAGACGCATGAGTTACATTGAAATTATTTTTATTAGTAGTAATCCAGGTTTTAGTAACCTTGGACAAATCAACAATATAAGCCCTCTCTCGCACATGCGCTCTCTCTCTCTCTCTCTCTCTCTCTCACGCACACATATATACTGTACACACACACACACACACACACACAAATAGCACATGGAATCGCGTAAAACCAAATGAAAGTAGGGTAAAAATATAAGCAGTACAGTAGTATCCTGTAGGTGATTCCTGTCCTGCGATAACAGGCGCTAACCCTCTACAACTGTTTAGTCGTTTTAGTATTGTTTTCAAGTGTGACTGATTATGGGGATTAAATCTGTCTCTGCTGCCGCATCTATTCACAGTTGTGATAAGTGATTTATGCCCCATCAGATCTTTGATGTGGGACGTTATGCTGGTTAAATTACTAATCCAGATATTATGCGTCATTAATCGATTTGTTATGCCAATTTGACTATCAGCGGGAAAAAAAACGTCAGCGAAAACATCAAAAATATAAAGAAAACAAACCCAAGCAGAAGTTACATTTTAAGCTTTGCTTTGCAGCTAAATATTATCTACCAGTTCATTAAACGGAAATAGATAAAATACTGTACATAGCCCGCATTTAGATTCCGTACCTACAATGATCGGTATAGATAAATTACAAATGTTACCGTGTCTTTAAAGATTATTAAGGATGTCTTGAAAAATATTGCAATAAGTAGTTTTATCAATTAATTAATTTATTTATTTATTTATTTATTTAAAATAGCATAAGCATCATGGGTTGTTGTTAAGTTTAAAATGTTGTGTATTGAGTGATTTAAAAAATCTGTTTTATTAATCGTTTTTTTTTTTTTTACCACATAACCTATTTATGAAACTATGTTGACAATGTAAGAACTGCCTATACAGTACATTGAGCATGGACCTGTCATGGTTCTGTCATGGACCTGTCATGCTCCAGGCGGCTGTTTGACGTGGCTCCCACTGTACATGTTTCTGTTGTTACATCCGGTGACAGTCTGGTTGATGATGTACAATAGGTTTGTCACAATGTGTAAGGTGAGGCTGGAATTGAATAAATGGCAAGAGAAAAGACTGTGTCTTAGTTTGCACAATGTGCAGTTTGTTACTAAAGACAAAACATTATAGGTATGACACATGCCTTTGAAGATGGTGATTGAAAAAACAAAAAAGAAAAATTATATTGTGGGTTGTGGTCGGATGGTTCTGTGAATTACAAAGTGTACACAGAGTAATCTTAATTATTTTTAAAAAATCACTTTCTGTTACTCTCTGTTTCATTACACACACCACACATGCATGAAGATTTATTATTAGAGGCTAATTTTTCCCCTAAGTGGTATCCGCAGCTTTTGTTTACACTGCGCGTACACCATCAGTGAAGAAACTGTTTTTACCATAAACAATTAATTTATTCTATTTATTTTTCACTTACTATTTTTATTTGATCCTCCCTATTTGATCTTCTGAGCATGGGGGACAGAGTGTGCGGGGGACACTCCTCCGGCCCACTTATTAGTGTAATGCTAATAAAGTACCATCATGTTTTTTTTTGCTGGTTGGCGCCTGGTCAGTGCGGGGATGAAAAAGCATGACACATGCATCACTAGAAAAGCTTTTAATTATGATAGCTATTATTTAATTAATATGTCTATATTATGATATGTATTATTAAGGTTATAAAAACCAAACACATGAAGACATTTGGCAACATCAAATCATAACACTATGGCCTTTTTTAAAATAAATTATTTGAAAGTACAACATAAAGCAGCCTTGAAAAATGACAAAGAATGTTCAAAGATGCCAGAAGAGTTGCAGTTATTGTGTTGTAGTAGTATCCTGAGACACTACACTGTAGAAAGTAGACGTGTATACTGTAACTGTCTGTCATTGTTGATGTTACAAAACCTTAGTCTTGTAAAGTCTTTCCCAACGTCTAAAGTGATAAAACAGGGAAAACAGGTAAAAACACTACCAGAGAAATGCCTGCCCACCCACACCCTGTTCATTCATTTAAACAGTCACGAAATATTACACGTTTTTTTTTTTCATACCGTATATAACCGTCGTTTTCCTGGGAAATGATGATGTATAGTGGAGAGCATAGTTTCCCATTAAACACTGTTAGCTTTTTCACAGGAAGCATTATATTGTCATCTCAATGATCTCTTTTCTACAGTGACATAATACATTTCCTCCTAAATGGTATCCATAGCTTTTGTTTACACTGCTCTTACAGCGCAGGCACAGAAACACTTGTGTTTTTGTCATAAATCTCAAACAATTTACTGGATCATCTATACCACTTTATCCTGTGTACAGGTTCGCAGGGGCCTTCCCCAGAAGCTTAGGGCATGAGGAGGTTACACCCTGGAGGTTACAACCTGGACACCCTGGACACCACTGCCAATCCATCACCGGGCACATACATGCACACATACTGTACACACACTCACACACTCATTTACGCACTATGGGAATACCAATCAGCCAAATCTGCAAGTCTTTGGACTGTGAGAGAAAACTGGAGTACCCGGGGGAAACCCATCATGAGGAGAACATGCAAACTTTATGCACACTTGAACCCTCAACCTTGTAGCGGCAAGGTGACAATGCTAAACACTAAGTCTGGAACAATTTGCTTATTTTATTTATTTTTTATTTACCATATTTATTAGATCCTCACTCTTCTGCTGTCAGCGCACTTCTCCAGCACATTTATCAGTGTAATACTAACAAAGTAGATCTTTTTTTCTTGCTGGTCGGCAGTGTGTGCTTGATTTGGATGGGTTGGATTCGGTGCAGGTATGAAAAAGCATAACTACAAAGGCTAATTATGACAGCCACAGTATATATGTCTATTAGAATTATTACATCTCAAATTACAGCCACATTTTCCCCCAATCACACATGTATTATTTGTTTTATTTTCAGTTTCTTTACCATGCTGGTCATTTCTGTACTTAATCCATTTGAAAATTACTGGAGTGAAATGCTTTGGTTTGTAAGCAGCAAGCAAGGAAGCAGGTATTTTGTGTTTGTGTTATTTTCTTCTCTGCTTAGGAAACTCCAAAGAGATCCAACCTGACTTTAATATGCTCAAATCAAGACCCCACAGAAGACCAGCAAAAAACATCATGTAATTTATTAGCATTAAACTGATAAATGTGATGGAGGACAGCAGACGGTGAGGGAGAACTTTACTCTTTGTCCAGCCTCTTAGAAAAAGGGAGCATCTAATAAATATACAATTAATGAGAAATGAATAAACAAATTGTTTCAGAATCAGGACAAAAACATGAGAGTTTCTGTGCAAACAAAAGCTACTGTATGGACACCATTTAGGGAGGGAAGTGTCACGTCAATGTAGAAAAGATATCATTAAGATGACACTATGTTTTCTGTGAAAGAGATAACAATTTCCCCTTTATTTATCATTGTTTGCCATTAAAAAGACATTTATGTTGTAATATTTAGGGATAATTATGTTACAGTTAGGACCGTTAGTGTGTGGGTGGGCAGCCATTTCTCTGGTACTCTGTGACATTGGGAAAGACTTTAAGGTGTTTGTAATGACATCAATCATGACAGACAGTTATAGACGTCTGCTTTCTACAGTTTAGTACCTCAGGATACTACTACAACAAAATAACTGCAACTCTTCTATTATCTAGCTGTTGTCATTTTCCAAGGCTGCTTTAAATTGTATTTTTAATGGCCAATGTGTTATCATGATTTAATACTATCAAATCTTTTCATATGTGTGGTTTTTATAACATCAATAATCATAATAATAATAATGAGTGTATGTGTGTGTGCCCTGCGATGGATTGGCACCCTGTCCAGGGTGTACCCCGCCTAGTGCCCAAAGTCTCCTGGGATAGGCTCCAGGTCCCCCGCGACCCTGAACACAGGATTAAGCGGTATAGAAAATGAATGAAAGTATAATAATAGATAGAGAAGCAAGCAACAATGAGTGCAACCTGTGTGCCTTATGCCTCTAAAAAGCCCCAGATGATGAGGTCACTGAATATGCAGAAGAACAAGAGGACCTTTGCACTTTATAACATCAGCAGTATTAAAATATTAGCATTATCAGAGCGATGGTGATGACATCATAGTCATGTCATCATTGTGCCAATGTCATAGTGCTTATAAAATATAATCATCATCATCAACTATAACAAAGGATCTACTGACATGTGAAGTACAGAGAGGAAGTAACGGACTGGTGTAAAGACAACAACCTGTCTCTGAATGTTGACAAGACGAAGGAGATGATTGTTGACTTTAGGAGGACACGAGGCGACCATTCTCCACTGAGCATCAACGGCTCCTTTGTGGAGATCGTCGAGAGCACCTAATTCCTGGGTGTCCACCTGGAGAAGGACCTCAGCTGGTCCCTCAACACCAGCTACCTGCACAAGAAAGCTCAACAGCGTCTCTTCTTTCTGAGAAGACTGAGGAAGGCCCAGCTTCCACCACCGATCCTGACCACCTTCTATAGAGGAACTATCGAGAGCATCCCGAGCGGCTGCATCACTGTCTGGTTCGGGAATTGTGCCATATCGGACCGCAAGACCCTACAGCGGATAGTGAGGACAGCAGAGAAGATCATCGAGGTCTCTCTCCCCTCTATTGAGGACATCTACACCACACGATGCATCCGCAAAGGCACCAGCATTGTGGCTGATCGGACACACCCCTCTCACACACACTTCACACTCCTGCCATCTGGAAAAAGGTACTGAAGCATTCGGGCACAAACACTTCCAGACTGTGCAACAGCTTTTTTTCCACAAGAAATCCGTCTCCTCAACAAAAAGGGACTGGACTGATAAACACACACGCACACACACACACTCACAAACAGTATCACTCAGCTTAACTCAACGACCTCAAAACATTGAGACTGGACTGACTAATCAACACAAGTGCAAACACACTGATCTACACAACCAAACTATCGTACACACCAACCTGTAAATGCTCTATTGCACAATATTCATTACTGGATTACTTTTTGCACTAAAGGGACAATACTATAGAACTGAAAGTCGGATATACTTTAGATTTACTGTCCTCTAACAATAACTCAACATGTAGACTTTATTGTCTATAACTGGCAACAAAAATGAGTACACCCTGAATAAACATGTCAAAACTGTGTCCAAAGTGGAGCTGGACATGTTGCTGGGATCCTCTTCCACTCCACCATAATGCCATCATGGAGCTGCTGGATGTCAGACACCCGACGCTTTGCCACCTTCCGCTTGTGGACGTCCCAGGTGCTCAATAAGGTTCACACTCAGGTCTGGAGACATACTTGTCCACTGACAACACCTGAACTGTTTACAGTATATACAAATTATTTATAACTTCATATTCTCATTTTTTTTATACCTATTCTTTTTTTTAACCTATATTTATTTGATTTGATTCGATTTTATGCATATTATTTTACTTTTTAGTGGCATTCAGGAAGAATTTCACTGTACGGGGGAAACATGTTTTTTACTGTTCATATGACAATAAAACTTGAAACATATATACATGATGAATAGGTCATGTGACTTGGCATGGTTAGCTGTTATCACTTAGGGTGTACTTACTTTTGTTGCCAGCTATTTTGACAATAATGGCTGTATGTTGCATTATTTCCAGACGACAGTAAATCTATACTGTTATACAAGCTGCACATTAACTACTCTAAAATATATATCCAAGTTCCATTTCTATAGTATTGTCCTTTGAGATGATTTACAAAAACGTTTGCTGAAATTAGAGGGGTGTCTTACCTGGACTATCTGCTGGATTGGCATATCTTCTGAATAACTAGTATAAAATGGACATGGTTGACAGGGTTTTTATAATTTGTATGTATTGTCTGCTACACACATTATTGAATTAATTGACATTTAAATGGATAAATAGTAGAAAAATTTAAGCCACGTTTTCTTTTTTCTTTTTTTTACTTCTGACTGAATTATATGTAAAAAGGGAATCACATTCAAATTGACTGTGGGAGTGGTTTTCATAATCTATCTTGCGACACTCCTAATATCTGTTCTTATATAGGCACAAGAGATTGTTCACTACTACAGAGTGTAGATCCACTGCAGTCATCTGAAGACTAAAGCTTTAAGGTATGATTTACACGACACTTCTTTATGAACTAAGTTAATTTGGAACTATAGAAATGTTGAGAGGAAAAAGCTATTTATTCTATTTTCTTCTCCTTACAGTTTAAAAGATGATGATAACCACCCATGTGCAGTTTAGGGCACAGGTCTGTTTATATCTCGTGATCATCCTCATGGCAAGTCAGACTCTGGCCTTTATGACGCTTTGGACAGAATCAAAGAAGCACCAGGACATAACTCTTGACGCAATTCTACAGACAACAGCTGATGTCTGCAAATTCCAAGCACTCCAGGAGGGACATCAATTTAATCTGGTAAATACTTGAGTTCATATCTATTCAATTAAGTAGTTATTTTTAATGAAAAGTAATTGGACTTTGTTTTTTTTTAACTCTCTTAATCCAGGCAGAATTGACTGTAAAGTCAGTAGCAGACGCTTGTTCCTCTTCTGATTCAGGCAAAGATTTTCAAAGCAGCATTGATGAGATAAGTAGTTACAATGCCTGGGTCGATGTTTGGCATCAATTTAGTCCACAATACCATTTTGATAGCGAGTCATTTCAGTCTGGACGGGATCTTATTACTGAAGGAGTTTATGCCGTCAAACACAGTGTTAAGCAGCAGAGCTATAAAACTGCCAGGATTGAACTGGGTAAAATCTTACACACTTTGCAGGTATGACACCATGTTACTGTACAATATCAGGATTGCTAATAAGGTATATAGGATATTTTAAAATAGATTTGACATTAAATATCATTGATGGAATATCTACAGAAGATACTGAACACTTAATGTTTAGAGCGCTAATAATAAGTAACAGCCAAATGTAATTTGTAGTAATCATGTCATTCATTCCAGGATTTCTACAGTCATAGTAACTGGATTGAACTGGGAAAGACAGAACCTTATTCCAACCTGATTAAACCCGACACCCCAATTAACAACATATCAGGTAAATAAACAGTTTTTTTTTGTCATGTGTTTTTCTCCCCATTGAATATACAGGATAGTCAGTTTAAGTTTACAATTTAACCAGAGCAAAGCCGTGCAGTCACACAGTAATTTCTTGGAAGGAGATTGATTGTACAGTTACTGCATATCTGTTTTGTCAATTGCAATTAATGCAATCTGGGTGGATGCTAGACAGTAGTGGTGGTGAATGCATTAACTAATCCTACCATATTAATAATATTCCCATTAAATATTTTTTTCCAATACATATTAATTGAATATGATTTTAAAAGATGACAAATAGTGGAACTCTAGATTATTGCATGTTCTTTCTCTGTTATTTACTGTACGCATCATCATTGAGATATCAAAGTGAAAGTATCTGGGGTTCAAACAAAAAACTAAATGTAGAATCTTGACTTTCTAACCTTTACAAAGGTGGAAAATAACCTACCAGCTAGCAAAGATGGTGCTTGGACTGTGTTGTGGCGTCTTTATTTTTCATTAGAATACATACTAATCTACTTTGATCAACCACAAAAAGCTCTACTAAACAACTCCAGTTTTTAGTAAGCATGTCTGTCTATCTACCTATAAATTACAGATGGTTGATAAATTATGCAAGAACTTGTTAGCATGTTTTTATCACAGCTTTGATCATTGAAAAAAGACTTTCCAGTCAGTTTTTTTTCTGTCCTGCTGTCAGCCAGCCAGTGTTCTTACACACAGTAATGGAAAGGAATTAAGAATCAAAGGGTTGCCTTAGAAGTTCCCATATGGAAATAAACCTATTTCACGGTACTAAAACATATGTACAGTGGTGTGAAAAACTATTTGCCCCCCTCCTGATTTCTTATTCTTTTGCATGTTTGTCACACAAAATGTTTCTGATCATCAAACACATTTAAATATTAGTCAAAGATAACACAAGTAAACACAAAATGCAGTTTTTAAATGAGGGGTTTTATTATTTAGGGAGAAAAAAAAATCCAAACCTACATGGCCCTCTGTGAAAAAGTAATTGCCCCCTGAACCTAATAACTGGTTGGGCCACCCTTAGCAGCAATAACTGCAATCAAGCGTTTGCGATAACTTGCAACGAGTCTTTTACAGCGCTCTGGAGGAATTTTGGCCCACTCATCTTTGCAGAATTGTTGTAATTCAGCTTTATTTGAGGGTTTTCTAGCATGAACCGCCTTTTTAAGGTCATGCCACAACATCTCAATAGGATTCAGGTCAGGACTTTGACTAGGCCACTCCAAAGTCTTCATTTTGTTTTTCTTCAGCCATTCAGAGGTGGATTTGCTGGTGTGTTTTGGGTCATTGTCTTGCTGCAGCACCCAAGATCGCTTCAGCTTGAGTTGACGAACAGATGGCCGGACATTCTCCTTCAGGATTTTTTGGTAGACAGTAGAATTCATGGTTCCATCTATCACAGCAAGCCTTCCAGGTCCTGAAGCAGCAAAACAACCCCAGACCATCACACTACCACCACCATATTTTACTGTTGGTATGATGTTCTTTTTCTGAAATGCTGTGTTACTTTTACGCCAGATGTAACGGGACACGCACCTTCCAAAAAGTTCAACTTTTGTCTCGTCGGTCCACAAGGTATTTTCCCAAAAGTCTTGGCAATCATTGAGATGTTTTTTAGCAAAATTGAGACGAGCCTTAATGTTCTTTTTGCTTAAAAGTGGTTTGCGCCTTGGAAATCTGCCATGCAGGCCGTTTTTGCCCAGTCTCTTTCTTATGGTGGAGTCGTGAACACTGACCTTAATTGAGGCAAGTGAGGCCTGCAGTTCTTTAGATGTTGTCCTGGGGTCTTTTGTGGCCTCTCGGATGAGTCGTCTCTGCGCTCTTGGGGTAATTTTGGTCGGCCAGCCACTCCTGGGAAGGTTCACCACTGTTCCATGTTTTTGCCATTTGTGGATAATGGCTCTCACTGTGGTTCGCTGGAGTCCCAAAGCTTTAGAAATGGCTTTATAACCTTTACCAGACTGATAGATCTCAATTACTTTTGTTCTCATTTGTTCCTGAATTTCTTTGGATCTTGGCATGATGTCTAGCTTTTGAGGTGCTTTTGGTCTACTTCTCTGTGTCAGGTAGCTCCTATTTAAGTGATTTCTTGATTGAAACAGGTGTGGCAGTAATCAGGCCTGGGGGTGACTACAGAAATTGAACTCAGGTGTGATAAACCACAGTTACGTTATTTTTTAACAAGGGGGGGCAATCACTTTTTCACACAGGGCCATGTAGATTTGGAGTTTTTTCTCTCCCTTAATAACGTAAACCTTCATTTAAAAACTGCATTTTGTGTTCAATTATGTTATCTTTGACTAATAGTTAACGGTTTTTGATGAGCAGAAACATTTAAGTGTGACAAACATGCAAAAGAATAAGAAATCAGGAAGGGGGCAAATAGTTTTTCACACCACTGTATGTGACAAATTAATGCATATTGTCCAGTTGTATAGAAAATAATGCACTATAGGTTGTGCACCACATAATACTGTATATAAACAGACCATGCTCTATTCATATTATAAAAGAGAAGGTTTTTCTTTTTTTTTTTATATATATACAACTGTCACGTTTGCGGGTGTAACGGGCTGATGGTGTAGCCGTGGGCTTACAAAGGCAGGCATAAATGCAGAGGGTTGATTTCAAAATAAAGGGTCTTTTATAAATAAACCAACTAATCACACAAAAACTAAAACAAAAAACTGGCTCTGGACATGTACACAGGGGTTCTAGAAACAAAACACTGGGATTCAGGGTACAGACACACACACACTCTGGAAACCTCAGTTAACACAGGCCCTCTAATAGACCTGCCTACAGGTTCTAATACTATGGGCAGACATACAGGCTCTAATACCTGGAACCAACATACAGGCTCTCGTACCTGGAACCAACATAACGTACTGACAAGCTCTGTGTTCGACGTGTTACATCAGCTATGTGCTGTAACGAAGGCCCCAAAGTCTCTTTTAAACAGATAGCATGAACAAAGACTCACACAGACAGACACTAATACAAAACATATAATTCAATTTAATTTGTATAGCACTTATTTGTATCATTTGTATTATTGTATAAATGAAAAAGCTATGTAATTTAAACGCTGATACAAACACGAAACTTTGGGTTAGGGTTATAGCAGGGTTAGGGCAACGATACAAAAACAGGAAGCTACGTCACCAACAGGAAGTCACGTATCAGACACCAGCACATGAATTCCAGTGTGCATATAACCAAAGCCCCTTAAGGTGGGATTAAAACTGACGTCTCTACGAGCACAAAACACCCACTCACGCTCCTATGAGCGGCACTCACACATAGGGCTGCTCGATTATGGAAAAAATCATAATCACGATTATTTTGGTCATGATTGAAATCACGATTACTCATTGACTTTGGAAATATGTTCTTGATAAATTTATTGCACAGAACAGTGAATTCTCCTTAAAACAGATTAAGACAGATAAAACAGATAAAGGCAAACAAGATCAACAATGTAGTGCACTTCCACAATCTTTGAAAACGAGTAATAAATAAAATATAAATATTAAATAAAATAAATAAATTAGTCCAAAATAAATTTGCTCACGTATGTGCCTTAACAAACTGGAAAATTCAAAACAACATTTTACAACATTCTACATTTCTACTGTAATGGTGGCGAAGTCCTCTGCTTTTAATACTTCATTAGCCACTTCTGAACGGAATTTTTCAAATAAAGCAGGCAGAGCAACTCTCGTGAAATGATGTCGAATTGGCAAAGCATAAAGCTTGTCCAGAGTATTTATCATTTTCCTGAATCCTTCGTTCTCAACCGTGCCAATAGGGCACATGTCTTTGGCTAAAAAGTATGCAACGGCATTTTTTTTGTGCCTTTCTGAGCTGGATAGATACGGAGTTGCCGACACAACCGCGTAGCAAATCTAGCACCTAATATGTTTTTGATCCACGTCCGCTTCTTCGAATCCAAACTGTTCCCAAACGCGCAGGTGCGCGCATGCAGATCATGCGCCGCTGGGGTGCGCGAACCTTTACTAGAAGACTCAAAGACATGTACACTCTTGGATTATGATTAAATTAGCATGTTTGTTTTGGCGTCGGTCCAGATTTAAATGTATTTGGGTCCGGATGCGGACCGGAGTCCGCCTATTGAGTACCCTGGGTATAGAGTGAGAGAGTTCGGGCTTCCGTAAGAGCGGATACGCGCGCGCGTCAGAACGCAGGTCAAAAAAAAATTAATCTTTTTTTTTCGATTACACCGTTTTTGTGATCGTTGAGACCCGAAATCGGAATTCAATTAATTGCACAGCCCTACTCACACATGCATACGCTCCTATGAGCGGCACTCACACACTCATATACACATCATACACGCACTCCTATTCTCATCATACCCACATACTCACCTAAGCACATGATACACACACACTCACCTGCTCGCAGAGCACAACAGGGCCTAGAGCTTTGGTCAAACCCAGGGAAATACACACATAAGAACCTAACGACTGATTGGAAACAAAAGGCCAATAATCACATACTTTAACTCCTACTCAGAACCAAAGACACACTTAATCACACTAAACATAGAAAACAAACCCTCAGAGCCAGTACAAACATAAATGGTTTTCAAATAAAACAAAACAAAAAAAAAGCCCACCAGACAATATTAATGCTCGACCCAGTTTCCCAGAGCTAACAGCTTTTTATAAGATTGCTAATGAGCCACCTCGGTACAGGTGACACTTAGTCATCACCTGACCGAGGTGCCTTCTGGGAAACTGGGTCTTCTAACAAAAAACTACAAACCACAATACACAGCCACAGTGCCCTCTAGGGGCAGTTCCTTACAACAGCATACATTTATTATTTGTTTTGACAGATTCAGAAACATGCAGAAGTTGTAAAACTCGTGTCTGCCATGGAAACATCCTGGAGGAGGTCATTGCACAGCAGAAACTAACTTCTGGATACTTTGGATTTTTCAAACCAAAAGGTAATTTGTTAAATAGTTTAAGTTAATTTGTTAAACATGAAGAATTAAGAAAATGTAAGTTCTGGATACTTTGTATTTGAATTTTGTAAATCCAAACCACCAGGTAATTTGATAAATACTTTAAGGTAATTTTGTTGTTGTTGTGCATTTTTTCTATTTGACCTTAAAAATTATTATTATTATTATTATTATTATTATTATTATTATTATGTTTATTTAATAACCACAAAGAAAACAAATGGAATCATGCAACTTACAAAATTGCATTTTATCTTAAGGAAAGTGCAGCCATGGAGGAATATTTGATCGATCAAGTTGGTGGCAAGGTGGCATAAATAAGGATGAATTATCATCCAGTCATGGTTATCTACATGTAGCAGCAGCGTCAATGGCCACTGCTGCGACCAAAGAACTGCTGCAAGATATTCGAGCGACTGTTGGAGATTCTGAATTTCTCAGGTATTTTATAGGTAGTATAGGGGATGAAGCAATAATATAAATAAAAACACACAACATTAGTATGTACTAGTACGTCCTAGCTTGCTTAAATAGGTGTACCATGTCCATTTGCTTCTTTGTGCAGTTTTCACACTTTGGCCACATTGTGTTTACACCAATGTTGTGATGGTTCCTTAATAATAGTGCTAAGATTGTTAAAAAAAAAAAAAAAGAAGCCATTTTTGCACTTAGTTTGTCTACAACCTCAATAGACCAACCTCTTTACTCCATTAGATTGATGGGACTCAGACAGACATCAGTGATGTGTTTTGTTATTGACACCACTGCAAGCATGTCTGATGACATTGCCGAAGTCAGAAGAATCACTTCATCTATCATTGACAGAAAGACAGTCACTGGGGCTGAACCTTCAGAATACATCCTGGTGCCATTTAACGACCCTGGTGAGTAAAATATTCATAGTGGTGGCTGACATGGTTAGGGCTCTGGGTTACTGATTGGAAGGTAACCAAGCTGCAACTGTTGAGCCCTTGAACAAGGCCCTTAACCTTCAACTCTAGCAATCTTCAAGTAATGATTTTATGAATTTATAATTTCATACTGAGGTTACAGTTAATGTTGTGGAACCTCAATTGAACGAGTGTGTTCCTGTTATCACTTTTCTGTTTTTGCTTTTCATAAGTCATGAAGTTGCTTTTTTAAAATTAGGAGAAAAAAAACAGCTAATCACAATACTTAGAAACTAAACATTGTTCTGACATACTTTCTCCCATAAATTTTAAATAAACATCTCCTTACATAAAAGTATATTATACAGCTGTGGTTACTATTAGAGATGTTCCGATACCATTTTTCCCCTCCCGATACCGATTCCGATACTTGGGCTCAGGGTATAGGCCGATACAGAGTACCGATCCGATACCTGGGTGTGTATCTGTACAGTATATATATATATATCATTTCTTTTTTTAAGTAAAATACTACTAGCCCTGTGTAACGGGTTCGACCCTAAGTGCACGGGCGACACCATGAAACACGGACACGAGGCGAGGTCTTACAGGAAAAAGGGTCATTTATTTAGAAAAATGGGGAAGGAAAGGGTTAAAGGCTCTATGCGGCCTTTTCCCCTTCGGCGGCAGGGATGCGAAGGCGGGCTCGATGTGGAAGTGAAGGTGCCGCGGGAGCTCGCGCAGCTCGTTCACGCGCTCCTCTCGCGGAGATCAAAGGCGCCCCCTTTTTAAAGTCTTTGGGGCGCATCACATCGCCCCGCTCTTGTGCCACTGTCTCTCATAAAATCCACCGCGTCGCAAAGTCCAGCTTCCCAACAGTCAGACCCCGAGCTTCACTCCCCGCTGTGTTTTATAGCGCCGGGATCATTAGCGGCGATAGCTCATGGGCCGTTGCCTGATTCTGCGACCCTGCTACTTCACATACCTAAAGAGGGGGGAGGCCGCCTAACAAGTGAGCGAGGAGCGATATCAATTTGGGCGCACGCCCATCACAGGCGCATGCCGTGACACTCTGTACGTAAGCTAAGCTAGCAAAGATAGCGGGCATAAATAGGTTATGTTTAGGAAAATGGTATCGGATCGGTACGTGGACTCAAGTACTCGCCGATTCCGATGCCAGCTTTTTTTGTGGTATCGGCAGCATTTCCGATTATCAGCATTACCAGTATCGGAATCGGAACAACCCTAGTTACTATGTTAATCTAAAAGTAAATGTAAACCTGACACAAATATTAATAATGTAGCATTACAGTTCCCTTCGCTGAAACAGGTTTAGGCTTCTTATTTCCAGCAAAATCTTGAAAAAATGCATTCAATGAAAGAGAGGAACCTGAAAAAAATCTGTTCTAAAAAAGAAAAAAGTAAATACATATAAGTTCAGAGATCGCTTGTGTGCTTGGTGAAGTTGCATCATAAAAATAACAGTAAAAATCACATTTGTGTTTAACACAGAAATTATGAGCATTTTAAGGGCAGCACATGCACTCATTATGCCCACTGTACAAATCTCTGGAGTCAGTGTTATGATCAGGGGTGATTTAGGTGCAGTAGGTTGTAGGGTGGGGCCTTCATGGACCAGAATTGTTTGTCTGCAGATTCCATGTGTACTTGATTGGATCTGGGGAGTTTGGAGGCTGGGTTGGCAGCCTTGGGTTTCTTTGCCTGCTGGACCCCATGTTTGGTGGGCTGTGGTGCACCGGGTGTTCTGGTTCCTTTTTTATTAGAGCTTTGTTTTGTGTTGCGTTGCCTTTTCTGTGGGATCAGGCCGGATGGGCTGGCCATTGCTCCCCACAGGCATAAATAATCCTTGGGTGCCCATGATCCTGTCACCAGTCTGCTGGGGTGTAATTGATAATCACTGGGAAAATGTGAGTGTTATGTGGTGTTAATATTAATTCTAATCGCCACAAGTGTTGAGAGTTATCATTCATGTTCCATGTTACTTAGTAAGTAAGATTATAGTCAAAATAATTTTTTTAACCCTACCCCTTGCAAGATACACTACCCAGCCAAAAATTAGTCACGACCTGGTGACTTCCATTCCATTAGATAATTACTGCAGTGATTAATATGGTTCAGCAAGTTATTTAACCCTACTGTATCTAATGCAGTGAGGAGCATCTCATTTTAATCAACCATGTCAGAAGACATATCCTTTGGCCATGGCAATGATGTTACAACAACTAAGGACATTGTTGAAACTACTAAAATTGGGTTAAGAACGATTATTAAAACCTAGAAAGATCGTAGTGAACCATCATCTTCAAAGAAGAAATGTGGTCGTAAAAAATATCCTGAATGAGCTTGATTGGAGATCACTTAAACGCTTAGTGAAATCAAACCATAAAAGAACAATGAACTCATATCTATATTTAATACTGAATATAAGTAATTAGGGGGAAAAAAGTCTTCAAATTGCTGTGGAGCATGGGGGAAAAGGTTATGTGGTCTGATGGATCTAAAATTACCCTGTTCCAGAGTGATGGGTGCGTCAGAGTAAGAAGAGAGGGAGATAAATTGATGCACTCATCATACCTGGTGGCTACTGTACAAGCCTGTAGGGGCAGGGTTATGATCTGAGGTTGCTTCAGTTGGTCAGGTCTAGGTTCAGCAATGTTATTTGCCCAAAACATGAAGACAGCTGAATGACCATACCTGATGGCATGGGCATAATCAAATGGGACAGTGCCATGATTCATCGAATTGTGAAAAATGTATTTTTACATATGGATTGGCACCAACCAGACATTAACCCCCATTAAGAATCTTTGGGATGTGCTGGAGAAGCTGTATGCAGTAGTCTGACTCTCACATCATCAATACACGATTTAGGAGAGAAATTAAAGTGACTACTGAATAAGCTTATCGAAACAATGCCACGATGAACATATGTCATAATCAAAGCAAAAAGCAGACCAACAAAATATTAAACTCATACATTCCAGATTAATGACTACAGTGTACAGCGTATTGAAAATCAATCTGGTATCTCATAAACTTTTTAATATTTAATTTCAAGTCTGAGTAAATATTATTCAGACAATATAAATACTTAGTCTATAGTAGCTCAGTATCATGAGGAACACTGCTCCACAATGAGTGTAAGTCAAACTGTATTGAAGCATAAAAGTGTCAGAAGCATCAGAGAATAACTGAACCACTGCTCAGTGGTCCAAATTCCTCTTTTCAGATAAAACATGTATTCCGTCTTGCTGCGGCTAACCTTCATTCCTCTACTTTCCAGAGCGTACCTCCACTTCTCCAAATTTTCCTCCACCTGTTCCCTGCTCTCACTACAAAGCACAATGTCATCTGCAAACATCATAGTCCATGAAGACTCCTGTCTTACCTCATCTGTCATCCTGTCCATCACCAGAGCAAACAAAAAGGGGCTTAGAGCCGATCCTTGATGTAGACCCATCTCCACCTTGAACACTTCTGTAACACCTATAGCACATCTCACTACTGTTTTAGCACTCTCATACATATCCTGCACCACTCTAACATACTTCTCTGCCACTCCAGTCTTCCTCATACAACACCACAGCTCCTCTCTCGGCACCCTGTCGTACGCTTTCTCTAAATCTACAAAGACACAATGCAACTCTTTATTACTTTCTCTGTACTTCTCCATCAGCATCCTCAAAGCAAATACTGCATCTGATGTACTCTTTCTAGGCATAAAACCATATTGCTGCTCACAAATGCTCACCTCTGTCCTTAACCTAGCTTCCACTACTCTTTCCCACAGCTTCATTGTATGGCTTATTAACTTTATACCTCTGTAATTGCCACAGCTCTGCACATCTCCCTTGTTCTTAAAAATTGGCACCAATACACTTCTCCTCCATTCCTCTGGAATCCTCTCACTCTCCAAGATTGTTAACCCGGGCCACGACCGATCCGGTATTCAATTCAATTCAATTCAATTCAATTTTATTTGTATAGCGCTTTTAACAATTGACATTGTCTGAAAAAGCTTTACACAATCAAAAGAATTATTTAAGTTTGTATGGAATGTGAATGTGTATGAATCAAAATGGTCAGATAGTCCCTGGTGAGCAAGCCCGAGGGCGACAGTGGCAAGGAAAAACTCCTGAGATGGTAATAGGAAGAAACCTTGAGAGGAGCCAGACTCAACAGGGAACCCATCCTCATCTGGGTGAAACAGATAGCAGGAAATGATCTGCATTTATTCAGTGTGATAGGTGGCAGGAAGTTCAGCTATAATAATTGATGTTAAAATGGAGTCCAGGTGAATTATATTTGCGATTCGCATCATTGATTTGGCAAATGTTTTACATCGGATGCCCTTCCTGACAACAACCCTCTGCATTTATCCAGACTTGGAACTGGCACAAGAAGACAATGGATTGCGCCTCCCCGTGGTTGCACTTTTTTCACATTGATGTAATAATACATGCTAAAAAAAACCTCGACCAAGTATTGAGTGCATAAATTAATAAAAAAAAATTTATTCTATTTTATTTATATAGCGCTTTTAACAATGGTCATTGTCTCAAAGCAGCTTCACAGAAATGAAAGAAATTTTACAAAAAATGAAAAATAAATTGAAAAGAAAATAATTGGAAGTGTGTATGTGTGAGAAAAATGTGTCTAGATAATAATGAGATGAATGGATGATGAATGAAATGTCTCTGATGAGCAAACCAAGGGTGACGGCGACGGTGGCAAGGAAAAACTCCCTGAGATGTCATTAGGAAGAAACCTTGAGAGGAACCAGACTCAACAGGGAACCCATCCTCATTTGGGTGATAACAGATAGAAATGATATAACATCATATGTGTTGTGCAGGTGAAAGTTCAATATGACAGAAGTTCTTTAAATTGACTTTAAGACCAGTTCAGCATAGGGACGAGTCAGTAGGTGCAGAGGGCAGATGAGGTCTGGATTACTGGAAGCCCAAAAAAAGTGCTCAAGTTTCCATCATTGGATAGATTCTTACACTGGGCTATTAGGTTACTAACTAAGTACCAGTCAAGCACTGTTGGGAAATTGTGTTTTTTTTGTTTGTTTGTTTGTTTGTTTTTTTTTGGGGGGGGACAGGTATGAACAAATTAATTAACAAAATAATTAATTGAATTAATTAATCTATCTTTTTTTAGGTTATGGGCCACTTATCAAAACAGCTGATCCTAATGAGTTTAAACAGAAAATTAATGGACTTACAGCTAAAGGTGGAGGAGATGGTCCTGAAATGTCTCTCTCAGGACTTCAGGTAAGCTATACTATGTACAGTGAACAGTAATAGCTTTTTCTGTATTCTAGAATACAGACCAAGTCAACCTCTAAAAAACGAATCAACGTAAAGACAGTAAAAGTCTTTAAATTGATTTGTTTTTTAGAGGTTGACTTGTTCTGTATTCTAGTTAATCCCCATAACTAATCTTCAATCTTGGAAAGGGGGAACATATTTTTTTTACACATCTGAGAGGCTACTTCATATTCCACTTTTTTTTACTTCTGATCTTCGCATCTTATCATAGAAAAGAAATCATCATGGCCACACTGGCTGCACAAAGATTTAGCAATTTTATAGAAATGTATTTGATTTCATTCTTTTTAGCTACAAAAACCAACTAATTTGCTATCAAATCATGATAAGCCACACATTTCAGTTAAATTACTCAAGCTATACAACGTAGATGTGGACGCAGGTGCAAATACAGGATTTATTGAACTTGAATGAACAACAAAACCAAACATGGGTAAACCGTAGGCGGACAAGAGCTGGTCTATCAGCATATCATGTTATACGGGCGAGCAGAAAATCGGAAAAACCAAAACAACGCATCAACGTCATACACTATAAGGCTATCGCAAACAAACTGACAGAAGCGTATAATTCATAAAGTCCCTCCCTTCCTGAGTCATAGTTAAGTACCTGGGTTAGGGTTAGGGTTCGGTGCAGGTGACATTTGGGAGCTCTAGTTTCTTTCCATCATGTTTGTATGCCGATAAGGTCTTGATTGTTCCATCTGACAATACATATACAGTACAGAGCATTTACAAACTTGAATTTCACAGAAATTATTTTTCTCTTTCTGTAATTTAATTCAAAAAGTGAAACTCTTACATATTCTAGATTCATTACATGTTAATTGAAATATTTCAAGTTTTTTCTTGTTTGTTTTCATTTTGATGTTTATGGCTTACAGCACATGAAAATCAAAAATCTAGTATCTCAAAACTGAAAAATCCATTAAAAATGGATTTACAATACACAAATGTAAAACTTGAAAATTATGTTAATTTATGCACTCGATACTTGGTCAGGACTCATGCAAGAATGTGCAAGAAAGCTATGGCCAGCATGAAGACGAGGTTGCTTTGATAGCAGCCTTCAGTCTATCTGTATGGTCGGGCAAATTAGGTGTTTCATACCTTTGTGTTGATAATACACCATCAAGTGCCTAGTAATATCATGGTCAGCAAACCAGTTAGTGGTAGTTTTTGCCCTGTAATAATAATAATAATAATAATACATTTAATTTATAATGCACTTTATATTTTAAACAAATCTCAAAGTGAGACTGTGGGCAGGTGATAAGTCCTGCTGGAAAAGGAAAGTACCCTCTCCATAAAGCTTGTCAGCCAACTTCGACATCAGAAATTTCAGAATCGAAATCAGAGACTGTGGAAACATCACAATAGACTTCAAGTAACTTTCTACTCAGCTTAGATGAGGAGTTTCTGTCACCTTTGGATCAGAAGTGGTTTGATGCAAGAGTTGTAGTCCATTTTCTGAAGACATCTGTGCATGGTGGCTACTGATACATGAACTTCAGCCTCAGTCTACGTGTGGTGAATCTCTCCAAATTCTTGAATCAGCTTGGCTTGACAATCTTCTCAAGGCTGCAGTCATCCCTGTTTCTTGTATGCCTCCTTCAAAGACACTTTTTCCTTCCAGTGAACTTTGCATGAATACGCTTCAATACAGAACTTTCAGTGATGATTTTCTGTGGCTTACCTTCATTGTGAAGGGTATCCATGATTGTCTTCTGGACAAGTGCCAAGTCAGTAGTCATCGCCATGTGGTTACTGAACCAAACCAAGAGTTTACTGTATGAATAGTACTTTGCTCAAACTCGAAATAAATTTGATTTTCATTAGCTATTAACCTAATCATCTGAATCAACTAATTAACTCTAAACGCTTGCAAAAGATTCCTGAGGCTTTTAAAAACTCCCAGCCTGGTTCATTACTCAAAACCGCAATCATGGGTAAGACTGCCGACCTGACTGCTGTCCAGAAGGCCATCATTGACACCCTCAAGCAAGAGGGTAAGACACAGAAAGAAATTTCTGAATGAATAGGCTGTTCCCAGAGTGCTGTATCAAGGCACCTCAGTGGGAAGTCTGTGGGAAGGAAAAAGTGTGGCAGAAAACGCTGCACAACGAGAAGAGGTGACCGGGCCCTGAGGAAGATTGTGGAGAAGGACCGATTCCAGACCTTGGGGGACCTGCGGAAGCAGTGGACTGAGTCTGGAGTAGAAACGTCCAGAGCCACCGTGTACAGGCGTGTGCAGGAAATGGGCTACAGGTTGCAAATTTTGCATGTCATTCGGAAATCAAGGTGCCAGAGTCTGGAGGAAGACTGGGGAGAGGGAAATGCCAAAATGCCTGAAGCCCAGTGTCAAGTACCCACAGTCAGTGATGGTCTGGGGTGCCATGTCAGCTGCTGGTGTTGGTCCACTGTGTTTTATCAAGGGCAGGGTCAATGCAGCTAGCTATCAGGAGATTTTGGAGCACTTCATGCTTCCATCTGCTGAAAAGCTTTATGGAGATGAAGATTTCATTTTTCAGCTCGACCTGGCACCTGCTCACAGTGCCAAAACCACTGCTAAATGGTTTACTGACCATGGTATTACTGTGCTCAATTGGCCTGCCAACTCTCCTGACCTGAACCCCATAGAGAATCTGTGGGATATTGTGAAGAGAAAGTTGAGAGACACAAGACACAAGAATCTGCAAAAGGATTCCCGAGCAAGTATTGAGTGCAGAACTGAACATAATTAGTTGAAGGTTGACTTTTTTTGTATTCAAAACACTTTTCTTTTATTGGTCGGATGAAATATGCTAATTTTTTTGAGAAGGACAAATAAATAAGACACAGATATGTAATATGAGAATGATATTGTGAACAAAAGCTTATTATTGTGAAATATATTGCTCTCTGCTATATAAATTTACTTATTATTATGAAATAATATTTCATGGTCATTATTTTTCCCAATAACAGAGATTATTGCAGATTCATTTTATTTAATTCCAGCTGTTTTTATTCCAAAATGTAATTTTTTCAAAGTCAGTCTTTATTTAATTTTGAACACTTTGGAGTTCCATAGAAAGTCAGCTGCTCAGTGATTCAGTCATTCATTTAGCAACAATTCCTGTTCCAAGCTGTACGCTACTGTATATAATACCAGTTTTATTTGGACAGTCTTAACTAAGTACAAGGATCTTTTTTCCAGCGGGCCCTCACTGGAGCTCCAGCCCAGACTGAGATTTTTGTTTTTACTGATGCTGAGGCAAAAGATAATTGGATGGCAAGCACTATCAAAGCACTGATTGAAAAAACTAAGTCTACAGTGAGTGCTTGAAAATGGTTATACACATACACACACAACCTGATCATTTATTCATATACGTATAGATATAGATGTAGATATATATGTGGCTAATACACTGATAAAATATTCTACCTTTCCCAATCTGAAGGTGACCTTTTTGCTAACTAACGCTATTGGCTCTCGACGTCGCAGAAGGAGGGTCAGGGACATTGATGGGCAACAGCAAGACTCCACTGACCTGTTGAATCCCCTTAATCAGGTCTACCTGGACCTATCTCAGGCCTCTGGAGGGCAGGCTATCGAGATCACCAAGGAGACCCTGACCCAAGCTACTGACATTATTGCAGCGACCTTTATATCTACACTGGTAATTTAAAAAAAAACTAATCTGACTCACTCAGCAGAATTTCAGATGCACTGTAAACATTGATTAGAGACGCATAACTTTGTGACACGGTAGAGCGACAATTTAACTAACAAAAAGAAAAAAGAAGCTTAACTATGCCACATGCGGACTTTCACCCCATATTAAGTCTGTATCTTGAAAGAAGGGCTCACGGGGTAAGTGTTCAGTAATTGCAATATGTGTTGATAGTTTAGATAAAATCAGTTACAGTATAAGAAAAATTAACCTATGTTTTTAACCTTTAAACTATTAATCATATTAGTACTTCGAAAAATAAGCAAACACTCAGAGCATAGAATAAACTAGTATAAAAATAACAAAATTTAAATCAACAAGCTATAGCATGAAAAAAGTGCCATTTCAAAAGAAAAAAAGCTGTAGTATAACTAAAGAGCAAATAAGAGAAAAGCCACAAAGCTAAAATAAATTATAATCAAAAAACAATAATAAATTTTTAGATGGGGTTCAGTTATAATCTGGTATTATCTGTTTGACTAAATGTGGAATCTAGTACACAAGGATGAGGATGAGATTAGTGAAATTAGTTATAATAGTTATAATCTAAGTGCTAATCTGGTGTAGTTAGATTATCACCTACATGAATGTTTAATAAATTGTCTGGTTTTAAAGCCTGATTTTATTTTTTTCAAGATGTTCACCTTCTATACTGTTTAAAATACGACAAATTTTGTTTTACGCCATTTTCATTCTAGATTTTGAGTCTGTTTTAGGGTGGATGTGTGTGATCGTGTACCAGTTAGCAAGTTTTGGCTTTTTATCTCTAATAATTTTTCTTTTTAACTGGAGCTACATTATCTAGAGTATACCAGCATGTTGACTCTAAACATTCAGTCACCTGATCGAGTTCTGTGTGGTCAGATGGTGATCCAATTATAGCTGATAATTGTGGGAGTTACTGTAACTGCCTACACTGTGAAAGAAACCATACAGCTTCTGCTATCAAATCGTCATCCATCCACCTGCTATTGGGGCGTGGCTAAGAAGGAGAACTACAGTATGGTTGCTGCATGGGAGACTGTTGTAAAAAAAAAATGTTCAGAGGTGTACAAGTTTACACATGTGGTTTTGAAAATATTATTCATCATTTAATATTGTAGATTATATTATTTATAATTAATAATAATCAGAGCAATTGAGAAAAAAATGTAAAGGCTCAAAATTTGCAACCTTATAGACTCTTTCTGAATCTGACTGTACAAAAAAAAAAAAAAAATCTAACAAAAGTCCAGCGAGGCGATAAGCAATGCCGTTTGTTCCTTAAACGCTTACTGTATGTCTATGTAGATTGTTGGTCATCCAGGTGAAGTTATCTGGAATATATCAGGAGAAGTTTCCAGATATATTTAAACACTTATTTTTGGTTTCACTTTAAAAAAATTATTTGTTAATATTATCAGATAAGTTCAGTATACATGCCAGAGCTGTCGCAGCATAATTATATGAGTATCATGTAACACACTTTTTTGCTCCTTCAGGTTACACTTTTTCAGGCCATAAGAAACTCAGCCAAAGCTGAAAACTTCTCAGTATTTGTGGATTCTACTGTGCAAAATCTGACAATTTTCATCACAGGCAACTCTCTAAAATTCTTGATCACCAGTCCCTCAGGTATGTGTGTGTGTGTGTGTGTGTGTGTGTGTGTGTGTGTGTGTGTGTGTGTGTGTGTGTATATACAGGATGTCCCAAAACATTTGACAGATTTCATAGTCTAACGACATCGCCAATTCTCAAATTTTAATGAGATGTGTAAAATCTAAGTTTAATGTTTTACATTTAATTCTGTGTTGCTATGAAACAGAAACTTGAAGATGATGAGTTGGAAGAGCTTCTTGTTTTCAGTGACAAGGCTACATTTCATACGAATGGCAAAGTCAACAAGCATAATGTTCACATTTAGGGGGAAGAAAATCCCCATGCTATAGATAAGCATTAACTAAGTGAATGTGTTGAAGCTGGACTGCTGACTTGACTTGTGTCGTATCATAGGCGGAGCACATATTGAACAAATATGAAGCTTTGTGAAATCAGTTATAAAATCTATATCAATTTGAATATGTTGTTGGAATTTCAGATACAGTCGAAACTTGGAGTACGAGCATAATTTCGTTCCCAAAGTGGGCTAATATATCTAAACATTCGTAAATCAAAGCGAATTTCCCCATAAGAAATAATGAAAACTCAAGATTTTTCGTTCCACAGCCCAAAAAAATAAATACATAAAAATAATTAACGCAAAATGTAAAGTAAAAATGAAAAAAATTAACCTGCAGTTTAACTTTTGAAAAAAGTCAAATTAAAGCCCGAAAGTGTTTCCGTTAGTGTTTTTTTGCACACACGCTGTGTTTGTGTGTGCGTGCGCGACAGCCTCTCCCTCTTCTTGTTTTACATAGTAACCCTTCCTCCTCTCTTATTTGAGAGGAGGGAGGAACTACTGAGCGGAACGACATTGACACACTCTCATTCTCTAACGGGTGTGTGTGTGTGTGTGTGTGTGTGTGTGTGTGTGTGTGTAAAGGAGAAAAGAGTAGGGGTGTGTGTGAAGGCAACAAGAGGAGGGGTGTGTGTGAAGGGGCACGGTGTCCAATGACGCTCGCACACATAACGGAATCAGTCGAGGCTGACAGAGAGTGAGAGAGAAAATGGATCTTTAACATCTCTAAAGAGCCTTTCTTTTGCTTTACATGTGCGCACACACGTTTTACAATAAACAGTACATGCGCGCTGTATACACACGCATACAAACAAAAAATAAAAGAGGCTTTACAGGCACACACGTGGTCACAGTGTTATAGTAAACAGTACACACATGCACGGATGTTGATTATACCAGTGAGAGATGAGCAGTAAGGCCCAGCAGGGTTGATAATTACCCACAATTCCGCAATGCAAGAGAGAGAAACCAAGACTTGCTCGTTTTCAAGTCAAAATCAATTAAAAATGTTTGCTCCTCTTGCAGAACACTCGTAAACCGGGTTACTCGCAATCTGAGGTTCCACTATATTCATATTTTGACTGATTTTGGATTTTCATGAGCTGTATTCCACAATCATCAATATTAAAACAATAAAAGGCTTGAACTACTTCAGTTTGTGTGTAATGAATCTAAAATATATGAAAGTCTAATGTTTATCAGTACATTACAGAAAATAATGAACTTTATCACAATATGCTAATTTTTTGAGAAGGACCTGTATATATATATATATATATATATATATATATATATATATATATATATATATATATATATATATATATATATATATACTCAGCAAAAAAAGAAACGCCCCTTTTTCAGGACTTTGTATTTCAACAGATCTTCATTGTAAAGGGTTTAAACAATGTTTTCCATGCATGTTCAATTAACCATAATCAATTAATTAACATGCACCTGTGGAATGGTCGTTAAGACCTTAACAGCTTACAGAAAGTAGGCATTTAAGGTCACAGTTCTAAAAACGCTGGACACTAAAGAGACTCGTCTACCGACTGTGAAAAACACCCAAAGAAAGATGCCCAGGGTCACTGCTCATCTGCGTGAATGTGCATTAGGCATGCTGCAGGGGGGCATGAGGACTGCTGATGTGGCTAGGGCAATAAATCGCCATGTCCGCACTGTGAGACGCCTAAGACGTGTGTGTATAGAGAGAGAGAGAGAGAGAGAGAGAGAGAGACTCACAATCTAATGCATGATTAATATTATACAATATTATCTAACTCTTTTCTAACAATCCTATTATCTAACCCAGGAGTCTCACAAAGCAGTGCTGAACTAAACGGGTCATTGGGCCAGATAGAGAACATTGGTAACGTCTATACAGTGCAACCAAATATCTCAATTCAGACTGGACTGTGGCTCTTCAGTATTGACTCAACACAGCCCTACACCATCAGAGTTGTTGGTAAAATAAGTAAAATGAGATCTTTGCAAGTTTCATTCTTAGCTATAAATAAATTAAATGGAGTAATAAATAGTCTGTTTGTTGTATTGTTTTTTTCTTTATAGGTGAAAGCAAGATTGACTTCATTTTTGACTTTGTAGAACTTTCCCATGGGGCTCATCCGAGCTATGTTGTATTAAACAGCAGGCCTGCAGCCAGTACATGAACAACTCTCAATAATCATAATAATAATCAGAAGAAGAAGAAGTTAGATGTGATAAAATTTTAACTGTGGTTCTACACTATGTTTTCCTTAATGCAGACAATAACCTTACCCTGTTGGTCTCCATGATTGGTGGGGACAGTGTGACGCCTACAGCAGTGTCTCTGGTTGAAGCCTCAAGTTCAAACTCTTTTAATGGGACACTAGAAGAAGTAGATAGTGGTCAATTCTTGGTGATCTTCAACAAAACCCCAGCAGGAGAATTTACTGTTCGTGTAACTGGACAAATCAGTTCCTCTAAAACTTTGGACAGCATCTTTCAGAGACAAACACCAACTCAATTCCAAACATCATCAGTGACTGTTATTGTAAGTTTCAAATTAAACAACAAAATGAGTTAAGAATTTTCTTTGGTTCATCATTATTTACAGCTCATTTGCAGTTAAAGTTTGGCATACTTATTATAATTTTCATGAAGATCTTTTTTTCTACCTACCCTCAGACTCAACCTGTTGGAACAGTGGAACCAGGAGAACAATTCACTCTGCCTTTCACAGTGGCAACCACAGGCTCTGGAGGAAGCTTTAATATCAGTGTCAGCAATGATCGCAGTTTTGATACTCTCTTTAACACGTCCCTAACTCTCGAGAGTGGAGGTAGTGCAAATGATACAGTATCTCTGACTGTTCCTGCAAATGCTTCCTCTGGAACTGATGTAACTGTGATAATTCAAGCTGAAGCTCCTGATGGAAGCGACTCCAACTATGCAGTGCTGCGTCTTGCTGTCATCGCTCCGGTAATAACTTACATCACATTAAATATTCCAGACGGCTATTACAGGTATTGTCAGTACTTAAATTCAGTTGTTAAATTGGTGGACAGACTTCAAAACTAATAGTATTTAACTTCAACACCACTGCTACACTCATAATTCTGAGAAAATCTGTCAGTGTTTTTACTACACTGAAAAAAAAATCCTTTCAATTTACATCGGTGTACATCGGTCCCACATGATCAAAATGTGGCCAAATTACACAAATTTTGCTGCTAAACCAAAGTATTTCATTCATGTTAAACTTGTCTGAAAGAATCATGCTGACTTAACATAATCTTTATCATTTACTGTAATAGCAATTGATTGTGCAGTTGTAATGTAATTTAATTATGTCTATGATACTCCATTATCATTGAAAAGTCTAATAATTCCTTGGTGCTTACATTATTCAAATGTTTAATGTACAAACCGGATTCCAAAAAAGTTGGGACACTAAACAAATTGTGAATAAAAACTGAATGCAATGATGTGGAGATGGCAAATGTCAATATTTTATTAAGAATAGAACATAGATGACAGATCAAAAGTTTAATCCGAGAAAATATATAATTTTAAAGGAAAAATGTGTTGATTACAAATTTCACGGTGTCAACAAATCCCAAAAAAGTTGGGACAAGTAGCAATAAGAGGCTGGAAAAAGTAAATTTGAGCATAACAAAGAGCTGGAAGACCAATTAACAGTAATTAGGTTAATTGGCAACATGATTGGGTATAAAAAGAGCTTCTCAGAGTGGCAGTGTCTCTCAGAAGCCAAGATGGGTAGAGGATCACCAATTCCCACAATGTTGCGCAGAAAGATAGTGGAGCAATATCAGAAAGGTGTTACCCAGCGAAAAATTGCAAAGACTTTGCAGTTATCATCATCAACTGTGCATAATATCATCCGAAGATTAAGAGAATCTGGAACAATCTCTGTGCGTAAGGGTCAAGGGCGGAAAACCATACTGGATGCCCGTGATCTCCGGGCCCTTAAACGACACTGCACCACAAACAGGAATGCTACTGTAAAGGAAATCACAGAATGGGCTCAGGAATACTTCCAGAAACCATTGTCAGTGAACACAATCCACCGTGCCATCCACCATTGCCAGCTGAAACTCTACAGTGCAAAGAAGAAGCCATTTCTAAGCAAGATCCACAAGCACAGGCGTTTTCATTGGGCCAGGGATCATTTAAAATGGAGTGTGGCAAAATGGAAGACTGTTCTGTGGTCAGACGAGTCACGATTCGAAGTTCTTGTTGGAAATGTGGGACGCCATGTCATCCGGATCAAAGAGGACAAGGACAACCCAAGTTGTTATCAACGCTCAGTTCAGAAGCCTGCATCTCTGATGGTATGGGGTTGCATGAGTGCGTGTGGCATGGGCAGCTTGCATGTCTGGAAAGGCACCATCAATGCAGAAAAATATATTCAGGTTCTAGAACAACATCTAGTCATCTCTTTCAGGGAAGACCCTGCATTTTTCAACAAGATAATGCCAGAGCACATTCTGCATCAATCACAGCATCATGGCTGCGTAGGAGAAGGATCCGGGTACTGAAATGGCCAGTCTGCAGTCCAGATCTTTCCCCTATAGAGAACATTTGGCGCATCATAAAGAGTTAGAGGCCTGTATTAGACAAGAATGGGAGAGCATTCCTATTTCTAAACTTGAGAAACTGGTCTCCTCGGTCCCCAGACGTCTGCTGAGTGTTGTAAGAAGAAGGTATGCCACACAGTGGTGAAAATGGCCTTGTCCCAACTTTTTTGGGATTTGTTGACAACATGACATTTTGATTCACCATATTTTTCCCTTAAAATGATACATTTTCTCAGTTTAAACTTTTGTTCCGTGATTTATGTTCTATTCTGAATAAAATATTGACATTTGCCATCTCCACATCATTGCATTCAGTTTTTATTCACAATATATTTAGTGTCCCAACTTTTTTGGAATCCGGTTTGTAATTTTAATTTAAAAGAATTCTGTGAAGGAAGGAAGCATAAGACAAACGAAATAAAACTGAGATTTTTATTTAATATTTAATAAAAAACCCTGTTTTACACCAGCAGCAACTTACAAATGAGTTCTGAATTTGAAAAGATGTACAAAACATAAAACACCACAAATAAGTATTAATCATAGAAAAAAAATTGAACACCAACAGAAACGTTTTGTACTTTATAACTGTACTGATCCAAGATGGCGCCGGTGAGGTCGGCTGCCGTCACAACTGCTCCGACCACCTTTTCTTTGTTTTTGTTCTTTAAGTTAGTTTTCAGTGTTTTAAAATCGGCAAAATCATCACCATTGAGTACATTAGGTATGATAGAGACACTCTTGTTTCTATTGGTATACAATGTACTCACAATTCGACGTTTTTAACTCCGGATCCGAGCTGGCCGAGTGAGATCCTGAGGGAGAACAATGGACGCGAAGCGGAGGCCTCGAGGGAGACGAGCTGGCGTGAGGAACCGGCTGAGAACCCGTGCACACCGCACACCTCTGCCTAGTATCCTGCTCGCCAACGTCCAGTCACTGGAGAACAAACTCGATGACCTCAGGGCCAGGATAAAGTTCCAGAGAGACATTCGGGACTGCAATCTCCTCTGCTTCACAGAGACATGGCTGAACCCAGCGGTGCCAGGCCACGCCATACAACCAGCCGAGTTCTTCTCGGTTCACCGCATGGACAGGACGCGGGACTCGGGGAAGTCAAGGGGAGGCGGCGTGTGCTTAATGGTGAACAACAGCTGGTGCAACAGCGCGAGCGTTGTTCCTCTCACACGCTCCTGCACACCAAACCTGGAACTACTGTCCATCATGTGTCGTCCATTTTATCTTCCACAGGAGTTCACATCGGTCATAATCAGTGCCGTTTACATCCCACCACAAGCAGACACTGACACTGCCTTAGGCGAGCTGCATGAGGCGCTCACACAGCACCAGACACAACACCGGGACGCTGCGCTCGTTGTGGCGGGGGATTTTAATAGTGCCAACCTCAAATGCGCAGCGCCGAACTTTTATCAGCACATCACCTGCCCCACCAGGGGCGAAAGGACACTGGACCATTGTTATACCACGGTCAAAGACGGTTACAAGGCGCAATCTCGTCCAGCGTTTGGTAAATCCGACCATGCCGCCATCTTCCTCATGCCAAAATATAAACAAAGGCTGAAACAGGAAGTTCCTGTTCAGAGGGAGGTCGCGCACTGGACGGACCAATCGGCCGCGTTACAGGATGCACTCGATGACGCAGACTGGGACATGTTCAGAAACAGCTCCGATGATGACGTCAGCGTGTTTACAGAAGCGGTAACCTGCCTACAACATGGGACTTGCGTCGGGGGACATGGAACCGTACAAGGCTGCGCCATACCACGTGCGGAAGGCGGTGAAAGAGGCGAAGCAGCGCTACGGGAGAAAACTAGAGTCACAGCTTCAACAGAGTGACTCTAGGAGCCTGTGGCAGGGACTAAGAACAATAACGGATTATAAAGCACCAACATCCGGTATGACGAACGCGGACGCGACTCTGGCAGACGAGCTGAACACCTTCTATGCTCGCTTCGAGGCTGCAGCTAAAGACGCTAGCGATGCTAATGCTAACGGCGCTAATGCTAACGGTGCTAATGCTAGCGGCGCTAATGCTAGCGGCGCTAACGGCTGCAGACAGGAAGACACTGCCAGCACCGGGAACGCGCTCATCATCTCCGAGCACGACGTGAGGAGAGCCTTCAAGAGAGTGAACACCAGGAAAGCAGCAGGACCAGACGGCATCTCAGGCCGTATCCTCAGAGCCTGCGCAGACCAGCTAGCACCTGTGTTCACTGAGATATTCAACATCTCTCTATCTCAGTCGGTGATCCCCACATGCTTCAAAGAGTCCATCATTGTTCCTGTCCCGAAGAAACCACATCCTGCTTCTCTCAATGACTATCGCCCTGTAGCCCTCACCTCAGTAGTGATGAAGTGCTTTGAACGCCTTATCAGAGACTTCATCATTTCTTCACTACCCGACACACTGGACCCACTACAGTTTGCATACCGTCAGAACCGCTCCACAGACGATGCAATCTCTCATCTCCTCCACACATCACTCACTCACCTGGACACTAGGAAAGGGAATTATGTTAAAATGCTCTTCATCGACTACAGCTCTGCTTTTAATACCATAATTCCCTCCACACTCACCACCAAGCTGGAGCACCTGGGACTCAGCTCATCTATATGTCAGTGGATCTCCAATTTTCTGACTGGCAGACCACAGGCAGTAAGGATGGGCGGACATGTCTCAGCTACACTCACTCTCAGAACTGTGTTCTGAGCCCCCTGCTGTACTCTTTGTACACCCACGACTGCGTGGCCACTACCAACTCCACCTCCATCATCAAGTTTGCTGACGACACCGTCGTGGTCGGACTGATCACCAACAATGATGAGTCGGACTACCTAGAGGAGATTGGAAATCTGGAGAACTGGTGCCAGAGGAACAATCTCCTCCTGAACGTCAGTAAGACAAAGGAGCTGATAGTGGACTTTAGTACAAAGCAGGAGAGGAACTACCAGACCCCCGTCATCAACAGGAGCCCAGTGGAGAGAGTGGACAGCTTCAGATACCTCGGTATTCACATCACGCAGGACCTGTCATGGTCCTGTCACATCAACACCGTGGTGAAAAAAGCCCGGCAGCGTCTCTACCACCTCAGACGCTTGAGAGACTTTAGACTGCCCTCCAAGGTGCTCAGGAACTTCTACTCCTGCACCATAGAGAGCATCCTGACGGGAAACATCACGACCTGGTTCGGGAACAGCACCATGCAGGACAGACGAGCTCTACAGAGGGTGGTGCGATCAGCCGAGCGCATCATCCGCACTGAGCTCCCTGACCTGCACTCGATCTACAGCAAGAGGTGCTGGACTAAGGCCAGGAAGATCATGAAGGACCTCAGTCACCCCAGTAATGGACTGTTCTCTTTGTTGCGGTCTGGGAAGTGATTCCGCTCCCTAAAGGCCAACACAGAGAGGCTGAGGAGGAGCTTCTTCCCGCAGGCGATAAGGTCTCTCAATCACAATCACACTTCCACACAGGACTAATAACATCTTTTAAGCTCACAACACTGACTGGTCAATCATGGACACATTCATACACACTTGCACTAAATATTTATACATCTGGACAATTGCACATGTCACCTTTCATGCATATTTGCACAACCACTGACACTTTAAATTCTATATACATATACCCTATATTTTGCAATATTTTATTATGCCCTTATTGTACAGTTAATTTTACTAGTTAAAATTATTTCTTTAGTATTTCCTTTTTATTGATTATTTATTTTACGTACAAGCTTTTATTTTCTTTTTAAGGTCACTGGCGGTCGTATAAGCATTTCACTGCATATTATACTGTGTATGACTGTGTATGTGACAAATAAAATTTGAATTTGAATTTGTACGTTATGACTTTTAAATATGACCGATAGATCCGGTTGATCAGGAAACTCCTGAAGTCAGATGCAGACACACTTTCAGTCACAAACTGCTGTGAAAAAATACAGAGATAGATATTCAATTAAAATTCATGATACTTAATTTAGCAAATTAACAATATTTATACTTTGTTCCTCTCGCTTCACAACTCATGAGAACAGACCGAAACCAGAACCGAACCGCAGATTAAGCACGCGCATATAACCACGGTATTTTAAGTGTGATTAAAAATACAAGAAATAGCTTAAACCAAAATAACGTGACTAAACATCACTAAACAGCAGGTGACATTTATGTTCAGTATTTCGTTTCTATTTAGAAAGATGGGAATTAATTCCTGCTTACCTTTTCCACACGCCTGCCAAACGCTTGTCTTCTCAACACACGATGACTTCTTGAGATATTTCCGGTTTTCATAGTGACACGATCTCTTTGGTTTATCTCAACATGATTGAATCTAATACATGTTAAGTTGTTGAATTTCATGCAAATACAACACAATTTATTCATGTTAATCTTGGAAACATGAAATTATTATGTACAAAACACATATTACATTTTAGTACATGTAACAGATAGCCAAATAAATTTTTTTCAGTGTATGTTGCTGGCAATTAGACAATAATGATGACTTTAATATGTATATGATGCATTAATATTATTACTATTAATGCATTTATACAGTAAGAAGCCAACACTGTCATGAATTGAGGATGCAAGGGCAGACTTTTCTTTAATATTGTGTAGTTTTTTTCATACTAAAAGGCAAACAAAAATACAAAGGATGTTTAAGTCAAACCGGGACTTTTGATTGTGAATAACAGAACACAGTTATGAGTGTAAAAACTCACTTTGTTTCTCTATATAATCTCCTGCTACACTAATTCACGTATCCCAGCTTTTCACTAGTGCTTAGACACCGCCAAGGTACAAAGTAATTTCTGGAGAATAATAAACATCAGTCAGTTTTATACATTCAAGAGAAATCAAGTCCCAGTTTGAAACAAAAGCTCACTGTACAAACAAACAAGAGAGCTATGACTATGGATTTTTTTGTCCTTTCCAGTATAAATAAGTTAAAGCCTAATTGAAAGGGGAAACCAGTTTTGGACGGGGCAGGAGTCATTAAAAACAGGGTAACTCATTCTTGAAAGTACCTTCATTTGGATTCTGGAGATTGTTCATGTGTTTTATCTGAACAGATAATCTTTTATCAATTGTAGTAGTGGTGTGAAATTAACGCTTAGCAAGATGTTAAAGTTTCAATTGTATGTAGATTCCCAGATATTTGCTGGTTTGAATGGTTGATCCTAAACCAGAGCACTACACTGCAGCGCAAACACTTATAGAACATCTCCTTTGGACCAGTTAATTAAATGATCAGGCTCCTTGCTGTTCCTGTTTCTTATAAACAGGCAGATGGGACACTGATGGATTTATTATATGCAATAATATTTCATCAATATTATATTTTATTATTTTTAAAAGGCTTTTTTTTTTTACGATGAAATAAGTTAGTTTTTCTTTGTAATACTGTAATTGTTATTATTTTTCTCTTATTGCTCCAAGGAGTTGCTTTATGATTCATTAAAATGGTAATGCTTAAAATACGCATACTTAGTTAAGATATAACCCTAACCTAACTGTAATTACAGCTAAGTAAGTTATACAGCATTTTGATTTGGTTTACGAAACTTCAAAGCAAAACATTTTTAAATATAGATTGTGTAGAAACTCAACTTTCTTTCTGCTTCTTCAAGGTAACAGATTTAACATCTCCAGTGTGTGAGGCAGTTGGTGTAAATGCTAACTGTCCAGCCAAGTGCAGCCTCTCCTCATGGTATCTCACTGCCAACGTGACTGATAGAAATGGATCGGGCGTTCAGAATGTGAGAATCCTCCAGGGAAACGGCAACCTCACCAGCACCACTGTGCTCAGTGACAAAGGCGTAAATGTCACTATGATTGTCTACACTTCCTCTTGCTGTTTCCCAGACCTGGAACTGGTTGCTGTGGATGAAGAGGGAAATGTTGCCATCTGCTACAAAACTGTAAGAGCCACAGCACCGATCACCAGCGCTGCACCCCATGTAATGGCAATCAGCTTGTTTTTGCCACTCTTCCTTGGCTACATGTAGGAGGCTACCGCGAGGGGGGAAAAATTAACCCGAATTTAAATTAGATTGACATTCAGGCCTAAACAATGCCTGTTAAGTAGTGCTTTTACTTATTAATGACACAGCATTAAATACTGGTACTGGAAGCACAAATTGATTTACTGATGAATGATGATGTGTTATGTTACATAGATGGTACATGTTGATTTGAAATGTATTGCCTTATACACTCATTGCATTTCATTTTTGTTTTTCCTTCAAATTACACGTTGATTAATGTCTTGCCTTTCTTTTTGCATGTTTGATTTCCTATTAAATACATTAAACTGGTTTAAAAAATGATGTAATACGTTTCCCTTCATACACCTTTTTTTATCATATTTGCTTTACTGTTACAAAATATTAAAGCTAGCTAACTATTTAGAACACAAACCATGCACAATGGCACAGTGTGTCACTTTTCATTCCAGTCAGGATGGCAATTGATCTAGAGCTCAATTCCAGAACACTTGATTTTGACATTTTGATGTCCGGAGGCGAGAGGGTGAGTCTTTCGCCCAACCAGTTTACCCGGTAGGACAGGCACCTCGTTCTGCCGTGAAGTGCGGGATCTGGCGTGTTGAGCATTCTGACTCTGGGTGTTTTGTAGTCTCTTCCTCTGTTGTGGTCCCGTTGCTGTCTGTTAATGCGCAGACGGCTGATTCAGGTGTGGGTGAGTCGTGTGTAGGCCGAGCCTGTCATCCCTGGGTCCCTTATGGTGGATGTTGGGTCTCTGGCAGCCCTCTCAGGAGTGAACATACTGCCAGACGTCCCTGCGAGCAGAGGGCCACCAGACATCACGGAACAGATGTAACAAGGTTTTTATTCTGCCCCTGTGTCCGCCTAATGGAAGTTTATGATAGTGCTGCAGGAACTTCTGGGTTAATGTTTGTGGGACTACCAGCTGAATTCTTGCTCCTCGGTTTACAGGAACTCTTCGAAATAACACCCCTGGTGGTGTCCGAAGGTGATCCCCTCATCCTGTGACTTACCGGGGTCCTCTCCAGGGTCCAATTGAACCACCTGGCGGTCTTCCTGCTGTGCTTTGGCTATCTCGCCAGGTCACTGAACAGGGCAGTGGAAAACTAGGTGGTAGATTTTGGAGAGTACACCTTTGGAGGCAGCGCGAAGAAAAGCTGAGAGGGAGCTGAGAAGTCTCTGTGGAGGTGATCAGGCTGTGGTACCCGTGCCCTTAACCTGTCCTCTATTTCAGTCAGTTCTTCATCAGACAGGAACGCAGCCTTTTTAAAAGATTCCCAGTTCCTTACCTTTGCCTTCTCCACCTTCCACCAGCTCAGAGCAGGGCCTCGCAGAACTGTGCTAAGGGTTCCGATGAGCTCGCCGCTTGGGAGTGGTCTGACCGATAAGTAGCTCTCGCTTTGCTCTATAAAGTTGAGCACATCAATGGTCTCTGTTGAATCTCCAAAAGAAGGAAAGTCTAAGTGGATGGGCAGAGGAGCCCTAAAGGAAGAAGTAGCTGGTAAATTCGTGGTGGTAAGTAGATTGGCTGAGCATGCTGTTCTGGAAGAAGGGTCATCGTAGGTTACACTGCTCACTTGGGGTTGTACCTTCCCCCTTGGAGTTGCGATTGGAATCCTGGGTGCATACAGTGCAGAAGTGTGGGATGTTGTAGGGCTGCAGGCCTGTAGTCTGCGAAGAGTAGGAGGGCTAGTGCCACGTATCGTGGACCCACTTGGTCGGCCATAATGCTATGATTAGCGTTAGCGATATTGTTAGCATTAGTGGTATTAGCATCCATCCGGTTCTGAAAAGCTGTGCAACACCAGAAAACACCCAAAAAGAACTCCCCGTACGGGCCACCACTATGCAACTCTCGGATGATTTAATAACCAGGTTACACTAACGAGAGAACTTTAATCTAGCCTCCGGTGCTGCGCCAGCCACTCAGAACAAGGAAAGACACCAACATCAATAGTAAACAGAAACCTGTAGTGTATTAAACAATAAATAAACAAAAGAGGTGCACCAAAACCAACAAAGTTAATAATAATAATAATATGTACAAAATATATACAAAACAGCAATGGAGTGTTAGTGAGTGAAGTGATTGTCCAAAGTCCGGGTTATAATAATGAATGAATGTGAGTGTGCGGTGGGAGAGCTGGATCGGCCTCACCAGAAATGTTGGTAAAAATCCGGGAGCACGATAATGGAGCAGGAGCGAAGTGGTGAAGTAGACCGGGGGTGATAATCCGACTATACTGGATATCCGCCAACGACAAGCACCATGATAACTTTTGCTTCCGAGTTCATAAACATATTAGCGTGCTGTACTCCTCAAACTCTTCTCCCCGAGCTTTTCCTCGGGTTTCCTTTTACAGGATCCCTTGACCACGTTATGCCATCAGGATGACCTTGCGATGCGGCTGCGTACAGTATCCTTGTGAGAGTTCATCCCCGGAACCAAAACACAAATTCTTGAGTACATATAACCATATCGGGTACAATTTTATAAAGGTACAGCAGATTCTTTAACTTTAAAATCTGATTAGACTAAACCTATATATAAACAAAACCCTTTTATGTGGTTGCGCTACCAATGCACAGCTAAACAGATGAGTTTTAAGTCTAGATTTAAATGTGACTAATGTTTTAACACATCTGATCTCTTCTGGAAGCTGGATCCAACTACGGGCAGCATAATAGCTAAAAGCTGACTCCCCTTATTTTGTGTAAACCCTGACTCGATCCTAATGATCTGAGTGGTCTGTTAGGTTTATATTCAATGAGCATATCTGTTATGGATTTAGGTCCTAGGCCATTAAGTGATTTATAAACAAGTAAAAGTACTTTAAAATCTATCCTAAATGTTACAGGAAGCCAGTGTAAGGACCTGAGGACTGGTGTGATGTGATCAGATTTTCTGGTTCTAGTCAGAATTCTGGCAGCAGCGTTCTGGATGAGCTGCAGCTGTCTAATCGTCTTCTTGGGAAGGCCGGTGAGGAGACCATTACAATAATCCACCCTGCTGGTGATAAAGGCATGGACAAGTTTCTCCAAGTCTTGATTGGAAACAAAACATCTCATTCTTGCAATGTTTTTGAGATGATAGTATGCTAATTTAGTTACTGCTTTGACATGACTACTAAGGTCTGTCCAGAATCACCCCAAGATTCTTAACTTGATTTTTAGTTATCTGACCCCTAGAGTGAACGTATGCATTCACCTTCAGAGCTTCATCTTTGTTTCCAAATGCAATGATTTCTGTTTTCTCCTTGTTTAACTGAAGAAAAATTTGGCAGATCCAACTGTTAATTTCATCAGTGCATTGGCAGAGAGAGTCTATGGGACTATAATCATTTGGAGATAAGGCTAGATAAAGCTGGGTATCATCAGCATAGTTGTGACAGGAAATTTGGTTCTTTCTCATTATCTGACTTACTGGGAGCATATACAGGCTAAACAGGTGTGGTGCAAGAATTGAGCCTTGTGGGACTCCGCATGTCATAGACGTCCACTTAGACTTGTGCTCTCCTATACTCACATAATAACCTCTCCCTTCTAAGTATGACCTGAACCATTTGAGTACCATCCCACAGAATAGCACACAGAACATATCAAGAACAGAATCTGGATTCACACATCGTCAAATTTTCATGCGCCTGCAGTGTTTCCGACAACAGAGAAAAACAAAGTACTATAAATAAAAAGAATAAAATTAATAGGCCTGCACTAAATATTTTTTACTTAAATAACAAATTAAGATTACAAAACGAAAACATGCTGAAATACCTTTGAAGCTTGACTCAGGTAGGCAAATTCTTTCATACATTGGCTACTAAGGTTTTTCAGGCCTGCCTCAAACCACAAACTGTCTAGTTTTTATATTAAAAAATTCCCACCAAAAGTGATAGCACACCATTCCCGATCGAGCCGCACAAAACGGTGTAACATACGTGAGTGAGGGTCGTCTCAAAGCTGCGGGGCGAGAAACGGTCCAAAGTTTTAGGCGGAATAATAATAAATGGATTTTATATATATATATATATATATATATATATATATATATATATATATATATATATACACACACACACACACACATATATATATATATATATATATATATATATATATATATATATATATATATATATATATATATATATATATACACACACATATATATATAAATATATATATATATATATATATATATATATACACATATATATATATATATATATATATATATATATATATATACACATATATATACACATATATATATATATATATGTATATATATATATATATATATATATATATAAACATTTTAATCCGTTAAATTAAAATGTTAATTTATATAATCGGTCAAAATTCATTCTTTCGGTTAATGGCTATTCGGTTAATATGAACATCCCTAGTTTAAAACACTTTTTTTTTTTTGTAATATTGATCTCTACATTATCAGTGTGAATATTAACGTCCCCTGCTATTGCAAAACAGTCAAACTCTGAGGAAATCATTGATAGCAGTTCTGTGAACTCTTCAATAAAGTCTGGAGAATATTTTGGAGGTCTGTAAATAATGATAAACAGAATGTGTGGGGCACCTTTTAGGAAAAAAATCCCTAGATATTCAAAAGACAAGTACTGACCAAATGACACTTGCTTGCATTGATGGACATCTTTAAATAGAGCAGCTACACCTCCGCCTCTCCTAACAGTTCTGCAGACACTCATGAACGTGAAGTTAGGCAGGGGGCTGTTTCATTAAGGACTGTTGCACTGCAGCTATCGTCTAACCAAGTTTCATTAAAAAACTAAATCAAATTTATTTGTGGTGATCAAATCATTGATTAGAAATTATTTCTTTTTTTAACAAGCGAATATTTAAAAATGCTAACTTGATGGCATTACTTTTTGTCCCCACAGTATTCATAGTTTGATGCATAATAGGTCGGAGATCAGCTGTACGGCTTGAGATGGCCTTGGGCTTTCTATCACGTGATAAAACAGAGATATTGAAAGCTACAGGCACACTGGGTTCTGGGAGCCGACACCCATCACTGAGAGTTGCTATCTGTTTTATTTATCCTAGACCAGATGGAGGAGGGGGGGTTGAGCCTTGGCGCTGTGGCAGCGGTCGGAGCGCTCTCACAGGAGGAGGAGGGTGAGCTGGTCCATAGGCCTTGGTGGTGGTGGAGCCCATTGTTTTTAAACTTGGCATCTGGGGGCTTGCAGGAAAAGAGTGGGAGAGTTTGGTCCCAGTATACACCAGTTCCTCCATTTTCTGTGAGAAGCTTAGAAGTGTAGATGCTGGAGAGAGGGATACTGAGTTTGGTGAGATGGGATCTGGTTCTAGTGTTTCCGATGGCTGTAGTATATTGTCCTGAATGCCCTGGCTGTTTTTTCCCGGAAAGTTATTATTAAGCTGTTGTAGTATGTCACAGTCTGTCTGTGTGACGACCCTGAGGATTCTCCAGACCCTACTGGTGAGAGTGTGGCTGATCCTGATTGGCCTGTTCTATAATTAGTTGATAATTGGTAGCCTATATAAGACTCTGGGTGTTAATTGGGGTTAGACTCTGTGGGGAGGGAGTCTCAGGAATGGTTCTGTTGTGTGTAGCATATAACCTTTTGCTGACTCTTTAACCTTGTTTCTCTGGTGCATTGTCATAACATGTAGATTAAGTTTGGTTGTGATTGCTGCCTATTGATCCCTAGACTTTATGTTTATTATTTTGCTGTTGAACTCGTACTCGTAAATAAATAATCTTTATTGATTACACATTTTGCTTTGATCCCTCTTTTTGTGTTGTGACCTCAAACGAGCGGGTCGTAACATAAAATTGGGGGCTCGTCCAGGATCCTACATGTGTAAGTAAATGCATAGAGATTTGTGTGTTTACCTGTGTAAATGAGACTTCAGTAGTTAGAGGATTAAGCGGTATAGAAAATGAATGAATGAATGATATTATTGGAGAGGTGCACGAAGGAAGAGCTTTTGCAGATTCCCGAACAATTCGGTGTGGAGGTAACGAGCAGTGATAAGAAGCTCAAGGAAACGCTGATTAAAGTTGTGAAGAGCGCACTTTCTGAGCGAGGCTTTTAGAGGTAAGAGCTCAACCTATTAGTCCTGAGGAGTGTGTATCCTCCCCTCCTGGTGATGGCGATCAAAACACAAAATTTAGCGAGATGTCTTTACAAGAGAAGCAGTTGTGTGTTGATGCAGAAAAGCTTCATGCTGAACGTGATGTTTGTGCTTTAAAAGAAAAAGAGTTGGAGAGAGATTTTGAATTTGGGGAACACTGGCCCCTTTACAGCCTATTTCTGTAGTTGCTTCTCTGTTTGAACATTTGATTGTCGACTGTGTTGGTCCTTTACCACGATCAAAGGTGGGTCATGCCTTTTTGCTCACTGTAATGTGTCAGTCTACACGTTATCCTGCAGCTTATCCACTAAGATCGATCACCACTAAATCAATTTTAAAAGCTTTAACCAGTTTCATATCTGTTTTTGGCATTCCGAAAACCGTTCAGTCTGATCAGGGCTCAAATTTTATGTCTCGTCAGTTTTCAAAAGTCATGCAACAACTCAAGGTTAAATACAACATCTCAAGTGCTTCCAATCCTCCTTGGCTCTGAGGATGGTAAAGATTCCATCAGACTCTTAAGTCACTTTTGAGGTCATATTGTGTTGAACTTGATTGTGACTGGGAGGAGGGACTTCTCATTCCAGGCTAGGTTTACTGGACCTTATATTATAGCGAAGTGCTATCCTAATAACAACTACCTTTTAAATACGCCTGATTGTCGAAAGAACGTACAGGTTTGTCATGTTAATTTATTGAAGGCTTATGTAATTCCTGTACCATTTCTGCCTGTTAATGTACATTTACATTTAGGCATTTGGCAGACGCTCTTATCCAGAGCGACTTACATTCTTATCTCATTACACATCTGAGCAATTGAGGGTTAAGGGCCTTGCTCAAGGGCCCAACAGTGGCAACTTGGTGGTTGTGGGATTTGAACCTAGGATCTTCCGAACCGTAGTCCAATGCCTTAACCACTGAGCTACCCCTGGCCTAATGTAGCTGGTGACATGGTAGATCCAAGTGTCTCAGAAACATCTGTAGAGATATCTGGTGTTCTGGAGGTGGAAAATGGTCCTTCTCGTAATATCCTGGAAGGGCGACTTAACAACTCTAACATTCTTGTAAATCTGCCTGATTATTTGCCTCATTTGTGTGAACCAGAGAAGACTGATATAATTAACTTGATAAGTTCATTCTCTTCTCTTTTTTCTGATGTTCCTACTCAAACTCATGTCATTCAACATGACATTGATGTCGGTATGGCTCATCCCATAAAACAACATCCATATTGAGTAAATCCTATAAAAAGGAAACTACTTCAGAAAGAGGTAAATTATTTACTTGCTCATAATTTTTCAGAACCAAGTTTTAGTTCTTGGAGCTCTCCTTGTATTCTAGTGAATAAACCTGACAATTCTTATCAATTTTGTACTGATTACAGGAAACTTAACCTCCTACCAAACCTGATTGTTTCCCTTTACCCAGAATTGATGACTGTGTTGATTGTGTGGGTTCTGCACACTTTGTTAGCAAGTTCGATCTCCTAAAAGGGTATTGGCAAGTGCCTTTAACATCTCGTGCTAAGGAACTATCTGCTTTTGTTACACCTGATAGTTTCTTACAATATACTGTTATGCCCTTTGGAGTTCGAAACGCTCCAGCTACATTTCAGCGGTTAGTAAATCGAGTGTTGTCTGGGTTGAAGGGATGTGAAGCTTATCTGGATGATATTGTTTTGTACAGTTCTTCTTGGGCTGAACATCTTGCACAAATTAGTGAACTTTTTGAGCGTTTGGTTAAGGCAAATTTAACCATAAATCTGGCCAAGTGTGAATTTGGCAAAGCTATAGTGATGTATTTAGGGAAGGTGGTTGGTGGAGGATGTGTAAAACCTAACAACGCAAAAGTAGAAGCCATCTGTAATTTTCCTGCTCCCACTACTCGACGTGAGTTACAACGTTTTCTTGGGATGGTGGGATACTATAGAGGGTTTTGTAAAAACTTTGCAGATGTAGTTGCCCCTCTAAGAGATTTATTGAGTCCGAAAAGGCCATTTGAATGGTCCCAGCAGTGTCGGTTTGCCTTAGATAAAGCTCTTTTGGTGAATGCTCCTGTGTTGATGGCACCAAATTTTGAAAAGCCATTTTTGCTTGCCATTGATGCTAGCTCCTATGGGGCTGGTGCAGTTCTTTTGCAAGAAGATGCTAAAGGAATCGAACATCCAGTGAGCTATTTTTAAAAAAAATTTAATCGTTACCAAGTGTATTCTACTGTTGAAAAAGAGGCTTTAGCACTGGTTTTGGCCATTCAACATTTTGAGGTTTACTTAACTTCAATCTGTGGTCCCATCATTGTTTATAGCGACCATAATCCTTTGACTTTTTTAAATCGAATGCGTGGTAAGAATCAACAAATCATGAGATGGAGTCTTATTTTGCAGCCATTCCACTTGCACCTTAAAAATATTTGTGGTAAAGACAACTTGGTTGCTGACGCTCTCTCACGGCTGTAAGGTATCCCGGTGATGTTGGATATGTGTATATATATATCTTTCTCTCTCCTCTTTAGTTGTGGTGGTTTTGTTTTCAATCTCCCTCTTTTTCTCTCTAGTTTTCCTCTCTGATATCCTAGGGCCCAGGAGTCTGAGAGTGAAGTGGAGTGGGATTTGTGGAGATGAGTATTAGTGTTCTATATATATATATATATTTAAATTGGTGTATCTTTTTGTTGTTTTGTCGGTTCTTTAGGTAACCTCCTTTTGGAGTGGGAGGTGTGACAACCCTGAGGTTTCTCCAGCCCCTACTGGCGAGAGTGTGGCTGATCCTGATTGGCTTGTTCTATAATTAGTTGCTAATTGGTAGCCTATATAAGACTCTGGGTGTTAATTGGGGTTAGACTCTGTGGGGAGGGAGTCTCAGGAGTGGTTCTGCTGTGTGTAGCATATAACCGTTTGCTGACTCTTTAACCTTGTTTCTCTGGTGCATTGTCATAACATGTAGATTAAGTTTGGTTGTGATTGCTGCCTATTGATCCCTAGACTTTATGTTTATTATTTTGCTGTTGAACTCGTACTAGTAAATAAATAATCTTTATTGATTACACATTTTGCTTTGATCCCTCTTTTTGTGTTGTGACCTCAAACGAGCGGGTCATAACAGATGAGCTCTGTGGGCAGGACTGAGCCGGGATGTCCATGAGCAGTGGTTGTTTTGGCTGTGAGGTATTCTCAGTGTCATTGTGGGATTCTTTAACCACATGATGATTCGGAAGCTGTGAAAGTCTGTGGTCACTCATACTTTGTACAGGCATACACGTGCCATTCAGGTTGAGAGGACTGGCACACTCTGCTGAAGGATGATGGAGGGAGAAATAGATATTTTCCTTTAGCACCCTTGCACCGAGTTTCTTTGGGTGGAGACCATCCAGTTTGAACTATCTTGTCTATGGCCCCAGAAAAGACTGAAGTTGTCAATGAAGTTGACTCCTTTTGAACTGCAGGTTCTTTGTAGCCATGTGTTCAGCCCAAGCAACCGTGAAAACACGTTAGTTCCCCTTGCTGGGAGTGGTCTGCTGATGAACGACTGAACTTTAATTCTTTGAAGTGTTTCAAAGAGTTCGCCGAAATCCTTAGTTCCGACTGCACATGGATGATTCGATTTGCAGTCTTGTGCTTCGTCAGAATGTTTCCTGTTCACATCAGAGATGGTTGCTTGAGGAAAGCAGCATGAAGTTGTTGTCCTGCTACTAATGTTTCTGATAGTTGAGTCCCCGATTATCAGAGTCTTAACCTTGGTTTTGCTCTGAGCTGAGTGCCGCTGTCTGCTCGACTTTGAGCGCCAGTTGGTAGCGACATTAGTTGCTGGCTGATCCAATCCATATTCAGTCACATTTTCCTCACCCACATTCATTAACACTTTAAATCTGGTCTCAAGATGAATAGGTGGTGGCAAAATACCAGTGTTTGCAAGTCTTGTCATAGCCATATTAGGGGAAGAGGATGCTATTGCAGCAATGTGAGCTAGATTCACGGGACTCACCAGCTGTATGCTGAGGGGGTCCATGATAATGATCTGCTGAGTATTCTGCCTGTTTTGGAAGTCCAGCAAGTAACTTTGTTTCAAGAACCGCAATCCTTTGTAGAAGTGTTTGGCAGGTCATGCAGCAGGTAGATTCCACAAGAGGCATTTTCTTTCTCGTCTGTTTGAAGTAGGCAGCTGTTTTCCCGTCTCTGGAATGTAAGCTGCTGGTGGTGGGAGGAAAAAGTCCCCTTTTCGTCCAAGCACAAAAAGTTTTTAATTTAAGTGTTTGTGCCAAAAATGTTTTGTTTCAGCACTGTGCTGATCTGCTGAAGTAAAAATCTGCGTAGAAATCAGAAAAAAAGTACAGCAAAGCGCAGAGCAGTAAGCAGGAACATCTGAACGGTAGCGAAGCCGGAAACAGCCTGTCGACACGTGACAAAAACTTTGTTTTGTACTGATCTCGCTCCATCAGACTTCCACCTGTATTGATTCCCCTGAAAGCAGCCCTAGAAGGATGAAGATTCACTTCTGATTAAAAAGTGTTTGCATTCGTGGCTCACAGCTCGGCCTGAAACATTTTTAAGGAGGGAATACGAAAGCTTGCTGATCTTAATCTATACATGGAACATGCAGGGTGAGCAATTTCCCCAATAATAACATAACTTTGAGTCAGTTATGTTATCGTAAATGTGTTTTTTTTTTTTTTTTTTAATATGCTTTATTTTAAAATGTACATTTCTTTTTGATTCCTTAAAAAAAATGAAAAGATATAAAGCATGAAGAAAATCTGAGGTTTATCTGGCCACATGATACACCTTAAAAACAAGGCAGAACAGAAAGCAGACAGTAAAGATAAACAAGAATAGAACAAAAATGGAAGTTTGTGCACGTATATACAGCAAAAGCCACTGACGGTGTCCATGTCTCCTTGGCCTAAGAATTCGGTAGTTAGTAAAATTATTTGTCACGCACATGATAAAAGTTTATATAGTCTCTGTAACTTTGAGGCTGAAATTACACATCCGGTCATATGTACAAAATTCACACAGTAAAAGTTTGTCGTAAGGCAGTTAGTCTCCAGAAACTGTGGAAATCCATCTGAAATAAATTATCAACCTGGCAATAAAATACATCAATACACCAGTCAAAAAAGGAATGCGGGATCAATGTACAACTTCTGAAACGTCCTGACTGGCTTTTCTTTTCCCAAACAAGGCATCATGTACAGCAAAATTAATAAAATAAGGCTGATCAGAAGATTTATCACAGGCTACTGAAATAATGAGCGAACTGCATCGTGTAGTAAGTCAAAGAAAATAATAATTTAGGAAGGAACTGCTAAATTATCAATCATTTCCGTGAGTACCTGACTTCTGCGCTTGAGTTGTGTTACCGTGCAAAGAAATAAAAACAGCAGTCACAGTTCCTGCTTTCCCGAGGGTGCAGACTTCTACCCGGCAGAGGCCACACCTAAGCCATTCGATACAAAGGACACTTTATTTAATATACATAACACTTTATACAGTCCACTGTGATCATCATCTTCTTACTTGTTTTTTTTTTTCCTCCATGTCACTCAATACCTTGAAAATGTTCTAGTGGGTAACACAAAACACCCAGCTTAAAAAAAAAAAAAAAAAGAAACCAGGATGTACCAAAGCTTCAGATTATCACAGAACTGCAGAAATGTCAAAACATTCCTGTAACCTGACCATGGCGGTCGTGTGAACATGATATAGCAGAGCATTGTTTGGTGATAAACTCAGAAATGTTGATCAAACTCAAAGATAACATTCCACTCCATGAACGTGAATGAACACAGGAATGGAATTCAAAACCAAGCTGAGAAAATATATATAAAAAAAAAAAAAAAAACTAAGTGAAGCAGCAAGTGTCCACTTGATACAAATGAAAGTCTATTTGCTGCTCCGTTAGCATAGGATTCATAGGGCTGTAAATCAGTGATGTCTAGCAGTTCCTTCAGCCCCGATACACAGTAGAGAAAACAAACATCGTCTCTCAGCTTATAGACGGCGCTCTGGAAGCCCAGCTCTCCTCCACACAGTTGCCTTTCCCTCAGCTAGGTGGCAGTGTAAACCAACTGATGTTGGACGGGAACTGAACCGGCTTCTCTCTCACAGTATAAATCTAGATGAATAATAGAAGCAGATGAAGGTGCGTCATCTACTCCTGCACTGCACTGCACCACACCCCATCTCGGGCCCTGAGACGGGATCGGAGGGAAGGAGCAGGGGATGAGGGTTCACTTGGTCCCTTTGGACGGGGTGTCGTTCTCAGTGGACTGCCGGCCGTCGCTCCAGGCCTCTCGGGTGCTTTTTAGGGCTTGAGTGCGCTCCTGGTCCACGACCACGTAATCTACCCGCTCATCTGACACGGCCATGGCTCCCCCGTTACTCTGCACAGCAAAAAGGAACGGAGGATAAATACATGCATTACTGCTCCAGATAGGATTCTCAACTCAGTACAGAAATTCCTACGCGATTAAATAAACCGTCACATTCCTACAACACGCACTTTATTTATTAGTGTGCAAATCTGAATGACTAGATCATCAATACACAGTTATTCTCGCACCTTTCGAGTGGATTTGCCAGGGTCCAAGTCCAAATCCAGATACTCGACTTTGGCATTCATGGGTGGTCCTAACTTCTGAAATTTCCCAAAAGATGCCACAGTTAGTGAACACATAACAGCTGATTGCCACATTATATAGGCAACTTGAACTTAAAGCTCCAATCATGACATCACAAGTAAGGTAGCGGAATTTAATCAGATGGGTTGCCAGTTGCAATCATTTTAAAGAAATTCTCCAGTTGGAATGTATGTGTTTCTCACAATTTCAACATTATTTTTGTTCTTGTACTGAGGAAAGCGGGATGATTTTTTTATTACGTTATATTTTCTCCCTCTCTTTATGATTAAATAACATTACTTGTGACTTGTATAATTGTATATATTATTCTTGTGGTTTAGCATTGCACTAGTAGCTATGGTCATCGCTCTTATTTATATCTACTGACTTTTCATTTCTTATTGCACGAGTCTCATTTATTTTACTGCTCTTTGTTCCAAGGTTGAAGTTTCTGATGCTTGTATCTTCGTAAAGATCCTCACTGACAGTTTGTAATCGGTTTTTATGATTCGTATTTTAGAATCACTTACATAACAGTAAAGCATTTGGGTTTATGGGTTTACTTAAAAATAATCAGCGATAGGGTGGTGTGATATGCTTTAATAGTGCTGACGCTGGAGACTCCATCAATAAACATTAAACATCTGATCACAGAAACATCCACCAAATCATCTATTCATCCATCCTTTAATAATGTTTATTGCTGCTTCTTGTTGTTGTTTTCATGGTGAGCTTCGAGCTTTGCGCCTTGCAGGAAGCCTGGGTTTGATTCCCAACCACTAGGTGGCATGGCATCCTCCAGTTTGTGCTATCTTGTCAAAAAATGCTACCACAGTATGAACTGATGTTGATGTTAACCTTGCAGAAAATGCTAAAAACCTAAAGGGGTAAATTTACTATAACCATAAGTGGAGTGTTTTTTTTTAATACTTTACTATAATATTTATTAGAAAAATATCCCAATATGTTTATTTATTGGCCTTGAATGAAATGGACCATCTACAGTCCAAGTCCCTGTAAATGGGCTGTTACTATAGAAACGAGCACATATGAGAGAAGAATTTTAAATAAATTCTTCTCTCAGTACAAGATAAAGCAGATAAATAACAATAACAAAACTAGAGAAATCCTTTAAAATCGACATCATAAGAATACAAATACTGCTATGATGAATATGGACTATACACTAGAGGACAGTGAACATCTAGATGAGGATTCATCAATCAAACAAACAAACATAACGAAGCATTAAAGGATGTGCTGACATTCGAGAGTAAACTTTTTCGCTATAGTCTATTAATCCAAGGGATTAATTCAAACAATTCAAAACTATCAACCCAAACTGGTTTAAGTACATACTAGTTACAGATAAGCTCTAGACACCCTGCTCACCTCCTCAAGGTGCTCTAGACCCACCACCTCCCTCTTTACCGGGGTGATGGGCACTGTGCAGTAGAAGGACTCCTCTCTACAGGAGTGGAGGAACAGCGAGGAGAAGACGACAGGAAAAGAAAAAATAATTTTAAAAAAGTAAAAAAAAAAAAAGAAAAGGAAGCACCAACAAAGCTTTAGAGAAACTGGAAGTGTAAACTGTAAAGTGATGCAAAGCAATAAAGGAGGAGAAAAATTAGAAAAGCAGAGCAGTAAATAAATATGCTGTGAGAATGGGGGGAGGGGGTGGGGGTGAATGGGGACACACTCAGGCTAGTCACATGAAGACTTCTGAATCTAATCACTGAAAAAATGCACTTTGGTGACCCAATCATCGTTTACACTATAATATCCTTACATCATTAAAATATTGCACTGATGTTCTCAAGTCCGATTTGTTCTTAAGTCTTACACGCCTTTGACACTAATACACAATGTAAAGCATGCCAATTCCCCCTTTCCCCACACTGTAATCACGCCTAAAGGAAATTATTGTCACAGTGAAATGTCTCTGGTCTTTAAATCGCGAGGGGAATCCCGGACACCATTCTGTCAGCTGTTTTCCACTGTATAAGACTGTGAACTCTGTTTTGTTGAGGATTTTCCGAAATTCGGATAATTTACCATCAGGACAGCTTTACAGAACAGACATTTTCTATCATCGTGCTCCCGGACTGATTCATTGAAACAGGTGAGGCCGACTCATTTGTCCCGCACACACATACAATATACTGGACTTTAGACACTTTATACATTCACTTACACACTGAAAATTCTGTATAATTATAATTATTGGTATCTACAGTGTCAATTTTTTGTACAATACACATGAGCTATTTCCGTTGTTGAACCCGGAAGTATAACCGCAGTTCTGCGGAAATTTGTAACTCGAATGTTCGCAAGTCGGGGACTTATTATTATATTATATTATTTATAAACAATTATTAGTATTACAGCAAGTATCATAATATATACTAGATAATTTTTTTAAAAGAGTATTAAGCCTTCATATGACAAAACAGGTCCAATCAAACAAATTAGATACAGTGAGGGAAAAAAAAAAACATGCAATAGCAAAAGTTATATAAAAAAAGCCGGTGGAGAAGCAGGAGTGTGAAGACGGGAGCTGAACAGTTCAGTGCTAAAAGAATCGAAGGAAGGAAATGACGATAAGGAGGTAAAAGATAAGAGGAGTCCTTCTTTCTTTTGGTATCTTAGTACAGAATGAATATTCTGTATAAATAAATATTGAATTTAAGAAGGTCGTCTTGTGCCTTCATCACAATACCTGTACAATGCAATAGTAATCATTTTCGAGGAGGTAGTGGAGACTTAAGAGGAGCATTTGCTAAAAATGGCACCTTAACCTACCATACAGCACCAATTAATAATCTCATCTTTAAAATGATTCAATATCGCTTGTAAAATTCCAATAAATATTTAAAAGTGCTTTTTTATATATATTTTTATTATTATTATTAAATAAGGAAGATGGAGAGACGCTGTGGTGCTGTGGTTACATACTGGTTCATCTGCAGACATATTAGGATACTGCATGGGGACATAATTCTCGTCCCCCTCCTCGGAGTCAGTGCTGGAGGCGGTGCTATGCACTGAAGGTGGCCTCTGAGGTGTGTGGAACCTGGAGGGGCTGAGGACCACAACAAGCTTTACACTGCTGCTTTCATTTGGTACACAAAAACATGTGATACACACTTTCTCTATTTCTCAAACACAGATGCAGGACAAACAAAAAGTTACGTTAAATCCATTCACATTCCCATGTAAAAAAATAAATAAATAAGTGTTGAAGATACATTAGTCTGTTTGGGAGATGATGTTCTGCTCATCCTCAGGCATTTTAAATAAAAATACATAATAATTTACCACTGTGACTTACACGTACAGTGTGTGAGGACTTGAGTGTGAAATGATCAGGCTCTATCATGAGTTAGGACAACACTACCATACTGGATGAGTGGTTAGTCACGGTGCCATGCAGAACCCTGCCGCGCGCCGCCGCTCAGCATTAGCTCACGGCGGACGCTTCTAACCAGAGCAGGTTCATGAGTGTCACTTACTCCCGGGTGAAGGACTTGGTGATGGGTGAGCGCACTGGTGTAATAAACTCCTCACACTCAGGAAGTGGCTTGATGTCCAAAGGGGCGGGCTTGACTAGAACACAGGCATCAAAAAACATGTTACACTGAGACCCCGCACAAGGCAATACAGTTCAAAGCTTACAATTGTTGTTAACTCTCTCCACTGACTTGATTCCAAAAACTGGGCGATATGACAAAAATACCTTGTGATTTCTGAAAAAAAAAAATAAACGTCTATGATACACATTTATTCCAATGAACCACTGACAGGTAAACTGAATAACATTGATTATCAATTATAGGATTATACATACACACATATATGCACATATGCACACATATATATATATATATATATATATATATATATATATATATATATATATATATATATATATATATGTGTGTGTGTGTGTGTGTGTGTGTGTGTGTGTGTGTGTGTATATATCCAATTATACAACAGGAAGTCACATCATCTTCAGTCCGTGTCAAATTCTGCGTAATCATAACGTAAACTTAAAATTAATTAATTTAGTTTGCATCTAAAATAGCTTTTTTGCAATACATGTTTAAAATCATGCACTTTGTGCTCATCCTGTATCCTGCAGGTCTGCTCACAAACTACCAGCAAAACAAGTTTCACAAATAAAAAGCTGTTGTATAATAATTAATAATTTGTATTTTTTTTAATGACAATTTATGTTTAGACTTGGTTTATTACTTTCTAATTATATAAAAATAGTTTTTTTTGTCTTTAGTTAGGTGATTTATATTATAATTAGATTTCTTTACATTTTTCCCCTGACATAAGCACTTTGTGCAATTTGTATAACCTTATTTATATTCCATCATCATGCTCAATTCAATCACTAGAGTATCTGCTTTAAGTCTATAATTATTAAAGAAAAATACTAAAAAGATTGCACAGTACTGATGTTATATTGTCATATCGCCCAGATCTAGGCTTGTTTTTTTTTCTGTTCTGATTAACTTTATGTTTTCTAAGCATGTGGAGTTTAATTATCGTGTAGGTCAGTAAACCCCTCCCACACACACACACACACACACACACACACACACCATCATGCTAGAACACAAGTGTGTGAGTGTTGTGATGTGCTTTTCATTGATGTACAAAAGATTCTTAAAAAATAAAAATAAACAAACAGATTCGATGCTTCTTATGATATTCTGTTACTAGGTTTTTGATGTTCCATGTTAAAGAACCAATCGAAACGGTTTCAGCTCTATTCAGGAAAAAAGGTGGAAGTGGGGGTGGAGGGGGGGGGGGTTCATCTTGTGGGAAGCACGGCTAAATAGTGACAGTTTTGTGCCAGTAGAGGGAGCTGGAGGATAAAAAAAAAAAAAGCAAGCTTCAACCTGTCTGACTAAGTACAAAAAAAAAAAAACATTAATTTGCAAATTCATTATCCATATTCATCTGATCTGTCGATTTAATTGCTTCTCAAGACTCAAAGAGAAATCAAAGACTTTTCATAGCAGACGCTCTAGTCATTAAAAACATCATCACACCAGAAACCAAACCAGATTTCTTTACACATAAAAAGTCGGCAGCAGATAAAATCGTATCCACAACCAAGTTCCCGGCATTAGCTCGAACTCACGGCTGGCACTGCTAAGCTGAGAATCGCACAATCTGGCAACGGTGATGGAGCCCACTTTTCCCATGGCTACACAACATCGTCTGAAAGCTCCACCATCTGGTGCCGACGTGTGAAGATACAGATAGCGCACGGCTACTTATCAGCGATTCAGAGCTCTTAGCCGAGCTCATTAGGAACTTAACACTTTAACTTTCAACATGCAGTCAGACTCGCCTCGACGGGCTCAGACGCACTCAGAGACGCCGCTATTACAGCTGAGAGGCGGATCTTAAGGGTAAGGAATAAGGAGTTCGTCAGTCATTACATACAGCGGTTTGCATATGTATTCACCCCCTTGAACTAAATAGAAATGATTGGTCGATCTGACTGATCCTGCTTTGATCTACTTTGGCCTGTTTTCTGACTTGTGTTAAATGATTTAATAGTTTGGGACGACTTTTACGACTAAACTAATTAAAGGGATACTTCAAAATTGAGGAGCAGATTAGTCCATCACATTAGGTCTTAGTTGTTATAATGTTCCTGCTCTGCAAACTGAACGTGAGGTTCGGTCTGCCGGAACGTGCCGGAAGCGCAGTGATTTTACACAACCTTCGTTCCGCGCAAAAATACATTCCACCGCATTTAAAGTAAGTAAACAAGTGTGTCTTTATTTATATAGCAATTTCCTAGACATGGAATGTTTAACAAGATAAACCGTATCAAGGTTCTTCTGAGACTCGTGAAGCCTCCGCTGTCACACTGAGCGAAATTGAGACGATATCTTTCATAATTATGATGTTTTTAGTACAATTTCAATTATTTTATTTAATCATCCCTTAAGACAGACTTCTGAACCAATTTTCCAGAACGTGTTTTGATACCTCACTGACCTTCATGACGAGGTCATGATTACATTTTTTTTACTGAGATCACATGGCACTAACTGCACATGTTTCAGCTCCAATCTGCTAATTATGTGACGTCTGATGTCAGCAAGTGGCACCATAACTAATCCTATATACCAGCACTGGGGAGGGGGGTGAATACTTATGCAATCACAACTTTTCCTATTTTTATGTACAAATACAGGTATGACACATTAGTCCACCTACCTTAACAACAACAATAATAATAATAATAATAATAATAATAATAGTTATTATTATTTACCTCCGTTTATTCCAGACTGTAACAAAAAAATGAATACTTGTGCAAGAAACCGTAAAGTAAAGTGGCGTGTTAGTATTTGTGAGTGTTTGTGTAATTATTAGTATGACCCTTCACTTAGCTGAAACCAATCTGAAATCTTGCTGGGGGGGAAAAAAAACACCCTGCTTATTAATATTGGCACCCCATGTTTAACCTGAAAGTGTAACAGCGTTCCCTGCGTTAAAGCTGAGACCCTCGGCTAGTTCAGGTGTGGAGGAAAGTTCAGATGACAGACAGAGACAGACAGACAAAAGAGAACAAAAATGTGTCGGTCTGTGCAGGTACCTACCCTTACGACGTCTTGAGAAATCACCTACAGTTTGAGAGTCGGTTCGCTCAAGAACGACAGGCCGATTAGCTCTGATTATTTTAGGACTCTGACCTGATTGGTGAAAGAAAACTTGGTTTTGTTAAATGCCTCTATTGCAATAATAATAATAATAATAATAATAATAATAAAAAATAATGACTGATTTATTTATTTATTTTCTGCATCGTTTTTTTTTAAACCTCGCCCCCATGCAGTGTAGCAAAAGCATGGCAACCTCCTCCTCCTCCTCCTCCTCCGTCCTTTACACTTTCTTACACTTTCACTGCACAGATATGTATCACACTGCTGCCATGGCAACAACTCATCATGCACGTAAGTCATGCAACAGGCAGGGCTTCCCCTGAAGCTCGGGGCACAACGCAGCATGCACAGAGTTAAACACACTTTGGAAGTAAAGGACGCGCGGTGACGAGGACGGCGCGCTGCGACCGAGGCTTGGACGCACAGCAGCATTTCGGATTGTTCGACACCCACACGTGGTCATGCCCCGATAGCCAGTACGGGAACAGCAACGGTGCAAGCTACGGCAAACAACACAGCAACAGCAGGAGGAAAAGAGATACACAAGTCTACTACGACCTGTCAGGAGCTACAGTACACACAGACCCAAAGAAAGACAGACAGCTAGAGCTACACACTAGACATCGGATGCAAGACAGTAAAGAAAGACACGTTACAGAGACAGATGTCTCAAAAAACATCTGATGCGAGACAGTAAGAAAGACATTTCACAGAGACAGATGTCAGACGGAAGACTAAAACACTAGATGAAAAAAATTAAAGCACTTAAAAAAAAAAATAACTGCTGGGCATACACTGTCCACAACTGTAAGCTCCAACCACCTAAACCATCTCTAACTGAACCACCGGACGATCGCATGGACTAAATAGCCTCTCACCTACTGCAGGTGAAAAAGGGAATCTTCACATAGGATCATATAACAACATTTTTTAATAATACTTACATTTTTTGTATCAGGTAGAACATTTGGCGAATACAACAACTTCATGCCCTTTTATGTTTTAGTGTCTGCAACTTCTTTAAATTCAAATCTTTCAACGATCTTAACCGTCATTCAGATGAAATTTGGCGAATTCAGGTTTCACATGAAAAGACATAAACCTGAAAAAAGTGTTCATTCATTCATTTTCTATACCGCTTTATCCTGTGTTCAGGGTCGCGGGGGACCTGGAGCCTATCCCAGGAGACTTTGGGCACTAGGCGGGGTACACCCTGGACAGCGTGCCAATCCATCGCAGGGCACACACATACACACACTCACACACCCAATCACACACTACGGGCAATTTAGGAACGCCAATTAGCCTAACCTGCATATCTTTGGACTGTGGGAGGAAACCGGAGTACCCGGAGGAAACCCACCAAGCACGGGGAGAACATGCAAACTCCATGCACACAGAGATGGGAATCGAGCCTGGCCGGGAATCGAACCCAGACCCTGGAGGTGCAAGGCGACAGTGCTAACCACTACACCACCGTGCCAAAAAAAGTGTAAAAAAAAGTGTATTATTCTAAAATGTAAAAATTGTTCAGTTATTGCAACATGACTTTGACATGGTTACGGACACTACAGAGTTCTTGCTTTTTAATCTTTTAACCAAAAACCTATTTAAGCAAGTTTTTTACACCACTTTCACCATCTAATAAGAATAATTTGTATTTTAAATGATTATTGTTTGTCATTTATGGAGCACATGTAAAATGATGGCTGACGTTAGCCTGGTCACTTCCATGCTGCATAAACGTTAGAAATAGCTTCTTTAGCCGCACACATTTTCTGTATTATACGTATAACACATAAAAAAATACCCTGTATTGACTGATGAAGTTAAAGTGTCTACTTCTATAGCAGGAACAAGTGTATTTGTAACCAAACATTCCAGGTTGTGAACAAAAATAACGGTTTATTTCTCATTAAATAATTACGGTTTATTTCTCATTAAATAATTACAAAATGTTTACAGCATTCGGCAGACATCGTTATCCAGAGACTTACTCGTTTGTCATCTCATTACACATCTGAGCAGCTGATGGCTAAAGGCCTTGTTTAATGGGCCAACAGTGGTGCTGAACCTGGGACCTTCTGATCAGCAGTCTGGCACCATAGACACTGCACACTTTCACCAGGTATAAAGAAGCTAAACTCATCGTTCATTAGTTATGGAGCATGCATGCCTTTCTTCTTTTTATTGTCAATATAATTTTTAAATCATCATTTGATCATCATCATCATCATCATCATCATAATAATAACATAATTTCTCAAGATTCCTTTAATCTGCCTGAAATCTGATCAGATGTGTGTTTTCTTAATCAGAATAGAACTTTTCTTACATGCGCCTGCTATGATGCGTTTAATCTGCCAGAATTCGTTTCCCCTCGACTTTGCGGTTATATCAGGCTCCTTAAGTTTTCAGATGAATCCCACATTCTGCGCTTGGATTGGTTGCAAGAATTCAGTCTCATCTGTGATTGATTTGCTACAATGAATTAAAAGCTGATCAGCGGTCAATCGTCAGCCAGAAATCCAGAGGATGAAAGGAAAGACTGGAGAGAGAGAGAGAGAGAGAGATGTTCTCGCAGAGTTTACTGATCAGGAATGGAGGCTAACGTTCCTTTGAGGAATCTCATTATGTCACCTAATTTTACCCTCACGTGGGGCAAACGTGCACAGAAAGAATATATTAAATTCAACATTCGAGAAACAATCAGATCGAGTGCTTATATATGATTAATATCTACTTAAAGTAAAGGTTTACTGACTGCACCGGATCGGGTCAGACTGCTCCGACTGATGTGTTTACGCCTTTGATGCATCGTTATTCAGATTCCGCTAGTACCGCCCTGAATTACAAGCGGAATATTGGCGTCCATGTAAAGGACGTTACTGATTTACACATGGTTTAAGTTTACAGGCTACAGGGTGTGGAGGTAACCATAGCAACCCAAGTGTGTACTGATAGAGCAATAAAAGGTTTTCTAGCTGAAACGATTTAAAACAATGTTTTCAGCAGACTGTGGAAGAATCTCACTTTGGACATGAGGAGACAATAACTTAGGGCTGTTTGAAGATGAAGGACGCTCGGATTATTCCTGCTGTTTGCTCAGCAACGCTGTGTGTGATATTCGTGTTTACTTTCCGAACAGACGTATCTACAGTGTGTGTGTGTGTGTGTGTGTGTGTGTGTGATATATGCCTCTCCTCTCGCAGTCACATGATCACACCAACGATGATGCGTCTACGGACAGCTTATAACACTACACACTGCTGCCATAATTCAATTCGAGTTTTAAAAAAAGGACATGTTGAAGTTTGTATATATTTTTGGGCTCCTGCGAGTGTGTGTACAGCAAGTCCCCTACATACGAACAACTTCGATTCCGAGAGGTCGTTCGTAAGTTCAGTTTGTTCATAAGTCCAGCAAACATTTTCCACATTTAGAATACTAATAATTGGCTATAGACAGCGTATTACAAAGTCAGCCATTTTTCACCTTACTCCATTCCCTCAATTGTTTTGACTTTCGTCTCCATCATTACTGCCGATTCTTAGCAGGACCAGCTGGGTTTTTACGCTCGTTTCCGGTCAGATACTGCACTACTGCACTCTATCCACTACATTACTGTACACTACACCACAACCACTTGTAGAAGAGGCACGCATCACGCATGTGACAATGTACGCCGGACATGTGATCTAACCAAGGAGCTTGATCACATGTCCGGCGTACATTGTCACATGCATGAGACAAACACATGTGCAAAGGCAGGTTCGTTCACATCTCCAAAGTTCATAACTCAAATGTTCGTATGTAGGGGAATTCCTGTGTGTGTGTGTATATATACAAATAAGTAGTACAGGGTGAGCGATTTAATTGTGCCTAAAACATGACAGTGTATGCCAGGATTACGAAAAACAAAACCAAGTTCCCAGATTTAAACAAAAAAAAAAAACAAAAAAAAAAGGAAAAGAGGAACGAGAAACGAGACACACAGAAAGAGAAGCTTGTGATTATCTACTGAAAACGCCACATCTCTCCTTGCACGGCTCATCCAAGCTGCATATGCACCACAAATATCAGCTACAATCTGCACTGAATTAATAAGCAATGTGGCAAAGCAGGAAAGAGAGAGAGAGAGAGAGATCTGTAATGAGAATATCACTGTGTCTGGCCCATGATTACACCAATAAATATTACATTTCATCAGTATCTCCGTGGCTTATAAACACAATATAGCAAAATGTGACTGGCCTTCAAAGAAGCCTTTGAGAAAGAGACAATAGGGACAGAGGTGACCGCTCCAGGCTAAGAGCACGGTCAGGCTGCCTCATAGCCAGAGATCTGAGACACAGCACAATAGCGCTCTTTCATTAGTCAGGTCAGATGCTAAGAGCTAACAAAGGCAAGAGCCACTGCAACACGAGCAGGATGGGAACCGCTGCACTGGCTGAAAGCTCGCTTTCTCTAGTGCAGGTGTCCTGGGTTAAACTACGGTGAGAGACACTGGAAATGTGAGCTAGCGCTACATTAGTAGCATTAGTACATGAGTACCAATAAACCGGTGAGGGGAGACGGGGTCATAAACATGAGCCAGCACGTGTTAGTAAGTAGGAAATACGTGGCATGAGAGTTAGAAAGAGCGGTCGAGATGAACAGATGCAAGAACGAGTTTTACTTCCCCGACAGATAACACTAAAGCCAGTCCCCATCACGCACATGTATATATCTTACCTTTCCGGTCAGGCTTGAGGTTTCGGTCAACAGGCGGCGGCTGGTTATGCTCGGTTATGAGCATCGGTCTTCGCGGAGGTGTTTTGGGACTCGACCTGAAACCCATGTGGGCCGGAGGAGGCACTTGCTTCCCCAGGGAAGGGAACTCCACGGTACCCGGCGTCATGGGCACGTAGTTGGGCTCCTGGATCAGCTCGGACAAGCTGCCTGAACGCTGATGCGACGGAGAGTTTGCGCTCATCGGCACGTAGTTCTCGTCCATCTCCTCGGTGGAAGTGTTCCCTACAGGCAGCATGCCTTTGTTTTTCTGGAGGAGGAACACATCAAAGAGGGACACTTTCACTTTCATCTAGGTCGGGAAAGAGCGCACTCACGCAATCAAGCGTTATACAGGGTGGGTGAGGGGTGACTAGACATTTAAAAAGTGGGAAAGTCAATATTTCTAAACTGTACATGTACTTAATTACAAAGGAAAATGAAACCAAATCTTTAAATCTTAACGTAGACACCGGCCACTTCTTCACGCATCGTACACCGAGCCTGTGCTCATCAGCTCCGCGTGGCGATTTTATTTATTTTTTATTTTTTGTATCGTCTCCGGATGTAGTGTTGCATTCCTCCCACAAGAACAATGGAATTCCACACTTCATAGCGTGCTGAGATCTTAAACTCGCTCCTGAACGATACTACAAGTTCTCCAGACATTAAATACTGTCCAGTTCATTTTCACCCACACTGTACAATTATTTTTCCTGGACTGTAATAACTATCATTTGCATATGTATATATATTCTTCAGATAAAAATGTCCATTGATTACAAGCGACATAGTTTTCGTTCTTACAAGATAGTTGTTGAAGGGTTCGTTGAACTCGAATGAACAGTTTCTGTCCGTAGGGAAGGATCTGGGGATATCGTAACAGTCTTGTGATCCGTAATCTGCAAAGAATGAAAAGAAAACATAACCGACAGGAACGCATTAACACCAGCGCAGGCTCACTCTGTGCATGTGGACACCCCAGCTTCATCGTATTTACATTTACAAAAAGCATAAAAATGAGGCGCACGGGCATGACATCTGAAACCAATGTCACAGTAGTTAGTGGAATTTTAACCAGCCAAAAAAGAAAAAGACAGAAGGAAAGAATAAATAAATAAATCTTGCTAGGTGGAGGTCATGTGCTCGCGCACAGGCATCATGTTCCTTCTTAAGTAGTTCGAAAGCTTTTTTTTTTTGTCGTAGAGAAAAGCGCATAAGCCTAAACAGTTGTAGATCAGACACCGCTTTGATGAAGATGGAATAATTTTTTTTTTCTTTTTGCTTTGTACTCAAATTGCTAGTTCGTCTGTTGCGTGCAAAACAGAACCATATTTGAGTTCCTGCTTCAGCTTCAGCGACTGTGTGTTAGCGCGTGATGTTAACCCGTTACCTTTCCGCAGACGTGACGAATCCACAGGGCCAATGGTGTTGCTCCGTAGAGTTTTGCTTCCCCCCCCTGGCCCCGAAGGCACACAGTAGTTCGAGTCCGTCTCCGACACCGACCTCGGTCCGACGTAAGTGTCCGTGGGCGAGCGATCGGCCGTCGGCCCCGCCGAGGGTTTGGGCGGCCGAGGAGGCGGCACCACGTCCGACCCCGAGGCCTCCGCACCCCCGACCGTGCGGGGCACCTGATAGGTGCAGTTGCTGCCAGGCGTGGTCGGGATGTCATAGCTGACGGACATGTTCCTGAGCTGAGCCTCGAGCGAAGGCTTCCGTGCCGGCGTGTTGAAGACGTAGACGTCCGCGGCGTCCGGGTCGCCGGAGCCCGGCAAGGTTGCGCTTTTCGGGAGCAGCACGGTGTCCTGAGACCGGCTGCGGGGAAGTTGGTACAGAGCCTGCGCCTCCATGGACACGCTTGCCCCCCGCGCCGGAGGCGAGTCGTACAGTGGGGCGTGTTGAGAGGAGAAGAAGCCGTTGACGGACGCGTGCTTGGCTGTGGAGGTCGAAGAAGTCGGCGTGCGGTGAGACAGGAGGTTGTCGTTGCAGTCCGGCTCCGAGGAGGTAGACTTCGAGCAGTCGTGTCTGAGAAGCAGAGAATGTGACCGGGGGTTAAATTTCGCGTTCCGGGATTAAAACGGTATAATAACACGGGAAGGCAAAAGTTCACATTAGCATCAAAAACACCGCTAAGCATTCTTACTTTGTTCTAGTTTTTTTATTAGTTCTGGAATGATTAGCTGAACAGGACTTGCAGAGTTAGTAAGTCACCATGCATACAGCTGCCTGGAAGTGTAGCTAACGGTTTATTAGTTTTTTTTTTTAAGTTGCCGTAAGCATGAGAAGGAACCAAGACAACCGAATATCCGAGAATCATTTGGAAAGATTTAAAAAATTACAACCATCTTGTTTGTATCTTAGACAGTTTATACTCAGGGTTGCCATTTTTGACACAACCTCTTTCATCCTCGTTGTTTTAACCCTGTAACTGTAGATGGATGATCATTTTAAACCTTTTTTTTTTTCGTATTACAACATAATACAAATATAAAGTGTATAAAAATGTGATCTGATTGTAGAAATGTGACCTTGGTTAAAGGTTAATCAGTCCATGCACAGATATCTACGTCTATCAATCAGCACTCCACACACACACACACACACACTCACAGACTGTCAGGGGGAGCAGTCCTGCTCTCACACTCCTCCAAGAGCAAGTATTCCTGCTCCAGCTCACTTTGAGACAGAGCCACATTAGCACTAGACGAGCACAGACAGACAGCAGGTGATGTTCCGTTAGCTTCAAGAACATGACAGACACCCTTAGATGATCAGACTAATAACGTCGAGAACGTCCTAGGCAGCGCAACCCCCTCGAGTGTTAAACACTTTAACTGCTTAACCTCAGTATTCGGGACGGGAAATCACAAGCCGCCACGAGACACAGATTCAAGTTCTATTGTGACTTTTTTAAAAGTAAAATTTTATAATCTTATTATATATCTTTGTAAAGATTTTATAAGCATCCTAATTCAATATATACTGCTTTTTTTTTTTTAAACAAATTTTGCTACAATTCTAATCATTTGCACAGAATGTTGTGACCTGTGAATAGTTTAGAGTGCACCACCTGAAGATTATAAAGGTTCAGCAACATTTTTTTTTCACCCCAAACACAAACGGTTATTCATTCATTCATTTTCTATACCGCTTAATCCTGTGTTCAGGGTCACGGGGGACCTGGAGCCTATCCCAGGAGACTTCGGGCACTAGGCGGGGTACACCCTGGACAGGGTGCCAATCCATCGCAGGGCACACACACATACACACACTCACACACCCAATCACACACTACGGGCAATTTGGGAACGCCAATTAGCCTAACCTGCATATCTTTGGACTGTGGGAGGAAACCGGAGTACCCGGAGGAAACCCACCAAGCACGGGGAGAACATGCAAACTCCATGCACACAGAGACGGGAATCGAGCCTGGCCGGGGAATCGAACCCAGACCCTGGAGGGTGTTGCAAGGCGACAGTGCTAACCACTACACCACCGCGCCACCACAAATGGTTATAAAATAATAATTTTTAAAAGATTTGAGAGTCAGAGTGGTGATACACACATCGCCACACATAAGAATCACGATACATCACTGAATCGATTTTTCCTCCCGTCTCTAATTAGTATGAACCAAACGTCAGAGTGTAGTGCTGTAGAATCTTCAGCATGAACCCTCAATCCGTTTGTTTATTTATTTATTCACTGCAGGTTCTGGAACACCGTCCTGACCCACTTTAAACACCTGCAGTCTGTATTTCAGGATAGAGTGCGTTACTGATGAGGCTGATTAGATTCATCATAAGCGAGGACTATTCAATTCTATTTAGTTTCATTACAGAATCTAACTGTTCGGGAGGTAGTCCTATATATTATATATAAAATTAAACATATTTAAAATAATCGATTTAGAACATTGCAATCGCACTATAATCCTACAGGTGGTGCACATTAAACTATTTACACGTTAATAGGCAGCACATCGTCCTGAGCGATAGAAGCAAAATATATTCCCTAATTATTTATAAATAAAAAGAAAACATGCTGCTTAAAAAATCTCAATTCATAACGAATCGCCACCTAGGTATCGCAATATTGTATCGGGTGCTCCCTGGTCATTCCCATCCCTATACTGTCAGAATATTTGCATAATTAAGCTGTGTCTAATATAGTGGAAAAATACATTCTGTCGAGTTTTATTCCTGTTTGATTGAAGACAATTTGCCACAGTAGCTAAGAATACTCCAGTGCTTTAAGAGGCACAATAAATGTAAAGTTTCCCTACATATGAACATTCGAGTTACGAACATGTCCGGTGTACACCGTCCCGTACGTGAAGCGTGCATGCTCGGCAAGTGCAGTACAAGCGCAGGACGTCTGAAAGCAAGCTTAAAAGCAGCGGTGATGAAGCTGGTACTGCTAAGAAATAACGATGGAGAATAAAGTGAATGTAATTGAGAGAATAGAGCGCGGTAAAAAGATGGCAGACATCGCTTAGTCTTTTAACATGAATCGTTCAACCATCGGCACGATTCTAAAGAACACCGTAAAAGTAATATACTGTGTATAACCAATTGTGTTAGTACCTTAGTACTTAGACAATACTGTTTGGACTTACAAACAAATTGGACTTACGAACAAGCTCTTGGAACCGAACTTGTTCGTATGTAGGGGACTTTATACACTATAGACTATATATACATATATACATATGTTTGTGTGTGTGTGATCATTAAAAATGTGTGTCTCATTAATAATAATAACAACATGTAATAAAAGTAAATAATTCCTGTATCCATACTGTGTTTTAACAATGCATAGACAACTTTGTTCTTTGTAGAATCTCGTACAGTTGCCCGGGTCATGCAGTTTTAGACGCTCCCTGACTCTCAGCATTACTATAAAGCGCTGATGATCCACTTTTCTCAGCATTTTTGAACAGACGATAGACGTTTTAGTATAGTAGTGTTTTGTTTGTACCAATAGACAAAGCAACACTAAACATGACCAGATCTGTGCTACAGTTATTATCATTATTAATGATCATCCATCATCAGTATTCCAAGTATGCAAAGTGTTTACATCTGACAGATTCTAAAAATCACCACACCTACTGCACCCCTTAACCCTAAGGAGAAAGTCTTATCTAGAATCTAAAATGTAAAGAGACAGTACAGTGATATCAACCATGACGATGTAACGTTTCTCTAACGTTACTCCAACGTAACTACACGAGGTCAGAAGCGCACTTTATTCCCGTCGCTCGTTCGTCCTTTCAAATCATCATCTCGCACATCAGTCTTGCTATAAAACCTATCCATCAGTGTGTAGCATCTCCTCCCCCCTCTCACCTGCTGGGCTCGGGTTTCTTGCTCTCACAGTGGAGCAGCAGCAGGTAGTCCTGGGTGTCCTCCAGGCTGGAGGAGGAGTCCAGGTGTCCAACGCTGACTGGCTGGTACGGAGGGGGCACGCTGGGTAGTGCAGAGGATCCCATCAGCCCAGATCGAGGAGGTACGTCCACCACCAAACCTCCAGGCATTGCAGCGTGGTGAGACGCTTTCGCAGAGTCTACAAACACACACAAACAAATATATACACACAGATCAGGTTCAGGGATCGAATGCAGCCGTAGACTCAAGTAATTATACAGGGTGGGGAACAATTACGTAGGCAATATTTAATGGTCATAGAACGTTTAGTATCACTGGAGCTGTGATGAAAACAGTCTCGAAATAGATGTGATATGATTTTATAGTACAGATATTACAGGCATCACCCACACTCTCAGATCAATCGTAGCCAATCAGGGCCGGGTATGAATCATATGCAAGCGAAATGGGTGGATACATTAAGGTTAAGTGAGGTTTAACGTCTATTTATTTCATATTTTACATTTTATGTACATTTACATGCCTTTTCTAAATGTGTTTGATTGTTTTTACATGCAAAGAAATGATTATAGTGTTGGAAACGGGTAATATTGGTCATATTCCTGGGTGGCTGGAGCGGATTATCTGCATTTACATTATTTCCTATGGGACGATGCGTTTCACAATACGACTTTTTCACCTTAAGAACTCGCCTCCGGTGCCACCGTGCGATTATATACTGATATTAAAATATATTAAAGAATAACCACTTTGGACTGGATCTCTCACACACACACGCGCACACACACACACACACACACACACACACACACACACAGACACAGCGCAATGTCTCTGACTCGTTCGTCACCGAGCTGCCGTGAGTCATATTTCAGAAGGGCAGCACACGTATCTATGTACCTGAGAGAACATCATTCACACACACACACACACACACACACACACACACACACACACACACACACACACACACACAGCTCTGACTCAAGACCAATTTCAGCACATGATAATTATGCAGAAAAGATTCACTGAAAATGAAAGTGTGTGTGTGTGTGTGTGTGTGTGTGTGTGTGTGTGTGTGTGTGTGTGTAGATAATGTTTGTGACTGCCGTCTTTTCCAGGTGAATACGAGCGCTCGTGTTCATCTCTGGCGTTTTTATTAGAAATATCGTTTCCCCCGAGATGTTTCCTCGTCCCGAGTAGAGGAGGCGTTACTTTGTGGTCTCGCAATACAAAACCCCACAGCTTTCTGCCAACACACACTCACAGCTTTAACCTGATTCTACTTAGCGCAGGCTACTCAAGGCTGACCGAGTCTACAGCACTGCACTCTGTTTGCTCTCTCTCTCTCTCTCTCTCTCTCTCTCTCTCTCTGTGTGTGTTTTGTCAGGCAGAGCTGCTGATTCATCCAGTCCCTGGAAAATCCCCTCTTCGTGCTCGTTTTCCCACCACTCACTCCAGCATGCTAACAATGCTACGCAGATCTGGGGATCAGAGTGTGTGTGTGTGTGTGTGTGTGTGTGTTTGCTCTTTGGGGAGAAGACCAAGAGGATCAGAAAAGCCACTAGATGTCCTTGTTCCACTCACAAAGCAGTGAAAAGGACGCGGCATCTAGGACGAGACCCGGCACTGTTATAAACTGTGGGCCGATCGCAATTACCACAATTATATAACAGTGGTGTCACAGACACATCAGAATATCATAACAGCTTTATCACGGACACGTCACGGCATCAGAACAGCGCCGTTACTGACATACTGACAAAAATGGCATTAAATATTACGTGCACACGGGGACAGCATGAGAAAGATATAAATGGACAAATAAGAAAGAAGAAAGGAACATCTCAAGACAGACAAGCAGACGGACACAAAAGAAGGAAAGAAAGAGGATAAGGAAGAAAGAACTTGATGGGTTTCATCAAGACTAGAAGTTGGCGGTAAACAACCTAGTGGATGCCAACAGCCGGTGAACACCGAGACAAGACAGAGATACAGAGAACAGAAAAACAGCTAACGTGTAAACAGACAGAAATCCAGAAAGACAAAGAGAGAGAGAGAGAAAAAAGAACGCGACCTACTAAACCATTCAAAATGCACGTAACAGAATCTAAAGAAGAAAAAAAACACATTTGTTCAAACCACCAACAATAATAAAAACAAAGGTGCTGTTTGCTCGCACACAAAATCCATCCTGCTTTTCTTCTGAATGACGAGGGCAAGAACGCAACTATACAGGTGACTACAAAAAAAAAATAATAATACAGTAACTCCCCGACTTACGAACATTCAAGTTGCGAATTTCCCCAGATGCGAACGGACCGCGGTTCTACAAACTTCCATAGATGCGAACAAATCAAGGAAGCAGCTCATGTGTATTATACAGAAATAAGACACTGTAGTGAACCAGATACCAATATTTTTAAACTGGGAGCACGATGATAGACAGTCTGTCCTGTAAAGCTGTCCTGATGGTGAATAATCCTAATTTCAGGAAAATCCTCAACAAAACAGAGTTCGCAGCCCAATAAAGTGGAAAACAGCTCAAAGACAAAATGGCGTCCGGGATTCTGCTTGTGATTGAAAGGCGCAGAAACAACACTGTTACATTTGACACGCGTGAGCTTCTTTTCCTCAAGCGCGGTTACGCCACATGGCGGCAGTATGGGGAAAGCGGACACAGATTTAGCCGGGTGGGTTGGTATTCTTTACATTGTTAATATTTATGTCAGAGGCGTATAAGACTCATTTTATCGGACTTATGAACAAATCCGACTTATGAACGTGCTGCTGGAACGGAACCCATTCGTAAGTTGGGGACTACGTGTAATAATAATAACCTTAGAATAGGGCTGGGCTGATAAACAATATCATATCGAATCGCATTTTATTTGATTTTAAAAACGATGAGGATTGAAAATGATTTGAAGGATTGAACGTGCCGGGACGTGCGCCAGGATTGGTTGGCCCTGGAGCAGCACGTCCTTTTAAGCTGGCGGACGAGAGCCGGAAGCGCGCGACTTATGCTTTGTGTGTGACTTACGTGCCAAAAAGATTGTGTGTGAATTGTTGTTTGTTTGGAGAGAGAGACTGTTGTGTCTCTTTCTTACGTTTTTTTGGTTTTCCTTTGGGTAGTGTAGGTAATTTTCTTTAGTTGTTTTTCTTTTTGGACGCGTGGATGGAAGTGGTCCTCCCGCGAATGTATATAGTTTTCTTTTGTTGTAAATATTGTGTATATATTATTAGTTCTTTTTTGTATATAGTTATAAGGAAGCAGTAGGGGTTGGGTGCCATTTTTTTGTCCCCCGTTTTCTCCTGTTTTTGATGTGATAGTTAGGTAGTTAGTTTAGCCTTGTATCTTTTGGTTTATTATTCTTTTAGTAGTTTAGTTAGTTTTGAGGGAGGAGATAGGGGGCTGGGTTCTGTTTATTGTTTTGGCCTAGGCCCAACCCTGAAGCCAAGAGCTTCCTGTATGTGTGTGCGTGTGTGTGTATAAAAATAAATAAAAGACCACGCACAGTACTTTGGTTGCAAAGTTTATTATTTATTTCTTTGTTTCGTCCCTGAACACTAGACCGGGAAAAGTGGGAAAAGCTCTAGACATTTTTTGCTCGATATGGATTAATCTAAGAGCCAATCACACAGCAGAACAATACGACAACAACCAATCAGCGTGCAGCTTGCACCTGCCGTGCAGGTCAAAGTTAATTTCCTACCGCACTTTGCGAAGCAAACTTGACACCAGGATGACAAGAAATAAATGAGTGGAAGCAGCGACGAAAGTGAATCTAACCTCGAGTTATTATCAAAAGATGTTGAAATTATAGACAAAAAAAGGTAGCACGAACTCCGTTATCTGAACGCATCACCCACACGACCACACTGAGAGCATGAAAATGCGGCCCGATGCTACTCCAAAAGGAGCAAGGATGGAACTTTCTAGCGAAAGATATGATGCCCCCTAAGCACACGAGGCTGAAGTTAGCTCCTTATTCGAAGCTTCCGATTCTTTCGGCTTCTTATTGCGCAGCGTCTCAAGTTTAGCTCCTTATTCGCCTCGTTACTAACGGGAGTGTTCACTCTTTTAAAGCTGGCAGCTTATATCGAAATATATATCGTTATCGTTCAATATGGGCCAAAAATTATCGAGATAATAAACAGCCCTACCTTTTTTTTATGCAAAAAAAATTACTGGACGTTTCTGATAAAGGAGAAGTGGAAGAACCCCGAAATCCAACTTAAACAATGCTAATTCGTACCTCTGTCCTCTGTCCAGTTACACTAGGTTCAAACTCAGAACGTCTCAGAGAAAGCCTCTTCTATTGCTCTAATGCCTGATGATTAACCACTGTGTTATTAGACAACTAACACACGTTAGAGGATAAATTCTGAACACCTCCAAAAAAAAAGATTGGCTAAAGGTTTGTAGAAATAGGTACGTTTGTGAATAATACAAAAATCAAAGCTTTAAAAATGTGTTTAAACAGAAGCCCAGGAGAGTGAAGTTCTACTCGTACCTGGCTGGTTATGAAGCTGGAGGTCAAGTGAGTTCAGAGTCATGATGCAGCACACTGGAGCAGCTGAGACTCGACCCCACGACATACACACCCCTAACCACTGCATCACCACTGACTCTCACACTACTAACATAATCGGCATTCAACTTTATTTCTTCTTTTATCGTCATTTCCACACCCAAAACGTGCCGTGACCCCGAACTGACACCATCCTGCCATGTAAACATCACATCACGCTCACTGTGAAACCGCCGCCACTGGCCTGATGGTCTGGTTTGTCCACATTTCTGACTATCATTGCTATAATCTCCTGGACATGTGTGTGTGTATACACGAAAATCAGTTTTCCAGGATGTGTGTGTGTGTGTGCGATGCGGGAGTGTGTGTAGTCACATGTGTAAGGTCTTCAACTTGTACAAACATGTCATTGGGACGCAGCTGCAGAGCTGAGCGCCTCGTACCTGCTCTGCCGTCCTGAAACCTTATTACACACACACACACACACACACACACACACACACTCACTTGCGCACAATGCGGCGCTCTCTGTGGTCAGGAGCAACCCGAGTCATCAGTGACGCGGGTCGCACATTACGTCTAAAAGAGCCATCGAGACGCAGGCGGTTAGGGAGGAACACCTCCAGCGATGAACAGAACACAAAGAATGGAGCTTCATTACTGTCCAGTGCAAAACTGGTTCATGTTCCTTCTAAAAGCTCTTAACATAAGCAATTTTATGCATTTTTTCTTTTATGGAGGAGGGGTTTGATTAAGTAACATATTGCAATAACTTTGTGCAGCCACACTGACTCCGGAATCAACTTCAAAAAACATTTATTCCATTCATATAAGCTTGATATATACATTTTTGAATAATATAAATAATGTATTGTACAGTATAAATAATCCAATATATTTCTCACATGTCGCAGTTCCTCTATGATCCCACAGGGGGCTCTTAACTCATCACTACTCGTGGGCAGCACAGCGCTCCGTGTGGAAGAATTCAGAATTGCATCTTTTTAAAAAATTGGCAATATAAATCTAATCGCCGCCTAGATATCGTGATAATATCGTATCATGTGACTCCTGGTAAATCCCATCCCTAATAACGACGTGCATCAGTGAAACAAATAATGGAAAAATTATAACAAGACAAAAAAAATAATAATGAGCAAAACTAATACAAAATAAAATAAAATGGAAACAAAACTAAAATAATAAGAAATTATGAAACTTATGAAATTGCTACAGAACTTATAAATAATGTGAAAATGGAGTATGAAGGTAAATTGATGGCTACTTTATGCACTAATATTTTCCCGTAGCAGTTGTTCAAAAGTCACTCGGCTAAAGCGTTATACGTACACAGTGAAAAATGTCTAGTCTAATGACTTTCCTAGAATGCCACGTTCACCGCGAGGCAGCTCATGAAATTAGATCCTCGTCTGTCAGCTGTAGCGCTATTGTTGTGAAATGGAAGCGTTAAGAAGCAAAACAGCAGCTCAGCCGTGCAGCAGCAGACCAGACAGACTCGCTCGCAAGTGCTAAAGCGTATTAATAAAAACAAATAAATAAATAAATAGCACTGTTGCATCACTCATTACAGTATTAGAAACTCTGGAAATAACACCGGCACAAGAACTGTGTATTAGGAGCTTCAGAAAATTGGCCACCACTAGACCCTGGAGTCGTACAAACACGGACCCTGGAGAACCTCGATGTCTGTCAGACAAGTTCTGGGTTTGGAGATCGCCAGGGAACGCGACCTAAAATCCCAGACAACATCAAAGCCAACGTTTGGAAAAGGAGGAGGAGGTAGAGGAGGGGAGGGGGGGGAGGGGGGGGGAGGGGGGGGTTTCTGCTTAATGTGCACAAATTCCTATATACACACCCAAAAACCTTGTAGAAAGCCTGTTCTAGCCGACCCCATGTGTGAGTGTGTGTTTTTCTTACCATCTGTCTCCGTGGGGTTGAAGCCACAGATGTCACAGATGCTGCGCACCCACTTGTTCATCTCCTCCTCAGTGTCGGCCACCAGGTAGAAGACTCGGTCGATGGTCTTGATGTCGAAGATGAAGCTGTGCTCCAGCTCCTTCTTGTTGAAGCTGAGCCCGGCGTCCACCTGCTCGCACAGGTTCAGGTCGATCACTCGGATGGGCTTCTTCACGTGGTCATTTTTGTAGTACTCCAGCACGTCCGGGTCTCCCGTCATTCGCCCGCTGCGCAAAACGAACCACCGCTTCTTCCATGCCTACGGTGCAAGTCACACACACACACACACACACAGCAAAAGGTTAGTTTCATTTTCATGTTTACTCACTAAATTGGTGTCCTTCAACATCAGGGACTTTCTCTAAATACGCAACTAAAGCTGAAACCGCTTTTCCGTCACAGCTCTGTTTATAGTACATTGAACAAAAGAAAGTCAATAAAAATAGACGGATCACGAAGGGAATGGATTAATACATAAACGAACAACTACTGTACATGAAAACGTGTCGATTATCAAGTTAAGATTGGAACTTAACTTCATTAGTCTGTAAACAGCCCGGTTTTGTTTAGCGAGTGCAGAAAGGAATCTTCACGGTCTAGACGGCCTGGACAAAACAAGCCGCGGCTATTTAACAGTTCGCTGCAGAATTCTGCTCGTTTAACACTACGGTTAAAAATACAGCAAGCGCATTGTGAAATGTTTCACTTCCAGACGGGTCATTACGCTTCAGGTTAGGCCGGGACAATTCACCGCAGTCTAGCCGCCCTGAAGAAAAAAAACAGGGACAGTTGTGTAAGACAGACAGACGACGGGCAGACAGACAGACGGGCAGACAGACAGACGGGCAGACAGACAGACGGGCAGACAGACAGACGGGCAGACAGACTCCCCAGTGATGGAAGGTGAAGCCCAGAGGGTAAAAGATCCGTGCAGTTCCTCTGATGTGGTGCGGGAAAATGCTAAGCGCTAGTTTTACACGGACCCGAAGCAGCTCGCTTTGCTCTTCTAAAGAACATGACTGGAAACACTGATCATCTTCCCACACATTCTCAGCTCCAAGTCACCACTCAGCCCACCACAGCACACACACACACACACAAATCTGAGAGCTACATACTTAGAAGGAATAACTAGGCAAATCTCGAATCCTCAAAAGCTCCCAGGTCACACAAACCAGGAATTCAACAAGAGGGGGATTATCTAATGTAGAGGCAACCCTGATTCACTAGAGTAGAGAAAAGCGACAGAAATGAAACAAGCAACCCTACAATGGGCTCAGATTCCTGCACACGGGCCGGTTATGTAATGTTTGAGGAGTTATGACCGATTCACAATGGACGAGCGATCGCTGGAGAAATCAGAGACGAGAGTGTCTCGACATTTCATCTCGTTTATCGCACAAGAGTTTTTCGCTTCTTATTATAATCGGCTTAGTTTTTACATTGGATTTTATTAAACCGAGTGATTTTTTAGAAAACTAAAGCGCACTTTACAACCAAGTCTGACGTATGTTTAATATAGCATGCGATTTTCAATCTGATTCTATAGCAGTAATAATCACCACCCCTTGTTTGGCTGCGAGCGACTAAAACACACTGACATGTTGTGTAAATCGTTCTGCAGATTCTTTACATTTACAGCATTTTACACACACTCTTATTCAGAGCGACTTACATTCTCGTATCTCGTACATCTGAGCAGTTTGGCCCCCAATATTGGCCACTTAGGGGTCATGGGGTTTGAACCTGGGACCTTCCGGACCGTAGTCCGAAACCTTAACCTCCAAGTCTAACGTTTAAATGTCTTGCCTTGTATAAAGTTCCCCCCCCCCCCGCAACACACTCCAGTCCACTAGGTGGTGATATTGCACCAGTTGCCCATAAACTCAAAAGAAGACGACGACAAAGATGATGAAGGAGAAAATAAATCCGAGTGTGTTGCACGTACTTTACAGAAAGTGCATTTTGTGAACTATTTTAAGCAAACTGTCATTGCTGGAAGATTTAATGGTATTAAGTTAAACAAACTAAGAAAATTACACAACCATTTCCCAAGCAGTGGCAACAACAAAGTAAATGAGTAAACCACACGCCCTTACGGTGCAGGAGGCATGAAACCAAACGTCCCACGCAGCCTTTTTAAGACTAATGATGTCGTTTCTTATCCTGAAGTATATGAAACGCCATCATTAGTCTTATTAGTCTGCTGAGGTCCGTCCAAAACAAATCTCTCGGCTCCTAGAGCTCCGGGATGACGCGGCCTGAGACGCAGAAATCCCTCTCGAGACGTTTCTCCGCTTCGGGTCAGGAAGAAATGAATCAGGCTTCATGAGAGTCTTTTTTGGATTCCGTAATCTTCGATATTATCATCCCGGGCTGTGAAGCACAAACCGTCAGGAGAATGAATTCTGCTCGAGCAACTTTAACCACACACACACACACACACACACACACACACACACACACACACACCCAGACACTTCAGACCAGGTCGGCAGTCTCGGGTTGTAAGGAATGTCAAATCTGTGTTGGTGTTTGTTTTTTTTGGCGTCTGGTTTAAAAAAGATTAAGACTGCACCCCTCCCCCCCCCAATCCCCCCATGGTGCCATCCTCCCCCTCCAGAGACCTCTTTTGGGTCCAGACACACCAACACACTCACAGAACACACACAAGCTTGAAACCATCAACCCGAGTTACACATCTGATTGCTCTTTCACTTTAACACAACCCTGACTAGCCACTTGTACTTATACACCCCCCTCCCCCCCCCCCGACCCACCCCGCCCACAACCTAAGTGTAAAAGTGAATTTTCAAATCAGATCACATGACACCATTTTTCATAATATTTATTGCTTCTTATCTCCCGATCCGTACGCATACACATTTATATCAGATGAAAAGAAACACATTTGCCGAATACAGTCTCATGTCCTTTTATGTCCGTTACTTTTTTAAATTCAAATCTTTCAACCATCTTAACTGTCATTCAGATGAAACTTGTCCAGTTTAGATTTCAAATGAAAAGACATAAACCTGGAAAAAGTGTATTATTCGAAAAATGTGAACTTATATTACAACATGAGTTTGACATGGTTACGGACACTACAGATTTTTTTTTTTGCTTTCCTGTGCTTCTAGACGCTTACACCAATTTTATTATCAATACTCGAAGAAATATGAATAATTTGCATTTTAAATAATTATAGTTTGAAGCGAGACACTATAACCCTGAAAAATTCTCCATTTTTGGGGGCCACATATAAAATCATCTCCCCAAAACAGCAGAACTTCAAAATTTTAATGAAGCACGATCGGTCACTTCCATGTTGCATTAAACTCTATAAGTATCTCCTGCAGCCGCACATTTTCTATATTATATGTAGAACGTAAAAAAAATTAAATGAAATCAACACCATTACTGCGTTCTGGCTGTTAGTATTTCTGTACGACGCTTCCCTCCGCCACCACCGGGAGCAGTGTGGAGCAGCCCTCACGCGTTATTGTACGATTAGCAGCGTTAGATCGGTTTGTGTAGCGTGGGGGGGGGGGGGGTGTTCTTTCATATTTAATATGTTCATAACGTTTATAAATTTAGAATGAAATATAACAATGTAATATGTTTTGTTAACATTCAGGCCAATAAAGTTCTGAACTGTGAAAAGAAAAATAAACCGAGAGAGACAATAGAAGAGAGACAGGAAGAGAAAGTAACGTCATACAAATATGAAGTGAGAGGGACAGAGACAATAAGAGAGACACAAACAGTAAGACAGAGAGAGAGAGAGAGAGAGAGAGACACGGACAACAGGAGAGAGAGAGAGAGAGAGAGAGACACAGAGGACACGCGACAGGAGAGAGAGGCAGAGAGACACAGTAGGAGAGACAGTAAGATGGAGAGAGACACAATACGCGAGAGGGAATACAAGAGAGAGACGGAAACAGTAAGAGAAGGAGAGTAGGACAGGGACGGAGAGCAACAGAGCGAGATGGACAACCGGAGGGACACGAATATAAAGACAAAGTGTCACAATATGAAGAGAGAGAGAGAGAAGAGGGGACGGCAAGAGAGACAGAAAAAGAACGAGAGGGGCAGTGAGGGTCAGAGAAAGAGAGAAACATTGTGTGTGTGTGTGTGTGTGTGTGTGTGTGTGTGTGTGTGTGTGTGTGTGTGTGTGTGTGTGAGAAGAAGACAGAGAGAGCTGTGTTACAGGGAGTGTACCAGTGAGAGACACAGATAATGTCTATCAGTACACACAAGGGTCTGTGACACACACACACACACACACACACACACACACACACACACACCTCCCCCCCTACACACACACACACTCTCTCTCAAAGTCATGTTGAACAGAAAAACAAGGAGAAATCAACAACATTGAGAGACGGGAGCCGAGGGGTAGTTCGTATACAACACACACACACACACACACCAGCCTGATCTTAGAGTGTGTGTGTGTGTGTGTGTGTGTGTGTGTGTGTGTGTGTGTGTGTGTGTGTGTGTCTTACAGTTTTAGTTACTGCTACACAGCACTTCTAAGCTGTTAAAACAGTGTGTGTGAGGAGAATGACGAGTATCGGTGCCAGGCTTTGTGTGTGTGTGTGTGTGTGTGTGTGTGTGTGTGTGTGTGTGTGTGTGTGTGTGTTGTATATGAGTGGGCTGAACATGGAGTATTTTAGCTGTGTCACACAAACACTAGCTTGTGCAGAGGAGGAGAAAAAACAGCCAAGACTGACGAGCGGAGTGAGCCACGATCCCTCTACTGCCATCTGTGCCATCTCTCCAACACGTGCACACACACACACACACACACACACACACACACACACACACACACACACACACAGTCGGTTTTACATAAGTAATAATATCCAACTCTCTCTTTGTTCACACGTGCAATGTCAGCCTGTACTTACTACTGTAATCACTCACACACACACACACACACACACACACACACACACACACACACACACACACACACCCTACCTCGAGCTCTGGGTCCTGAATAAAGCACGAGCACGCGGCGCGGCGCCACCTGTTGCTGCTCACTCGTTCACTCGTCCATAGAGAAACAGGAGCTGGAGTTCGGCTCGGCTCGGCTCGGCTCAGCACCGCTGTGTTTTCAGAAGAACAGCAGCTCGGAACCCTGAAAACCACAAGGCGCTCCGGTGCTCCCGGGACAGTTTAACCCTGAAATACACCTCGCGCGAAGGACAGAGCGGACGTGGACGCTCCAGGGCCGAGAGCGGACGGTCCATTCCGGTTCGAGGCCGGAGGAGGAGGAGGAGGAGGAAGAGGAGGAGGAGGAGAGCGCTTCTCAAACGTCAAGCCCTACAAACTCCAAGTGAAGTGCAGTGTGAAGTGTGTCAGGAGTGGGAGAGGGGACGGGGTGGGACGGAGCTCGAGAGGCCCTCCCAAACGGAGCAACAGCTGTCTCCTCTCCGCGCACACACAGAGCTGTGTGTGTGTGTGTGTGTGTGTGTGTGTGTGTGAGAGACACAGCGGAAGCTGAGGGCTGTAGTGTCGCAGGACTGGACGTGAACAGAGATGCCATTGAGGTCCGGCGTGCAGGGGAATGCCATCAGGACTGAATCACACGGACATCGGGCACCGAACACCCGTCAACTGGTCAAAACGGGGAAGAGGACGAAGAAGAGGGCGTCTCATGTCCCGCTGGGTAAATGAAGACATCATGTCTATAGGGACAAAAGTCCGATAACAAACTGCCTGAAATAAATAATGTGTCCAAAATAAAACTACAAAATACAAGAACCAGAAAAATGAAGGGGAAAAAAAAATAGAGTTTCAGTAACAACATCACTGTCTACACAAAAAACCCATAAAGAGAGAGAGATAGAAAAGATATTTAGAGATAGAAACAGTAAGAGAAAGACAGAAAAGAAACTAATATAGAGACAGTGAGGGAGAGAAAGAAAAGGGAAGACAAAATGGGAGAGAGAGAGAAAGAAAGACAGACAAAAAGAGAATGAGAGACAGAGAGAGAGAGAGAGAGACAGGAAGACAAAATGCGAAAGAGAAAGACAGATTAAAAGAGACAGGGAGATGGAGACACACAATGGGACAGCGAGACAATAAGAGAAAGAGACGGTAAGAAAGAGACGGAGATTGTAAGAGACGTACAAAATAAATGTGTGTGAAATCAAAACAGAAACAAAACCAAACTTTTTTTTAACCAGGTTTTGACATTAATATTTACCGTCTCCATAAAAACACTGAAAAAAGAGGAAAAACATTTTGAGATCTCTCAGACGTGTTGCGTCTACAGAATCTCTCAGTCTAAATATCACATGACCAGGTAGCGGCCCGGAGTCTCCGCGGCCCGTACACGACATCCTGCTACAACAACGTCTCTGCTCCACGCTCAGAGGCTTCGCCATCTCGGGCCCGTGTCCGTCTGGACGTTAATCAGACCCGGACCCGGCGCGTCTCTGATCAGCGGTCAGAAAGCACAGAGCGGCGCGCGCTCCTGCTCCACAACCACCGTTACACAACACCAGCACCACTCGCACTTCTCGAGAGAAACAGAAACGCTCACAAAAACTCTAAATAACACAGAATATATAAACCAAGCCTTCATTGCCGTGACAGTTATTTTAATTATTTAATTGTTGTATCGTATTTTTTTTTTGTGTGTTTGCATTTGAGGTGATAAAATGTCGTAGTTCCTCTATAATCCTACAGGTGGTGCTCTAAACTATTCACATCCTGGCAGGAAGCACAGCGTGTTTCTAGTGTAGAATTGCACGAAACTCAAATAAAACTTATTGAATCTTTGGAAGCGTATAAAATCGTGATACTGACGAATCTGCCAAACTGTTCACGAAGTAATTGCCAAATTTTTTATTTTTTTTTTAGAATGGACAACAGAATCGGGGGGGGGGGGGGGGGGGGGGGGGGGGGGGCGGCTTTAAGACTTTAATTGAGATTTTTAGGAGGAAAAAAAAATAAAAAACCATAACATGTCGCGATAACCGTGTTGCGCAATACGAAGTGAATCAGCTCCTCGGTATCGTGATTATATCGGACCGGGTCGTCCCTGTTCATTCCTGGCCCTAATATCAATATTTACGTTCTGATGTAAATGATGGTATAAATAAACGACCCCGCGCGCTGCAGTGTGTATAAAACTCACGGCCTTAAATACAAATAAAATAAACCGCGGCTGTACGACTCGTTCTCTATCCGGTCATATTTCATATTTAGTGTGTTTATGTTTCTCAAACCGTTATGTGTACACACACACACACACACACACACACACACACACACACACACACACACACACACACGCAAATTCTGGCACAGTAACTTACAAACATGTACGTTAGCTTTTTGGCTTTTCTCCAACGACAAGTCATCTGTATAAAGACTTCGACTTTTGGTTCTGCGAGCTGGTTTTTGCCTCAAGCTGATTATTAAACCAACCTGTAGTAAAACCCGGCGCGTTGCTGGATATGAAGCTTGGATTTTATTAGCGACGGCGCTGAAAGCTCGAGCGCTAACGGACAAACGGGGGCCGCGGTTCAGATCTGCGGTCTCTAAGATACCAGAGCTGGCGAGCGTGTGAGCGAACCGATGGCTGAATCATTTGTGCGAGTGTGAGATCTGTCGGGGAGGGACGGGACAGACCGCTCCGGTATCAGCCAAGGACGATCCGTCCATTCCTTCCAACTGGAAGAGAAACATTTGAGGAGGAGACTGGAGCAAACACACCACTGTAAATACTGTTATCTAATGACAAAAGACATTAGATGGAAGGAGTGTCTTAGAGGCTTCGAGAGCACAAACTAGAACACGCTGCAGTTTTTACGGCGAGCTGAAGGACATCAGGATGTCCGTCACGACTTTTTGACTTTTAAACGTAATGCTATCCTGGTGCGGTTATAAACTTGCTGGAAGAGTGAGGGCGGGGCCGAGTGGAGAAACAAAGGGAGAACGAGGGTGGGGCTGAGCGGAGACACAGAGGAACAGGGCGGGGCCGGGCCAGGGCGTGTATCACACACACAGAGGAAGAGAGGGGGCGCGGCCGTGTGGAGACACAGAGGGACGGTGAGGGCGCGGCCGAGTGGAGAAACGCAAACCCTGGCCCAGCTCCATGCATTAAATACGTTATGTAATGCAACATCGATATAAACAGGACTGTTTCATCTTCCGTCTCCGTACAGAACATATCGAGACGCCTTACATCACCCAGCCCCCGACTGCAGTCACACAACAACCGGTTACGTAACGTCTGGCGGATGGAAAAACTCTGCTGATTATATTTGGAGTATTTTGGTCGTCGTGAACGTGGTGAAGTTTAAACCGGCTCTTCACGAATAATAAAAGGAATAAAGCATGAAAAATAAGGCAAACATATACAGTAGTACTGCGACCTGCCGCGGTGTTTATCGCGTTGCGCGAGCGTGTGGATGCGGAGAGGAAGAGGGCGGCTCTCATTAACGCGGGAAGAAGCCGATTACTGCAGATAAAAGAGGAGCGCGGCCGCGGAGGTCAACGACCAGAAGCATGACGACATATTCCTAATAACAGAACTAGACTGTCAGGGCATTAACACACTCACACACACACACACACACCTCCCCCTGCTAGCACATTCCCAGAGTGTATGACCTCATCCCTTTTCTCTCTCTCAGCCCAATCGATCTCTCTATTCCCCGCACCTGCTGCTCTCGGCTCTGTACGATTCTTGCACACATTAAGATCCGAGTTAACTCGCGTGCGCACACACACACACACACACACACACACACACCCTATACCCACTCAGGGACGTCCTCAGAGGGCCGTCTCCGAGCATAACCAAACTCTGCACGTCTATAAGAAGCGACACGGCGGGGCTGAGCGACAGATTGTCCTAATAAGAGGAGGGGAAAAAAAAAAAAAAACATATGTGCTAAATGATGCGTTCTGCGAAAAAAACTAGAAGATATAATAAATAAATAAATGAATGAATAAATCACTATAATCAGCAGTGAGTGTGAGGAAATGTTACAAACGCGATCAGGTTACAGAAATGAAATTGTAAAGAGGAATCGCATTAGGCGCCTGAGATTTGAGTTCTTAGCTCACTTTCAGCGTCTCTCTCTCTCTCTCTCACACACACACACACACACACGGAGGGCGTGTCGGGATGCCTTTTGTGTGGCGAGTATGTGCTGTGTGTGTGACATGTCGGGGCAAAGTCCTGGGCTGGGTCGCACCTGCCACCCGCCTGTTCATCCTCCGCCTCTATTCTGCACCGTATAAATACCGCCGCCGCCGCCGCCGCAGATCAGGAGGCCGAACAAAAAGCGAAACCTAGACGCTTAGAAACACAGAGTTGCAGCGTCACCGAGTTTGCACAAGTTGGGAAAGTCTTCTGCTGACTTTAGGGATGCAATTACGTTGTGGGAAGGAAAGGGAGAGGAAAAAAAAAAAAAAACACATGTAAACACTGGAGCAGCACATGGGATTCTGTCGAAATAAATAACGGATAATAACCTCATAGGGGGAAAAAGAAAGAAAGAAAAAAGAAAAAAAAAAAAGAAAAATCGCACACACTCTTGTAGAGGAGACATGGCAAGGTAACACCCAATCGATTGCAGGCTGCACACACACACACACACACACACACTTAATCTAATCTGCATGTCTTTGGACTGTTGGAGGAAACTGGAGTACCCGGAGGAAACCCACCAAACACGGGGCGAACACACACACACACACACACACACACACAAAGTGAAGTGTGTACAGGGTTACTGATGAAACCAAGCTGAAACAGGCGCGCGCGAGTTGCACGGGATAAATTCCGGCTCAGTCACACAAGAAAAGGATCGGCGACTCGATCCCAAGTTCCTGAACGGAATCGCAAGCGTGCTGGAGCGCGGCTAGCCGGCTAGTCAGGAGAGCTAAACAAACCTGCACATACTTAGCGCTCTTTAATTGATTAACAGTCAATGTTTTATGGCACGTTCAGCACTTCTTTCTCCTGGTTTGAATTTTACGGCTAATTGAAAGGCACAACAGCGCCACCTACTGGACTGGAGACGAGCAGGAAAAGGGAAAAAAAAGTATTGACGGTACAGTTAAACGATCAAGACCACATGTTACATGGAATTTTAATGTTTCGGAATGAAGTCTGAAGTTTTTAATGTTGTAATTCTGTAAGAAATCGAGCTGTTTATAAATCGAGTCGAATCGACAGACTGTCTCGGCATCGCAGCGCCGCTGAAGCTAAACGCCGTTTGGTGGATCAGCGGTGTTGCCACATTGTCTGTTCCTAAGTTCTTTAACTCCTCCTGCTGCAGTTTTCTTTGTTTAGTGACTCCTATGGCGTGTGTGTGTGTGTGTGTGTGTGTGTTTGTGTGTGCGCGTGCGTGCGTCTATATAATCGCCGTATTCTGGCCTCGGCGCTAATGGCTCGGCTAATGTAAAGCGGAAATCGAACGCGTGGCTCCACTTAGCAGCACTCAGAGCCGCAACACAAATATATACCGCTCTTAACGGGAACAAAACGCGGTCAGGTGAGCTTTAAGGCCGCGGTGTGACGAGGCGCGCGCGTTCGCTCCGATACAGAAACCCGCGGAGGGCGGTTTAAACCCGTACATTCGGAACTAACTGCTGAACCGCAAAGAGAAGCAAGATGTTCGAGCTATTCTCGAAATCTCAGTTCACTCAGGATAGGATAGCGCGTTTCCTCCCACACACACACACACACACAAGCTTTTCTCCTCGAGTGCTTCTCATCCACAGACCGTGGCTAACCATCTCATTTCTCTGTGGCTTTGAAGCATGCTGAACCTGCACACAGTCAAACACACACACACACACACACACACACACACACACACACACACACACACACACACACACACACACACACACACACACACACACACACACACACACTCCGCTCCCTTCTGGCACTCAGCTGATCACACACTTCTGTTCATGGATTGGAAAAAAGGCACAAAGCACAAGAAAGGAACAAAAAACAAAACTGACAAGTCCATACACAACCTAGTGCAACACACACACACATACACACACACACAGTCTTTTTAAAGTAGCAATTTGAAAAAAGAATAAAAAAAAAGCTAAGTAGGCTACAGGAATGAAATGCGTAACGCTTTTATAATCTCTTCCTGAATCACTACCGAGCCGAGCGTGGCCTCGAGATTCCCAGCGCTGTCGTCAACCTGCACAACAATTCTAGGATCGTCATCATCATCATCATCGTCATCATCATCATGATCTGAACGCCTCCCCCATGGCACCATCTCTAAAATCCCCCCCCCTCCCCCTGCCAGCGGTGCAGAAAGCCCCCGAGCCGGAGGAGGAACAATGATGCTCTTAAAAGAATCCGGCTCCACGGCGTCAGAGTTTTTGGCCACCGAGGCCGAGTTGACGAGGTGCATGGCGAAAGAAGGGGACCGCGTAAGGACGGGCCACAAAAGCGCCTCTGTGCGCCGCCGACAGCCGGAATAATCGGCCTTTGTCTCTGGTTAAAAGTAAGAGGGGAAAAAAAAAAAAAGACAGGGATTTTTACATCTGTGTCTATTTTTACGTCCGCTTTTCACACGTCCGGAGACGGCGAGCGCGACGGCGTGACGGAGGCAGATGCGCGAGCGAAATGGTTCGGCTTTGGAAAGGTCACGGTGACGGAGCATCGGCGGGGCGGGGCGGGTCCTCTCTCTCTCTCTCTCTCTCTCTCTCTGCAGACATGTCCATCTCGCTCTCGCGTGTTAGCTTTTAAAAGCCCGTGTTTTTGAAACGCCAGCGTTGGCCTTGAGCACTGAATGGCCAAACAGCACCGTGTGTATCAGAGGCAAGAAAGGAAAAAGGAAAAAAAATAAAACAGGACAGACAGAGAGAGAGAGAGAGAGAGAGAGACAGAGAGAGAGGAAAAAGAAAAGTCAGAGAGGGAGAATTAAATTTCTCTCTCCCTTTTTAAGCTTTTATAATTACTACTTTTTTCCTTTTTTTATCCATCTATCTATTTCTGTTCGATTTCTTCAGAGCTTCGGCATATTTACGAATATTAATATTTGTCATGACAATAAAACACATCAAATATTTAAACAGAGACAGAGACAGAGAGAATGTCCAGAGGAGAAGAGAGTGAGACAACAGAGAGTAAGACAGAGAATGAAAGGAGACAGAGACAGAAACGGGGACAAAGTCATAGAGAGAAAGCGAAAGAAAGAAAAAAAAAGAGACAAAATCAGAAAGAGAGAAATAGAGCGAGACCTTGGACATGTTTGACCTTGGACATGTTATGGGAAGAAAAAAAAAAAGAAAAAAAGGAGTAGGAGTTCAGCTCGGCCTTGTCCTCGTCTCGGCCTGTTCTCGGCACGGCCCTGGAGCGTATAAAGACTTATCTTCCAGTCATTTCTTGATGTCCTTCAAAAACCCTCCACAGCCATAAATTACAATCTCAAATCTGTCCCCCTCGGACGAGGAGCAGAGACACCTGGGACAGAAGACGTCTCGCGGAAACACTCGGACACCTCAAAACCAGACGTGCCGAGAGCCAAGCGGCGAGCGGGAACATGAGTCTGTGTGTGTGTGTGTGTGTGTGTGTGTGTCTCACGGTCAGTTACAGCGCAAGCCTGCGAGGACGGATTCCCTCCGACACAAACCACAAAAACGCTCCCAGGCTCGTCATGCTTCGAATAAACACACGGGATAAATCCGTCTCTTATTAATTACTACTGGAACGAGTCCAGAGTTGCACAGGACCATAAAGCATTCATACAGACCCCCATCCACTCCCTGAGGTCCTTTGATCTTTGACCCCTGCAAAATACTACACACACACACACTACATCACTATACTATACAGTCCATTGTAAAGCTTAAATTGTGATTAAAGTAAATAAATCAGGTCTTTGCATGGAACTGTACCGCGAGTAAGAGATAACAGGAACTTAAGAGTTTAAACGTTAAACAATATTACAAGTGTATAAAAAGTTTGACATGTCTTTGATCAAATGATCTTTAACAATTCTGGCTTTTATTCCTTATTTGATAAATCAGTTGAAATTAATGCGCAGCGGTGCAACGATTAATCACCACTGATTGACTAAAACCGATTAACTAGTTCGCAACTAATTTAATCGTCGGTTAGTTGATGACGTCATCACGCTTAGTTCACGATCTGACATCATGTAGGTGGCGAACACTTCGTTAACTCATCGTCTATACCGCTTTATCCTATATTCAAGGTCGCTACGATTAAAAGCTGATAGTTAATTAACAGTTACTGAATCGATCATTTCTCATTTCTAATCGATTAATCGTTTCAATAATTAAAATATCTGGTAGTTGAAACGGTTAATACGAGCTACTCCGAAAGTATAAACTATGTAACGTTTCTTAAACATGTTGCAAATGTTTGTGAGCTTCTGTAATATACATACAGTTCAGTGAAAAAGTATTTGCCCCTATTTGACATATCTGTCACATTTAAATGATTGAGATCAAACAAATTTTTATATTACACAAAGATTATGTAAATATGAGATGCTTTCAAGTTTTTAAACGATGATTTCATTTATTAAGGGGGAAAAATGCTGTCCAAACCTACCTACGTGAAAAAGTTTTTGCCCCCTAAACCTAATATACCTGGTTGTTCCACGCTTGACGGTAATAACTGCGCGACGTCACGTGTTTGCGATAACCGGCCATGAATCCTTCATTCTCGTCGGTGTGGAGGAATATCTCCGTGTACATCTCTTCCCTGAAACGTACGGACATTATCTTTCCATGACACAGCTCCGTTGGCGTTTAAGCATCGTCTCTGCAGACCGTACAGCCGTACTTCGCTTGCCATTCTCAGGTCGTCACCCGTCCCTGGCGCGCGCTGCACACACTCCCACACTCGGGAGTAAAAACAGGCCATGCTGGAAGCAGCGCATAAACAGTGACAAAGCATGATGTACGGAGCCTCAGGCTCGGCCCGGTCCGCGGAGGTTATTAAATTAGAGCAGCAGAGCGAAGGACTGACCCGGCCTGCTCTCCGTACGCCTTGGCAGCCACGCAACACTTTCACGCGTCCAACAGGGAGGAGGAGAGAGAAACGGACAAAAATCTATCAATCAATCAATCCGTTACTATGGAGGAGAAAGAAAGAAAGAAAAAAGGAAGAAAAAAAGAAAGAAAGCAAGCTGTCTGGATTCTTATTTCACAGAAGATGGAAAGAGCAGCAGTACCTGTTAGTGTCCCTCTGAAAGTCCAACAGCAGCCGGACAGCAGGGACGCGTGTTAGAGGACTAAGGAGCATGTGGGGACGGCGGTCTCGATACACAGACCTGATGTGAAGGGTTTCCTGCCTGTAACGGCTTCCTGTGTGGAGTAATCATGACCTCACAGTTCCCCTTTAAAGGAAATCACAAAAAACACATTTGTCCCCCCAAAAAAACGTTGATGTGTTGAGCAACTCCTTTTCCTTCAAATAACGAATCCTTAGTGGTGAGCAGTTACAGTTAGGCCGACACGATGCCCGCCATCACGTGAATCGCGATTTTTCTCCATGAGGTCTCGAGTCCCGCACACAATTCTCATTTCTCAACCAAAATATTTACTGCATTCAATTTAAAAAATAGACTAACAAACAGCACATGTAATGCTTTTGGACTTCATCACAATTCTCACTCACTCTCTCATCGTCTATACCACCACGTCTATACCACCTTTTATCCTGTACAGGGTCTCGAAGGGCCTGGAGCCCATCCCAGGAGGAGACTTGGGGCACGAGGCGGGGTACACCCTAGACACACACACACTACGGGCAATTCTGGAGCACCAGTTATCCTAATCTGCACGTCTTTAGCCTGTGGGAGGAAACCGGAGAACCCGGAGGAAACCCATCAAGCACGGGGAGAAGACGTAAACTCCATATACACACACACACAGACAACCAGGCGGGAATCGAACCCAGACCCTGGAGGTGCATTTAGTTTATGATTATTATGTGTGAGATAACAGGTGGAACGTTTCCCTCAAGAGTCCAAAAGAAGGCGTGTCCACCGGCTCATCTAGCACTTGGAGACGTGCGTCACCTTAGATGGAGGATATGTAGAGAAGAACCGAGCACATGACCGACGTTCGTTTAAGATGACGCGCATGCAGTGAGGAACACAGAGAGCATCACAATCAGCCATCAGATCATTAGAAGATCATTGGTCAGTTCTGTCCCTCCTCTGGCCTCTGATTGGCTGAAATTGAGTGAGCCAGCGTGGTGATACCGAGCGCGCGCTAATATGGGAACGGCGAGAAGCGATGGAGGTGTACGACTGAATCATTCGCTAATCTCTCGTCTGATTGGTGAATTGGTTAATAGTGTTTTGCGTGCGTGTGAAACCGATACAGCGTCTGAAAGCATTGTCAAGTAAACAAGTTAAGCACGTGAGTGCAGCGCGTTCTGGACGCAGGAGACTTCACTGCGAAGCGGAGCATCTCTCATCATCTCAGCGGAGACGCGGCTCGGCGAGTTTAGCAAGAAAGTCGACGTTTTGTTGGAAGCCGTTCAAACAGACGGAAATGAGACGGAAAGACTAAACAAATAAATCCTGGCTGCTTTAGTGTCTCTTTCAGGTAGAGACGAAGCAAGGATTCGATCCTACTGCAGCGTCATCGGAGGACTGAACGGCATCGTGGGTAACGTAGGAGATGCGGAAACAGAGCACGGAGGGATGCGTTCATTGACCAGGCGTCAAAAAACGTGGGAACACACTGCCTGTGCATGCAAACACACATACACAAACACACACAAAGTCACTCTCGCACACGTATTCTTCTTGAATTCCTCCTCCTTTTACCTACAGTAAGTATCTGAAACCTCGTTTCGAACAACACAAACCACAGAAATGTGAAGTATTTTCATCTCGTCACTCTGGTCTCCACACACGGCCAGACCTCCGCTCCAACACAACATTCCTGCCGTTTCTTTCTCTGTAGATTATCTCTTACCAGAACCGACCGAGTTCCTTCCAAGTCCCCACTTGTTGATCTACCAGGAAAGAGGGGACTCGGAGTTTACACAGAACCCCCCCCCCCCCCCCCCCCACACACACACACACACACACACACACACACACACACACACACACACACACACACACACACACACACACACCAGGATTCTGTTACTACATTGTTATTTGTTTACTCTGGCACACACTATTTTCCAGCCAGGTTTTTAGAACAACATGCTACAATAAAAACACACACACACACACACCATTTCACTGCTGTTGCACCAACCTCGAAAACAATCAACATCCATCTCTAAATGGTTTAACCTCTGACCTCTCATAACACTTATTGATTTCTAGGACGAAAACAACGTGCAAAACAGAGACGGAATCAGCGGCCGCCACCTGATGCGATATTACCGCGACGCCGATTCTGTATCACTGTAAAATAGATCAGGAAGGGGCACATACTTTTTCACTGACCTATATGTACATTACAGAAGCTCACAAACGTTCGCAACATGTTTAAGAAACGTTACATAAGTTTTATAGTTTCCGTGTAGCTCGTATTAACCGTTTCAACTACCAGATATTTTAATTATCGATTATTGAAACGATTAATCGAGTAAACCAATTACAAATGATTCACTCAACAGCTCTTAATAAACCATCAGCTTTTAAACTAAGCATGAGTTCGTTTAGCTCAAGTCCCCCCGCGACCTTGAATAAGGGATAAAGCGGTATAGACGATGAGTTAATGAGGTGTTCGCTACCTCGGACTGGTGTGCGCGTGCGTAATTAGCGGGTTTGAGACCGATTCGCTTGAGCAGGAGCTTTTTAAGCGCGTTGCAACTTTCGAAAAGGTAACGGAATAAAAATACGTTTCTCTGGCGGCACTCGGAAACTCGTGCACTCGGCACAGGACTGAAAAACTCATCATCATGTCATGTCTGATCGAGCTGGAAACCAGCCAATTCCAGTCACTGGTGCACTAATCCACCACCGCAGCTCCATTATAAACATATAATAAACTATTTAAAAATGGATTTTGGAGTCAGTATGTCCAAACGTTTAATGGCACAAAAAAAAAACCCATAACTGAATCCATTCTTTTCTCCATCTCTTGTTCAAAATTATTTGAGCATCATGTTGACACTCGACATTATCCAGCACCATCCACTCCACAAACGTCTCCTGATGGAAATAACGCCGATGGACCCGCAGAGAACCTGAACAACTGAACATGAGGATCATGTAAACATGTCCAAGACGTTCTATTAAACCATCAGGACAGATCCTAGAAATAGAAAACCGGTCCAAACCTACAGCGCATTTTGAAAAAAATTCATATTGTGAAATTTCCTTTCGTAATTTATTTTAAAAAGTGGAACTCCGGTTACATGGAAATCTTCTAAACCATTTCAACAATGAATCCGGCTTAAAAATAATAAAACAATTTCCTAATGTTAATCAAAAAGTCATGTGCTCTGTATTCTACCGTTTCTACCTTACGCCTGTGTTCTCTCTCTCTCTCTCTCTCACTCCATCACTTATCTAATTACAATCCCTTAAAAATATACAGAAAGAGGACTAGAGACTAGAACTGAATCTAATCTAATTCCAAACACACCCTGAAGTGGAAGAGGCGAGTGTGTGAGTGTGAGAGTGTGTGTGTGTGTGTGTGTGTGTGTGTGTGTGGTCCTGATGTTGCCAAGCAGCTAAGAGCTGGGTCACACACACACGAGTCCGCAGTGAATATTGACTTACTGAATGTCTTTCTCTGCCGTCCGGCGGCCCTGAGCCGAGCCGTGTGGGTTTTATTTCCTTTTGTCTTTTAAATAAACACGGAAACACAGATTAATGGATTGAGGACGTTTAGATAAAATCAACAAGGCTTCCTGATCAGAGAGAGATACTGGCCTTCGAGTACTGTTTGGGGAAATTGATTATAGACCAGAGACCTGGGGTTTACTGCTTAACTGATTGAATGACTAATTGATTGATAGATAATTAAAGCTGATGTGTCTTTAATACTGTTTTTTTAAGTCGGTAATCAGATTTCTTAGTCGTCTCGTTAGCCTTACTGCATCTTCCATAGCAAGAAGAGAGCATCACTACTGTGTTTTTTAAAGAATAGGAACTCTGGCTAATAAGGACCAGAACTCTTGCCAGTGGTTAAGACCCAGTGTTGGGCCCGGTTCGAGCCCCAGGATCCACTGTTGGGTGCTTGAGCCTCAACTGCTCAGATACAACCGGGCATCGAGCTGACAACCCGGAAGTTTTAGATACGTGGATCTTAAACTTAAACGCTAACAGTTCTGGAAGGAGTCTCCAGTGTCAGGGCTAAAGTAAGGACAGAGTTTAGCACGCCGCGGTTTCTTAGTAATACGCGTACAGCGGTACGTCGGCATACAAATTTAATCTGTTCCTCCGGCGAGTTCTTAAGGTGAAATTTCATACTGTGAAACACATCGTCCCATAGGAAAGAATGTAAATGCAGATGATCCGTTCCAGCCACACAAAAATATTACCAATATTACCAATTCCCAACACTATAATCATATTTTTGCATATAAAACAATCAAAACATTTAGAAAAGACATGTAAATGAAGTAAAATATGAAATAAATAGACATTAAACCTCACTTAACCTTAGTTTATGACTCCTCTTGGCACCAGATGCTTTAAAAACCAAACTGAAAGCGGCTCCCTTTTCTTCTTGCTAACATTATTAAGACCCGCGGTGCCGTGTCTTTACTTAATCTTACACAAAATGCAAAAGAGCAAACAAAATAAAAGTAAACTCGCTTTGCTTGGCTGTCCACTGACGCAAACTAATTTTGACCGTCTAAGTTGCAAACGTATGCGCAACTTAGCCGGCGTTTGCTTCGACTCGATTTGTTCACTCGTATGCAGAAAATCCTCCGAATTTCGTGCAACATTTACTGTATATGCCACTGTAGTTTTTTCTGAAGTTTTAAACAGTGAAAAGGAAAAAGATGCTGATGAGGAAACGGTTAAATACAGCTGTTACAATGTAAATCCACCGCTCTGCTACTCAGGCTTGAACGTTCATAATTATGCACAAAAATAATAACCACGGCTGCATAAGCGCCATTTTTGTGGCCCGGATGATGAGTGTAGATCAGGAACACACGGAGCTGGGAATAAAATTTTGGATGAAGCCGTCACTCCACTCCCTCGCAAAACTTCAATTCCTCAGCGGTCCCACCGCTCCGACGCGCGCCAGCGTGATTTATGTTCTGTGCGGTTTTTCTAGTTTTCATCAGGGACATGGAAATCTCCCTACCTATCAAGCAAGAAAACACAAGAAAAGCCAAGGCAGAGATTTGTGTACGTGTGTGTGTGTATGTGTGTGTGTGTGTGTGTGTGAGAAGGGATGGGCTCCATGTCGAACAGGATGACCTTGGGAACAGCTTGAACAGCTGCGTGGTCCATCCCTGTAAGAACACCCAGCATCAATCCTCTTATTCATGAAGACAAGACAAGCCCTTAACAGCTCAGCATCGGGGTCAAAAGGTCAAACGGATAACACGGTTAGCTCTCCGAGCGCTCTGCATCTCCCTCACCAACAACCAGGTTTAACACACACACACACTTTAGATGGACATATTGCATGTGTGTATCTCTACACACATGAGTCAGCAATAACGGGTTTGAGTGTTGATTAGTTGGTGACGTCATCGTGTGTTTTTCACGCCAACGCTCTGACGTGCACGGTTTACTGAGGTGAAGTGATTAGCAGCGTAATGCTAACACCCTCACAACTAAAAATCTCTAATGCGCGGAAGCATTTCGGTCTCGACCCGGCTGCTAGAATCAGAAAATAAAGAGTGGTGGGGGCGTGGCCAGACGTCATTGTTGCGGGAAGGGGAGAGAGTCAGGTAAGTGGGAATGGACACACACCTGAGGAGAACGTGGCTAATTAGCATGTGTGTGTCACCGTGAGCTGACTTTATATTCCTCCTTCTCCCAGCTTTACAGCTTATATAACTGACATAAGAACATCCGTTTATATTTTTATGTTTTGTATCTACAGGAATGATGTTTTTAATTAAATATTTATTTTCGTTTTCGTCTTTATCGTTAGTTAGCCCGTGACTAAAACAACCTCTGGAAAAACTTTAGAAGCTGGAAAAAAGTAAGCTAAATAAGAGCCAGTGTGTTTAAGACTCATCACTTTAGAAATAAATAGATCACTCGACTATTAGAATAAAAAGTCGCTGATTGCCGTCCTCGATCTTACACAACGCAACAGGACCCAGCATTTATCCTGGAGAAGCACAGACCTGATACTTGCTCTATTTTTACTCTCTGTGCGGATTTATAAATTTTTGTAATGTTATAGATAAAATACAGAAAATGTGTCAAAGAAGCTACTTCTGAAGTTTATGCAGCATGGAAGTGACCGATCTCGCTTCCCGAAAAATTACGGCTAATTTCAGCCGTTTTAAAGAGATGATTTTATATGTGCTGCGAAAATGGACATTTTTATATTATCTCACTTTAATCATTTAAAATGCTAATTATTCGTATTTCTAAGTATTGATACTAACATTGGTCTAAGTCTCTAGAAGCACATGACCTGTAAAAACTGTTCCAAAAAATCTGTAGTGTCCGTAACCATGTCAAATTCATGTTGCAATATCTTAACAATTTTACATTTTAGTATAAAACACTTTTTTCAGGTTTATGTCTTTTCATGTGAAATCTAAACTGGCAAAGTTTCATCTGAATGACAGTTAAGATCGTTGAAAGATTTGAATAAAAAAAAAAAAAGTTACAGACACTACAGACTTATGTTAAGGGCATTAAATTGTATTTAGCAAATGTGTTTCTGTATATCTAATAAAAAATTTTAATGTGTATGTATATTGACAAAAAAACCAAAGTATGGATCAGGAGATAAGAAGCGTTAAGTATTATGGAAAGTGGTGTTATATGATCCTATCTGGAAATCCACTTCTCCTGGGTGAGACACTGTTTGGCACTGACACCAAAGGTCCTCCATGTGCTGCTGTTTGCTGGCCAACTGTGTTCATTTTTCTGTGGAAATTTAATGACTTTTATTGTTGCTTTTAAGTGCGAGGAATTCAGGGCGGGGCAACGTGATGACGTAACCACAACAACACTGTGAAAAACCGCATCACAACACTCCTCGTGGAGATACGCTATATTCTTAAATTGGTTACAAACACAAATACTGATTTCAAGCTGATGTCTACAAAGGTTTAAAAATAATTAAACAGATTTGGTTGGTACAATAAAAACTAGAGTTTCAAGGGATAGATGGTGTACTGTATATCCGTAATATATTGTATAGAATTCTCTTTAAGTATCATAATATGATTTCTTATGGCCCAGTCTTATTGCTAGTCGGTGCAGTACAATGAGCAGCAATAAACGCATATGATTATCATATCCAATAATACTAGTCTGAATAGTCTGCGTTTAACTGGATTAACTTGGAGACAAACCAGCAAACTGCATTTTCCAACAGCGAGGTTTAAAACTGAGTTTTATTGATATGAAAATAAAACGATTTACATTTACTGCGTTACATTTAAACGATTTCTAACAATAACGCAATAAAACTAAAAGTTGGTGCCACCCATTATTTCACGATTGGCCTCCTGTGATTAAAAAGCAGTTGTACTGAACAATATCTAAAAACAACCAGTTTTACTTACCGCTGTAATGGAATCATGAGTGCAAAACTGCACAGAGTCTAAACGATCCAGAAGAAAAAGAAGGAAAAAAAAACAAGAAGAATGTAGAGCAAAGCCAGCCAGCGGTGTACGATCGCGATCCCGACTCCTGTAAAAGCAGCTCTTTTTAGATGTCAGTGCAATGTTTACAAAAGTATGAAACCTGAAAGGTTACTCGGGTTCACGCCACAAGAAGATCCATTAGATGGAGAAAGCTGGTTAATCCAGCATGACCGTGCTCGCCCGGTTCAAGAGCCAACCGAGGAGGCAGGACGGATCAGAACAGAACAGGACGGAACGGAGGCGTCGGGTAAGACGGACAACGCCGGGATCGATAATCCAAAAAAAGATCAGCAGCAGCGCCAGAGGTTGTACATAAGCAGTCTGGGTCGGCTTCGTCCTGTCTATCTGTCTCGCGCTCTCCTCGAGCGGGACGCCGACGGGGGCAGAGCCGAGCGAGTGTACGAGCGCGAGGGTGCCAGCGCGCTGCACACAAACCCCAGTGAGGCATTAACCAGACGGCTGGCGAGAGGACGAAACGGCTCACCGTCAGCCAGAGGAAGAAAGAGACATGGGTTTAAACATTAACACTGAGTCCGGCTGAGCATTTCAGGGGGGAGAATCAAAGAGGGCAAGAACACACACACACACACACACACACACACACAAGCTGCCTTAGGAGACTGCAGTTCATTTCCTGTAGCTCTCAGAACAGTGTCCAGTGATGCACCTCTGATTCAGGAAGTCTTTTTTAGCACACACACCCACACACACACACCCACACACACACACACCCACACGCACTGGGGGCAGGCTGGAAGTTTCCACTTTGTTGGCGTTTTTTTTATCTTCCTGATCATCTGTTCCCAACACACACTCTAAGAAAAAGACTTCCTGTTTTGCCTCCATTGTCACACTTGTGAGCTGCATGGCTGGACACATCTAACTTTAGACATGTTTGTAAGTGTGTGTGTGTGTGTGGCTGGATGGATGGATGGATGGGGGGGGGCATTTCCTTCATTCAACTCAAGCTCTTTGGTCCCTTGTTTTAAGCAAAACACACACACTCACTGGCACATGGAATGAAAAAATGTTTAAATCAAATGATCTGCATTTGAATCCAAAATCGAAAAGCATCACACACTTGTCTTTAACAATCCTCCTGCTTTGCTTTGGAAAATCAAATCCGTTATTTCCTCCAAATTCTCAAACCCCAAAACATAATCATGCACATCATATTGTTTACATTTTTTTATTAGTTTGTTTGTTTACTGCATCTGCGCAAAAAAAATCTGCTTGCTTACCTCGGTCACTCAGGAGCGTAAACACCGGCGACTGAGCGTCTGCGCAGGCCGCGTGGCCGCATGGCTGCACTGCAGTGTAACGACTCCGGCGCTGCTCCCCCTCCGCTCCAGCAACGTAACGCAACTTACCCTGAACCGCACTGACCGACGCAGGAGGAGGTTTCCTCTCTCCGTAAACACGGCTCCAATATGGCCGCTCTCAGGAAGCCTTGCGCGTTACATAAGTAGGACGTTGAGACGACCACGAGCTACCGTGCGTCTCCCGCCGTCCCGCATCCAGAGACTCGGAAACCGTCACAGTAGCGGCGCGTCACGTCACTTGCCCGGGTGCACGAAAACAGGATAGAGCCTGGCAGACGACGCACCACGGGACCAAGGAGACCTGAAGCGGATGCGGCAAACAATTCCAGTGCAACGTGCAGGCGGGTATTTACCTGTCGAGACGGATTGTTGACGGGAGGAGACGACAAACAAGAGGTGGCGGCGAGCTGTTGCTGTTCTACTTCTATTCAAGTTCCCCCTCTCTCTCTCTCTCTCTCTAACTCGTGCTCGCGCTCTTTCGGGCCAAGCTACAACTCCCTGCTCCAATAACCCCTGACCCACAGGAAGTAGACACAATGGACTGAAAATAACGAGAGAGAGAGAGAGAGAGAGAGAGAGAGAGAGAGAGAGCGCGAAAAAGGGCCAGGCCACCTCCTCTCTCCTGCCATGTTCCTCTCCTTCCAGCACAACAACACTCGCACAACTGCGGTCATCCCCCAAAAATATTTTCCATCCGATAACTCGGCCTCATTCCACACATTCCCTCTGTGATCTCCAGACTCCACCCGCACCAAGCCCGCTTCCATGAATACACACACACACACACACACACACACACACACATATTGCAACTACTCATACTTCCAGCATGGTGTGATAAAAATGTATCTCAATAAAGAAGTCAAACCGCTGAACACAAGCAGGACGGATTAGCATCGCCATCTTGTGACCTTTGACCCCAATCAGAAACCTTGCAAATCCTTCACTCACAACGTTTGTTTATTTGTTTACATTCGCTCACGATCAGGAGAGACAATTTTCTGAGAACACTCGACCCCAAACTCTGGTTCATTCTTTAATCAGTGTGAACACAAACGTTCTGTGCTCGGGAACCGTACCCGAGTCTGCCTAAAGAGGTGGTGTCGAGAATGATGCATACGGATACAGAAGTCAATCGTATCTGAACACGGAAGTAGATCGCTGTTTAGACATGAGGTCATCAGCGCTGCCGGACTCATTGGAAAGATGAGATTTCACAAACCAAGTAGGTGCATACTGCCACCTGCTGTTTCGGAGAGTGATAATACGCAAGCGTACCCGCTTTGGACACACAGAATGAACACATTAAGCGAGAGGAGGGGGGAAAAAAAAGGAAATAAAAATAGAAACCGGGTGGAAAGGACGCAAGATCTCAGTCTGTGAGGACGCGCAGTGCAAAAGGAGCGTAATTCAATCTCAGCCCAGTGCTAATCACACTAAATCACATTCGCTGCACAACCCAGGACTGAAGTGGGACAAATCTAATTGTGCCTCTATGACTAAGGAAGAGACGTGACCGTGCAGGAAATGGAGCTCGGTGCTAAGGAGAGATAAGCAAGCGCACATCATGCAGCATCCTTGACACACTTCTCCTGCCGCGATTAGATAAGCGCAGAACGATAGCGCGGCGGCTGAAGGGAAACTTTTGAAGCTGCTGACGTCTCTGTCATTTGGGGGTGGGACAGGTGCGGCAGGAGAAAGAGAAAAGAGAGTGACGTGACCTTGAGGAGACGCGGCTCAGCGGTGTAGAGGAGAAGAGAGCAGAGTTTGTTTGGATTGGGCGAGTGATCTGAGAGCTGGCACATCCAAACCAATAATGCACAGTTTATTTCTCGAATATTGGACTTTTTAACCTGAGCAAGCTCCATGTTGCTTAAAACCTTACTTGTTTATACAGGTGGCAGCAACCTGGCCCTCGTTCCTTCTGCTCAACTCCTGGACCCCTCAGCAAATGGACATTTTTCTTTTCCTCTTAAACTATTTTTCCATACTTAACCCGGGTCTCTGTACGCTAACCACTTATTCGCTCGCGTTATACGCAGCTTTGTTTTGGCATTCCTCTCCAGCTCAGCCTTCCCTAGAGAAAGACCGTTATACCCCTTGCCTGGTGTGTCCCAGCTGCTCTTTCCATACACCGATGGAATGCGTGTCCACCTCATCCACGGATTCCTCCGGCCATGAGACACTCGAACCTTCTTCCAGAGCACAGCGTCAAAACTTTACAACTTTTATTCCCTTCATGGTATACAGTATGTTTGTGTTTATCTAGTCTTAATCGTTACTTACAAAGACATCTCTCTCTCTCTCTCTCTCTCTCACACACAATCACAAGCAGCCATACACACCCCGGAGTAATGTTCCCGCCGCGAAATCAAAGCGACAGAGCATAAATCAGTCGTTAGAGTTTTCCCTTGTTGCGCTGCGGTAGGAACAAGGTCACCGATCGATAGCTCTTAACCAGGAGTGTGTCCGGGTTTCGCTCGGGCTCCCGGCTCGCCGGTGTTTACAGTCTGCAGCGCTTACGTAGAAACAACTTCTCAAAATAACCGCTGAGTGTCGCAGAGCTCAGAGCCGCGGGTTCGTTACAAAGGCCGTCCAAAGGTCAAGAATTACGTCCAAGAGCCGGGACGGATCGAGTCATCTGACCAGGATAGAATAATGCCATTTGAAGACGGCTGTGAAATCACTCACACACGACTCTCACTCTGCCGTCATCTTTTATGTGTGCCTCCTCTACTTTCTTCCCTGGTAGAAAAAGGTCAGCAGTGTTGTACTCTGTTCCGTATGAGAGTCTTCACTCCACTCCTCCCTTTTTTTGCTCAACAAGTCACATGCCTTCGTCAAAGCTATGGCATTCGCATTCAACACATTCCTCCGGCCTGACTCGTTTCTGTCCGCATGAGTGGAGCTCTGCCTCGCTGAAACTGCAAACAGTCCGACTTTGTTTACAGCGCTTGGGGTGCCGTAGGTTATCGCAAGGGCCAGTCCGGACACCTAGGGGTACGGACCGAACAACACCAGGCCTTCCTGTCACGTGGAGGAATATGACTTACCACAGTACAACAAAATAAACAATCTTTACCGTATAACGCAGAGAAACCCTTAGCAAAACCGCTTGGACTTCCGGAGTGAAATTCGAAGCGAACTGTCGATGGCCTTCGTGTGACTCAACACCTTCGGCTAGCACTCGCTCACCTGAACTCGCAGTCATGCGGAAAAACAGCAGTTGGTCCGGTTCGGTTATAAAGTAAAGTAAACTCGGGGATGCACACTGACCTTGAGTCTTGCCTGGATGTTGAGCGGTTGTTTTCGGAGCGGATCTTCAGAGCGGATCTTGAGAGCGGACCGATATCGAGGAAGAATCCAGAACAGAAAGAAAAGGGCGATCGGAAGAGCTCGCAAAGTTGCAGCAGCAGATAGAGGCAAGTCTTCCTTGGAAGTGTGTTTCTCTTTCTATTTCTATGCAATCGCACACATGCAGACGGTATCGGCATTGGCGTGGTATCTGTGTTGGCATGGAGCCAGGCTGTGGCTATCGAGTCATGCTGTGCAAAAGCCCTGGATTCCAATCAAGACTGTCACACGGGACAACTGCTAAGAGCTCTCTCTCTCTCTGTCTGGTCACGGGAGAGACCCGACCTAAACAACCTCACGTTAACTTGAGGAATTACACGGGGCAGCGGCAGCCTTTCACAACTTGCCCCTAGTCCGTCTCCTCCTACACACACTGCTGGAAAAAAAAAAAAAGAGTCCATGTCCACTAATGCTACGTTTGATATTTTCAAAATGTTTTTAAAATTGTTTGTTTTTCTTCCACCTTAAAGCATGACTGCACACAGACGGAAATCCATCCAGCTTCCGTTCTGTCCATCAAATATAACACGGATAAATGGACGACTTGATATTATGTGGAATTAACTTCGTCCAACAAACTACTGACGCTTTGTTACATCATCACTGAATATCACAAGCAACACAAGTGCAACGTTCATTGTTCCTGAAGGATCAAAGCTGAAGTCCCATAAATCCATATATTTTATATACATAAATAAAAGAAAGGGTTTGTCTGTACGTTGGTCAGAACTCACTCTTTCAATGATATCTTTAAATTTCATACATTAGAGCAACTGAAAACAGTCTCAGAAAAAAAGAAATTCAGTAAAAACTGAATATTTTGACTGGGATTAATTGATATTTTCACTTTGTCTGAAGTAACAGCGCTGAAGTGGTATAAGTGAATTTTAACATGCTGGAGTCGTTTTAAGACAAAACTTCATCTTTATCTGATCGACTTTTTCCATTTCTCATCTGTGATTCTCTCTCCGATTACCGAACAGGGAGTGTATTTGTCTGAGCACCAAAGAAGGACAACTTAGTGTAAACAAGGCGTCAGATACTCAACCTTACAGAATGTCATTTCTGTCTATTAATAAGTTAGACAGAGAGTTCTGCTGTACAGAAACACACACGGACGTGGACTATATATATATATATATATAAATAAACCTGTAGCCTTCCCATATACTCCTGGTTATCATTCGCTCTAAGCAACCTGAAAAGTGTTTAAACACATAAATAAATATAATAGAGTTTATTTAGTGTGCCAGTGATGATGCAGCAATGCAACACATCAAAGCACCATCATGGAATGAGATTTGCAGTCCGAGTACCTGTTTGAGACAGAACACTAAAAAAAAAAAATAATAATCAACTGGCCCTGGACCTGCTTTAATGCACATCTGGCTCATATTTTCACAGCATGCTCGAACTCTAAGGTAAAGGCAAACCCTGCGCCTGAAACGGTCCTCATTCCAAACAAAAGAAAGGAAGCGAGTGAAGCGTGGTGAGAGTGAGTGTGTGTGTGCGCGCTCGCGTTGTGTAGCCATCTGGTAGCCATCAGTAAAAGCAGAGGAAGTGATCTCCGTGCCGCTCTTGGACACCGGAGAGCATTGGAGAGAGGTTTCTGCTGCATGGCTATGCGAGAGGCACAAAAGGGTTGAAAGATGGAACGGGAATGTAAGAAGAGTGTGAGTGTGTGTGTGTGTGTGTGTGTGTGTGTGTGTGTATGTGTGTGTGTAAGAGAGAAACAGGAGGAGAAAATGCACCCTTGTAGGTTCAAATTCCACTCCACTCCAGCATGCTGTTATACATGTTTATACACAGTATATACAGTTATGGGCAAAAGTGTTGAGATCAAAGAGAAACTAATTGTTTTAATAACATTCTCAATTTATTTTTAAAGAATGGCAATTAAAATAGTAAGAATAACTTGTTTATTATTATTATTATTATTACGAAACACGCACACAGACCCGAAGCGGGACTCGAACCTGTACCCTGTAGGTGCAAAGGGTCAGTGCTGTCCATTACGCCACCGTGCCACCTGCTTCCTGAAGATCATGTACAGAAAGTCCCGGCCACGTATACGTGTTCCATCCATTAATTAACCAGCTGATCCTAATTAGCGCTGACAGATGAGAACTAATTAGTGACATCTGTTTTGTGCACAGCGAGACACGTGTCCTAATACTTTTGGCCAGCACTGTACAGAACCTCCGAGGCAGAAAGAAATGAATCGCTGTTCAGGTGCAACATTAAGTCAGGTTATTATTACTAATTATATATAATAGAGTTTCTAGAGAAAAGCAAATCTAGGGAAGAGTGCAAAAAAAAAAAAAAAAATTAAGCAACGTGTAATCATGAGCGACACACACAAAAAAAAATCTGTGAAAAGTCATATGCGAGTCACATGTCTAATACAATTTAAGAAAAGAAGAAGAAGAAGAAGAAGAAGAAGAGATCCCCCTGCTGCCCAAGTTCATAGCTCTCTCTTTGACCTTATCTTATCAGGCAGTGGGAACGAGCTCGGCTGAGCAAATTTCCCAGCACATAAAAGAACGTGTGTTTACAAACCGCAGCAGCAGGTAGACCTTTTAACCAGATGACGCTGCGCAAACAGGCGCTGCGTATTCAATGAGGAACTCGCTCTTCCTGTAGCGTACTGTGGATGTGCTTTTATAACGAAGTGGATGAGATCGGCTCTCCGATGCAGACACTGGTGCCGGGGATGGATCCGATAATGTTATGCTACTCGTACTTGCTAACAAGCACTATGTGACATCAGCCTGCTGCCTGCTGGGACGTTAACGGACAAAAGGTTCACAGGCTGTATTTACTAAGCGTCTCAGAGTAGGAAATTTCTCCTAAGTGGCCAAAATTCTCAGAGTGATGCAATTTTGGTCCTACTTTTAGGAGTAGGAGTAAGAGCAATGATTCAACATTCTTAAAATAGGAAAATCACTCCAAAACTGGTCATGAGTAGCGAGGAAATAGTATCCAGGCAGAGACGCACACGGAGGACAGACGGATTAGTAGTGTGATACTTTTTGTGACGAATCATTTTGCTTACTGTCTCAGCAGGAGACGGATATTCTAAAAAAAAAATTTATGCAGATTTGAAACAGTAAAGATTTGGGTTCGTCACAGCCAACAATGTCAGAAATAATAAATCAAACTTTACTTTTACAGAACCACAGATCATGCGCAGATTCATACATTTCCCATCATGCAGCATAAAATCAACAAAATAAATAAAAAAAAACAAGCTGCATTCACATGCATCACTTGTTTCTATAGAAATACACATTAAAATAATCGTCCTGAGCAGCGACAGAAGGGTTTATGTGAACTAAAAACATGATCACAGCACCAACACTCAAGTGGTTATAAATGAAACATCACTGACTTAATATATACAGCACATTTACTATTATTGTTAAATATATTTATCTAAAATTATTTGAGCGTGTACACAACTGTTTTGTTCAGAGCAGCACTTCATCACACTTCTCCTCGAGATACCTGCAGCAATCTGACGCATGGCACTTTTTTATAAAACAACTTTTATATCCTACACTGAGATAGGAATATTTTCAGTCCTAAATTAACTTTGAGCGGAATTCCTAGGAGTGAATCTGGGAATCCTGGGACGAGCTCGTGTCTTAAAATGAAAAATCAAAACTCAGGCTGCAAACTGCTCAGAGGAAAAGAATACACTTCTTTATAGAGCGAGCAGAACGTAGATAGCAGGATCACTAAAACCAAGACTGATAGAAAGAACTGCATCATTACAAAGGAAAAGGAAAGAAAAAAAAAAAACAACAACAACAACAACGAGTTCGAATCCCACCTCCTGTGTGCGCGTGTGTGTGTGTGCGTGTGCGTTTCCTCAAGGGGCTTCGGGTTAATCCAAACAAAAAAAGCAAGAAAAAGAAGAGTAAGGAAAAAAAAGAAAGAAATTAATTTATTAAAATTAGTTAAATGAAGAGTGAGAAAAAAGAAAAAACAAAAGTAAAAATGACAAAAGACTGTGAAGAGAAAAGAAAGAAAGAAAGAAAGAAAGAAAGAAAGAAAGAAAGAAAGGAAACAGAAAAAGTGAGTGGCTCAAAGAAAGAAAGAGCAAAGAAAAAAAAGAAAAAGTAAAAATCAATAAAAGAAAAGAAAGAAACCATGAGAAGAAGAAAAGAGAACGAGAAGCTTGAACCTAAAAAATGGAAAACAGAACAAAAGAAACAAACAACAAAGAAAGAAAGAGTGAAAAAGAAAGAAAGAACGAACATGGAGAAAAATAGAAAAGGAAAACAGAATGAAAGTAAAGAAAAAGTGAGAGTGGATGAAAGAAAGAATGAAGAATAAACAAAAGAATGAAACAGAAGACAAAAAAAAAATAACAGAAAAATAAAGATCAGAAGCCACGAGTAATAAAAATAAAACTATAACCAAAACACATCCAAGATATTGAACTGTGCGCCCGTGTGTGTGTGTGTGTGTGTGTGTGTGTGTGTGTGTGTGTGTGTGTGTGAACCTGAGAAATGAACTGACTGCTCTGGAACTTTACAGCAAATAAACACAGAGGGCAGATCAGTAACGTGTGTGTGTGTGTGTGTGTGTGTGTGTGTGTGTGTGTGTGTGTGTGTGTGTGTGTGTGTGTGTGTGTGTGTGTGTGAGAGAGAGAGAAACAGGAAGAGAGCAGACGCTGCAGTTGGAGGCCCTCTGGAGAGTACTGTGTGTGTGTGTGTGTGTGTGTGTGTGTGTTATGGCCTCTGAGGTCAGTTGCTCACAAACGCAATCCAAATGCACCAATAAAACCAAAATCAACCGCAGAAGCACACACACACACACACACACACACCTATGCAACAGCAACCTGACAGAAAGCTGAGCAAGATCTCCACACACACACACACACACACACACACACACACTTTCCCACCGAGGCTAAGGTATTTCCACGAGGCCTCCAGATGAGTGCCGGCGGTAGCGCGGTGTCCGCTGTAGCCGCGGTCCTGGCCGTGTGTGACTGAGGTCACGCTGCTGTTTATCTGGAGCGAGATCGAGTTCCTGCTTTATGTAAACAACAGGACGCGAGAAATCTGCAGACGCTCAGCGAAAGTGGCCCATGCGGGCGTGCGGGCGTATTAACTTCTGTAACCGGTATCCTGGGCACACGGGACGGTCTTTATACAACACACTCCCCAGTGGTGGACGGTACGGTACCGCGGTGCCCCACATACGGACGCCACGCCTCGCAGATTTTCACCTTAAGAACTGAAATTCTGCAAGAAGTTTGGCGTACGAAGCATCTTCGGCCGAGCGAGCGAGCGGGAGACGCAGAGACGCCCAAAACTTGTTTTTTGCGTCGGTGGAAAGCCAAGCGTAGAGAGTTTACACATTTAGTGTTTCATTCTGGGCAAGATTTAGTGACGACACAGAGACCCAAAATTGTTAGCAAGATGAAGAGGGAGCCGCGTTCAGGTTGGTTTTTGAAGCAGCCGGTGCCGAGAGGAATCATAAATTAATGTGAAGGGAAGTTTAATGTCGGTCATGTTTTACTTCATTTACATGCAAAAACTGCAGTGAGACAGACAGACAGACAGACAGACAGACAGACAGACAGACAGACAGACAGACAGACAGACGAATCTTATCCAGACTGGAAAACACTGACGTCCGATCGCTCGCTGACTTTTTGTCCAAACTTTTCACTTCCAACTTCAAGTTGGCTTTTGTTGTTTTATTATTATTTCAAAAGTTTGCTTTTTATTTTGTAGTATTCTTAATTGCAATACAATGGTACACACTTCAGTACACAGTGACCCGGGACTGAGGTGCTGCCGTGCAACAACTAACTAAGACACCTGAATATCTGACTGATGGACAACAGATTAAAATCATAACGAAACTCTCCAGAACCGAAACAAAAGACAGGAAGAGACAAAACAAAGTCCTCATCAGTTCATCCACACACCAGATGCATTTCGTCTCGACCTCGGCGTGTCGGCTTTACGTCAGCACGTTACTGCAGGCGAAAAGGAAGAAAAGAGGAAAAAAGAAGAAAAAAAAAAAAGGCTCAACCCATCACGAGTGCTAAGGACAATCATGTTAGAAGGAAGTGAAAACACATGTGGAAAACCCAGTGTGTGTGTGTGTGTGTGTGTGTGTGTGTGTGTGTGTGTGTGTGTGTGTGTGTGTGTGAGAGACACAGAAGCTGAGACACACACACACACACACACACGCGTATCAGAATCAGAGAGTAAGAATCAGTTTTACCCGCGTAGTGAACGGCCTGATGTGAAGCGGCTCGTCTCTACTGTATGTAACTGGGTTCGGGTACAAACACGCAGACAATAAACAAAACCGAAGACTAGAGACGCCGAGCCGAGGAGGACATCAGAGGACATGTCCTGGTGTCCGTCTTAAAAATACTCGAAGGAAAGAAATGCAGATGAGGTTAGAAATGATCAAAAGAAAGAAAAATAGATAAATAATTTACTTATTTAAGTCAAATAAAGAAGGAATAAAGAAGAAAAGAAGGAAAGCATAAATTTAAGAAATAAAAACAGTCAAAATAAATAAAGAAAAAACAAACTAAATAATTTAAAGAAGAAAAAAAAAGAAGAATCAAAGATAAAGAAGCAGAAAAACCTAATGAGCTCCTTCGAGTAATGAGCCAAAGGAAAGAAAGAAAAAAACAACAACAGGTGAACGCAAGCAAGAAAAGGTTGACGGAAGGAAAGAAAAGGACACAAGAAAAAGAAGAAAAGTCAAAAGAAACAAAACAGAAGGCAAGAAATTAACTATTTAAAAAAAAGAAAAAAAAAACAGAAGAAAAAGTAAGAAAGGACGAGTGTGAAGAAGGAAAGAAATCAACAGTCAGAAGGAAAGCAGCAGTGAAATGAAATAGAGAAGGAAAGAGACAGCAGGAGTCTTCAGGCTGCAGTTTAACGCCGAGTGCGAGGACACGAGACGCTCGTGTGTCTTTAGTTGTAAGAGACGGTTAATAATTTATTATGAGGAGAATCCATTACAGACACAACACGACTTACTGAGATGGAGCGGGACAGAGAGAGAGAGAGAGACTGAGAGAGAGAGAGAGACAGAGAGAGAGAGAGAGAGAGAGAGACACGGAGAGAGAGACAGGGGGAGAGAGACAGGGGGAGAGAGAGAGAGAGAGAGAGAGAGAGAGAGAGACACGGAGAGAGAGACACAGAGAGAGAGACAGGGGGGGAGAGAGAGAGAGAGAGAGAGAGAGAGAGAGAGAGAGAGAGTTTAGTGAAATGCAGCATTAATGTGAACAAAAAGGAAATGAAAGCAGTGTGTCGAAATCAATTAACGATGAGACGTTTCTGATCAGTCGTGAGCTGATGAACACGAGCGCAGAGTGTGTGTGAGTGTGTGTGTGTGGTTCGCGTACCTGAGTTAGATTTAATTAAATCCAACAGGAGTAAATAAACGCACTATAATGAGGAAGTCGTTCCCTGTGTGTGTGTGTGTGTGTGTGTGTGTGTGTGTGTGTGTGTGTGTGTGTGAGTAATGGCAGCGTGAGCGCTGGAGGACGTGAGTGTGTTAAGCGCGGCCGGTAGCTCGCCGAGACGCATCAAGGGGAAAAAGGAACTCTGTATGAAGACAACTCCAGCTGCAGCCTGTTGTAGGTTTATACACACACACACACACACACACACACACACACACACAGAGGCCATCCTTCCGTCTCTCAGCACGGCCATCTCCTCTTTCCCTGGTGCATCGTGGGAAAGTTGAACAGGGCTGGAAGTCCAGGTTCCTCTCGGCACGTGAGCTCAGTCTATTAAAGATAATGTGTTTTTTGTTTTTTTGAGTTTTAAAATACATCAAAGATGCCCGAGAGAGCGAAGCTAACACAGCCACTGGGACCAGGACAGATGACATACATGTGTGTGTGTGTGTGTGGCTGTATAAGGAGTTCCAGTGAGAGGAAAATGATCCCATCATGTCAACAAGACTTCATTTCTGATTATCATTTTTAAATTAAACTACACAGGACGAGCCGCTTCGCCACATCACTGCACAACCACTACAGCATTACTGAGAGAAACACACGAGCCCGTGTATATATGTATATATATATATATATGTGTGTGTGTGTGTGTGTGTGTGTGTGTGTGTGTGTGTGTGTGTGTGTGTGTGTATGTAATATATATATATATACAGTGGTGTGAAAAACTATTTGCCCCCCTCCTGATTTCTTATTCTTTTGCATGTTTGTCACACAAAATGTTTCTGATCATCAAACACATTTAACTATTAGTCAAAGATAACACAAGTAAACACAAAATGCAGTTTTTAAATGAGGGGTTTTATTATTTAGGGAGAAAAAAAAAATCCAAACCTACATGGCCCTGTGTGAAAAAGTAATTGCCCCCTGAACCTAATAACTGGTTGGGCCACCCTTAGCAGCAATAACTGCAATCAAGCGTTTGCGATAACTTGCAACGAGTCTTTTACAGCGCTCTGGAGGAATTTTGGCCCACTCATCTTTGCAGAATTGTTGTAATTCAGCTTTATTTGAGGGTTTTCTAGCATGAACCGCCTTTTTAAGGTCATGCCACAACATCTCAATAGGATTCAGGTCAGGACTTTGACTAGGCCACTCCAAAGTCTTCATTTTGTTTTTCTTCAGCCATTCAGAGGTGGATTTGCTGGTGTGTTTTGGGTCATTGTCCTGCTGCAGCCCCCAAGATCGCTTCAGCTTGAGTTGACGAACAGATGGCCGGACATTCTCCTTCAGGATTTTTTGGTAGACAGTAGAATTCATGGTTCCATCTATCACAGCAAGCCTTCCAGGTCCTGAAGCAGCAAAACAACCCCAGACCATCACACTACCACCACCATATTTTACTGTTGGTATGATGTTCTTTTTCTGAAATGCTGTGTTACTTTTACACCAGATGTAACGGGACACGCACCTTCCAAAAAGTTCAACTTTTGTCTCGTTGGTCCACAAGGTATTTTCCCAAAAGTCTTGGCAATCATTGAGATGTTTTTTAGCAAAATTGAGACGAGCCTTAATGTTCTTTTTGCTTAAAAGTGGTTTGCGCCTTGGAAATCTGCCATGCAGGCCGTTTTTGCCCAGTCTCTTTCTTATGGTGGAGTCGTGAACACTGACCTTAATTGAGGCAAGTGAGGCCTGCAGTTCTTTAGATGTTGTCCTGGGGTCTTTTGTGGCCTCTCGGATGAGTCGTCTCTGCGCTCTTGGGGTAATTTCGGTCGGCCGGCCACTCCTGGGAAGGTTCACCACTGTTCCATGTTTTTGCCATTTGTGGATAATGGCTCTCACTGTGGTTCGCTGGAGTCCCAAAGCTTTAGAAATGGCTTTATAACCTTTACCAGACTGATAGATCTCAATTACTTTTGTTCTCATTTGTTCCTGAATTTCTTTGGATCTTGGCATGATGTCTAGCTTTTGAGGTGCTTTTGGTCTACTTCTCTGTGTCAGGTAGCTCCTATTTAAGTGATTTCTTGATTGAAACAGGTGTGGCAGTAATCAGGCCTGGGGGTGACTACAGAAATTGAACTCAGGTGTGATAAACCACAGTTAAGTTATTTTTTAACAAGGGGGGCAATCACTTTTTCACACAGGGCCATGTAGATTTGGAGTTTTTTTTCTCCCTTAATAACATAAACCTTCATTTAAAAACTGCATTTTGTGTTCAATTATGTTATCTTTGACTAATAGTTAACGGTTTTTGATGAGCAGAAACATTTAAGTGTGACAAACATGCAAAAGAATAAGAAATCAGGAGGGGGGCAAATAGTTTTTCACACCACTGTATATATATATATATATATATATATATATATATATATATATATATATATATGTAATTATTTTTTTTATTCAAGGCTGAGTGAGAGTGACGGTGTACAAGACGGTATCAAAATTTTTACGATTAGCCCCGAGTTTTTTTTTTTCCATCAGTTGCCTTAAATCCTGGCAGACGTTCCGGCCTCTGGAGACGAATTCTCAATGTACGATGCATCGGATGTCGAAAACGGCGATGAGCACGCACTCGGTCGGGCTGCGGACCTGCCACGCCTCTTTTCCCGGTCGTGGAGACGACGAGCTCTCCCGCTGTGTCGCTTCGTGTCAGGGTCGTACACTCGGGTTTCGTCACGGGTAACGATCCTCTAATCCTTTATTGCACGCTGGCAATTACAGAAAGGCTTACGGTGATGAGACTTTTCCAAGACATTTCCACATGTTTGGGACATTGAAGGAGTTCCTGGGAGGCCGGCGTTTCAGACATGAAATCAGGCAGTCCGGTGAGAAAACTTTCTACCTTGATGTCGAGCACCAAGCACTACTGAGACACTGCGATACGTGCATCAGTGCATCTCTCAGAACTGTTATTCTGTACCATCAAAAGTCCCGGTTGGACTCGAACACCCCGTGTATGAGACAATCAGCACCAGCTAATGCTTTCTACCCCCCCCAACTTCTAACACACTTCCTCCAACTAGGAAAAGCCAAAACATCCTTTGAACTTTTAATCAAAGCCACGTACAAAATCAAAATCATTTGCGAACCGACTTCTGCGTCCTGCGACAGTGAAGGAAAACTAATAGTCTGGATGCAAAAGTTCTTGCCTTATTGAGTATAAACGGTAAAAAAAAAAAACGAGAACAATCCGGTCTGAGTGCGACAGCAAAGGTTTATTTCCAAATAACAGCAGGAGCAGAGATTAAAGAGAGTTCGCTCCTGAGTATTTGTGAAACACATCCGAGTACACTCGCTGGAATTAATTGTGCATGCATGCACGGGTACCAAGGGTTAATAACCGGACTCGAAACCAAATAAACGTGGAATTCGAGAGTAAAGTCACAAATCTGCACGTCAGGTTTCACTGCCTCGCCCCTGTGTGCAGAGAGAGAGAGAGAGAGAGAGAGAGAGAGAGAGAGAGAGAGGGAGAGAGAGAGAGAGAGGGAGAAGCTGCACACACTTTGGGAACGAAGGTATAAAAAAAGAGGAAGTTTTAAAACCGAAGACTGCTGGGAAAACAAAAATCTGAATTGGATCGGAGGAGTGACATCAGGACGAGTCGAGCCGGAACGAGTGTTGAAATATTCCACATTTCAACAAGCTGTAAAAGTAGAGTGAAGTAAGCGGCCTTCGACACTCGTATATCACCGATAGAAAGCAGCACGAGTTGCCATGGCTGCACGGTGTGTGTGTGTGTGTGTGTGTGTGTGTGTGTGTGTTTGGGGGAAAAAAAGCTCATATTGAAGCGGTGTGCACGCACTTTGAGCCCTGCGCTGAACGCCGAGCACTTTCAGCAAGCGCGACACACACAGTCAGCTGTACAGCCGAGCTCTTGATTCGCCGCCAGACAGCCGGGAACACGGCAGACTTTTGACCCTCGTCTCGGCTCAAAGCTCTGCACAGCTTGAAGCAGGAGGGCCGGGAATTTGGGCTCGGTGCCCACACTGAAACATTCTCATGTCAGGCCTGCGGATTATATTTCTGTCTCGAGGAGGAAGTTGTCGGTTTGGAGGGAAGAGAAATGAGTGGGTCTGGTTTTCGGGAACGTTCACGCGCTCGCTCGAGTGTCACAGCAGGTAGAATTTATTACAGGACCGCAAAAAGCGCTCGGTAAAGTCGGGGGGAATCCGTGGGCGTCGCCTCGCACCTCATTGCTCAGAGAGAAAGAAATGGTTTGAAGCTTAATAAATTCAGAGCAAATGAAAATGTGGTGCCAGACTCGTACTGCACCACACGTCCTTTATAGACAAACAAACACACTGCGGAGCTTTTTATCCCGATCGCGTGGACAAGGTGTCAAATTGGCGCGGATGATATTAGCCATTCCCACGTCCTCTATTTCCACTGCAGACGTTCAGGAACTGGAAATGCAAACAGTCCCATAAAACAGCTTCTACATTTATAGGACGTTGTTCTCCCAGAGAGAGAACAGTGTGTAAATCATACTTGTGCGAATATGTTCATGCAAAAACACCAGAAAACCTTTGGGATTTTTTTTTTTTTTTTTTTTTTATAAACAACTCCAGGAGGAAATAAAAAGCTCTGGTGAGACCGTCTCTCATATTTCTGACTCATCGGGAGACCTTTACTGTTCCAGCCTAATGGCTGTCATTTTAACTCTGTATAAAGTATAACCGCCTGCTTTAAAATCCTGCTGAACAATGCCCTTCGACCTCTGCTTCAAGGTCGACTTTTTCTTTTAATTTTCTCGGAAAAAAAAAAAAGATGAAATCCTCACCCTTGATATGCACATTACGCTTTATTTTTTTCTCTTTTAGACAGAATCCGTGACTAATAACTGCTGATTAATTTCCTATAAAAGCATGCTCTGAAACCTTTTACTCTTCTCACTTATAAACGTGGAACGACGCAGCTCCTCCGATCGTTTACTGTAAAGTGAAAACCTAACACTTATATCACCGAATCCAACACTGACACTGGAGACTCCTTACGAATACATGAATATGTTATGGAAACACTAACAAACAGCGCAACCGTCATCTTATCATATAATAACCCGCCGATAAAGAAACTCCAGACACCTTCTGATCGATCACGGACGCCACACTGATGCTCGGAGGATTTCTATTAAATCCTAGAAGCAGAATAAAGGCCTGGTTTAATGGAAAAACTTCCAGAGTCTCACACACACACACACACACACACACACACACACACACACACATCACCACCTCCTCCTCACACGGGTCATGCAAACTCATCCAGATAAACAACACGCAGCACCTCCGGTTGAAATCTGAAGTCTGATTAAGAGCTCAGACTCACGCAGGCAAGACGATATTAGATAACAGACTCAACGTGTCCTGATACACGGGGTGGATAAAAATATAGCCATCACGACCCCTGAAGGCTTCACACACACAAATACACACACGCGCTTGTAATGCGGAACAGTAGAGCTGCGCTCTGAAAAATCCCAACGCGAAAAACTCTCCGTAATATTTAAATAGATTTTAAAAAATATTAAATAAATATCTATTTTTTTTTGTAATGTCCATCCATCCACATGTCCATCTTCTTCTTTCTTCATGTCCTCTCTCACTGCATCCACCAATCACCTCTTTGGTCGTCCTCTAGACCTCCTGCCTGACAGGTCCAACCTCAACATCCTTCGACAGATACATACACAATCGCTCCTCTGAACATGTCCAAACCACCTCAATCTGGCCTCTCCAAAACATCTAACATGGGTTGTCCCTCTGATGGACTCGTTCTTGATCCTGTCCATCATCCTTCAGCTCTTCCTCTCAGCTCTGTGCCACTTCAGTGCCTCGAAGCCGTAGGCCATCGCTGGTCTCACTACTGTCTTCTACCTCTTTCCTTTCATTCTCACTGACACTACACACCTGACACTTTTCTCCACCCGTCCCAACCTGCCTGCACAGGCCTCCTAACCTCCTTTCCTCATGTCCATCCATCTATCCATTCAACCATCCATTAATTAATTTATCTATCCATCCATCCATATATCCATTTACACCTTCCTCTATCCTTCCACCTTATTTTAATCCACCTATCCACCTACCTATCTATCTTCTCTATCCGCCTAATAATGCATCAGTCTGAATATTATATAGTCATATGTCCAAAACCAACATGGTCCTATAAATTAATAGATTTTTATTTAAAAGTTATTATTATTTTTAGTGTATTACTGAAACCGTCCTTCAAACCGATGACTAACGGGAAGAAGAAGAAGAAGAAAAAAAAAAAGACCAGACAAAACACGACTTTGTTGCAGAAATCAGTGGCATTTAAAAAGCAGAGAGACACCAGACCAGGAGAGTCGAGCAGTTAACACACAGATGAGATCCGGTAAGAAAGCTCGAGCTTGTCGATCAGCAGCGGATTTGGTCATCGCTTAACAGCAAAGTGAGCGAGGATTGATTTCATTACAGGTTAAAGATGATGTATTAGATGGAGGTGGGGGGAGGGGGGGGTGGTGGAGGATCCTCATTTTTTTTTTTTTCCCCCAACTTGATGATCGGAACGATCTCATGCAGAGTTTTCTGTAAAGCACGTTTCTGTAAATGCTGACTATGCCTTTATCATTTTTCCGCATTTCTGCTGATTCTCATGTTGCATTAAGGAATCACATTTGTGCACTTAGTTGCGGTTGAGGAAAGAAGAAAAAAAGGAAACGTGTCATTTAAAACACGAGGATTTAAGATTGACTTCGGGGATAAAGCTTCACGGTTCTCAAAATCGAGATATTTCTCTATAACTTCTTGCGTAAGAGAATAAAAGGAGGAGAAAAAGTGCTGCTACAAGATCAGGTTGGAGAATTCAGCACTTTGGGAGAGCTTTGAAGGAAGATGACGGACTGAAGGCAGGTAGATATAAAGTATATTACTGCTGATTCGAAAACGTGAAGAAATGAATCACAGCGGAAGTAAGAAAGTAGTGGGGGGAAGAAAAAAAAAATATGTGCTGGGTCATCACCGTGTTTCAAGATCTGAGATATTTGGGGTGAATTAGAATTAAACGCAAAATAATATGGAATGTACAGATATTTCTGCTGATTCGTTACAGCCTTGGCTCGGCATTTTAGAAGATTCTGATGATGAAGAGGATAAACAAAACGTGCTCGCCCTTCATCATGTGCCAGTATCACGAGCACTTTGGGATTCATGTGTGTGTGTGTGTGTGTGTGTGTGTGTGTGGGGGAAAATGCATACATTTTTGCTGATTCGTACATCATTGCTTTAGCATTTAGAAGGTTTTGATGATGATGAAGAAGTAAAAACGTGCTTGTTCTTCATCAGGTTTGTGCATCACCAGCATTATGGGACTCATTTGTGTGTGTGGAGACGAAAAAGAGCCCAAAAACAGCCCAGTGTTCTGCTCTCCCACATGACGCCGCGTAGGAACCGAGGAGCTCAAATACAGCTTTTATTTTTAGACGAAAGAATGCAAAGTGTCAAACTAATGATGTGTTTATGAAAAACAGCATTGTCCCAGAATAGCAAAGCACCCGTGTTGACAAGTAAACACACACACACACACACACATATATACACACACACACCCTGGGCAGGTTCGGGGAGAAGGAATGTCACCAGCATATCCTCCAGACTGCATTGTTATTTATTAGAAAGCGGCCATTTGCAAGTCATTTGAATAGAATTGAGATTCTCTCTCTCTCTCTCTCTCTCTCTCTCTCTTGTACTTACATAACGGCGCAACTTTTTTTCCGGTGGAGACTTCCTCAGCCAGCCCGAGCACACCACGTCTCCCCCGCTCATCTTCCCGCGGTCTTTGTTACTCCTTTGATCTGTGAATAAAAACACACACAAAACAGAACGACACAGAAGTTGTGAGCAGGAGAGTTAGAACACCGCACGCGGACAGAGAGAGAGAGAGAGAGAGAGAGCGCGCGCGAGAGAGAGAGCGCGCGACACGGGAGTTACAATGTAGCAAACATCAAAGGCAACGCACGCGAAAAAGAACCAGCCTCGGCGTATCCAGGCTCGGGCTCGTGCACTCAACTCCTCGAAAAGCTCAGGCTCGCTTTAAATAATCCCTGTTTGTTTTGTCTTTTTTTTTGTTGTTGTTTGTTTTCTTCAATAAAAAAACATCCAGCGCGCGTAGGAACACCTCGAGCAGATAGAATCCGGGTCTACTGGGGCAGGTTTCAAGTTTACACACTTGTAAAGGTGGAATAATCCTGTTTTTCTTTCCCTCTTCTTCTTCTTCTTCACTTCAGACACGTCCTCTGTCTTCCCCAGTCCCAGGCTTGACACACTCCAAGTTCTCTGCTCCCCCCTCCAAACACACACACACAGCGCTGGTATGTTTTAATTCTAATACTAAACTCCCCTCCCAGGCTTTTCCCCGCACATGGTGCGAGCTTTTCCTTTTAACTGCCCCAGTTTCACTCGACCTACCCTCCAGTTTCGCTCGGTGATTGACGCGCAGAACCGTCGACACTTTTCCCTCAAAACTCAACCTCCCTCCTCCTCCTCCTCCCTCCTTCTTTCTGCCTGTGCCGGAGGAGGAGGAGGACAGGGAGACGCCGAACCAGAGCCCAGAAGCAAAGGATTGTGGGAAATGGAGTCGACCGGTGCCGCCCCAGAGGGTTAGATCTCATCCCGGACTCGTTCTTGGTGTCTGTAGGAACAAATGTCAGACCGACTTAACTAACATCGAGCATCGTGCTTATTTCACTAGAGATATAAAAGCAGTGGTGTGTGTGTAGAGGAACTCTCAGGACGAAAGACTACAACTCCCAGAATGCAGTTGGGCTGGCATCCCTACTGTTCAATCCTATTAAACATACCAGGGAGGCTCAACACTTAGGGTGTTTTTATTTTTTTTTTATGTTTTCTTCTAACCAACCTACTGAGGAAGACATCAAAGGGATAATACTCCAAAATAATATATATATATTATATTACACATACATACATACATACATACATAGATAGATAGATAGAGTCAACCAAAAATGTATACCCACTTCAGGAAAATAAAAATAATATAATTTATATTAAATTAATATAATATGAATAATGTGATCATATTATTATACATCATATTATTTTTCTTTTCCTGAAGCATGCACAATTTTTTCCCCTAAAAATATATACAGTATGCAGAGGTGTCAAGTAACGAAGTACAAATACTTCGTTACCTCACTTAAGTAGAAATTTTGGGTATCTATACTTTACTGGAGTAATTATTTTTCAGTCGACTTTTTACTTCTACTCCTTACATGTTCAGGCAATTATCTGTACTTTCTACTCCTTACATTTTAAAAATAGCCTCGTTACTCCTGTTTTATTTCAGCTTGTCATTCAAAAAACAAAACAAAACAAAAAACATCAGGATAAATTGTGCCATCCGGATGGAGCGAATTCGATTGTGGTTGGATGAGAAGTATAAACATACCATTCCAACACCCTATTAGTTGGTATGTGATCCATCGCATCTGCACATGACGTCACGTCACACACTCCAGCAAGGACGTTTGAATAAATTAGCATTTTTCGGTTGATAACGTTGTGATAAGTAGACGAAGATGTCTGTGATAGAGACTCAAGATTCGAGCGACCAAGCACCAGCGAGAAGGTTGGTAGCCAGGGAGACCAGCCAACACTTACCCATCCCTGGACGAAGTTTTCAAAATTTTGGATGCAAAACCAGGTCCTTTCGAATGCACTGCAAGCTTTGCGAACCCAAGTACCACGAGCTAATGGCTTTCAAAAACTCGCCGTCTAATTTGAAAAAGCATATTGAGGTAGGTTGGAACAACACATTTTCATTTTTTTTTTTATGAGGTGTTAGTGCAGTATACAGGCCCGTGGCACAGCCTAAGCTTTTATCCTTAATGCTTTTTTTCCCCCTTACGTTACTTTTACTTTAAGTTGTTTTGAAACCAGTACTTTTACACTTTTACTAGAGTAAAAAGCTTGAGTTGATACTTCAACTTCTAAAGAAGTCTTTTTAAATCCTAGTATCTATACTTCTACTCAAGTAATGAATGTGAATACTTTTGACACCACTGACAGTATTTACATGGGATTTACTCTGTATAAATACAAACCGGATTCCAAAATTCCAAAAAAGTTGGGACACTAAACAAATTGTGAATAAAAACTGAATGCAATGATGTGGAGATGGCAAATGTCAATATTTTATTCAGAATAGAACATAGATGACAGATCAAAAGTTTAAACTGAGAAAATGTATCATTTTAAAGGAAAAATATGTTGATTCCAAATTTCATGGTGTCAACAAATCCCCAAAAAGTTGGGACGAGTAGCAATAAGAGGCTGGAAAAAGTACATTTGAGCATAACGAAGAGCTGGAAGACCAGTAATTAGGTTTGTATATATATATATATATATATATATATATGAATAATAATTACTTGTTTTGAATAATAATTACTTAACATGGCTGCAGGATCAAAGCTAAAAAAAAAAATTATCTGTTCCAGCTGCCATGTTAAATAATTACAGTATTATTCACTCTAACTCTTTCTCTATAGCACTTATACATTGTATACATGGTCTCAGGAGGACTGGAGCCTATCCCAGGAGACTTAGGTCACAAGGCAGGGTCCACACACACACACACACACACACCCACACACACACAAACACTCACCAACACACTACGGGGCAATTTTGTGAACACCAATTATCTTAATCTTTATGTCTTTAGACTGTTGGAGGAAACCTGAAGCAGATTAAGCAGAGGAAATTCAACAAGGAGGGGAAGAACATGAAAACTCCACATAGACCTGAAGGCGGGACTCAAACCCTCAACCGTGAAGGTGCGAGCGCACAGTAGTCAGGGGTTACACTTCCAGATCTGAGGGGGGTTTGATCTCTGTGTGTGTAGTTTGCAAATTCCCTCCGTGGTTGGTTGGTTTCCTCCACTTACTCTGACGTCCGTCATAGTCCAAAGACATGCAGTGTAGGCTGACTGGTGGTTCCAAACTGCTCGTAGTGTGTGATTTTTTTGTGTGTATGTTTGAGGGTGTTTGTGACCTATGATGGATTGGCACTCAGTTTAGGGTGACCTTTGCCTTTTGCACAGAGTTAACTGGCATAGCCTTGAGGCTCACTGTAAGCACCATGGAAAATTAATAAACGAAGGAATTGATGCTATTATTGCTAACACATGGCATATGCTGTCTGAACACTTTCGGCCATCAACTGTACAGACTGAAGACCATTTAAGAATATAGAAATCATGAAATAAATTAATTTAGATGAACAGTATCATGTCATAATACACACATCACTTCCATCAGAACAGCGTAAAAGATCCTATTCTGACCCGGGACCTGTTTCTATTATTACACCACAAATCTGAACTCATCTAATTGTGATGTTTGTCTTTACAGGAGAGCGAGCTAATCCTTTAACTAATCCCGATTGTTTACTCTACAATCCGAGCATCCTCACGTTCCTGCAGTGCTTTAAAGATACCGAAGGATACGGCGATGCTAAACGCACCGTGCAGCTCGGTTTCTCTCCCTCTTACTCATTGGGTCGGTTTCTATAGAGAAGACCAGGAGCAGCAGTTGAATGTGCACGAGCCGGTGATGCATGCAGGGATTTGTGTCCATGTGAAACCGGAATGTGTGGAATGCTGTTGTACTGGAAAACGCCTACTCCAGTGGAGCCTGCTAACAACAGTCTCCTAACTGCTTACTCAGGGCTTTTGGAAACACAGAGCCTTTGTGCGGGTGATTCATTCAGGCAGCGTGTTATGCGCTAATCATCTGTTAGACACGGAATATAGCGCGGATAGACTTTTAGGTTTAGCAACACATGTAATTATGTAATAATAATAACAAAAACCACACTAAATGTAGTGTAATTAGGAATAGTACTAATTACTTAAAATGTGCTTAAAATGTGCTCACTCACTCACTCATCATCTAGAACAATTTATTCTGTATTTAGGGTCACAGGGTGGCCTGGAGCCGATCCCAGGTACATCCTGGATGGGGACACCAATCAGCCTAATATGCATGTCTTTGGAATGTGGGAGGAAACTGGAGTACCAGGAGGAAACCCACTAAGCACAGGGAGAACATGCACACTCCATGCACCACAGACCCAGAGGGGGGACTCGAACCTTTGACCCTAAAGGCCCACCCCTTCCCAAATTCATATTGTGGTTCTGTATCACGATTTTAAATATATATATTTGAGATCACACCGGATGTTGTGCGTCGTCAGTCGTTCAGAGCACACCACCCGCAGGATTATAGAGGAATAACAACATTTTACCCACTGAAATGTGAACAATATACAGTACTGTTCTCAATATACGATCTCTAATAACAAAACTCATAACTTCTTGTACTTATAGACTTCTTTCCATATCCAGAGATCTCTCGTCACCTCCTACTTTCCTTCTGAGATGATGAGAATGTCGTAGGTTAGTGGGAGTCGAGCCTAAGCGCCGGAGTGTCCTTGTGAAATGGCTGCAGGAGAGAGAGAGAGAGAGAGAGAGAGTACAGGCGCAGGGCTTTTGAATAATTGAGAGTCATTGATTTTACCAAATGGTCTTGGAGGCAGCACGAGTGGAGTGGCAGGACTCCGCAGCGCACACCGTGTTGTAAAGCTAATGGGTTAAGGGGAGATTTAAAAGCTTAAACGTATCCCTCTTATCTCTTTTAAAAAAAAAAACCACAAGTCTGATTTTTGGTGCTTCATACCCAGGAGCATCTCCATTCGAAAAAACACACATCTCTGGTTTATTTTTTTAAGAGAGAGTGAGGAGATTTAAAGGTGGGAAAGCTTTATACAGTACTAGTGCCACTGCACAGCTTGGTGAATCTGGTTCAGAGATCAGAGATAGACAGAGAGAGAGAGAGAAAATGGAGAGAGAGTGTGAGAGCGAAAGAGACGCATACACAGGGTGTTGGGTTCGTCTCAGGACACGGGGCCAACGGCTCAATCAGTGCGCTGCCAGAGCTTGATGGATTGCTGGTCTCACGGTGACTGTGAAAGGGCTCCTAATTCAGCGTAAAAGCCGGGATAACCCCGATAACATTTGTCTCTGATAATCTGTTTTGAGCCGTGTCTAATGCTCTCTAATGCATTAATGAGCCGTCTTTGGTCTCTAATAGCAGCCATTTGCCAAAAAAGACAATTGTTAAACATCTTCAAAGCAGGCCGCGCAAAACAAAGCAAAAAACAAAAAAGCATCGTCTAAATGAACTAGATGAACATGAAAATGTTCCAGGTCCATTCATTCGCTCTTATGTAATTGGACATCTTGCATTTTGTGTTACACCACTGTGTGATCTGAAACTGCTGCGATTCCATACTGTGGATATGAAAAACATGACATGTTTGCGTTACATTATCACAACAACAAAAGAAAAAAATAAGCTTTACATGTGCAGTATAAGCATTTGACAAACTCCTCCTTTATAAATTTCCACATAATTTCAATCTATTTAAAAAGAACCAAAGCATTAGTAAGACCTTTTAAACTCACTGTACTCGCAATAAACAAAAGGTAATAAAAAGTCATCTGGACCTGTCCTCTAGCAGATGTTCCACATCATTATTACGCCAGATTAGATCGATCGGATCAGAGTTAAAGCACTCGTTCCTACTTTACACCGTTTCTCTGATCACTGCGATTACTGTCCGAGGTACCGTACGTTCCGCCTTGTTTAACTTCTCACGCGCGGCTCTTCACCTTTGAAAGTTTAGCTTTTGCCAAAGTCCGGCATAAACGTCCTGATGATTTGTAACACGATATCTCGCCAAGTTATCAGTAATTTCACAGCACCTACATATCAAATGTACACTGGCAGTGTATTACACAGGGACTCACCTGCTTTAACTGTTCCACACTGTGTGGCATGACAACTCGCAACTGGAACGGACTTAAACACATCATGAATCTAGTCATAAATATCAGAATGCTACGACATAACATGGATTATTAAGACAGTTTACAGCAAAAGTGTTTACGAATAAACTATGTAAAATATGCAACAGTTATAAAATACGTTGTGATTGCAGAAGGATTTACCCTCTTTTGCTGTGAAATGACGACATTAGACCTGTCGCCACCAGAACTGACGCATTGGAGTTGAGCTTTTTTAAAACAGCAACAATTGACATTGTCGCAAAGCAGCTTTACACAATCAAAATAATTATTTAAGTTTGTATGAAATGTGAATGCGTATGAATCAAAATTATAAGATTGTCCCTGATGAGCAAGCCGAGGACGACGGCGACAGTGGCAAGGAAAAACTCCCTGAGAAGATAATAGGAAGAAACCTCAAGAGGAACCAGACTCAACAGGGAACCCATCCTCATCTGGGTGAAAATGGATAGCAGGATTGATCTTCATTAAAACTATGTGGACGAGTCAGTCAGCTCCAGAGGGCAGAGAGGGGCTGGATCACTGGCAACTTAGGAGCGACATGTATAGTTTGACAGAGAGATAGGTAGAGGGAAAAGGAGAAAGGGAGAGAGAGAGAGAGAGGAGAGAGCAAAAGAGATGGAGAGATGGCAATTAGGTATGGTCACAGTCGAACAATGTATAATGTGAATGTATATTTAGTGTATAGTGCAAGTAGGGACTCCGGCAGAACTAACTATGACAGCATAACTAAAATGGAGAGCCAGAAGGAAACACAAACATGAGGGGGAACTGAGATGTAAAGCAAACAATCACCTCACTGTCAACAAACCTGAGTGATCAAATGAGAGTGAGGAAGACAGCATCTAAACATACCAGTTCACCATAATACTCTACGTCCATGAGTCCCCCAGATCTGCTCCTTTACCTTATGGCAAATCTATTTATAAAAATGCTTGGCTAAATAAATAGGTTTTGAGCCTAGACTTAAACGCTGAGACTGTGTCTGAGTCCCGAACACTATTTGGAAGACTATTCCATAATTTTGGGGCTTTGTAAGAAAAAGCTCTGCCCCCAGCTGTAGTTTTCATAATACGCGGTACTGACAAGCAGCCTGCATCCTTTGACCGAAGTAGGCGTGGCGGATCGTAAGACACTAGCAGTTCGCTCAGATACTGCGGCGCGAGACCATTTAATGCTTTATATGTCAAGAGTAGTATTTTAAAATCAATGCGAAATTTCACAGGGAGCCAATGCAGTGAATATAGGATAGGGGTGATGTGCTCATATCTTCTGGTTCTAGTGAGGACTCTCGCTGCTGCATTCTGGCCTAGCTGAAGCTTGTTTATGCACCTAACTGAACAACCAGACAGTAAGGCATTACAATAGTCCAACCTAGAAGTGATAAAAGCATGAACTAGTTTTTCTGCATCGTTTAGCGACAATATATTTCTTATCTTGGCAATATTTCTGAGGTGAAAGAATGCTATCCTGGTGATATTATCTACATGAGCTTCAAATGAAAGGCTGGAATCTATAATCACGCCAAGGTCTTTTACTGTTGTACTTGATGGAACAGAAAGGCCATCTAAAGTTACGGTGTGATCTAAGATTTTACTCCTAGCTGTATGCGGTCCTATGACTAGAACTTATCCGTCTTATCCAGATTAAGCAGAAGGAATTTAATTAGCATCCAATTTCTTATGTCCTGCACACATTGCTCAACTTTAGTAAACTGGCTTTTCTCGTCTGGTTTTGCTGAAACATATAACTGTGTGTCGTCAGCATAACAATGAAAACTAATACCATGTTTATGAATTATGTTGCCCAGAGGAAGCATGTAAAGGGAAAAAAGCAGTGGGCCTAAAACTGAACCCTGTGGAACACCAAACTCCACTTGAGAACACAAGGAATGGTCGACCACTGCTTAACCAGTTCAACAACCCGACCACGTTCAAAAAGGGAGAGTTTTTTTTGCCTTTGCCATCAGAATGTGTGACTACTTGACAGAAAATGACAATGAATCCACATCTTCGCACAGATTTGGCCTTTTATAGGCATGTGGTCCTAAAATTTTGATCAGGTGTAAAACAGCCTGTTTCAGTTTAATCGTTATTTTCAATTAATTCAATGCTCAAAATTTTTTTTCTCACTCCCATTTGTTCTTGTTGCATGTTGAAGCTCTACTTCGAACCGTGTTAAGATCCAACCATGCAAAATATGATTTTTTGCCATTTTTCAAGTGGTCTTAAACTTTTGATCGGGAATGTATCATCCTATCAACCATTAAATACATTATCTAGCAAAAAAAAAAAAAAAGTTGCAACCTTTGCTCGTGATAGAGGTGTCGAGGAATGAACTTCAACAAAGAACTTTCAGGTCCAGCTTGGAAGAAAACTTAATGAGCTGGGAATATCCATACACACACACACACACACACTACTAAGAACTTCTTTAAAATAAGACGACACTTCCTGAGCGGTCAGAGAGCAGGCGGTGTTGCAACCAAAGAAAGGAGTCAAAATGACACAAACGTAAAGTTGTTAATCTGTCTGGATTTACACAAGACGCCTCGCTGTGTTCCGTTTATATAATCAGTGAAAAGAGTTGCAATCGTTATATTATAATTAAAAGTTTAGTTCATGTGTAACTCAACAGGTCAACAGGAACAGACGGAGATCACACACTCGGTGGAGGAGAGGGAGGTGATACTGTAACCTGGTGGCGCGGTCACATGACTGTGATCTGCATTACCAGGCTATTTCCTTCCGTCGAAAAGAAAGAAACCAATATTGTATTAATAAAAAGGCAGATATAGACATGATGTACATTTTACATATTTGTGTATTAAATAAATCAGCCATTTATTATTATTAATGAACCTTTACTGTTAGAGAGGGGAAAAAACAAACAAACAAAAACATTGGATATTAACACTATACAGCTACACAAAGCTTGTGTAACTTATAAATCCTTTCAAACTTTCCTGTAAAATCGTAAATGTGGATCAAAGGCACAAAAAATCTGTTTCAAATTGAGGGAAGGGAAAAAAATCCTCCCTGAAAAAAAATAATAAAATAATATAAACAGCAATATTGTGAAAATTGACCTTGGTTTTAAATATTCCGCATGCAAGATAATCTCTTCACACACTCAAACACACCTATATATATTTATGGTCATAATTATCCAAGTATAATTCAGTGATGATATTATTTTGGCCATTTTAAAACACTAGCTTAAATCCCACAATGGAATAAAAATGAGTATTGCATCATCCTGGGTGAATGTATTGCAACATGTCAGGTGATCTGTCCACAGACAGCTAGAGACACACACACACACACACTTGTTCAAGTAGGATGGCTTCAATAGAAAAATAAAATAAAAATAATAAAATGAAACAAGTTAAAATCAGGTTTCTTTACAGACGTTAACGCAGTCAGATTCGGTTGTTTATGGAGAGAACAGGACCAAGAACGTACCGGCCACAACCCGTAAAAAACTTCAGTGGTAACACATTATACGGGGGCAGTAACTCATAACCCATTCACACACATTGCACAGATATTTAATAAACAAACGGCTGAGGACTTACGTTCTGTTGAAACATTATGACGTGACAAACGTCATTATTTTTATATGCTTATTTAAAATCTACGCTAGAAGACGGCGTCTTGGCGATCGTTAGCGCTCATTATGCTTTTTCATCTTTTGTATTGCCAAGAGTGTAGTTACTGTATCGACTTATTACTGGAGCCGAAGGTGCTTTTGTTTGCATTTAAAAGCCTTATAAAGCACCATTTAGTACAAGTACAATTTGCACTTCTTTTTTTTCTTTTTCTTTTTTTAAACCCCGTGTGACAGCTGACTGGATGATTATGATGCACTTAAACTAATCAGATTTGCATTTATACCACTTAGGAAGCCTTACTGTACACCTTCTGGAGCTTTTACCGTGCTCCGAGTGCGCAGTTAATAAAAAAAAAAAAACTAATTAGTGGAACAAAGTCAAAGTTTGGAGCACTGATGAATATTATTATTATTACTACATGTTGTTCTTGCTTCTCTCTTTTACATAAAAACCCACAACCTGATGAGTGCTGACAAAAGCGTTTCATAGATTCTCAAGCATTTCTCTAGAAAACAGGATTTCTGCAGTGTGTTACTGTACAAACACCCTTCTATGGGGTTTAATAAAGTGTCACTAAACAGAAAGTCCTTTCATTAACACTTTATAAGGAGGCTTTAAAAAAAGAAAGAAAGAAAAAAAGGTCTGTATGCAAAGGAAAGCTTTGTGAGGTGGTTTGGAGTCATTGAACATTTCTGCATGTTGGGTTGAGACGAGACGAGGTCCAGTGTTTGAGTCCAGTGCTCTGTTACAGTCTCGATGCATCCCATTCTCAGAAAACCAGCCTGCTGACGGTGCTGAAGCCGCCGCCTCCTCCTCCACCACCTCCACCCGAAGGCCCGCAGCTTCCCGGGGGCTCGTTGTCATCTGAGCCGTTGGGTCGGAACGAGCAGGAGGTCGAGGCAGCCTGGAGAGCACGAGCCCTGGCGTTAAGCTCCTGCTCCTGGAAGAAAAATAAAGAAAAACACATTGGGTTAAAGACCTAATTAAACTATGAGTATAGAGTACTAAGAGGTAGACTACATATACACTGTTGAAGACAGGAGTAGCTCCGTGGTTAAGGTGTCGATCTACTGATCAGAAGATGCCAGGTTCAAACCCCAGCACCACCAAGTGGCCACTCGAGCAAGACTCGTAACTTCTCAGATGTGTAACGAGAGAGATATGAGCCTCTCTCGATTCCCTCACTTTTGAACGGTAGTGTATGTAAAAAATGCATGTTCTGTATAGAACACTGTGCAATCAAACCTCCTAGTTCACTCTTTCCACATGTCTAGAGCGCTGAAACGTGACACAGCCTCGAGTAACATCATCTTCAACAGGTTTTAGTCGTCAAACCTCCCTTTACTACCCTCTAGTGGTCTGGAGCACGCAGCCAACATATACAGTAATTCCATTTTTTTTTCTCCCAAACCTATATAAAAATCTTCTCACCTGTAAGAAGAGTTTGTTGTCTTTGGTGATGGCTTCCATCAGATCTTTATGAAGAGGTGGTTCCCCGTTGAATCTCGAGCCGTTGATGGTAGCTCTCGAAGCCCCGCCCTGTCCTCCTCCGACCTCTTCCTGTTTCCTGTAGATCAGGACGTAGGCCGTGTCCTTGGGGAAGCGGCTCGTGATGTTCTGCACGGACTGGAAGTTGGTAAAGGTCACTCTGCTGTCGTTGAACAGGAACCAGTCCCTGGAGTCTTGCCCCGCGCACTCCAGGACTTCCTGTGAAGCGCTCGGTCCTTCTGAGACGCCGGCGCCGGGATCCGATCGGGAACAGGGACCGGCGCTGATGTTCCTGCCGTATGAGTAGTAGTGGCCGCTTTCGGAGGACATCCCAGAATGCATCACCACAGAGCACAGGACGTACGGTACACAGTGCCGCGCTCCTGACCCCCAGTCCCGTCTCGTGATCCCACCCCCACAATCTGTCATGCCTTTATTGTCCTCCTCTTTCTCTTTATGAGAAGGTTTCAGCTTCTTCGCCAAGTTCTCGCCACTCTCTGGTGAGTCCATGTGCACCGACTGAGGCGGTGATGAAGATGAAGATGAGGACGTGCCGTGCTGGTGGACAGGTAGGCGAATGTGAATCGGGATGTCTACGTTGTCCAGGATTTTGCGCCGCACGTGGCACGTCGTGTCGTACGAGAAGCGCAGGAGAGTGAGGATGAGGTACTCGGGGGCCGTCCTTATGTGTATGGCCCTCTCGGCCCGCTGCAAGGAGGCGCAGCGCTCGCAGAAGTAACAGTTCTCCTCTTCCAGGATCTCCGGGGCCAGAAAATACTCGAGCAGATCTGGCAGAGACAGAACCGCCTCGGTCTTGGGCCTCTCCTCGCTCCGTTCGTCCTTGGGAATGCCTTCGGGGTTCTCGCTGCCGCCGTTTACTGCCCCCTTGTGGGAGTGCGCGGTCGGAGAGCCCGAGATGCCGGATGGGCAGAAGGCGAGAGAGAGATCCGTGAACGGTTCCTCTTTCTCAGAGAGACTGTGGCACTGCAGGCAGCGGATGCCCGTGGAGAGACGTCCACCGAACATCCGCTCCACCAGAGTCCGTCCATCGCCGTCAGGGTCCGACGGTTTAGTCTGAGATTGAGACGGGGTGCTGGTCGCGTCCCGGGGGTTGGCATCGTCAGTCGTCTGGGTGTCCGAAGACATGGTCTTAGATCTGACTAGAGCTCGGAGAGTCTTTTCCTCCTCGTGTAGCCTTAATGACATAGAACAAGTGAATACAACACAGACGCAAGCATCCGACCTAGGGCTGAAACGATTCCTCGAGTAATTCGATTACAAAAAATTATCTTCTGCCTCAAAGCTTCTTTTAATTAATTTTAAAAGCTTGTGTTTTTGCACAATTATTTGTTTGGCGCCACACAGAGCGCTTCCGGATGCAAAGCGGAAAGTTACGTTGCCCAACATAGTGTTTTTGCATAATTATTTATTTTAATGTGTGTTATGCGCTAAATTTCCCCCTACATAATCTCTATCAAATATATTAGAACACCACAATCAAAAATTCATATTATTAATATTATCAAATATATTATTACTGTTATAATTAACCCTAGGAAAATTAATAAATGTTTATTTTGTGGCACATTTATTTTGCACGGGTTTGTCATGTAATACAAAAATGTTTACACTAAATAAATATTATTTATGATGAAAAATGACACAAAATGATTTTTGTTAGAAAATAAGCAATATAAAAATATACACGTTTATTTTTTCATATACATTTTTTTCCTATACAACATGTCTTTTTAGATTGCTTATTTTATAATCAAACTCGGTTGGTGCAATTTGTAAATCATAAACCTATTAATTTATGTTCTAATATAATATTTGATAGAGATTATGTGGGGTGGGGGGGGCATTTTAGCGTTTAACAGTGTGACTTAGTTACTTAAAGTCATTTGAAATACCTTTTAATTAGTTTTTGCATTTGAGAAAATGATTTAAAATAAGAATGTATGGCTCTGTAATGCACTAAATTAATTTCAGTCAACTTTAAGCTGCTCATTATGTATCCGATTACTTGATTAATCAATTAAATTTTGGGTAGAATACTCGATTACTAAAATATGCGATAGCTACAGCCCTAATCCGTATATACACTGAGTTCAGAAAGTTTTAATCCATGTACTGGTGGAGTAAACATTTATAAACATAGACATTATAACATAATCCTGGGAAGCTTATTGTTATTAATTTTCATTAATATAAGCGTCTAAACGATCAGGCGGATATAGTGCTCAATATATTAACATGGAGAAGAACAGACACAGATTTTCACCTGAAATGTAAAATTTTCAAATGTTCTGGAAACATACATCAATAAACACAGACGGTACTTAAATGACTAGAATACCTGTCTAAAATAAAGCGGAGATATTCGGAGCAGTCCTGCTGGGAGCCCGCTGAGAACCAGGGAGGCCGGGACGCTTCGAGGAAACTCCTGGGCTCGTACGCAGCTCGCTGGGGCACAAGAAAGTCCATAAAATTTTTTTTAATAAATAAAAAATGCTAAATATAACAGTTGCAGGCAACGATGAGCGGGCCCAAGCACCGGTGCCGTCGCCACGCGGGTGCACCACGACCTGCACGCCTTTTGTGCTTAAATGCTCTTAGACTCTTAAGATTCGAGCGGTGCAAATGTTTTAACGTTTTCACAAGCGCATCTGTGTGTGTGAACTGTACACACCAACCCCTATTGCACGTTACAGGAACTCGGCTGCCTCATCGCCCGTGAAGTCCTGACCTCGCTCCAGGACATTTCTAAATATTTGAACATCCATTAAAGACGGTCCTGGGAGTGAAGTACTGACAAAACGTTCTACCTTGATGTCCAAGTTCTAGTGAAACACTGGGAATTAGTGCATCAGTGTATCAGGGGATTATATAGAGAAATAAATGGGTTTTTTTTTTACTCTGTTATTCTGTGCAGTCAAACGTTCTGGTTTGACTTGAACGCTTCTCGTGTATAATGCAGGAAAAAAGGTGGAAGCCTGCAAACCTGTGTATGCGCCAGGAAAGCAAACAGAAGCTGTAGTTTCTTCATCAGCGTGTTCGAGCTGTTCAGGTTCACGGATAAGACGTTCCGTCTGAAACTACAGAACAGAGTCACAAAGCCCATTATTGTGGAAACAACGCGAGTTAATGCACACTGATTATATAATTTGTACTGGGGTAACATAAGAGTAAAACTCACTCAGTAGCCATGAACAACATCTGGATGATGCTGTTGAGGTAACACGTGTTGCCCAGGTTCACCAGGCCCGTCTTGCCCGTCTCCGATTTGCCGGTGACCCTCAGCAGTCCCGAGGCGAAAGAGTTCGACTGCGAGGTCCAGGCGCTTTGGTTCAACACGTACTTGACCTTCTCTTCGCTGGGTTTAGGGAGTTCCTGGGGAGGGGGGGGGGGGGGGAATAAATAAATAAATAAATAACGTTCAGTGAAACAGAGAGAATATGAAGCGGTGACGAGAAAATGTGCTGTAACAAGAAATTAATCAACAATACAGTGGTACGAGACGGTCAGAGGTCGAGCACAGGTCAAGATTCAAGATTCTTTATTTGTCACATGCATAGTTATACAAGTACAACACGTCAACACAACAGGTCATCTCTCCACCTTGAAGATGATTACTTTTCCCAAAACAGTAGTGTTTCGTTTCTATTAGGTTGTCGTGACGATTATAAGATTTTATCATGAGTTAAAATGAACTGCGTGTATCAGTAACATGATCGCATTAGTTTGTTTGTTTGGTCACTACAGAAATTTTAGAATTAAATGAAAAAAAAAAAAAATTATGATACGTCATAGCGACACATGAAAATAATGTGACCCTTTACACTCTGTTCGCGTCCCCCCATAGTGTGTGTGCAGCAGTCACAAGAAGCTCGCATCTCATATGAAGCATGTTATAGTCTTTCGCCTCCTTGTGGAATTTTCATTTTATTTCTACAAAAAATCTCGAGGCTGATCAGCAACCCGAGTATAAAGTCCTGTAACTTTTGCAGTTTTGGGGGAAAAAAAAAAAAAAAACATAAGTTATTTAATAGTCCATGTTTATATACTGTACATATAACTGAATTTTTCATTACATTTCCAAATTACAAAATTGTATTTATCAATTACGGTTCTTTTCCAGGGGAAAAAAAAAAAAAAAAAAAGAGAAATCGGCTAATATCTGTATCGGCATTAATAATAATAATAATAATAATAATAATAAGTAGAAAATTGGCCTGACATCTTAGACTCCATCTAGAAAACACCACTTACACACCCGATTTGAGAAATCTGCAGCACGGCGATTTCCAAAGTGACTGCTGTAAAATATTCATAATTGATTTTGTAAATGTAAATATTTAAATCAGAACAAAACAAATCCACTGTGTTTAAACTCCACATCGATCTTCATCTACACAGAGTCTCGTGTGTTGATCAGAGATCTGATTAAAGGTCTTAATGAATCTCTCTCTCTCATTACTACTCGTCTTCCTTCTACATGCCGGAGATGAAACCATAAAGCAGACCGTCCTTATTCCGAGTGCTTCTCTTAGCCGCGCACGTTGCCGCGCGCTCTCTCCTCCCACACGCGGCTACAGTGGATCCTGACAGTGACATGCTAATTAGGATTGAACTCATTATCATCAGAGCCGTTGTAGGGAAAGCAGGTGGATCTGAGCTCAAGTGTTGTGCAAATCATCTGTTTCTTTTTTTTTATCTGCTGCACCGTGCATACACAGACGTAGACCTAAAAGTGGGCGTGGCCTCACTAAGTTTCTGGGGGATTAACAAAGCTGTCCGTCTGTGTGTATTAGTATTTGTGTTACACTTACATCATGTGTACAGTGCAGCGGACAGGATGAGTCGGGGTTTCTCACCTTAATGACTTCCAGGATGCTGTCGTAGAGGTCCGGGAAGCCAGAGCACTGGTACATCATGCAGTGGACCAGCTCGGTGAACTGCAGCAGGAAGGCTTTGCTGGTCGGGAGGCCGTCGCTCTGCAAGGACTTCACCAGCGCTACCACGTGGGGGACGACCTGCCTCACCGGGACGTGTGTGTTCAGTACGTGTGTTCATTTACGTTTGCAATTTATACTACCGAGCAAAAGTCTTGAGCCAAATCACATTCCTTCATATTTTGCTCCCAGAGCTCCAGACGTTTTTTTTGTAGTCTTGAATAATACAGTAGACCTCCAGGCTTCCTGAAGGACCCTTTTTTAGTGTCTCGGTATTTTCAGGCCCATACCTGAGCAGCTTCAGAGGAATGTTTTTTGTTTGTTAAGCCACACAGCGACCTATGAAACATTCAAGCATCTAACTTAAGGCCTGAACCGGTGAGAAACAGGTGCTGATGGTGAGGCTGCTGATGCTGAATGGTTGAGAGGAGAAATGAGGTCGCTGCTGAGGTTGTTTACGGTGGTGGTGAAGTGCAAAACAAATTAACAAAACAGAAAACAACATGAATAAAAAAAAAATGAAATAACAAAACCAAAAACCAAATGAACAAATTCAAAACCAAATTAACGAAACGGAAAACTAAAATAACCAATTCAAAAACAAAATATCAAAACCCAAAACTAATTTGTTATTTTGTTTTGGGTTTTGATATTTTGTTTTCCCGTTTTGTTAATTTGTGTCGCACTTCTCGGCCAGTCAGATACAAACCAGAAGAGGTCGGTATAGTTTTCGGATTAAATTCTGACCGCTGATTGGACGAGACATCTGTCACTCAAGATATACAGGAAGTAGGAACTTGTTTCTCTATCTTTGTTTCTTGTGTGTTCTGCTTCACTTTAAACTACGGTGGCCGTAAAGTACAAAACAAATTAACAAAACTGACTTCAGGGCCACCGTAGGAACGCCATATTTGAAACCACAATAATGTTTGCACATTCATACACACACACGAATCTACCGCTACTACAGTACTTCCTGTATATCTCGAGTGACAGATGTCTCGTCCAATCAGCGGTAAGAATTCCATTCGCAAACTATACCGACCTTTACCGGTTTGTATCTGACTGGCCGAGAAGTGGAAAGCAAATGAACAAAACGGAAAACAAAATAAATTCAAAAACAAATTAACAAATCCGAAAACAAAATATCAAAAACAAAACCACCCAAAAAATTAATTTTATGTAATTTTGCTTTGCATTTTGTTAATTTGGTTTTGAACTTATTTTGTTTTGGGTTTTGATATTTTGTTTCCATGTTCATTTGTTTCGCACTTCAGGGCCACCGTAGTTGTTATAAACAACCGATTTTTAAATTGTATGTTTAAACACTCTGCAGCCTGTTGCAGTAAAACATGTGTCCCTGTTTTTCCCACCTCGAACATTTAATTTAATAAGAAGAAATGAGGGGGGGCTCAAGACTTTTGCACAGTCACAATATCTGTTATTAAGACCAGGTAGGTAACTGTGTCTAATGCACCAGTTAAAGCCACTAACACACTACACAACACTTAATACTTCTGCTTTCTCTCTTTTTTCCCCCACTAACAGTAATATAATAAAATTCTTTGCACTGCACGATCGACTACGAAAGTCAGCAGACGTGCTTTTCATTTGTTTTTGTTTTTTAATGCAATCATTACATTTCAAACACGACCAAAAAGGGAAGTGTTGTAGTCGAAGGTTGTTATTACCAGATGAAAGGCCTCCGGCGAGTGCTGGAAGCTCAGCAGCATGTGAGAGAGGACTGCTAGCGCCCCCTGTCTCACTATGGGGTACCACAGACGATTAAAGACCTAAAGGTGACAAATACAGGGACGCATGATTAACAGGAGAGACAACACACACATACACAAGTACATATCGTGATCAATAGATAAATATGTTAATAAATCTGCTGTTTGCCGGAGATTGGTCGCGAGGTTTATAGGACACGTTAAGTCGTGTGTTAGTGGGCTCGCTAGACAGCTAGACCGATAAATACGGAGGCTGTTCGAGTCAAACCGGGACTTTATCATGCAGAATAACAGGACACATTCGCATACGTTCAAATGCTTTACTGTGGCTGAGAGTCTCATCAGCGCACTGTGCATGAAGTCTTCTGTAAATAACGACCTGTTTTACGCCTTCATTCCATCGCAAGTGCCGGGTTTGACTCGAACACTCCTTGGAGATGAATAAATACAATTTTACTGCCGCTTCACCATTACATTTACTGTGCAGTGTTTGTACACAGCCTTTGCTTTTAAAACGTGAAATAAACTGATAGGGTTTTTCACACAACACTATTCCAGCCAATCAGCAACAAGGGTGATTGTGACGCATCAAATAAGCGCAGTAAATGCGTTACGCATTGGTTATTATTCTCTAACTCTAGTTAAGATGCTTTCTCTTCCTATAACCTGATATAGAGAGATTTGTGATAATGAACCGTTAATAAGATAATGACGTACGGTCCGAACGCACGTGGTGAAAAGTAAACTGGCTGAAAATAATAGATTACTCTCTATAATTAGGGAGACTAGAGAGCTGATTGGTGGAGCTTGGAAGGAGGGACGGGAGTCATTCTAGCACTTGGCGACACTAGCTGTGAGCTCACGCGAGTGGACGTAGCGGACAGCGCTACCCTGAGTCTGTGTTTACCAGCTCGATTTTAAGCAGGGTGACATCAATGAGGATGGTGAACTTCTGTACAGCAGCCAGTCCCTTCAGAAGAGCGATAACCCAGGTGTCTACGTGATGGGCCAGCGGCCACGAGAGCCAATCGATCATCCTGTGGAACAGAGAGGGGGGGAAAAAAGACAGATAAAGAGAGTGAAAGTGTGCTGTAAGGTCAGAACAGCGTTTACACACAAACTCGGACACCTTTCTGACCTCACGCGCATCACATCTACAGGTGCGACACAGCAGCTATTCAGCCAGATTCTGGACATGATTTCACATTCTCTGCTCTTGTGTAAGCAGCATTTCTGACTCGCTTCACAACCTTTCCGCAACAATTAAAGAGGAAGTACAAGTAGTCTCCGACTTACGAACATTAAGAGTTATGGATTTCTGCAGAAACAAACAGACCGCATACACAAACAGATACCAATATTTATAATAATATACAATATTATATTTCCCGATGGTGAATAATCTTAATTTTAAAAAACCCTCATGGACAAATACAATGGAAAACAGCTCTGAGACAAATTGGTGTCCGGGATTCCCCTCAGGATTTAAAGGCGAAGAGACAACACTGTTATATTTGTCATGTAAGATTAAATTCCTTAGGCTTTTTCGCCACACGGTGGCAGTGTGGGGAAAGGGGACAGAGATTTAGTCAAGAGTATTGCTATGCTTTACATTGTACATTCATGTCAAAGGCGTACAAGACTCACTTTATTGGACTTAGGAACAAATCTGACTTATGAGCGCGCTCGTTCGTAAGTTGGGAACTACCTGTACAGCCATGTGGTCAGAAAAAGCAGAATAAAAAAAAAATTTTGTAAAATGATCCAGAACATGACTACAAGGTCGAGATTTGTGCGTCCCCTCCCACCCCGGCCAAGTGGAGAGGAACAGAAGGAGCGAGCGAGAAGGCGCGAGAGCCGACCTGCTGAGTGCCTGAGTCATGCTGGCGTCTTTGACGTTCTGGTCAGTGGTGAGGCTCTTGATGAGGACGGTGATCATCTGCAGAGGGATGTGCTGCACCAGACTGGCCAGAGCGATGGACGGCTCAAAGGATGGATCTGCAACCAACACACACACACACACACACACACTGTATTATGAGAAACAGTGGCCTGTGGACTTCGAATCAAAAGTATTGCTCAAATATTGCTTTTTTTTTAATCAAAAGAAAAAGCCTTATTTCTTTTTGTGATGTTTTATTGTGAAGAAAATTGTTGTGCCACCCCCTGACCTGTTGAGGAGATAATAGCGAACACTTCCTGCAGCGAGGGCAGAAGCATGGCTGGTTCCGCCTTCCAGATGCCCTGCAGCAAAGCAGCAACGCAGCCCACCTGCTCTACGTAGCGCCTCAGCACTGCCTCCTCAGCCGCCGGACATTGGAAATGGGCGAACGTCCTCACCAGCTGCTGGCAGAATGGAACGGCGGCCTTGTTGCGTGGCACACACTGGGGGAAGTTGCTGAGCAGCGTGGCCAGCTTGCTGCAGAAGGCGGCGTCGGGTCGCTCGCACACCATGCGCAGGACCTCAGTCTGCAGCGTCTGCGCCAGCTCCAGGACAGCCGGGCAGCTGATGAGAAGCCTTAGGCAGCCATGCAGGAAGTCCAGTATGACCGGATCCCGACGGTCCAGAGAGCCGTATCCCTGATGCAGCAGCTCCATGACGTAGTCCTTACTCAGGAAGCGCGCGAACTCATCGCGGTGGTAGCGCGCGTACGCCTCCTGGACCTGGAGGCCCACCCGCCGCTGGAAGGTGTCCTCGCCGAGCAGAATGAGGCGCGCGGTGAGGTGGTACAGGGCCTGGCACTGCTCCGGCGTCACCTCTTTCTCAGCCGCTTCCACCACCATCTTCACTATGGCCCGCTTAACGGGGATCGGGTGAGACGAGCTCACCAGACCTTCCAGAATCTTATCCATTACGGAGCTCTAAACTACCGCACCATGAGGATGCTGGAGAGGAAAGGAAGAGCTGCGTGAGGAAAACGTGCACGGAGTCAGACGGGAAAACCTGTTGGGGGGGGGGGGGGGAAGGGTTGGGGGGGGGGATACTGCATGATGACAAACATCGATTGACCTGTAGAAGCAGCTATACATTTTTGTTTTATTAACTAAACATACAATATTTTAATTAAGTAAGAACGCACCAACAGAGCCAAAGCTCTAGATCGGTATTAGATTTAACATATTTCTATTTTTTATAATATTATTATTTTAAAAAAATCAAGATTTTATGTATACAAATAAAAATCTAAAAAAATTTTTTCATCAAATTATATATAAAAAATAAAGTATATAAATGTAAAAAATATATACATTTCACTAAAATATATAAAATATATAAATTTTGAGGTCTTATATAAAATTAAAATACACATTTCATATTTTGTTGAATTTTACATATTTTAATTACATTTAATATTTTATATTATAATATTATATATATATATATATATATATATATATATATATATATTTATTTATTAATATTTAATATTAATTATTTAGCTGATCATGCGTCTGTATTTTCATAAAACTTAATTAAATATACATTTTCTTTAAACCAGGTTTTTTTAATTTTAGCATTATAAACGGCCCTCTATAAAAAAATATATAATAAATATATTTTTTTATAAAATATTTAAAACAATCACAAAAACAATAAGACAAAACCCAACTTTCGGATGTTTTATGTAATTTTAGTGGATTAAAAAAATAAAGATCTAATTTAAACACGTGATTTAATGCTACAATGATTAGCAGTTTAGCTTAGCAGCTTTACACAACCATCAACGGTAAAATCCCGTCAATACTCTTCAAGGTTTTAGAAACTGCTCATGTTCCTAATGTTGGATTAATACTCAGTGCTAACCTTTAACGCCTGCTGTGTTCATTTGATCAGATTTGATTAGAAAAATCCAAACAATGCCTTGTTAATCAGACATATACTTTTACCTATCCGTTTTCCGTTAAACTCGCACCCTGCGTTCGGATTGGGCAGCAACGCATTCCACCAATCAAAACATCCGTGGGCATGCTGTATTAACCAATCCCTACGCAATAGGCGGGACTTCGCGGAATACAGGTAGAAAGTAAATACCTTTACAGGCAGGCCAAAGAGACCACTCTGACTTAACAGAATTCTAGCCAAGCTAACGTTTCTGTTTTCTTTCAACGTTTGTAAATAAACAGACTTACCAAAATACAAACGTCATTTTACACAACCCCCGAACAGTCCCTAGCAACGCGTATTATAAATACATTAGAGTCAGTTTTCTCTTAACGCAATGTTTTGATTCTTCTCCAGTCCTACAATCAGCTGATGAACATCAACGTCATCATCGTGCGACCGGTGATGGCGACATGAAGGACCTCATGGAGGTGTTTGTATTGCCTGAAGTAAATGGGAAAAAAGGGAAAACAGTGTAAAATATATTAATTAAGGATTAAATTAGCACATTGTGACTTGTATGTTTTATTCTATTGTATGTACATAGTGGTTTTACGTTATATTAATAATTTAATATTCAGTAACTCCTTAAATGTCAAAATACAGTTTTCATAACCTTGTTAATAGGTTGTGAGTTTTAGCATTTTTCTACAAAAAAAAAGGAAATATGTGGGAAATTAAAATCACAAAAAGTTAAGTCACTGTGAATATTATTCACGGTCATCTAGCCAAAATGTAGCTACTGTGAAAAGAGTCAGAGCAACTCTAAAACTGCAGCTCCTGTGTGATGTTCCTGGTCTGTAGTGGTCAGGACATAACAAAGTGATCGAATGAGGCAAAACTGGCAATGAATTGGCGACAGGGTCACGATTGGCCAAGGCTCACTGATGCACATAGGGAGTGAAGGCTGCCTCGTGTAGTCCCATCCAATAGAAGCGCTTGTGTAGATCAAATGTCTGTAAAGGTTAATGTTGGTTATGATATAAAGGTGTCAGAACACATAGTGCATCACAACTATGGTGGCAAAATGGGGACATACTCAATATTAATCATAATGAAGTGATTAGTGTATATGTAAATAGTACTTCTGTGTACTTGATTTGTTTAATTTCATTTATTTCCTTTTTATGTTTTTTTTTCTTTTTCAATGTATGTAACTTTTATTATGCCGAACTGCAATTTCCCTAAGGATTAACAAAAGATTTGTCCTATCTTATCTTAATAAAGTTGCCCTTAAATTAGAGGTATAGTTTTTTAAAAATCAGTGATTAACAATATTTCATTATTATTATTATTATTATTATTATTATTAGTTTTATTATTGTTAACATTCCCACCAATTTCTCAAGTGTATTTTCATTACATTTTCCGAAATGTGTCGATTAATATAAAAAACTATTTAAAAAAAATTCTATTGTAAATGGTTTTGTCAATTTGTAAATAAACATAAAGAATGTTTATAATTGCTAACACAAATAATAATAAAAAAATAAAAGGCCAGAATTTTTAGATTGGATGGATAACAGTTATTCAGCTAAAAACAACATAAAACAGGCGAGGAGTAGCTGAGTGTGGAATGTGTTGGATTACCTTTTAGAAGATTCCAGGTCCAAACTGGAACACTACCAAATTGCCACAGTTGGGCCCTCGAGCAACGACCTTAATTCCTCCGATGTATAATGAGATAAAAATGTAAGTTGCTCTGAATAAGTGTGTCTGCCAAATGTTGTATGTGAATAGCTACAGTAAGTTTGATTTAAAAATATGTTGCCATTGTTCTTCTTTGTTGTTTAACGGTGGTTGGAATCCATTAGGTTACATTTCCACCAACTGTAGTTCTCATTCTCTCTCATCTTCCTGGCCTCTTAAAGCCAATTTTCCAGTCCAGATTTCCTTAAAAACATCTAATGCTTCCTTCCCTGATCTTGTCTTGATTTGTTCTACGTTTTGAACTCTATGTCTGCTTTGTCCAGCACTTCCACACACTCTTTGTTTTCTCGACATGTTTCCTCTCAGTCCCACTCTGGGTATTAATGTTGGAGATCTGTAAGTTGCATCACCACCACCTATAGAGCTCTCTCTCCTCAGCGTCCTCTGTCCTGTACAGCCAACTTTATAGTCCAGTCTTCCTCAAAAACAACATTAAATGCTTCCTTCCTTGATCAGTGACTTCCTGTTCTAAAAGACTCTTAATGCTGCTTTCTTCCCTCCTTAGATCTTGGAACTGTGCCTCCATATCGAGCCTCACTTATAATCTACTATAGTAAATATAAAAGGGGAAACAGTGAATGTTCTGCATCAGACAGACGCCAATATCATTATGTGTTTATCAAGATACTATAATAATTTAGTTTTGTTTATAAATTATTACTTAAAAACAGGTTTACATGCACAGAGGTACATGAACTGCCTGGCCAAAAAAGGCACACACACACACACACACTAAGATAATCAACGATTTTTAAATCTATATATTTAAGAAGAAAAATTTTTTTCAAGTTGCCGCCAAAACGCTTGTAACGCAACAATAAGCTCAATATTCTTTCTCGCGCAGCAACTGCATCATGACGTCAGCTCATTACGTAATAATGATTACTCGGGTTGATAGTGACGCTTCGCACGAGGAGGAGTCAGTTCAATGAATCGGCTCTTTTAGATGAACTTTGAGAGTCGACACTCACGATGGTTCAATTCATTAGAAATTTAATTATTTCCTTTAACACTTGTTTTTGTGTTTTGAAATTATGTAAATGATAAATGTTACATTTTATATTATATATTTTTTATTAGGAATATGAATAAATATTTAAACATGCAGGAGGTGGGAATCGAATATTAGAGCCTGGTGAGACGCGACGTCACTTTGCTAAATACTACACCACTTTATTTATATTATGTATTATCCTTTATTCGCTTGTAGTTAAGTAATTACCAGAGGTGTCGAGTAGTGAAGTACAAATACTGCGTTACCTTACTTAAGTAGATATTTTGGGTATCTATACTTTACTGGAGGAATTATTTTTCACCTGACTTTTTACTTCTACTCCTTACATTTTAAAACTAGCCTCGTTACTCCTATTTTATTTCAGCTTGTCATTCAAAAAACTAACAAACAAACAAACAAAAAAAACATGCGGATAAATGCGCCATTCGGATGGAGCGAATTTGATTGTGGTTGGATGAGAAGTATAAACATGCCATTCCGACACCCTATTGGTTGGTACGCGATCCATCGCACCTGCACATGACGTCACGTCACACAGCTCCAGCAAGGACGTTTGAATAAATTTTTGATAAGGCTGTGATAAGTAGACGAAGATGTCCGTGATAGAGACTCAAGATTCGAGCGAAATGTCACAACCATACACCAGCGAAGAGGTATATATATATATATATATATATATATATATATATATATATATATATATATATATATATATATATATAATTTACATATATTTTTTTATTAATCACTTGGATTAATCCTTCATTCTGACAGCACTAATGTTTATTGTAGACAACCATACAAGGGTAATTGTTACTAAGCCTGCCCTGGGTACACTAATTTTCTTGTATGTTGCCCTCACAGATTCCTGCAGCTAAGCTTGGATGTACATTTACGTTCCAATAAAGGTTACTGATGACACGCCTCTGAAGTTGGACTTTTTGCACCATTAAAATACTTATAGGCAACTAGTTATCATATCTTCTTCTCCATAAAACATGTTAATGCTCAGTAGTACACATATATGGTTCTTTAATGTATTTGCATTGTACTAAAATGCATTCTTTTTCAATTGCCATATACAGTATCCCAAATCACTATGGCCGTTAAATACAACAAAAAAACAACAACACATTTTTCTTTTTTTTAATGAGCTGTTAGTGCAGTATATAGGCCCGTGACACAGCCTAAGCTTTTATCCTTAATGCTTTTTCCCCCTCACGTTACTTTTACTTTTATACTTTAAGTAGATTTGAAACCAGTACTTTTACACTTTTACTAGAGTAAAAAGCTTGAGTTGATACTTCAACTTCTAAAGAAGTATTTTTAAACCCTAGTATCTATACTTCTACTCAAGTAATGAATGTGAATACTTTTGACACCACTGGTATTTATACATTTTAAAGCCCGGGATAAAAGCAAAGAGTTGGTTGTGATTCAAACGTGTCGACTCTTAAAGTCTGAACTGATTCAAATGATTTGAATCTGAATCAAGAACAGACATCTCGCGATATTTGCAATCCGGTCCTCTGGCTTTTGAATACGAAGTCTCGCGATACTTTCTAACGGGCCGCACTTTTGCGGGAAACGAAGGCAACAAAAAAGCCGGTGGGAAGTCACTGCCGAAGCGCGCGTGGTGCGTTGTATTATTATAATAATAAACTCTGGTTGAGTTGGAAGGAAAAACACGATTCTTGGGAGATTATAAATAATTCGATTTATATACAAGGAAGAAGAAAAAAGAAACAGAGGATAATGTCTGAGACAGAGGGAAGCGTGGACAAACAGCGGGAGGACGAGGCTGAAGAAGTTGAGCAGCCCGGGACAGTCCAGGTGAGATAACACAACACCGGCACGATTACACTGGGGGTTTATTACACACACATGGACACAGAGCTGAGGAACGAGTGTGTGTGATATGACTCGGAGATTCTGCGATTGTTGAATTGTGTTGTAACTTTTAGGCGAAATGAATCAGCTAGCGCGTTAGCATGTTAGCGTAACGTTATTGTTCCTTAGCTTAGCTGTGTGGTGAGTTAGCCAGTGACACACTGATAAATAAGTCGTTATTATATTTAGGTGTTTTCATTCGAATTGTATCGTGTAACGTATTGTCTTTTTTTTAAATAACGTTAACAATTTTTATTTAAGTTCATTTAACGGTACGTTTGTGTTGCTTAAATAAGATAAAAATCGAAACAGGAAATAAATAATACTACTTCCGGTGCGTAGTCATGGAAATCCGTACGGTTTTGTCTTTAGTAAGATATTGAATTATTATATATGGAATATATATTTTTAAAAAATATTATTATTTGGTGGTTTTTATTATTATTCCTCATACGCTCGTGAAGGGCCTTTGTTATTAGCTGTGACGTCAGCGATGATGCTAATAGTAATGTGTGTGTGTGTGTGTGTGGTGAAATTCAGATCACACACACACACCACTGACTGAGGGGAAGTACAGTGTACAGGTTTTAATTAAAGTATAAGTAATTTAAAAATTTTATAAAACTAATGTTATAAAGAACAGGTGACATTTAATAAAATTTTTTAATTATTATTTTTAAACACTACAAACTAACTTTAAATATGAATTTAACATTTAACTTGAAACAAATGAAATTAAGCAAAAAGCTACAATGTTACCGATCTAAAAAAAAAAAAAAAAACTTCAAACAAATCAATAATTCACTTCTACCACACAGGATGGAAATGTACAACTTGTAGGATTCAAAATAAACTTTTTAATTTTAGGACGTGTGTGCGTTTTAGGACATATGTGTGTGTGGTGAGTGGGTTTGAGACTAATTCATTAAGAGTTTGGAAGAAAAGGTAGATTGGAGGCTTCTAATGCGAGTAATTTTTGGTAACATAACACCATAACGATGTGTTTCTGTTGCGTCACTTGGAAGCTTCTGCACTCGTTACAGATTCGTTTATAAGTGCGCCTGATCGGCCGATCACTGGACCGGTCATCAAAGAGAAAACCAGCCAATTCTGGTCACTGGCTGATCGACTTGTACATTTATAACAGAAATGAACATAAAATTTTTTTTTTTTTTTTTAGAATGATCAGTGATGCTTGAATCACCACACAAAATAATCATGATTCATAACTGACTACAGTTTTACCTGCCATCTCTAGTGTTCAGTGTAACAGTGTTGAGATTTGACATTTTATCATTAATACTCTGATGTTAATGTAATAGTGTGAGATCACAGTGTTGGTGTAAATGACTAAAATAGATGTTTTTATTGTACCTTTTATACAAATATTCTGCTAAAATATCTAACCAAAATCAGGGGCAGATAACGGAACGAGCTGTAGTTAATGTTCATGTCAAACACGTAATCACGATGAGTGTTGAGTGGGATCAGAGATGGTGTATATATGATGTACAAGTACTCATCAGGAAGGTCTTAAAAAAAGGTTTATACATAACATAAAAAGCAGTACTTAATAAAAGAAAGTCAATAATAATTTTGTCAAGCCTTTGCTTAAAATACAGTCTCAAGTACAGTGTGTGTGCGCGCGCACAGTTTTATAAGAAAGAACTGGAATACTAATGTAAATCAGAGCAGAGTTTTTTTTATTTAATAATGATGTCATAAACATATAGATGGATAGATAAAACTTGCCATTGTATTATTGTACAGCAACACAGCAGTGAAATGCGGTGTTACCTCTACCAGAAGTGCAACTTTAGAGTTTAGAAGTGTGGTGATTGCGGAAAAGAACGTTCTGTGTGTGTGTGTGTGATTTCAAGAAAAATATGATTTTGTTCTATTCTAAACAAACTCTGCAATTAATTCACTTGCAGCAACTAATTCACTATCACACTGGATTCTGTGCTGACTGCCAATACTGTATTTGAATGATCTCGAGCACCACCTGTAGGATCATATCGGAACTGCAGCATATTACCACCTCCAATGCCAGCATATGTAAATAAATATATATATTTATAACAATTCTGGAGTCAGTGTGGACATGAATTACCACATCAAAGGACTGAAATACATTAATGAACCGATTTATATGGATATATCTGAAGAAGAAAAAATAACACTTCTACTTAAAGGTTTTAGTAGCTTGAGAAAGTATGGTATATAATCCATTTTGAATGACCTGCTCATATCTGTGTTTAAGGATGGTGTTTCAAGTGCTGAAGAAGCAGCGCAGGACGGGGGCGAGGAGTCGTCCTCTCCTCAGGCCGAGAAGGCGAAGACGGAGCAGTCAGCGGGTTACGAGGAGAAAGTGGTAAGCGGTTGCTTTGGGGTCGTAAGACGCATTAAAATAAAAGTTCCTGCTTTTTAACACCTCTAACCTTTTTTTTTTTTTTTTTTTTAATGCTAGAAAACAGACCGGACCAACAGGTTCGAGTACCTGCTGAAACAGACGGAGGTGTTCGCTCACTTCATTCAGCCGGCTGCCCAGAAGACTCCGACCTCTCCGCTGAAGATGAAGCCCGGTCGGCCTCGCATTAAAAAGGACGAGAAACAGAACCTGCTGTCCGCCGGGGAGTGAGTCCTTTTCTCTCTGTTCCCTCCTCAGATTTTTTTTTTTCCCTTCTTTACTGTCATTGTGTAATTCTCATCACGTCCTAAACACCGTCCTGACACTCTGATGTTTCACAGTAACCGTCACCGTCGTACCGAGCAGGAGGAGGACGAGGAGCTGCTGAGCGAGAGCAGTAAAGCCGCCAACGTGTGCACGCGCTTCGACGACTCTCCATCCTGTAAGTTCAAAACCATCACACCCCCGCACTCGCACCTGTAAGATCGGCATGGCTTTTTATTGGACTGTAATACTTTTTACTCCTATGAGGAACTTGTTTTAAACAAGAAAATCCAAACTTAATTTTTTTTCCTAAGAACCTTAAAACTATCTTAAACATCTTATCTAGTCTTAATATCGAATAACAAAAACTGACTCTCACCACGAACGTAGCCGTATTTGGCGCGGCGTTAAAGAAAGATGAAAGGAGTCTCCTGTTTCAACACTTTTTACGATTATTATTATAGTTTTATTATGAACTAGACGTGTCTGCGACTTTGTTCACCTGGAATTTATTTGCGCACTCATAAGCACGTAAAAAAAAAAGGACGTCTCCATCTGTTGAATTTTGGACTGAATTAAAACATTTTGCTTGTTACCATAAAGTGTGCAGAATGAAGGTGTAAGATCGAGTTTATTAAGTAGATTTCAATTTCACACTCATAAGAACGGGCTTAGAAATGTACAGCGCCATCTGTCGAATTTTTAGACGACCTAATGATTTTTTTTAAAGGTCATTTAAAGAAGTATGTTATTGTGCTTTTCTACATTTCAAATGATGATATCTTCTCTTCCCGTGGGCCGATTGGAATGAAACAAAGCCTATATGTTATATTAGTTTAGTTTATATATTTTTTTCAATAAGTTTCAATATTCAAATATCATCAATGTACAGACACACCCACTTTACAGTTTTATTATATGTATTGAATTTAATTTTAACCTCATTAACAAAAAGGGTAAAGAAGAGGATTGTGATGAAGTCATAGCTGTAACTTTAGTATTTCTGCCTTGATGTTACTTTTTTTTCTCCTGTAACAGGATGCTGATGAGCATTTATTCCTAACTTGACGTGTTCCGGTCTTTACCGTTATTGTTTTATTTATTTATGTATTTATGTATTTTTCATCCCACGCAGACGTGAAAACCGGGAAACTCCGCGATTATCAGGTCCGTGGACTGAACTGGCTGATTTCACTCTACGAGAACGGAATCAACGGCATCCTGGCCGACGAAATGGTACGACCGCGTGCACCTTCATTTTAAACACATCCACTGGAGGTGTATTTTATTTTTATTTTTTCCTTCCTTTGAGTGGAAAACAACGGTAAATGTCAAGCGAGCAGGCATGAAAAGTAAAAAAATAAAAAATAAAAAAATCTCGTGTGTTTTTCCTCCTCAGGGTCTTGGGAAGACTCTACAGACCATCTCCCTCCTGGGCTACATGAAACACTACAGGAACATCCCCGGCCCTCACATGGTCCTGGTTCCCAAGTCGACACTGTACAACTGGATGAACGAGTTTAAGCGCTGGGTGCCGTCGCTCCGAGCCGTGTGTCTGATAGGAGACCGGGACGAGAGGGTGAGGGATCGATCACGCGCCAAAAGTCTCCACTCTAGACAACATGGTTGCATTATGTTGTATTTTTTTTCTTTTGTCTTGTAGACGGCTTTCATTCGTGACACGCTGCTGCCGGGAGAGTGGGACGTGTGCGTCACTTCTTACGAAATGCTCATCATCGAGAGAGCCGTCTTTAAGAAGTTTAACTGGAGATACCTGGTGATCGACGAGGCTCATCGTATAAAAAACGAAAAATCAAAGGTGTGCGGTTTAATTCTCGTCATCGAATACGTACAGAACTTTAGGGTGCATAAAAAATTTCTGTTGGATCACGTCGGTGTGTGAATGCACGTTTCATATCCATCTGTCTATCAGCTGTCGGAAATCGTGCGCGAGTTCAAGACCACCAACCGCTTGCTGCTCACTGGAACCCCTCTTCAGAACAACCTGCACGAGCTGTGGGCGCTGCTTAACTTCCTCCTACCCGACGTCTTCAACTCCTCCGAGGTAGAGACACCTCACCGACCGCTATCTAGTTGAGGGAACATAGACACATCTGCAGTTTTATTGTTTTTGGCGAGTTTTGTTTAAGTCAGAGGGAATTCCGTATTGAGATTTAAGTTTTTTGTTTCCTCTTTCGTTCCTATAGGACTTTGATTCCTGGTTTGACACGAATAACTGTCTTGGAGACCAGAAACTGGTTGAGCGTTTACACACTGTGAGTATTTCTTTGTGTTTCGTCTCAGTATTAGGACTGAACATGGCAGTTTGTTTGTTTTATTGATGGATTTTTAGCAGAAACTACCCTAAACCGTAACGTTTTAACTTGTTTTTTATCGCGCAGGTATTGCGTCCTTTTCTGCTGAGACGTATCAAAGCCGACGTGGAGAAATCTTTGCTTCCTAAAAAAGAAATCAAGATGTACATCGGGCTGAGCAAGATGCAGAGAGAATGGTACGGAAACAATGTATTAAAAGTCATGGTCGAGACATCAGAACGGTGTATAAGCCGGAATCACTTACGATGTTTCCCGACAGGTATACCAAAATCCTGATGAAGGACATCGATATCCTGAACTCGGCGGGGAAGATGGACAAGATGCGTCTGCTGAACGTGCTGATGCAGCTCAGGAAGTGCTGTAACCATCCGTACCTGTTCGACGGCGCGGAGCCCGGCCCACCGTACACCACCGACCTCCATCTCGCCACCAACAGCGGCAAGATGGCCGTCCTCGACAAACTGCTGCCCAAGCTGAAGGAACAAGGTGAGCTGGTGTAGATGTCGTGAAAGCCGCTCACGAGTAGATCCACGTTTATCGGATAGATAAATGGTTTGCTAGAAAGCTCTAATTAAAAAGGTGTATTTCCTCTGGCTAAAACTAGCGTTAGTACACGCCATTGGGAGGGAAAAGCGTTTGTCTTTCTGTACGGCAGAAAAAACAAACTTATTAATAGAAAGATCTAAAATGTGAGTGTCCTGTGCCTTGTTTAGTCAAAGTTTGACTTATTTACCTATTTACTACATCACCTTCACTCTACATTTTGATTTGAGCTCATAACACCAGGCTCTCACTTCAGGTATCGTACCTCGGTCTATTGTACCACGCTCGCTATATGAGAGATGAGTTTTTAAAAGTCACATGCCTTTTAAGCCGTGCTGTTTCGCACGTTTGGTTTGTGTTTCATGAGGTTGTTTGGGTGCTTTGTAGCGTCATTACGGTCGTTTCCGTGTCTTCCACATACGCTGGGTATTTACGGTAAATTGGCTCTTTTGAGTGACACACATAACCACACCCTCTACGGGGGCAAAATCTCTGTATTCTGGTCCTCCAGTGTATGAAACGTAAAGAGATCTCTGAAAGAGTGAGTTCTGACCGATGTACAGACAATTTGTATAGATTCTCTTGTTTATTTTTTTCTGTCATTTATTATTTTTCTTCTTAATCCATTTGCCCCCCCCCCCAAAAACATTAAATACATCTCTCTCTCATGGATTCAAGGTTCTCGTGTGCTGATCTTCAGCCAGATGACCAGGATGCTGGACATCCTGGAGGACTACTGTATGTGGCGTAATTACTGTTACTGCCGCCTGGATGGACAGACACCTCACGAGGAGAGACAGGTACGTCTGATGTTTTGAGGGAAACTTTTGGATACATTTTTTCACCAGAGTCTAATGCCTGGCTGCTTAAATATTTTAAGGCTCTCAGAAATGTAATTACTGAGGTAAAGTTGTGGTGTTAACTTTGTAATTAATGCTTTTATGTCTTGTTTCTCCCTTAATCTCCCCAGATCTCCATCAACGCCTTTAACGAGCCCAACAGCATCAAGTTTCTCTTTATGCTGAGCACCAGAGCCGGTGGGCTGGGGATTAACCTGGCTACAGCCGACGTGGTCATTATTTACGACTCTGACTGGAACCCTCAGGTGGACCTGCAGGCCATGGTTAGTGCATCATTAATCATGTTTCCGTACCATCTTTCAGGTTCAAGAAGTGTTATTGAAAGAGGTGTAACTTAAAATAAACAAAAAGTTCAAAAATAGTGTATTGAACAGACTCACTGTGGAAGTCTTTGAACTTTCCTTGTCGTCGTCATACAGGACCGCGCTCACAGAATCGGTCAGAAGAAGCAAGTCCGCGTGTTCCGTTTCATCACAGAGAACACGGTCGAGGAGAGGATCGTGGAACGTGCCGAAATGAAACTGCGTCTCGACTCCATCGTCATCCAACAAGGTTAAAGATCTCACGAGACAAGTCGAGCTTTCATGTTTAAAAAAAAAAAAACGGGCCATCTTCATCATTTATTTATTTTTTTAACTCTAATCTCCCGTTCTCCGACTTGCAGGTAGGTTGGTCGATCCTAGCATGAACAAGCTGGGCAAAGACGAGATGTTGTCCATCATCCGGCACGGCGCCACTCACGTCTTCGCCTCCAAGGAAAGCGAAATCACAGACGAGGACATCGACGCCATCCTGGAGAGAGGCGAAAAGAAGGTACAGAACACGCAAACACGAACCGAGTATGTTGCACGTAATGTTTAGGTCGTGTTGCAAAATACAAAAAGTAACATGGAATTAAAATTCTATTTCAATCGTTTATTTAAGACCATGGAGATGAAGGAGAAGATGTCTACACTGGGTGAAAGCTCTCTGAGGAATTTTACAATGGACACGGAGAACAGCGTGTACAACTTCGAAGGTGAAGATTACAGAGAGAAGAAAAAGGTAGGTTTTTTTAGGTAAAAGTGAAAGGCAGTGTAGTAACAAGTAGGTCTGGGATATAATATCTATTATTATTATTATTATTATTATTGTTATTGTTTGTGGTGCTTGTGAGAAGCAAAGCAATCATGGTTGCCATATTTTTAAAAAACGTTTCTAAGACAAAATATTGAGACCAACTTTGACGGATTCTAGTGCACAGAGAATTTCGTAGAGGTATAAAATTTACCGCATTTGAAGAGGCTTGCAAGCTGTGTGGGTATAAGTTTGTACCCTGGGGCGAAAGAGGTGCCCAAATTTGCCCCATTTTAAGTATAATGGTGAAGGTACTCCCCACTGAAACAGGAAGTGCTCATAGTTACATCCTCTGCTATTGGAATTTCCATAGGAACTTTGAAACTGAACCCAACTGTGGATCCTGTTGTCATAGAGACATGGGGGCGGGCTCATTTTACTCAGGCAATCAATCAGTCTCTCAGCATCATAGTGAAGCTGTCACGCCACGCACTAGCAACCACTTTATAGCACCTTAGCAACTTGTCCCGTAGACTGTCCTTATAAAAGGCCAAAGCAAGCACCACTCATTTTTTTTCAGATGTACCTGTCTAGTTGTTATTATTATTATTATTATTATTATTATTATTAATTCTGTGAATACCAGTCCTCATAAGAAACATACTACACATACAATGTGAATATTTTAAGTAAATAAGATGTATTTCGTGCTTCTCAGGTCATCACCAACTGGATCGAACCACCGAAGAGAGAGCGTAAAGCGAACTACGCTGTCGACGCCTATTTCAGAGAAGCTCTGCGTGTTAGTGAGCCTAAAGCACCAAAGGTACTCTGTTCTAGCTTTGATTGGTTGATTTAACCACAAAAAACAAACAGGAAGCTATAGGTCTCTCAGTGTTGCATTAAATCACATTCCTCTACGTTCTTCTCCAGGCTCCTCGGCCTCCCAAACAGCCCAACGTTCAAGACTTCCAGTTCTTTCCACCTCGGCTTTTTGAGCTCCTCGAGAAGGAGATCTTGTACTACAGGAAAACTATAGGCTACAAGGTGCGTGTTTATCTCCTTTCTCTTTCTCACCCTTCGAATCACTTGTATCGTTGCAGTTCACAAATCACTGTATAGTAAAGTTTGAAACATGCAGATGTTTTAAGTCAGCCGTTTTTATTTATTTATTTATTTATTATTATTTTTATTCCAGGTGCCAAGGAATCCTGACCTGCCCAATGCTGCTCAAATGCAGAGGGAGGAGCAGGCTAAGATCGATGAAGCAGAACCTCTCAATGAAGAAGAGCTGGAGGAGAAGGAGAACCTCCTGTCACAGGTAACCTCCTGCAAGCTGCTTGGTGATATCAGATCTGGTTAATGCAGTCTTGAAGCACAGTAGTTTTAGTAAAGACGATAAATAAGTAAATGAGTTTCATTTGGGGTGGACATTTGCAGTAACGGATAACCGTAGTTATTTTAAAAGATTTAGTCAAGTACGCTTTACATTGTATATTTGTGTCAAAGGCGTATAAGACTCACTTTGTCAGACTTAAGAACAAATCCAACTTAAGAACGCACTTCCGGAACGGAACTCGTTCATAAGTCGGGGAATACCTGTATATAAAAGGTTAAAAAGAAGAAAAAAAACCCCACTTCTTTTCCCCTTCTTCTTGAACTTTTGATTGTTTTTCCTTTATAAACCAATGTTGTTATTATTGTTATTATTATTCATCCTCTTTGAATAGGGCTTCACCATTTGGAACAAGCGAGACTTCAACCAGTTCATTAAGGCTAATGAGAAATGGGGACGAGACGACATCGAGAACATCGCTCGTGAAGTGGAAGGCAAAACACCCGAAGAAGTCATGGAGTATTCCGGTAGAGTGACTCTCGTCTCCAACACATTCAAACAGATACCCGTTATGTGCATCAGTGCTTTGTTTGTGTGATTTAATCAAAATGTATGTTTGTGCAGCTGTGTTTTGGGAGCGCTGCAATGAGCTGCAGGATATCGAGAAAATCATGGCTCAGATTGAGAGAGGTGAAGCCCGGATTCAGAGGAGGATCAGCATCAAGAAAGCGCTAGACTCAAAAGTATGCGACTGAGCTTTCGAACATTCTTGTTAATAATTTTTTTTTTATCCCCCATAGTTTAGCTTTCTATGCTAGAATAAAAGACATGACGAGGAAATGAGGAAATTGTTTGATGCTCAACAGAAAATGGATTACAGTATAATCCTACAGGGTGTCTGAAAAGTCAGGACCTTATGTAAATATGTAGGATGTAGAGCAAAACTACAAAAACTGTGATGACTATTAACCTAGAACTGAGACTAAACTTTAAAGCATTACTCATGTACATTTAGGACAGGGGTCGGCAATCTTAAACACTCAAAGAGCCATTTGGACCCGTTTTCCCCAGAAAAGAAAAAAAAAAAACATAGGGCGCCACAAAACCTGTGTATTTTATTTTTTTCCTCCCGGTTCAGATCGGCCGTTACAAGGCACCTTTCCACCAGCTGAGGATTTCTTACGGGACCAACAAAGGGAAGAACTACACCGAGGAGGAGGACCGATTCCTCATCTGCATGCTTCACAAGCTGGGCTTCGACAAGGAAAGCGTCTACGACGAGCTCCGCCAGTGCATTCGCAACTCGCCCCAGTTCCGCTTCGACTGGTTCCTGAAGTCTCGCACAGCCATGGTGAGTGACGCCGCTGCCGCAATCGGCTAAAAGTCATCATCACACCCAATAAACATGTAGCGGTGTATAAAACTGAGCCGTTTGTTTGTGTGTGTGTGTTCCCAGGAGTTACAGAGGAGATGTAATACACTGATCACTCTAATCGAGCGCGAGAACATGGAACTGGAAGAGCGGGAGAAGGCGGAGAAGAAGAAGCGCGGACCTCGCACATCTTCGGTGAGTTCACTTTTTAAAAATTTTTTGTTTTAATGCGCTCTCAACTTGAGCTGCGTGTTTCAGTTCAGACTGTAGTATACTCATCTTATCTAGGACACTAAAACTCTCCCAACGTGTGTGTCCGTGTTTCAGGCACAGAAGCGTAAGCAGGATGGGACCCCAGACGGCCGCGGGCGCAAGAAGAAGCTGAAGTTGTAAATCCCGCTCGAACCCCACACTGACGGGTGACGCGCTTTAGTAGAGCATTTGTGTTACGGGTCCCACTTATGTACTGTATCATCTCGCCTCACAGTAGCTCGTCCTTTTTAAAAAGGCTTAGTATTGTAAAATAGATCAATCTTTTAGGTAAGTAATAAATTGCGGCTGTGCTGTTTTGTTTAGTTTTTTTTTTTTTTTTTATCCCTTTTTGTACCTGTAATTTGTGCGCTATCGAAATAAATGTATTTATGCCTGTTGGTTAAACGCTACATTCCACTTGCTTATCAGAAGAAATAGTTTTTCTTTTCCTTTCTATTTTCAAAGAGTCATCAGTATTGTACACATGCATACCTACTACTCTGGATCCTCTGTACAAGTCTGTCTAATAAATTCCTTTTGTTTTGTAAATCTGCTGATTTCCTTTTTATTTTTAAGCTACATTGTATTGCCAAAAGTATTCGCTCGCTTGCCTTCCCGTGCATATGAACCCGAGTAACATCCAATTCGCAATCCATAGGGTTTCTTATGATGTTGGCCATTTGTAGCTATAACAGCTTCAGCTCTTCTGTGAAGGCGTTCCACAAGGTTTAGGAGCGTGTTTATGGGAATTTTTGAAACGCATTAGTGATGTTGGACGAGAAGGCCTGGCTTGCAGTCTCCACTCGAATTCATCTCAAAGATGTTCTATTGGGTTTGACATCCAAGAATTGTACGTCACTCAAGTTCATATACATGTGAAGGCAGGCGAGTGAAGTGTTTTGTACGTCATATCATTTCCTGAGCATGGTAGTGTACTGGAAAGTGTTTGATGCCTCACAGTGCTAGCTAGGGTTTGTTGTTCGATACTGAGCTCAGGTTACTGTCTGTGTGGAGTGTCAAACGATCAGTTAATTAAGATGATTCCTAAATTATTCATATCGGGTCAAGCTGGCCATTGTGATATCTAGAATTTGACCACCACATGCTGGTATTAATAGCCTGGGAATGACATTGGTGCTCTACTACTGTTTATACTGTAACAAACAAACGTTTGGATTAATTTTTCTACAAAACTAAGCTTAATGTAGGTAATTAAGGAACAGCAACTGTCAGCTGATCAATGCAGTATTGTCCAGTTGCAAAAAACCCATCAAGCTCCATGATGAAACGGTCTCTCATGAAGACTTTCCCAGGAAAGCAAGACCAAAACTCTTGCATCTGCTGCAGAGAAGTTCATTTAGAGTCAGAAATCGGTAAGCACTGAGAGAGGCAGTAATCTGCATGTGATTTTAAGGAAAATACATCCTCATTTAAGAGCTAGCATTTAATTCAGGTTAATTAAAAAGGACTTCATTTTAAAGCAATGAAGCAAACTGTTTATTCCCCATGTAATGACAAACGAGAAGGATTAATGCCATATAGGCTGAAGCATTACAATCATATACTGTACGTAATAGAAAAACGATTCAGGCAAAAATGGTTTCTGTATTAAGCTTAGCTTAATGTTATCCATGGGCTTAATTAAAGAATTAAAGAATAATCCCCTCATTTTAAACTTATAAAGTGTTTATTTCCAGTTTCATATTGATTTCTATTTGGATAGAGGAATATGATTAAATGTTGATTTCATTAATTAGATGCTCTGGTTAAAATCCGTACTAAACAGGTTTATGACAGCATAAATATGTTAACATTTTTCTCAACTGTAGATTACTTTTGTTTGTTGTTGGGGCTGAACAAAGTACTAAAGTGAAAATTATTACATTAACTCAAGGATGTGGATGTGGCATTGTTTTCTTGGTTGGTGGGATGAACCATAGGCATTATAGTGCTTGGTTGGGGTGACACATGGATGCTGTAAAGCTTGCTTGCTTGCTTGCTTGCTTGGATGAACTGTGGATGTTAAAGTCCGTGCTTGGTTGCTGTATTGAGTCGTAGATGTTGCAGTGTTTGTTTGGTTGGTGGGATGAACCCTGAGTGTTCTAGTGCTTTCTTGGTTGGCTGGATGCGCTGTGACATTGCGATGCTTGCTTGGTTTGTGGAATAAACCAACGTCTGTGAACGTTATTGTGTTTGTATCTGTGGATGTTGTCGTGTTTGGATGATTAGTTGGATGAGCAGAGGAGGTTGTAGTGTTGATTGATTGGTGGGATGAGACATGCTGCGTATGTTGTAGTGCTTGGATGGTTGGTGATATGATCCATGGATGTTGTGCTTGATTGGTTGTACAGTGTTTGGTTATTGTGGTCACCTTTGAATGCTGTAGTGCTTACTTGATTGATGGTATGAGCTGTAGATTTTGTATTGCTTGCTTGGTTGGAGTGATGGGGTTTGGATGTTATAGCACTTTCTTGATTGGTGGGATGAGCCATTGTTGTAGTATGTTCTTGGTTGGTTGAATTAGCCATGGATGCTGTAGTGCCTGTTTGCTTGGTGGCTTGAAGCAGGGACATTGTAATGCCTGCTTATTTGGTGGGATGAGCCGTGGATGTTGTAGTGTTTGGTTGGTTGGTGGGGTGAGCCATGGATGGTCGGTTAGATGGGCCATGGTTGTGGTACTGCTTGAATGATTGGTGGGACGAGCCATTTTTGTAGTGTGTATCTGGTTCTTTGAATTAGCCATGAACTGAATTAGCCATGAAGTGGCTTGAACCATGTACAGTTCATTATAGTGCCTGCTTGTTTCGTGGGATGAGGCATGGATGATGGTGTGCCTGCTTGGTTGGTTGGAAAACCTGGGTGTTGTAATGCTTGTGTTAATGGTGGGACAAGCCATGGACGTTGTAGTGCTTCCTTGGATTGAGGGATGAGGCACGAATATTGTATTTCTATTTGTGGGGATTGTTGTGTTGTTTATTGCTGTTATATTTGGTGCTGTGCTGCTTCCAGATTTGGAGCAGATGGCAACGTTTCCCACAACCATATTGACATTCATTCCTGTGTCACTGAACACTGCGGTGGTCATTTCCTTGGAGGGTTCTCACACACTGACTGTCTAGTTTATTTCCATCACTCACATTGGCATTGAGGAACCATGAGGAGAGGCTGCAGTTTATTGGAGATCTTCAGAGGAAATGTAACATAATGTAAGTAATTACCTGAGCTACAACAAGAAGATGCAGCACAGAATAGTAGGAGTCTCTTCCATCAGGTGCTTTAGCCTGGATCGTCACAGTGACATCAGTTCCAGAGGAAGTATTTCCACGAGCCAACAGAGTTACGCTGCCTTTCGCATGGCATAAAGATGATGTTATACAGTATGTACAGTACCTCGAGGTGCTGAGTTTTTAAGAATGTGGCTTTACGTAATTTCTCAGTCTACACACCAGAGGGTCTACTGATTGCCTGGAGAATTGCCTGTGATTTAAATTCTCAGGTTTTTCACAGAAGGATCCTCGAAGACTGAGATTGCTGTTTTTTTTTACAGCATGAAATCGAGAGACCTGAAGAAACAGAAGAGTATGTGTAACATTTCATTACTCAATTCAAATATGAATGAATGTAGGAAAAACAACAGCACTGAGACAGTTCCTGCAAATTGTACCATATAGAAATGAGAAACCAAGCAAAAGGTACAGCACGCGTATCGCTTCTTGTCAAATACCAATATACTGTACAGTAGGATGTAAAATGTATAGTCTGTGGTTCAATCATGTGCAAATCTATCCATAAAGCACCAGTGAGACTACAAGTTGTTTTTCATGCCTAAGCCAGCCTAATCATTAGACCCATTTAATGGGATCAGGAGTTTCTCGTATCTGACTGGAACAGAAACCTGCAGCCAGATCAACTGTCTCAGGATAAACCTGCTAAACCACTAAAGTAGGCAAAGTGAGGACAGTTCTTTAGATTAACCTGAAAAAGGTTTTGAATTACAAAAAGAAAATAATCAAAGCATGTCAGTTATGCTATTATTCGTTCGTTCATTCTGTCATTCATATGACTTTAGTTACCACTTGCAGGAGCTATGGAACCTATCCCTTGCGTAAGGCAGGAGCAGAAAGTATCCCTACAGTCAAGGTATGCCAGTCGAAATGATGTTAACAATTCAGCTGACATTTGGGCTTCATTATGCTACTGAAACCAAAGCTGAAACCAAAACGAAGCAAGTTTTAATTGTGTTAATTTAAACTTTAAGTTGATTGTGTTGATTTTCTGTTTCCCTGATGTGCAAAAGACTGGATGGTTTAATCTGCTGGTTTAATTTTCCATGAAAAGGGAAAAGACTAGGCATAATTCATAGGGTTCTTATCAATACATATTAAAATACTATATATTGGCTAAATATATTCTTATATTGGCTAAACCTTTAGTAGTACATTAAACATTAAAGTCCAATCAAAGAGCACAAAGGCATCAAAAAGATGTGGAAGGGAGGGAAAGAAAAGGGGGAGAGGAAAAGACTGGGAAGAAACACCAGCAATAATCTCTCATTTAAGAATTTCCATGGTAGTGGGCTGGTTCAGACACATCACATCCATAACACTTCTAAAAATATATATCTTAAAATAAACTTTGAAGTCCACAGTACAATGTTTGTGTTCATTCAAATCTCTTTCATGGTACAAGTAGAATGCTTTCTGCAGCTGTCTTTAAAATTCACAAACTTTATAGAAATCCTGTACTCTCTCCTAAAAGTTTGGGCTCTGATCAAATGCTGGATATTGTCAGGATAGAAATGTATATAAATTATATAAATGTTACATTTAATGCTATGTAAAATGAATTCATACTAAGCTAGCCCATGATGTTTTTACTCACTCACTCACTCACTCACTCTGTACCGCTTTACCTATATCCAGAGATGCAGGGGGCGTTTATTAATGCACTACAGGCTATTTGGGAACGCCAGTTAGCCTAATCTACTTTGGACTGTGGAAGGAAACCCACCAAGCACAGGGAGAACATGCAAACTCCACACACACAGAGCCAAAGAGGGGAATCGAACCTAGACCCTGGTGCACAGTCATGTTGGAACAGGAAGGGGCTGCCCCCAAACTGTTCCCATAAAGTTAGGAGCAAGAAATTGTCCAAAATGTCTCGGTATGCTGAAGCATTGAGAGTTCCTTTCACTGGAAGTAAGTGGACGAGCCTGAAAAATGATTTCACACCAGTTCCAACATGACTGCACCAGTGCACAAAGCAACGTCCATAAAGTTTTGGTGAGTTTGGTGTGGAAAAACTTGACTGGCCTGCACAGTTCTGATCTCAACCAGATAGAACAAATTCAGGATGAATTAGAGGCGGAGACTGCGAGCCAGAACTTCTCGTCCGACATCAGTGTATGAAATCACAAATGCTCTTCTGGAAGAATGGTCAGAAATTCCCATAAACCCACTCCTAAACCTTGTAGAAAGCCTTCACAGAATAGCTGAAGCTGTAATATCTGCAAAGGGGGCGGAGTCAAAATCATATTAAAACCTATGGATTAAGTATTGGATGTCGGCTCTAATATCATGCAGTAGTTCTTTGGTAGCATTAGTGGCTACTGATGACGGTATGTTATCGGTATCCTTATTTATGCCATCTTTCAACTAAGTAATCGTCCATGACTGCACTTTACTTAAGCTTAAATAAAAATGTAAAGATGCAAAAAGAGTTAATCAAATATCATATTTCTTTTTGTCAACTGCGGCTGGAAATTAAAAAGTAATCAGTTACATTACAGTGTTACCTTCTGATTAAAGTAACTAGTTCGAGTACTTTTCCATTGCATAAAAATCAAAACTCCTTTGTGATTCCTCATGCATGTTGTTTTAGTCAAGACCTTTATAATTATTCTACCATCATCACTCAGCCAAGTTCAGCCCATAATCTGTTAACTACTAATACCCCTATCACACCAACTAATACCCCTATCTCACCTACTAATACCCCTATCACACCTACAAATACCCCTATCTCACCTACTAATACCCCTATCTCACCTACTAATACTCCTATCTCACCTACTAATACCCCTATCTCACCTATTAATACCCCTATCTCCCCTACTAATACCCCTATCTCACCTACTAATACCCCTATCACACCTACTAATACCCCTATCACACCAACTAATACCCCTATCACACCTACAAATACCCCTATCTCACCTACTAATACCCCTATTACACCTACAAATACCCCTATCTCACCTACTAATACCCCTATCTCACCTACTAATACCCCTATCTCACCTACTAATACCCCTATCTCACCTAATAATACCCCTATCACACTTACTAATACCCCTATCTCACCTACTAATACCCCTATCTCACCTACTAATACCCCTATCACACGTACTAATACCCCTATCACACCAACTAATACCCCTATCACACCTACTAATACCCCTATCACACCAACTAATACCCCTATCACACCTACAAATACCCCCATCACACCTACAAATACCCCTATCTCACCTATTAATACCCCAATCACACCTACAAATACCCCTCTCTCACCTGCTAATACCCCTCTCTTACCTGCTAATACCCCCATCACAACTATTAATACCCCCTATCTCCCCTACTAATACCCCTATCTCACCTGCTAATACCCCTATCACACCAACTAATACCCCTATCTCACCTACTAATACCCCTATCACACCTACAAATAACCCTATCTCACCTACTAATACCCCTCTCTCACCTACTAATACCCCTGTCTCACCTACTAATACCCCTGTCTCACCTACTAATACCCCTATCACACCTACAAATACCCCATCACACCTATTAATACCCCCATCTCCCCTACTAATACCCCTATCTCACCTACTAATACCCCTATCTCACCTACTAATACCCCTATCTCACCTACTAATACCCCTATCACACCTACAAATACCCCTATCTCACCTACTAATACCCGTATCTCACCTACTAATACCCCTATCTCACTTACTAATACCCCTATCTCACCTACTAATACCCCTATCTCACCTACTAATACCCCTATCACACCTACTAATACCCCTATCTCACCTACTAATACCCCTATCTCACCTACTAATACCCCTATCTCACCTACTAATACCCTTATCTCACCTACTAATACCCCTATCACACCTACTAATACCCCTATCACACCTACTAATACCCCTATCACACCTACTAATACCCCTATCACACCAACTAATACCCCTATCACACCTACTAATACCCCTATCACACCTACTAATACCCCTATCACACCAACTAATACCCCTATCACACCTACAAATACCCCATCACACCTACAAATACCCCTATCTCACCTACTAATACCCCTATCTCCCCTACTAATACCCCTATCTCACCTACTAATACCCCTATCACACCTACTAATACCCCTATCACACCAACTAATACCCATATCACACCTACAAATACCCCTATCTCACCTACTAATACCCCTATCACACCTACAAATACCCCTATCTCACCTACTAATACCCCTATCTCACCTACTAATACCCCTATCTCACCTACTAATACCCCTATCTCACCTACTAATACCCCTATCACACCTACTAATACCCCTATCACACCTACTAATACCCCTATCTCACCTACTAATACCCCTATCTCACCTACTAATACCCCTATCTCACCTACTAATACCCTTATCTCACCTACTAATACCCCTATCACACCTACTAATACCCCTATCACACCTACTAATACCCCTATCACACCAACTAATACCCCTATCACACCTACTAATACCCCTATCACACCTACTAATACCCCTATCACACCAACTAATACCCCTATCACACCTACAAATACCCCTATCTCACCTATTAATACCCCTATCTCCCCTACTAATACCCCTATCTCACCTACTAATACCCCTATCACACCTACTAATACCCCTATCACACCAACTAATACCCATATCACACCTACAAATACCCCTATCACACCTACAAATACCCCTATCTCACCTACTAATACCCCTATCTCACCTACTAATACCCCTATCACACTTACTAATACGCCTATCTCACTTACTAATACCCCTATCTCACCTACTAATACCCCTATCACACCAACTAATACCCCTATCACACCTACTAATACCCCTATCACACCTACAAATACCCCCATCACACCTATTAATACCCCCATCTCCCCTACTAATACCCCTATCTCACCTACTAATACCCCTATCTCACCTACTAATACCCCTATCTCACTTACTAATACCCCTATCTCACCTACTAATACCCCTATCTCACCTACTAATACCCCTATCTCACTTACTAATACCCTTATCTCACCTGCTAATACCCCTCTCTCTCCTACGCGGTTTCGCAAGTAAGTACGCTTCATCAGTGAATGTCTTGCCTCCATCCCTGTCTTGCCATTGCAAATGTCTTGTCACTTGATTCTGCTCATTTCATACCCTGATGTTTCATTGTTTTTATTTTATTTATATAATTTAGTCAAACAATAAATAGAAGACACACACTGGCCTGTCACACAGTGGTTTTATGTGATGCATTTCCACATCTTTCTTGAAGTTAATGATAGATTTTTTCACACAATTAACATGTCCTTACATCAACAATGTACAATCTGACAGTGAAATGTTCCCGTAATGGAACAGGCAAAACATGTAAACACACCAGTACAGAGATCCCCCTGTCGTCATGGTTATTGATTTAGCTGCTATATTGTTGATGTGGGCGTCAGGTTTGATCAGGTTTGTATACGGTTCTGTCTTTCCCAGTTCAATCCAGTTACTATAACTGTAGAAACCCTTAAAAAAGAACAGATCAACAACATAATAACTGGAAACAACATTTAGCTATTAGTTATTTATCAAATCCAAAAGATTAATCCATGCATTCTGGTTAATACTAATGTTCATAAAGTTTATTTATCTCAATTATTAGCAATTCCACTATTCCATAATACAATCGTGATATACCTGCAGTGTGGTAAGGATGATTGATGATTTATCTCATTAATGCTGCTTTGAAAAGCTTTGGGTGAGAGGAACACATTTCTGCTACTGACTCTAACTCAGTGGGTCAGGCTGTAATATAAAAGGAACACATAGTCTAATTAATTTTTTTTTTATATTGCTATACACTACATAAACACTTTTTTTCACCAGAATGAAATGGCGTCCATCACGGAGTACCCATGACCGCAGACATCAGCTATTATGGGTTGTGTTCTGATGCGTCTTTTAATCATATATTCATTCATTCATTTTCTATACCGCTTAATCCCGTGTTCAGGGTCGCAGGGGACCTGGAGCCTATCCCAGGAGACTTCGGGCACTAGGCGGGGTACACCCTGGACAGGGTGCCAATCCATCGCAGAGCACACACACATACACACACTCACACACTACGGGCAATTTAGGAACGCCAATTAGCCTAACCTGCATGTCTTTGGACTGTGGGAGGAAACCGGAGTACCCGGAGGAAACCCACCAAGCACGGGGAGAACATGCAAACTCCATGCACACAGAGACGGGAATCGAGCCTGGCCGGGGAATCGAACCCAGACCCTGGAGGTGCAAGGCGACAGTGCTAACCACTACACCACCGTGCCGCTTAATCATATATATATATATATATATATATATTTAATTATAAACAAATGTGCAGTGCTCTGGAAAACCCTTTAAATTGTGAAATGTTTTACATTTCCTGCTATATACAGTACAGTGAATGGTTAAATATCACACTTGCAGTGCGCTATTGTTATTTTTGTAAGAGTTGTAGTGCACATTTTCAAGCTAAAAAACCCTTTTTCACACAATAGGACTAATAAAAATCTCCATTGCATCTCTCCGATGCTTTATAGGGGTTATGTCAGGGCTCTGCGATGTATTCTTCCAAAAGCAGCTGGTGATTTGTATTATTATTCTGCTGAACAAATCCTGTTCTACTGCTTGAATTATTACTTCACAGATTCCTGTAAGTTTGCATACAGAATGCATCTCTAAACTTCTGAGTTCATGATGCTAGTACTAAACAAGAGGTCACCAACATACAGTAGGTATAGGACAATCAGCCCCATACAGCCTCCTTGTTGTATAAAACCCTTAATGCAGTTTGGCATTATTCAGCTTATTCTGAACAAACATTTATACGCAGTCTACAATCAGTTCCTGGAACCTATCATGGGAACAAAGCAAGGTACACCATGGATGGGGTGCCAACTCATCGCACGGCACAACCACGCACACACTTGCACATTATGGGCAATTTGGAAACACCAACCAACCACAGTGCATATCTTTGGATTATAAGAGGAAACTCAGGGCACTGGTGGCTCAGTGGTAGGTGTCTCGCCTGCCATGCGGAAGGCCCGGGTTCGATTCCCAGCCAGTGCCCAAACCCCAGCCACTGGATGCAGTGCCGGTCCCAAGCCCGGATAAAATGGGAGGGTTGCGTCAGGAAGGGCATCTGGCGTAAAACCTGTGCCAAGTTGTAGTGCGGACTGGATAGTCCGCTGTGGCGACCCCTTGTCAGAAGCAGCTGAAAGACCAACAACATAAGAGGAAACTCAGCAATAAAGCATACTCCATGTACACAGGATTATAATTCGAACCCCCAGTCCTGGAGGTGTGAGGTCAACAATATTGATCCATTCCAAGTTAAGTTTAGATTCATCTAAAAAATAAGACGTGAATTTTTTTTCAAAATTTTACCCTTGCTTGCTTGGGCAGTGGTGGCTCAAGGCTGTGGGGTTACTGATTGGAAGGTTGTGGGTTCAAGCCCCAGCACTGCCAAGTTTCCACTATTGAGCCCTTGAAAAGATTTCTTACTTGAATTGATTCTTTACAGGTGAGGTAGGATTCTGACTTTTGAACTATCTATTTGACTCAACAACTAGTTCTGTGGATTCTGTGAAGTTGTTTGAAAGTAGTTTCAGTTTTCCATAAGGTGGAAATTCTGGGCAGGAATATACTGATGGTGTATCTGCTACAGTCTGAAGTGGTTCAAAGCATATTCTGTAACTCTTAGAAGTACTACTTTCTCTTGTTCATTTAGCGTTGTCAGTTGTCTCTAAGATATACTGACCTGGGTGCAGACATGGGCCTCAAATCTATCTCTATCATAAAATTACATAAATCTGGAAGCTCTCTGGCGGCGCGGTGGTGTAGTGGTTAGCACTGTCGCCTTGCATCTCCAGGGTCCGGGTTCGATTCCCGGCCAGGCTCGATTCCTGTCTCTGTGTGCATGGAGTTTGCATGTTCTCCCCGTGCTTGGTGGGTTTCCTCCGGGTACTCCGGTTTCCTTCCACAGTCCAAAGATATGCAGGTTAGGCTAATTGCCGTTCCCAAATTGCCCGTAGTGTGTGAATGGGTGAGTGTGTGTGTGTGTGTGCCCTGCGATGGATTGGCACCCTGTCCAGGGTGTACCCTGTCCAGGGTGTACCCTGCCTCGTGCCCGAAGCCTCCTGGAATAGGCTCCAGGCCCCCCTGAACCCTGATCATAGGATAAAGCGGTATAGAAGATGAATGAATGAATGGAAGCTCTCTATTATTGTAACTCTTAAATGACATGCTTCTATTGACTGAACTGAACAAAAGTAACCCCCAGTCACCACTGGCCATAATACTCTTTCTGTAGTATCCATTCAATGCTTACAGTACTGTGCAAACATTAAGGAAACATACAAAAGGAAAGAAAAAAACGCCATAAACATAGATTTGAAAGATTTTACTTTTGACATAAACCTTCAACATAAAAGATACTTCTTTATATTCTATATACATAACTGCAGTCAGTATTTGGAGTGATAACACTTTGCTTGTAGTGTTAGATACAGATTGGTGCAATTTTATACGTAAAACAGTTGTTAGGTTTTACTGAGCATGCTGGAGTTCTGGTAACTTTGTCACACTCGCTTCTTTCTACTTTCATGCAAAACCCAGGAGCCTACCCAGGAACCTAGGAGCCATTAGGTTTGTTTTTACTGTTCTGTCATGTAATATGTTGCTTTCTTTTCACTCATGCAAATATTCCTCTGTAATGTCATTTACTTATTAATTTGTAAGGTATTTTTAGGAACTAGTGAATGGATTTGTGCACAATAATGCAGACATAATAAATATAATATAAAGAAAAGTGTATTATTCATACAAATGGGATGCATAAGTACAGTAAATGTAAAAATACATGTAAAACTGCTCTAAATTTAGTGAAATGTTCCGACAGTTTTGCATATAATAGTCTGATTCATCTGCTGTAGCTTGAACTCCTCCCCTACTGTAAATCAACCAATCACCTTCAGGCACAGTACAACTGAAACACCCCCAATATCTCGCCATCTCCAGCTCCTGTGTGTTCTGTTCCACAGTTCTCTCTGACCAGGAAGACTGAATTCCTCCATTATGAAAACCCTGGAGCATCACCAGCACCGACATCACTTCCGTTACCCCGGTAACATAATCAACACAGGAACCCGTTGCTGCTACTGCAGCAATTTCACACCACTACAATAAAATATTGAATAGATATTGAAACAGGAACTGATGCCATTACAGAACATATACTATTGAAATGTTGTACTTTTCCACCGGCAAGCTTCGAGAGCTGTTTGCTTGTTTCATCTCCTGGCTTTGAGCGTGTGGTGCTCACCCGACTGTCTAGCTTTTCTGATGTCCTGTTGGTGCCACCTCTTGGTTCAAGGACAATGTGCTGCCGGCGCCACCTGGCTTTGGGAATGACATGCTAATGTCAATCTTCGCCCTCAGGCTCATGAAGTTTCAGCTCACCTGGCACTTACCTGCGGCCCGGTTCCTGCCAGACTCCGATGCCAGGTTTCAGTGCGCCAAGCACCAACCACATACTCACACTGGCCTTGTGCTAGTGCCAAACTCTGACCCCACACCTGTGCCAGGCTTCACCCCCAGGCCAGTGTCAAGTCAGGACCCGGGAACCATATCGACCTGAGGCCCAGTCAGCCAAGCCCAGACGTAACACCTGTACCGAGGCTCCTGTGCCAAGCTCTGTCACAAGCAATACCAAGCTCACTTTGTGTGTTTTAGGACTTGTGCCTAACTTCCCCAGCATCCTTTGTTATTTCTTCGCCTGTTTGTTTGTCAAGTTTTAATCTTATATAAATATGATTCACTAAATTGACCTGCTTACAGACATCATGTGGTTTAACAAGCATGATTGTAAAACCGTCTTGAAGACAAGATTACATGATTACACAGTGCAACTCATTTATAGACGCTGTATGTAGTGGTGCACCATGGGAAGTGAGGTTCTTGGACAGCACCAGTTGAGGATTGGCAGAAGCCCCTGCCCATGGACTCTGATTCCCATAGTATACCACAAACTACAAACATGGCCACCACAAACTACAGCACACAACACTGTACTTGCTCACAGCCTCCCAAATTCTAATTAACCTCACCGGTTTCCAATTCCACTCACTCTTCAGCTCAAAAAGTTTACTCACTCATTGCCAAGTACTGTTCACACAGTTTTTATGCTGCTGGTCTGTTTGTTTAACTGTTTTTCTTTCAATCTATCTGTGGTTTTTGTTGCTTGGACATTATTTCATCCTGCTCATGACCTGATTGTCCTGTGACACTTATGAAATGATCGTAATTAGACATCAGTGTACCAGAGTAACATCTGACAAAAAGATGTAAAAACACTGAAGCAGAAAACTTTATGAAAAAGAATATTTGTGTCGTTCTCAAAACGTTCGGCCTCGGCTGTAGGTACGATGGAAGATGCAACACATTAATATCAGATCCAAGAGGAACAGAGTATAATTTACTTATTTTATATACAGTGGTGTGAAAAACTATTTGCCCCCCTCCTGATTTCTTATTCTTTTGCATGTTTGTCACAGGCGGCGCGGTGGTGTAGTGGTTAGCACTGTCGCCTTGCACCTCCAGGGTCTGGGTTCGATTCCCCGGCCAGAGATTCCAGTCTCTGTGTGCATGGAGTTTGCATGTTCTCCCCGTGCTTGGTGGGTTTCCTCCCACAGTCCAAAGATATGCAGGTTAGGCTAATTGGCGTTCCTAAATTGCCCGTAGTGTGTGTATGTGTGTGTGCCCTGCGATGGATTGGCACCCTGTCCAGGGTGTACCCCGCCTAGTGCCTGAAGTCTCCTGGGATAGGTTCCAGGTCCCCCGCGACCCTGAACACAGGATTAAGCGGTATAGAAAATGAATGAATGAATGAATGTTTGTCACACAAAATGTTTCTGATCATCAAACACATTTAACTATTAGTCAAAGATAACACAAGTAAACACAAAATGCAGTTTTTAAATGAGGGTTTTATTATTTAGGGAGAAAAAAAAATCCAAACCTACATGGCCCTGTGTGAAAAAGTAATTGCCCCCTGAACCTAATAACTGGTTGGGCCACCCTTAGCAGCAATAACTGCAATCAAGCGTTTGCGATAACTTGCAGCGAGTCTTTTACAGCGCTCTGGAGGAATTTTGGCCCACTCATCTTTGCAGAATTGTTGTAATTCAGCTTTATTTGAGGGTTTTCTAGCATGAACCGCCTTTTTAAGGTCATGCCACAACATCTCAATAGGATTCAGGTCAGGACTTTGACTAGGCCACTCCAAAGTCTTCATTTTGTTTTTCTTCAGCCATTCAGAGGTGGATTTGCTGGTGTGTTTTGGGTCATTGTCCTGCTGCAGCACCCAAGATCGCTTCAGCTTGAGTTGACGAACAGATGGCCGGACATTCTCCTTCAGGATTTTTTGGTAGACAGTAGAATTCATGGTTCCATCTATCACAGCAAGCCTTCCAGGTCCTGAAGCAGCAAAACAACCCCAGACCATCACACTACCACCACCATATTTTACTGTTGGTATGATGTTCTTTTTCTGAAATGCTGTGTTACTTTTACGCCAGATGTAACGGGACACGCACCTTCCAAAAAGTTCAACTTTTGTCTCGTCGGTCCACAAGGTATTTTCCCAAAAGTCTTGGCAATCATTGAGATGTTTTTTTTTTTAGCAAAATTGAGATGAGCCTTAATGTTCTTTTTGCTTAAAAGTGGTTTGCACCTTGGAAATCTGCCATGCAGGCCATTTTTGCCCAGTCTCTTTCTTAGTCGTGAACACTGACCTTAATTGAGGCAAGTGAGGCCTGCAGTTCTTTAGATGTTGTCCTGGGATCTTTTGTGGCCTCTCGGATGAGTCGTCTCTGCGCTCTTGGGGTAATTTTGGTCGGCCGGCCACTCCTGGGAAGGTTCACCACTGTTCCATGTTTTTGCCATTTGTGGATAATGGCTCTCACTGTGGTTCGCTGGAGTCCCAAAGCTTTAGAAATGGCTTTATAACCTTTACCAGACTGATAGATCTCAATTACTTTTGTTCTCATTTGTTCCTGAATTTCTTTGGATCTTGGCATGATGTCTAGCTTTTGAGGTGCTTTTGGTCTACTTCTCTGTGTCAGGTAGCTCCTATTTAAGTGATTTCTTGATTGAAACAGGTGTGGCAGTAATCAGGCCTGGAGGTGACTACAGAAATTGAACTCAGGTGTGATAAACCACAGTTAAGTTATTTTTTAACAAGGTGGGCAATCACTTTTTCACACAGGGCCATGTAGATTTGGAGGTTTTTTTCTCCCTTAATAACGTAAACCTTCATTTAAAAACTGCATTTTGTGTTCAATTATGTTATCTTTGACTAATAGTTAACGGTTTTTGATGAGCAGAAACATTTAAGTGTGACAAACATGCAAAAGAATAAGAAATCAGGAAGGGGGCAAATAGTTTTTCACACCACTGTATACTGTATATATAATAAAACTCTTTATTATTACTACTGTTAGTCAGTCCAGTTATTTTTCTGTGCCAAAAGTGCAGCCCCTCAAGTGTCCAGCTGTACGGTCCAGGGTGTGACGCAGGACTTCCTTACAATGGACTCTTCTGTGTCTCAGTGATGTGAGATACAGTGAGCAACTTTACCTCGGACACCATCGCACTCGTTGATGTATTAAAAAACATTTATACCTTTTAGTAAAAAAAAAAAAAACTTAAACATTATAAATCTGCCAACCTTTCTGCCTGCTGAGGGCTGAACAGTGTGTGTAGTGCTTACTGTAGTCAAACATTTAACATATAATATTACCTGCATTAAAAAGCCAAGCAGTTCAGCTATTACACCACTTTGGGGCGCTGTTGAATTATTTTATAATTTTGTCATTTCGCCTCATCACTGCTTCAGTCGAAGGTCAATCTTTTAAAAAAAAAAAGTACTGGTAAAAGGAGAATTTGTGTATTCTCCTTTGTTTCTGTAACCGCAATGGGAACTCGATTGTTGGCAGCAAACTCGGTGTGTTTAACTGAGTTTTACTCGCTACACGTCAGATACTTTTTGTTAGACAATAAATCATACAGAAAAATTAATGCACCCTTGAGCATTCTTTCTAATGGAAATGGCTACCGAATTCCTTTATAAAATGCAAATGTGTCTTAAAGGGCTGAACTCTTTAAATTGATCTGTGCTTCTCAAGGTTATTTGTCTACCATTGGTATTAGGCTGGAATATATATCATTTTTTATTTTTGCCTTTGTTGTTATAACACTGGTCCTCGCTATTAATATTACGAAAAAAAAAAATCTGGGCTCACTGGTCCTTTAATTTTTATTCAACGTCTTGTTATTTTCTAAATGACCAGCTTCCCAGTGGGGGGTTTCGATTAAGAAAAATACACCTCCATCATGGATAAAGAGAAATAATGATAACACAAATTAGAACACAAGTGTAAGTTAATAAATAATGTATTGATACCATAATAAAACCAGACCAGCAACAACGAAAAGTTTCATAGATTGGAGCAGAAACGAATTTGCAAGTAAGTGAGAAGAGTGAAGGGATCGGTTGGACAAATACATTTACATTTAGGCATTTGGCAGACGCTCTTATCCAGAGCGATTTACATTTTTTCTTTATCTCATTACATATCTGAGCAGTTGAGGGTTAAGGGCCTTGCTCAAGGGCCCAACAGTGGCAACTTGGTGGTTGTGGGGTTTGAACCTGGGATCTTCCGAACCGTAGTCCAATGCCTTAACCACTGAGCTACCCCTGGCCCCAAATACAAGCCAATCTTTAATGATATCCGTTATCTATACCTTTTATCCAGTGCAGGGTCTCTGGAAACCTGGAGCTCTGGAATGGGTGCCGACCCACCAGGTTTAACTGAATGTACAACTTTTAGTAATTGAGTGAACCAGGAACCAAGGAGATATATATATAAAATGATGAAAACTTCAAAGCATATGCGTGAGTCGCTCTGTATAAGAGTGTCTGCCAAATGCCCAGATGTAAATCTACCACAGGGCACAATTGCACACACACAAACTATGGGCAATTTGGAAATTGGAAAGGAGAACAGGCAGGATTTGAACCCCCCCCAAAAAACTGAAAGGGGCGAGGTGACCATGCTATGTTGACATCATTCATTCATTCTCTATACCACTTAATCCTGTGTTCAGGGTCACGGGGGACCTGGAGCCTATCCCAGGAGACTTCGGGCACTAGGCGGGGTACACCCTGGACAGGGTGCCAATCCATCGCAGGGCACACACACATACACACACTCACACACCCAATCACACACTACAGGCAATTTAGGAACACCAATTAGCCTAATCTGCATATCTTTGGACTGTAGGAGGAAACCGGAGTACCCGGAGGAAACCCACCAAGCACGGGGAGAACATGCAAACTCCATGCACACAGAGACGGGAATCGAGCCTGGCCGGGGAATCGAACCCAGACCCTGGAGGTGCAAAGCGACAGTGCTAACCACTACACCACCGCCGCCACATGTTGACATCAAGGATTTTTAAAGAAATAACTTTTTGATGTTTAAAACTTTCTTTTATAGTTCTGTGCAAAAGTCCTGAGCCACTTCTCTTCATATTTTGCTTCCAAAGTACCAGACATTTTCTTTATTATTGTACTCTGGAGTAATAGTTCTCCAGGCTTCCTGAAGGACGTTTTTGCCTCTCATTTTCAATCTGGTCCTTGTAAGCAATTATGTTTTTCATTTGTTAAGCCACTCAGTGACATATGAATAATTCATGCATAAAAGAAACCCTTTGACTTAAGGCCTGAACCAGTGAGAAACAGGTGCAGATGATGCTGAGTGGCTGGAACAGACGAGAGGGGAAATGAGGTCGCTGCTGAGGTTGTTACGGAAACAACCAGTTTTTAAATTGTATCTTCAGGCACTTTGGAGCCTGTCGCAGTAAAACATTTGTACTTAATTCTTTAATCTAATCTTCACAGCAGCATATAAACAGTGCAACTGGGAAGTATTCAGAGTGCTTCACTTTTTCCACTGTTTCCACATTAAATTTGATTTAATTCATTCATTATTGTACAATAACCCATAATGGCAGTATGAAAGTAGTTTGTTTGTAATCTTAAAAAAATTATTAAAAATAAAAAACATATTCACAGCCTTTGCCAGAACAGTCAAAATTGAGCTGTTTCTACAACTCGATTGCAGTCCTGTGATAAATTCAGTTGATTGGACATGATTTGGAAAGTCACATAACTGTCTATATAAGGTCCCACAGTAAACAGTGCAAGTCAGAGCACAAAGCAAGCCAGGAAGTCCAAGGAATTGTCTCAGACAGAACTGTATCGAGGCACAGATCTGCGGAAGGGTACAGAAAGATTTCTGCAGCATTGAAGATCCAGATGAACCCAGTGGCCTCCATCATCCATAAATGGAAGAAGTTTGGAACCACCAGGACTCTTCCTAACTTTTATGTTTAATAAATGGCAAAGATTGTCATGTCATTATGGGGTATTGTTTGCAGAATTCTAAGGAATATAATGAATTTGATTAATTTTGGAATAAGGCTGTAACATAGCAAAATGTGGAAAAAGTGAAGCGTTGTGATCTTTCTGGATGCTCTGTATATGAAGTGTAATTGTTGGGGCTGCCAGTAAAATTAATTTCAATACATCATTTTATGTGTGGGATGCTTTTATGTAAGAGATATTTGTAATCGAAGATCTAAAGCTATACAATGCAATTTTCTGAGTTGGCAGCAAATAAAGTAAACAAGTTGACGAGGTGTTTTTGACACATTACAGAGAAAGTGTTTGAAATTCTCTCTGATAATTGCATATGTGACATGCATCTAAAGCTCTACCTATCAATTAAAAGTGGTGGTTTTCTGGATGTAGAAGACAAGATAGAAGCAGCAGAACTCGTAATAGAACAGTTTTACTTTGGAGCTCAATAAGTGTAGACAGAACAGCAACAACAACAACTGAACCTGCAATGAACAGCATTAGAAAAATTCCTGGTCAAGAGCCTTAAGATCATATAAGTTCCTTATGAGTTATTTGTTTACCTCTTATTTTAATTTATGAGCTACAGAGCACTCAGTTTTTTCTCCATAACTGACTCAATAGTTGCACGTTAACCACTTGACATGGGTAGCTGCAAATTTTGCAGCATATGGTGCTAGTCAGATGAACCAGCTTGACGGCCATATTTGAAGCTGTAAATCCATATTTGCCCCACATATCAGCATTTCCTTGCAGCCTGGAGCTGTCTTAATTGGAGAGTAACACTTGCACAGACTGTAAGAGATGAAGCCAGGCTAGTGATTGACAGGTCTGTGAGCTCTGTAGCATGGCTGGGAGATGACGTGACAGGTTTACACTTTGGTAATTGGAATGAGATTTAGTCAGGCTTGCTCGCTGTTAATTAAAAGGGCAAACGAAGCCCTGTAGAATTTAGATTTTGATTTTTTTTTTGTTTCACATCTGAATGGCGCCTGTTGGCACGGATACTCCTGCATGTCTGGGTTCATAATTTCCTAATCAGCTGGATTTCGACCTTTCACTGCTACTGTTTCCTTCTTAATGAGATTTATATTGCACAAGTGTGCATTTGATGTTTGGTGCTTTTCACAAAAGCCTCTGTCATTGCATAATTTGTTCACACTAATTGGAGCTCTACTGCAGAAACTTGCCTCAATACATCTTGGCTTTCAGTGCATCCTTACCGTCCTTCTGCTGTTCCTATCAAATCACTTAGAACCATACCCGAGACAGGTGTAGGCATAAAGGAAAATATGAAAACAAGCTGTGTGTTTTTCAGATATCACCAGCCCAGTGTTTGAGCAACACTACAAGGTCTTATCAAGTACTGCATTCGAATAAGAAAGACGCATTATATCATTCAAACCTGGGGAACCGATAAGCCGTAAGGGAGCGGCGTCCGGGCCTATCACGCTATCATTTGTTGGTGTTTGAGTAATGGAAGTACAACTCTCTGAGCGCTAGAAAAGGCAGTTCGAATAGTTATTAGCAGAGGGGCTTCAGCGATTCAACTCTTTCAGCGGATGATGAAGCTGAGCGTGACAACACGACAACTCGCTCATGATGAATTGTATCTTTATTTTATTCTAAATATCATATATGGGATGGGTGAAAGGAATGATTTGTTGTTGTTGGTGGTTTTGTGACATAAACTATAACACTCAAAGTGCTGTCTTGTCATTTGATTTATAAGGCGGTACGGCAGGTTATTATGTTCCCATACACGTAACTGATTTTTAAGGATAAAAATGAGTGCTTGGATCATGCGCCTTTTATTTAACCACCTAAATCGATAACTATTTTACTATCAGTTGACCTGTCTGTCTTTAATTATGTGCAAGTCTGTCTCTTCTGCAAGTTATGTTACTAGATTTTTAATCTTTTGTTTTAACTTTATTTATTTTTTAAGGTTATCTGAGGACATTGACAAAATGGTCAATTGACTTTTTATGTTCCTTTTATTGTCTTCTCCATCATATTTTCTTTTCTGTCATCTTTAACTGTTTGGAGTACTTAATCACTATGCATTCTTATGTTCACAGTCATCGTCTCCCTCTGCAAATGCAAACAAACAAACAAACAAAAAAACAGAGGATGCCAGACCATTCTCGATAGAGCTGCGTGATGTACCATTCTTAAAAGCAGAAAGAGGTCAGTATCGATCTACCCCCTGCTCTCATTCTTTTGCCTCGGCTCCATCTCTGTGTCCACTTCTCCCTTTTACCAGCATTGAGTACAATTGTTTAGATTGCTTGTGAGACCTCCAGGTATCACAATCAATCGAGTCTTATTTCATATAGAAAGCTGGCATGTTTGACGCTAGCTCTTCACCCATGGAGAGCCATAAATAGATTGAAGAAAGACGGGAGCTGAAAAAATAAGCATCCAAAAAGTACGCTCATCAAAGGGAGCTGATAGAATTGATTGTGTTGATACTGAAGAGAGAAGAGAAGCTTGTTTAGTTTCGGATAATGCCAAGGATTGGGCCAAGGAACTCCAGACACTTGTTTACATGTCTACACTGAAGAGGCCCTCTGGACCATTTGCGAAATGAAAATATTGGAAGCAGAAAATGCTGGGCGTGAGTTTTAAATAACATCCTGGAACAGGCAATAGTGTCCCCAGAGTAATTTTCCACTATTTGGCTTTTCTTTAATTATTTCTCATCATCACCTTGTGGCAATCGGCTGGACAGGACAAGTGAAGCGTTTTCCTAAGGGAGAGGCATTAAATTAAAAGACTGTGTCTTTAGATAGCGCTCAGATACTCGTTGAGTGGCTTCAGCTGTTCTGAGACGCTTCACTGCACAAGATCATGTCTCAGTAATTTAGTCTATTACAGAGTTGTGGTGATTTGCATCAGAGTTGGAGAATGATGTATGCCCAGGGCGGCACAATCCCGCAAGTCAGGGGGATTTATAAATTGGATGATTGTGCATTTTTATAGAAGGATAGTTTTTTTTACTCAGGAGTTACAGAGTATGATTGTCAAAGGAGTCATAGAGTCAGATCTCTAGAGCCGTCAGAGTTTGTTTGCCAAAGGAATCAGGGAATCGTAACCCAATGCAGTCAGGTCTGATGTTTACAGACAGTCAGATCAACAAGGAGTCAGGGAAATCACATCTATAAGAAAGAGACAAATTTCTGAAGAACTCTGGACCAGAGAGTCAAATATCCAGAAAGTTCAGGATGTAGGATTGCTGTCAGAGGTAAAGAGTCAGGAGTCCATATATATATATGTATATGTGGGCCAGGGGTAGCTCAGTGGTTAAGGCATTGGACTACGGTTTGGAAGATCCCAGGTTCAAACCCCACAACCACCAAGTTGCCACTGTTGGGCCCTTAACCTCAACTGCTCAGATGTGTAATTAGATAAAAATGTAAGTCGCTCTGGATAAGAGCGTCTGCCAAATGACTAAATGTATATATATATACAGTGGAACCTCGGATTATGAGTAACGTGGTTTGTGAGTGTTCCGCAAGACGAGCAAAGATTTTTAATAAATTTTGACTTGAAAAACGAGCATTGTCTTTGTTTATGAGCACCGAGTATCATGTATCACGCATGCGCTTCTGAGCCACAACTGAGCCAACGGTTTTTCTCTCTCTTGCGCTGCGGAATTGTTGGTAATCGTCTACCCTGCTGGGTCTTAGTGCTCGTCTCTTACTGGTATAATCAACATCCGTACACGCGTGTACTGTTTACTATAACACTGTGACCACTGTGTTTGTAAGCGTGTGTGTACAGCGCGCATGTACTGTTTCTTATAACACACGTGTGTACAGCGCGCATGTTAAGTAAAAGAAATTCTCATTACAGAGGTTAAAGATACATTTTCTCCGTCTCTGTTTCAGCCTGTGTGAGCTTATGTGTGCGCTTGGCATGATGTCTAGCTTTTGAGGTGCTTTTGGTCTACTTCTCTGTGTCAGGTAGCTCCTATTTAAGTGATTTCTTGATTGAAACAGGTGTGGCAGTAATCAGGCCTGGGGGTGACTACAGAAATTGAACTCAGGTGTGATAAACCACAGTTAAGTTATTTTTTAACAAGGGGGGCAATCACTTTTTCACACAGGGCCATGTAGATTTGGAGTTTTTTTTTCTCCCTTAATAACATAAACCTTCATTTAAAAACTGCATTTTGTGTTCAATTATGTTATCTTTGACTAATAGGTTTTCGGTTTTCGATGAGCAGAAACATTTAAGTGTCACAAACATGCAAAAGAATAAGAAATCAGGAAGGGGGCAAATAGTTTTTCACACATATATATATATATATATATATATATATATATATATATATATATATGCTAAATAAACTAGATGTTTTTGATGCAGTCATAGTGATGTGCCAATCTAGTTAAATAATACTCCAGCTAACGATGCAGCATGATCTAATTGGCATTAGTCTCTGGCTGAACTTCACCTCTCTCCCCTGGATGTTTTAGACACATCTTTGCATCAAAAAAGGTTTTTCAGGAATAGAAATCTCATTTCATCATCTATACCAATTTATCCCTTATGTACAGGGTTGTGGGTGGGATGGAGCCTATTCCAGGTGCATGAGGTGGGGTACTCTGTACTTGGTGCCAATCCATGGCATAGCACTCACACACTTATTCACGTTGTGGGCAATTTGGAAACACAAATTAGCCTAATCTGCATGTCCTTGGGGGGAAAACCTCAATAACCTGGAGGAAACTCACCAAGCATGAGGAGAACATGCAAACTCCATGCACACAGACAAGAATCGATCCCGGACCCTGGAGGTATAAGGAAACAGTGCGAACCACATAACCCACTGTGTCGCCCCAGGAATAGAAATCTTTGTGAGTAATATAATAATTGAAGTGATAAGCCTAATTTCTTTTGGAGAAATATATAAACTTCCTTGAAGGTATGGAAGGCTCTACTTTCCTCCACTGATTAAGTCTCATAGTGGGAAACATAAAATATGACATATACATAGTATGTCTAGTTTTTGTGAACTGAAAATCCATCAAACCACTGAAGTCTTAGATTCAACTAAACTGTTTGTTTAGAAGCACATCAAAGTGTGAAACCATCAAGCTGTTAGGAACGGCTCAATGACAGAACACAAAACAGGCATGGTTCTTAATTAGTCAAAATCTAAAAGCATCTTCTATAAACAAAAACATAACATGATCTCAAACGTAGCCAGCCTGCATATGGAAGAAGTAGAGTAAAAACGCAAAATTGAAACAGGTGTTAATCTTATGTAAGATTGAATCTTGGATAAAAAAAAAATCAACTTCACAGGAAGACATGCCAGACAACAAACTGGGAATGTTCCAAGCAAAACACCACTGGGCTGAAAAAATGTTTTTATTTGGCATAGAACAAAAACTGTAAAAATAAATAAATAAATAAATAAAATAAAAATTAAAATCTATGAAAGCTTGTGGTTACACAGCATTTTTGTCAAAACTCAAAATCAGCAACCACAGATCAAACAGAACAGCATGAGCATGTCAGGAAAAAGTATCATGTTCTCAGGTGTTCCAAACCCGCCAATACATTTTAACAGAACAGTGAACATGAAAAGGACCAGAGACCAAAAGTAAAGGAAAATAATACATGCCATGAGTGAGGTGCAGGTTTATGCATTGGCAAACTAATATTACCATGTTTCTACCATGGACGAAGGGGAACATTTCCTGGTCAGAACTCTTTTTTCCAACTACACCTGAAAAGACAGGAGCAGAAGGACAATAATGTAAATATTCTACACATAGTATGCTAATTTGAACAAAAATAAATGTTTTTGTACTGATAGTCTCTAGAGGTTCTTATCCAATATAGAGTATAGCTACGGTACACCGAACAGCTGTAACATTACAACCATCCACTTAATATTGAGTAGGTCCCCCGTTTGCCACCAAAACAGTAACGCACGGTGTGTTCTGACACCTGACATCAGAACCAAACGTAATCTTTTCTCCAGCTACAGTAGCTCTTCTATTGGATCGGACTACATGGGCCAGCCTTCACTCCCCATGTGCATCAGTGAGCCTTGGCCACCCTGTCGGTGGTTCATCGGTTTTCCTTCTTTGGATCACTTTTGGTATGTCCTGACCACTTCAGAGCTGCAGGTTTTAGAGTTGATCTGACCCAGTCGTCTATTCATTACAATTTGGCCCTGCTCACAGTAGTATCCACAGTTACAGTATCGTGTTACCATATTGACTGGATGGGGGTGGAATATCCTGTATTTGGCAGAAAGTGAGCCTTTTTCTTCCCTGAAGGTGATGTGTTGGAAGCAGAAACAAATGGGCAAGTGTAAGGATTTGAGTCACTTTGACAAATGCCAAATTGTGGTGGCTCGACGACTGGGTTAGAGCAACTCCAAAACTGCAGCTCTTGTGGGATGTTCCCAGTCTGCAGTGGTCAGGAAGGAAAACCAGTGAACTGGCGACAGGATCATGGATTGCCAAGGCTCACGAATGCACATGTGGAGCGTATAGTTCAAAGGTCAAATTGATGGAAAGGTTAATTCTGGTTGTGCTAGAAAGGTGTCGGAACACAGAGCACATCACTGTTATGGGGGCAAAAGATGGGATCTACTCAATATTAGGCGGGCATTCATAATATTATGGCTGATCGGTGTATGTAGCTAAACATTTTGCTTCTTAGTCATTATAAATTTATTGCATTCTCATGAAAAACATTATTGACAGGATATACTGCATCATACAGTACTATACAGCTTTGACGGTGCCATCATGAATATTTTGGAATCGACAGTGAGGTTTGAACTTATTTACATAGCCATTTGATCTGATCAGAGCTGCCAAGCAATACAGTATATTGGCTTTTCTTTTCTAAAATAAACTTGGAGAAACTCCATCAAGGAGGCCCACTGAAACAGTGCCATCCATCTGTGTAATACTGTAGGTCTTGTCAAAGTTAAAAGAGAATCAGCACTTCTATTTGAAACGATGCATATGGAGTTAAAAGAGAACTGGTAAGTCATGAACATGGCATGCAAAGCCCAAAAAGAGGTCCACCAGTGCAAAGCTTACCCTCGAGTCATCGCTACTCTTCACATCTGTAACCAACACCAGATCCTTGCTCCATGGTTAATAAATGTGTGTGCTGTTTTCTTCTTTAATCTGTCACAGCTGGTTTATAGCCACCTCAACCTGTAAGTGACTTCGTTATTCTCATCACTTTGAAGTTCTCTGTTTGCCCCTGGTGAAGACTCCTTTCGTTGTTCATTTTCAAGAAACTATGCTATAATGTATAGTGGCACAGAGGCTCTGGGGTTAGCATTGTTGCCTCACACCTCAAGGATTGGAGGATTGAATCTTGCCTCAAGTCTGTGTGCGTAGATTTTACATGGTGTTTCCAGATTGCTCATAGTGTTTGTGCATGCCTGTGACCTGGCTGGCATCCCATCCTCCACCTTGTGCCCCGAGCTCACTCATTGGGAAAGGCCCAAGACCCCCTCGTGATCCTACATGCGGGATTGAGTGCCACAGAAAATGAATGAGTGCTACTGTTCTGTATAACTGTTGCATCATTTATAAGTGATGGAAAAGAAACATTCTTTTTTTTTTTTTTTTTTTTTTAAAGACCTGAAATGGTGAAGACGTGTATTTCAGGAAAAATGTGTGGGATGCTATTGAAGAAATCCCAAAGCCTTTTAGAGAATATGTAAGAGACTAAAAATAGAATATACGCAAAGGGCATACGAGTGTTAAGAGGATATTTACACCACATTTAGAACGAAAGATGCATTTTAACATGCACATTGATATATATTTTGATATTAATATTTTAAATGGAGATATTCTAAATTATCCTATTTGACTACTTAGGTTAGTTGTAATGAAATACAATTTGTGAAATGCCCACATTTGTTCTGGTAAAGCGTGTGAATGAATGGCTGGGTTAAAACCTGTGGGATCTACAACACAATGCCTCACATCTGGCACTTAATCATGGTGTTACCATGCTTAAGAAGTCTCAGCCATTGTGCTCGAGCTGTGAGCCCCAGCACTGCCAAGCTGTCCTTGTTGGACCCATGAGTAAGGCTCTTAATCCAGGGGGTGCTGTATCACACCTGACTTTAATATGCTGGGAATTTCATCATTCTGTAAAGTGTAAATGCAAAGTCTGTATTTTTTCTCCACCTACTTCTCAAACATGCTCATCACAGAAAGTGCTGGTTATCAAGAACCTAAACCTTTTTGCTTTCATGATCTTGAAATGCTGTTCCTGTCAAAGCCAGAAGCTTCGAATTAGTTACAGCAAGAACTAAATCAAACCCAACCTCTATCTTCCCCTAAAAAAACATACACATTATGATATGCAGTGAAACGCTTAAGACTGTTCGTGATCTAAAATGGAAAGATTTTACTACAATTTACAGAAAATTGCACTAAAGATAAATAAAGAAATATTTTTATTAAGGTTGGAATATACAAATTTATAAAAGCTACAAGCCAAGAATAATATATATTCACATATATGTTGTTAGTCTTTCAGCTGCTTCCGTTGACGGGTCGCCACGGTGGACCGACTGATCCGCACAACAACTTGGCACAGGTTTCATGCTGGATGCTCTTCCTGACGCAACCCTCACATTTTATCCGGGCTTGGGACCGGCACTGCATCATGCATATGTATATATGCGTGTGGACAAAAGTATTTGGCCAAACCTTTTGATGACATTGTATGTCCCTCTTTGTAGCTATAACATCATCTTGGAAGGTTGTCCACAAGATTTTGGAGTGTTTCTGTAGGAATTCGTGCCCATTCATTCTGTAGAACATTTATGATGTCAGGGACTGAGGTTGTACGAGAAGTTCTGGCTCAGAATCTACATTCCAGTTCATCCCAAAGGTGCTCGATGGAGTTCAGGCCAGGTCAGGGCTCTATGTTCGGGCCGATCGAGTTCTTCCACACCGAACTTATCAAACCATGTCCTTATACAGTAGATGTTGCTTTGTGCACTGGGGCGGAGTCATGTTGGGATAGAAAAGGGACTTCACCAAACTGCTGCCACAAAGTGGGAAGTGTAGGATTGTCCAAGATGTCTTGGTATCCTAAAGCATTAAGATCCTCACTGGGGATGAGGGACTGATTGAAACACCTGAATTCAATAATTAACAGGTTTGGCCAAATACTTTTGTCCATGTAATGTATCTTGAAATAGAAATACAGTACACTCACTATATACACATATATGAATTACACAGAATTTACATAAAGTTAAAAAGGTGAACATCTGCACATATAATAATAATAATAATAATTATTATTATTATTTTGAAAATTCAATGTAGTGTGCACCTTTTTCTCTTACTGTTTATCTCCTTCCAGTCAGAGCAGTGGAGCTATCCACACACACACAAAAAAATTAAAGAACACTAAATCATGTTTTCAAATAAAAGTTTTCCATTACACCATGCCATTCTGTAGAATCTTCCTTTGGATGAGGTGACAGAAAAAAATGACAACATCTTCATCTTGGTGGAAGCGCACAGACATTTTATTTGACAGAACAATAAAACACATGCTTTCACATATCATGCTTTATTATTTATAACCTGCTCCCTTGACTGGTTGCCAGCTGCAGTCCTTTAACCGATCTGAAAAGACAATGAATGCTCAGGGATTTCCATAGTTCATGTCTGTCGTCTCTCAAAGCACTAATGACAAATTAGAACAAGTGCTTAGGGTAAAGTTCAACCATGAAAAAGCATTAAATATTTATGTGGAACTATTTCTGATGGGTTTTCGTGCTTCTGCTGGTAGTTTGTTAGCTGCTGCTGTGTTTTTAATTATTCCAGTGACGAGTTGTGTGTTTGTGTGCTGCACTGACATTACGTGACATTAGGACGTGTTGATAGCAAACTAACAAAGAAATGAAAAATGTCAGTAATCCAAAACATAATATAATATGGTTTTGCTGTTAGTTTCTAAAAAAAAAACAAAGCAGGACTTTCTTTCCTCCTGTGCACATTAGTAAGAAATTGCATGGAGTATAATAGAGATACTGGTACAAACACTGGACTTGACATTCAGAGCTGATGGCAGGGTTAGTGCGAAAGGTGAAGCTTTGGAGGCTGATCTGTTTGAGCAGAGTATACAGATGAGAAGATAAGAGAGCTGGACAGACTAAAGGATTAAAGCACTTCTGAATCAGACTCTAGGCAGAGATGAAGCGGCGGCTGAATCCTGCGGCACTGATACCAGCAAGTAGTTGAACGGTATTTTGGGAAATTACGAAACTATTCGCTAGAATGTGAAAATAGAGCAACGTAACGAGTAGGAATTTAATTTCACAAGACTTTCGGGATTTTTTTTGGACTCAACTATAAACTGTAGAACCGTGCAGGTTTCTTTTCATTGCACAAATAAACTGTATGCACTAATAGTTATAGTATTAAAGAAGCAAACATGAGGAACAAATTGGAGCAAATGTTTTACTGTGCCAGGCTGCAAAGTGCCTAAAGATATGATTTAAAAACTAGCTTGTTTGTGTAACAGCCTCAGCAGCGACCTCATTTCCCCTCTCGTCTGTTCCAACCACTCAGCATTCAGCATCAGCAGTATATTAATCACTGACCTGATCATCTGTCATCATCTGCACCTGTTTCTCACTGCGTCAGGACTTAAGTTAGATGTTTTTAACAAACAAAAACTGTTAGGTACAGTACAGGGACTGGACTGAAAATAATGAGATCCGAAAACTTCAGGAAGCCTGAAGAACTATTAATCAAAACAAAGACTGAAGCTGTGGACGCAAACTATGAAGAAATGAGGGGTGTTTAATGGTACCGTATATTCAAGTTTAGGGTCAAATGGGTTTTATGTTCTCCCAGGACTGAGACTAGTACATATATATAAATGTAGCTACAACACAAGACTATATAACGTGCACATTTGCAAACAATGCAATCTATATGAATAAAAGAGAGGTTTTGTCTGTACGTCAGTCAGAATCTGTTCTTTCAAAGATATCTTTATGTTTCTTATATTGGAGGACCTGAAACCAGTCTCTGTCTGTCTGTCCAGCCCGATTTTGTCACAGCATCATGCAAAACTGTCTGGACACAATTTAATGAATCTTCTGCAGTCCTTAGATCTCGGTCTGAAGTTTAATCTGCAACATAAATGAAATCTAAATGTTTAGTAAAAGTGATGTTATGGACAGTTATTTAATGGATTTAATAATCTACTGTATAATAATCTACTAATGCGCTACTGTCTCCATGTAAACAAACACCTGCACCAATAGATATTAATTAGAAAAGATAAAGTGAATATTTTGACTGGGATTAGTTGATATTTTCACTTTGTCTGAAATAACAGCGCTGAAGTGGTATAAGTGAATTTTAACACGCTGGAGTCGTTTTAAGACAAAACTTCATCTTTATCTGATCTACTTTTTCCATTTCTCATCTGTGATTCTCTCTCCGATTACCGAACAGGGAGTGTATTTGTCTGACAATGAAAAAAGTACAACAAAGCGTAAGATACTCGACCTTACAGAATGTGATTTCTTTGTATTAATAAGTTAGACAGATAGACATGTACGTGGGCCTCAACCTGAAATAATAATAATAATAATAATAATAATAATAATATCACAGATTACATTAAAGATCAGCAGATTATTTTTTATTTAACCTTTTAACTATTTCTACAAACTCTTTAACCGTCAACAAGCAATAATAAAACTGTGTTGAGCATTGAACACACACACACACACACACACACACACACAAACAAAAACATGATTTGTGTTGTTTTTTCTCCCTTATCTTTTCCCATTTTTGCTTGTATTAGCTCACTGCCGATCTTGGATATTAGATCAGTGTCATGTCTAATAATTATAATAAATCATATGATGAACATAAATCAAGCCCAAATATAATAAAGCATTAAATTGACATAAAGCCTATGTGATTTCCACAGATGGTAAAAAAAAATCTTTACTGTTATACTGGGACAAATAAACATGCACCCTTCATGTATCACAATGCTACAGGGCATACGGTACAGTGAATTTATGAGTCCTGTTTAATTTCTGTTAAAAGAAAAATGTCTGGTGTTACCTTCTGAAACATGAGCTAGATAAGGAAGATATGTTTTTAGATAAGGAACCAGGTTCTTGGAGTGAACTTTGATGGGATGAACTTTACCACCTGCAGTACAAATCCAAGGCCGTGGTTCTTTCCTGAAAAAGATTGGACAGGTGCTTGAAGGTGAGAAGGTAGACCTTGCTCCTGGTGGAGTTTAAGTATCCTGGCCTCTTCCTGACATTGATGGGAAAAAGAGACAAACCGAACCGGTCAGCAACAGCCATTTTAACATTTCTGTACTCGTCTGTAGTGAAGCAGGAGCTCAGATTTCAGATCAAGCTCTCTGTTTACTTGCGAGTCTCTACCCCTGGTCATGACTTCAGGTCATTAGCTGCGGGTAACAACTGAAAGAAGAAGGTTGTAAACATTGAAAATAACGATCTTCTACAGGTTATGATACGAGACTGAGGAACCTGACAATCTGAGGAACCTCGCAGTAGAGATGTTGCTCCTGTAGATCGAGAGAAGCCAGTAGAGGTGGTTTGGGCACCTTGGAAGGATACCTCCATGATCGAGCTATTTCAGGGGCAGATTGTTGTAAAGGTTATAGCTCACACTTTCCTTTTAGCCTCATTGGGTCTGGGTTAGAAACATTGCATATAACCTTACACTTACAGCGGTCTACTGTTATGGACTGCGACATTAAATTCCATGAATTATTAATAGGCTGCTTTAGATTCTTATTCCAATTGTACGACTGCATGAACCCTCGGCATAGATATTAGCATGCTGCTTGCATGCACTGAGTGCATATCAATGTATAGAACACATCCAGTGAGTCATGGGTTGCTTACCATATTTTAATTTCTGAATGTGTGGCACAGAACACCATATAATACAACAACAGTTTTGCAAATGTTAAAAGAATACATTGTAGGATATACCATACAGTAGTGAAGAGTATTAGATTGTTACATTGTTATTACATTGTTATTATATTGACTTAATATTGACAATTATAATTAATTGTATTTGTCATTTTTTTTACTTTAATGAGAGAACTTTTCTTCATGAGAAACATCGTCCATAAATAGATCGTCTCGCCCCATGTTTGTTTCCATTTCCAAGATCATTACTACTATGCAGGGTGGCACGGTGGCACTGTCGCCTCACACCTCCAGGATTGGGGCTTCTCACATAAAATCTCAAATCTCGCGTCAGGTCTGTATGCATGGAGTTTCCATGTTCTCCCCACATGCGGTGCTGGTTGATTGGCGTTTCTAAATAGCCCATATCAATGGGTGTGTAAGTGTGTGTGCTTGTGCATTAAGATAGTTTGGCCCCCCATCTATGGTGTCCCGTGCCTTGTGCCCTGGGCTAGGCTCCAGGTTCTCCTGCACAGAATAAGTGCTATAGATAATGGATGGATGGTTAGATCCTATAACGCAACAAACTATGAATTAGTTTATTTATTGTTTATTGCATTTTCCATTATTTAATTGTATTGTGGCGGCGCGGTGGTGTAGTGGTTAGCACTGTCGCCTTGCACCTCCAGGGTCTGGGTTCGATTCCCCGGCCAGGCTCGATTCCCGTCTCTGTGTGCATGGAGTTTGCATGTTCTCCCCGTGTGGTGGGTTTCCTCCGGGTACTCCGGTTTCCTCCCACAGTCCAAAGATATGCAGGTTAGGCTAATTGGCGTTCCTAAATTGCCCGTAGTGTGTGATTGAGTGTGTGTGTGTGTATGTGCCCTGCGATGGATTGGCACCCTGTCCAGGGTGTACCCCGCCTAGTGCCCGAAGTCTCCTGGGATAGGCTCCAGGTCCCCCGCGACCCTGAACACAGGATTAAGCGGTATAGAAGATGAATGAATGAATGAATAATTGTATTGTCTGTGTTCATTGACACTGGTACTGTATTTTCCTCTTTCTGACAATGCAGCAACATTCTCTTAAATTTTACATTTTTTTGTTAGGAGATGAAATAAGAGGCGGATGCATGTTTTGCCCTGTGCAAATCACACAAAAGGCACAAGAGTTGGAGAGATGCCACCGATGGAAGGGAGTAATGAAAAGAAGAAGAAAACTAGAGCTGTAGCATAATCAAAGTACCTTGTAATCAACATAAAAAAGTAAATATGTGACTTTCCAGAGTGTGAGAATGGGCGTAACACATCACTCAAGGACACAGAAATGGCGAAAGACCTGTAAATGCTGTGAATGCCGTGTCAGCCGAGGGATACACGGTTAAAGAAATAAAACAGTTTATTCTCTATTACTCATTCTAGTTATTTTAAAGTTGAGTGTTGTTCAAAGTTTCAGACGCAATCTGAAACAGCTCAGCATTCATTTTACATTTACATTTAGCAGATGCTCTTATCCAGAGCAACTTACATTTTTATCTCATTATACATCTGAGCTGTTGAGGGTTAAGGGCCTTGCTCAAGGGCCCAATAGTGGCAACTTGGTGGTTGTGGGGTTTGAACCTGGGATCTTCAGAACCGTAGTCCAATGCCTTAACCACTGAGCTACACCTGGCCCACATTCATTTAACCATCTCATCAAATCTGTGAGCTCTTTAATAAACACACACTCTCTACATAAACCCTGGAACAGCAATCGGTAAAACATTCAAAGACAGAACACGCACACAAGCATCCAAGAGTTTTAATACCATTAATATGTCCTTAGCCCAAGATTTTAATTTGAATGATTCACTCATTATAATTCCTCCAAAAACATATAATCATCTAAAACCTATTATATATATATATATATATAATCTTTTTATTGTGGTTCTTAATTGTAAATATATGCTTCTGTGCATCAGACAAACCATTTATTTGTCGTGTGAAAATCAGAATGTTGGTGTAATGGTTAGCACTGTGGTCTCACACCTCCAGGGATGTATACAGGCTTGGTGGACTTACTGTGGTTTCCTCCTACAGTCCAAAGACATGCAGATTAGGTTAATTGGCGTTCCCAGATTGCCCATAGTGAATGTGTGAGATTTAGTAGAGGAGAAATGGTATAGAAGACAAATGAAAAAGATTTTAATTACTTGGAAAGTGAGTGCTTGTAAAATTTTTGGAATTTTTTGTGTTAAAGTCATAATTAAGTTAAGAACAAAATAAGAAAATATTGAATAATTCTGTCTTGGAGTCTGTTTGCATGCCATTTGCATGTTCTCCCCCGGGGCTTGGTGGGTTTCCTCCGGGTCGTCCGGTTTCCTCACACAGTTCAAACAGTTCAGAAGACCTGCAGATTCGGCTAAATGGCATTCGCAAAGTGTGTGACTGATCATGCGAGTGTGTGTATACAGTATGTGTGCGCCCTGGAATGGATTGGCACTCCATCCACTATTTATTCTGCCTCATGCCCCAAGTCTCCTGGGATATGTTCCAGGCCCCTGAAACCCAGTATACAGAATAAAGCAGTACAGACGATGAGTGAGTGAGTGTGATGAGAGGATCGTGAATAAAACCTACTTGGTTTTCCTCATGTGAAGAGGTTGTTACTGGTGATTTGGATCATTGAAGTGAGAGACATCTTCAAACGATTTGGTTCTTTGGAGAAACGGCCAGCTCATAGTTCATGGTTTGTGATTCAGGATTAGAAGTTGGTGTAGAGAGAAAGCATGGAAGTGCAGCAGCAAGGACAAGCACGTTTAAAAACTGTGAGTCAGCAGCCTGTGGTAATCAAAGGTTTAATCAATGAACTGCAGTTTATCAGACTCTTAGAAATAAGAATTCATGATTGTGGTTGTGTGTTTTCATGAGGTGCTGAATAGAAGCTGGTTTACGCTTTGCGATGCTTCTGGGGTTCTAATGAATTTTACATGAGCACGTGGGTACACGCACACACACACACACACACACACACACACACACACACACACACACACACACTATGCAGGTGCAGTTGATCCATTTGCTCCTTGGACCAGATCAAATCACACACACACACACACACACACACACACACACACACACACACACACACACACACACACACACACACAAAGCAAGCAAAAAAGCAAACAATTAACAGCCTCATTAAATATTTAACTGATTTATTACTACAGCCAGAAATAACACGCTCAGTCAGAATTAACTGAAAGTTTTTAAAGAGCTAAATAATCTTTATCTTGATATGATCAGAGCTTATTCATATCCTGTAGGTCGTGTTATTAGTTACATGACCAAATTCTGTCCAGCGTGAACTGAGAAAGAGAGTGTTTTTGTTTTTTAATGGATTGAGACCCCAGACGATAGAAGAATTGTTTGAAGTGCTGGCTGGGTCTGACATGTGCCGACTCGGGTGACACGCACACCCTGCACATACACACATGAAAACAGTACCCACGATGGTGACTGAAAGTTCTCTTTAGTCTATTGACGGTAGAAAAGAGGTCCATATAAACACTTATCTGTTTCCTGAGTGTCCTTCATCAAAGCCATTGTACAGAAATCCTGGAGAACAACAATATTTCGGAGAAATAAAAAGGTTCCTTCGAGCCATAAGAAGGATTACCATGAGGAGGCGGTGCGGCGAGCATGGAAAGAGAGGACTGAGAAATGAAACACTGTCTAGGGGAAAGTCAAGACAAGACAAGTTCGTACTGTAAAGTGCACATTTCATGTATATGTAATTTACTTGAGTAGTTTTATGAGAGAATACCTTTTACTTTTACTTCACTCAAATATCAGCAAATATCTGTACTTTTACTTAACTGCGTTTCTGCATGGCGTTGTGTTACATAACCACAGCGGTGTATACAGTAGGTCTGTAGTATTTGAAGCGCAAATTTTGAAAACTGCTAACTATTATGTGTAATTGCGTGACTAATAATGTATAAAGACGTGTGCGAGAGAGATTTTTGTCTATGAAATATTGTGAGCTATTATGTAAGCCGTGTAAACGGAGGACTTCTACTTGTACTTGAGTAATCTTTGCCCTAGGGAATCTTTACTTTACTTTTACTTAAATACTGGATTTGTGTACTTTGTCCACCTGTTTTAACTATTAAAAATTTCCTAATCTTAAAAATATCAGGTTTTCCCAAGCATAAATATATTTCTCTTTTGCCTGCATCTCAATAAAAAAAGTATATATATACAATTAACAGATTACACATTACAAATTTGACATTTTCAATAAGAATACAGTTTTTATTTTGATTGTCAGCTTCAGTTTCGGATTCGTCGCCTGAGATAAAGGTCACTCATGGCCTTTAAAAATGAGCCTTATTCTCATGCTTTCTAAATAATCGCTGATTCCTTCATCATTTCTAGTCTGCTGATTAAATTTCCTAGTACGAATGCTATTTCCCCCCCCTTCAGTTTTCATTTTATTACTGTCTTCTGTCACCAGTGAAGAGTGTATAAGCACTTTTCTCTCTCTTGATGAACCAGTGAGGGAGCGGGAGCATCACAGACATTTTAAAATCGGATTACAAACTGAATTGATTAGACTTCCCCACTTTTATGACAGCAAAATATCCAGTAACTTAATCAAAGCATGATGCACTGTGTGAGGAAATCACACTTAGCTAGCAAGGTTTTAGACGTCTGGCCATGTTTGTCAAAATTGCCGAGTTGAAAATTCTTCAAGGTTAGAAAGTTAGCCCACGTGGAAAGATGAAAAGATTTACACACAGTTTTGGTAGAAAGTTTGGACGTTTTCTTAAACTAGAAAGGTCAGTGTATACTTTGAATAAATTCAGACATTTTGGTCATGTCAGGCAGCAGAAATGTGTGCGATTGCAAGAAATGGGTTACAGACCTGATTTCATGACATCATGTCTGTCTGCCATGGTCCTGTCCACTTCTGGATGGCGAAAGCGACGCTACTTACCAGACACCAGTGCCAAAACCCACATTCAAAACCAGTCACAGAAGCACTTTCAGCAAGAACACACTTCTGATAATGTCGTCATCTTAAACAACACACTGTCTCCTTAGTAATTGCTTCTAAGTTGCTCTGAATTGCCTCTGAACCGTCTGTGTGGTTTTGTTCAGAGGCTAATGTGATCTACAAAGTTCTAACACAAAGCTGAAAGGCTACTACTGGTGTGTGGAAGAAGGGATTGTACAACCTACTTAGTGCATTAGTTTTCCATTTAAATCTATTTCAGATTCAACCCTAGAACAGTTAATTAGCTATTAATTAGAAAGCTTGCAATGTCAGTATTAGTTGATGTTACCTGCACATCATCTTATGAAGCATGAAGCACAGCGTATTCTGTAGCATCGTCTCATATGCAACAGAAGCAATGAATGAGCTAGCGCTGACAAATGCCACCAAATCCAAGAGGAATCACATATTTGCACACTGTCTGAGGCAAACACATTATGATTAAAAAGAAAAAAATAATAACTTCTGCAAATGAATATCCTTATTCCCTTCTACTTTAATTTTCACCAGCTTGTTTCTCTTTTAAATGAGTTAAACAGATGCTTGATACTTGATGCTTTGTCACATATGAACTCCGTGTTCACCATATCCGTGTGACAAAGCATCAATATTATCATAAAGGATAATACATATGCAAAGCCAGTGATGTGATGTGGGTGGAGTACAGAAAACACAGCCTCTGGTAGGCGATACATGCTCGGGTGAAGCACCGCGTTGGGCAGGGCAGGCTGGAATACTGATCATCCTACTCACCAGCATGCGCCACCGGGACCCTTTTATAGGGAGCGACTGACAGGTGGATGGTAGGCGATTCGCTGTGGCCGATACTGGTAAACTACGGTGCCCTGCCCTTTTTTTGGAATTTAGTGAAGCTGTCCATGGTGCTGATAGTGTTTTGGATGTACTTTTTCCTGGACGAGTGAGATGATGCCCTTCTATAGGGTGCTCTGGCTGTAACAGTGCCTCTGCCGTCTGCAGGTGTGACTGACGTCATGGGAGTCTTGTGTCTGCAAAAAGGTCTATATAGGTGTTTATGTGTATAATGGAAATCGGGAAAAGTCAGGAAACCTAGAACGTTATATGGGCATGTGAGTTGGAGAGCCATGGTCTCGGCAGCCATATGTGGACCTGACAAGTGAAAGTTTGATGTTTCCTTGCTCTCAGACACAGTGACATCCCACCTCACAAAAATAAAACATGAACTGTCTGTTACAGTGGCTGATTGAAAACTCATCACTGGCTCTTTATCTTCTTAACTCACTATACTGTATCAATCATCATCTATACAACTTTATCCCATACACAGTGTTGCACACAGAGTTTGGCCTTGGAGCCTATCCCAGAAGACTTGGGGCACAACCACGCTCATTCACTCACTGCACATAATTGTGAAACACCAATTTGCCTAATCTGCACGTCTTTGGACTTTGGGAGGAAACCGGAGAATCCAGAGGAAACCCACCAAGCACAAGCAGAACATGCAAATTCCATGCACACAGACCCTATGTGGGAATAGAACCCGGACCCTGGAGGTGAAAGGCGCCAGAGCTAACTACTAAGCCAACCATCTTCCTGTGTGAAAAATCGAGTTAAAATGCTTGCCATTTTTTCCCACTATTGTTTGTTTGTATAAGGATGAAAAACTATTCTGGGGTTCTTCATTTTATTTAAGTAAACTGGGGTTAATTAAAGTTTTAGCATTCGATTCTGAAATGTTGATGGTTATAATTTGGAACCAAAAATAAAAACATAATTTTCTATAATCATATGCTAAACAGTTTTGTAAATTCATATAATGCATTAAATGGCTGCCCAAGGTATAAAAAGATTGTACATTAATAAAATAATATTTTGAGTATCTTTGTGTTTAGAGATCTCTCTTCTTGCTCAATCTCTTCCTTTTCTTATCTACCGCTTCTCTTTTTTCACTTTTCCACCTTTTTCCTGTTGCCTCTCTGACCTTTTCAAACTGTGCTGTTTTCAACATGTTCTCTAGCTCAACATTTCCTCTCTCTCTCTCTCTCTCTCTCTCTCTGTCTCTCTCTCTCTCTCTGTCTCTCTCTCTGTCTATCTCTGTCTTTGTCTTGAGCTTGCTGATAAATTGAAAGAAGCTGACGAGCGAGAGGAAATAGATGAGCACTGAAGAAGAGTGCAAACTGGTAAATACGTTTCTATTCCTCACTGCTGCCTGACCTTCTGATACATACGCATGTGGTTGTTTCTGAGCATTTTTGAAAAGATGCACAAAATGAGGGATGTGTTGGTCGACATTTAAATGAATGTCATGAAATATGTGGTTGTCTGCATGCGTGAGCAGTTGACATTATTTCTGATGTTAGCTTGTTGTTCTCTTCTGCTCTCTGTAGCACTATTTGTTTGTTTACAGCACTGGATTTTCATGATCAATGCAAGTTATTGTTTATTAAGAGTTTAAGAAGATACGTCCTTGGTGGTGTAGTACTCACTTACTCATCATCTATACCGCTTTATCCTGTATGCAGAGTGGCGGGGAGTGTGGAGCCTATCTCAAGAGACTAGGGGCATGAGGTGGGGTACACACTGGACAGGATGCCAATCCATCGCAGAGCGCACAACTCTCAAAGTTTTTTTTTTATTATTGGTCTCATACCAGAGCAATTTAGCCCATATTTTATCATCATAGTATAAGGCAAAGCCATGACAGATTGTTGGTTGGGTGGAATGGATGAATGGGTGGGTAAATAAAAACATGGCATTGACAATGGAGACTTCTTACAAAAGTGTTAAATGTAAAAAAAAAATAATCAACAAATAAAAAATCAGCAATTGTACATTTTAATGTTTTTTTTTTTTAATCCCATTTTTACAATATATTACCTACTTACTTATTTTGCCGTACTATCCCTAATGAATTACACTGGAAAACATTTTTAGGACTTTGTTAGCTTCAGAGATGAAAGTTGTGCATATAATATTATGTTTTAAAAAGAAATTGTAAATGAAGTATAGTAAATGTACGTAGCATTCTGTGAACGGACCATCTGTTCTTCTTATTCAGTAGTAATCTCATAGCTTTAACATTGATGAACCACTGACTGGCCTTAATACTTTATTTCCATAAAGAACTTATATCCTCACTCACCATTATGTCACACTATGCATCAAAATTTTATGAAGATTGATATATAACCCTACTTATGCATTTCAGCTGTTAGCACTGTGGCCTCACACCTCCAGGGTCGTGGGGTCGATTCTCGCCTCGGGGTCTGCGTTCATGCAGGTTGCATGTTCTCCTCATGCTTGGTAGGTTTTCTCCAGGTAGTTCCTCTCACATTACAAAAACTTGCAGATATTGTAAGGCTAATTTTGATGGATTGGCACCATGTCCACCGTGTCTCCAGGTATAATATATAAGTGGTTTAGATAATGAATGAATGAATGAATGAATGCATTTTACCCATTTAGTTAATGTATTTACATTACTGTAACATCTGTTGACATTAACACTCAGGCATTCCCATCAGGTTTCGTTAGTATTGGCGCAGTAGCATCTCTTAATCTAAAGCAAACTGATAATTATAAGCATCGTTTTCATTTTCAGCAAACCAAAATCATCCAAAGTTTGTTTGAAGTTTAACTAAAAGTGCTATAGATTTTTGGTAAAACTGTGTATAATACTCATAAAATAGTAATAAAAAAAACAGCCTGAAAATATTCTGTATTATATAGCATGGAAACCGCTTTATGTCTGTGATGTATGAATTAATATCATTCTTTCAGTCTTTGAAAGCTCACATAACAGGATGTTTAAACTGTCTCAATGATACAGCTTTTGTTCTGGCAAGTCAATACGAGTTTCAATGCACATCCATACTGCTGAAATTGCATAATATCTACCTTTCATTTCGTCTGCACTTTTTAAAAGGAGTATTCGTGTAATAAAAGTACAATTTATGCGCATGCTCTGAAGATACTCAAATGAATGGGAAGATCATTTAACAGCTCAAGGGTTTGACAGTGTGTAGACAGTGTGTAGTGAAAAAGATATTCAACTGTACAGTATATTAAGTATAGGCTTGTCTGAGATTTTTTTTTATCGTTGACCACTGAGTTTTTGCAATTAAATAGTTTAACTGCCCAGAACGGGACGTTTCAGTTTCAAGGAGAGGAAGGGCGACTGATGGATTAGTTAGTGATTCTCCAGTAATGTGCAGTAAACATATAATCCTTTTAGAAATTGATTGGCTTATGTTCACATGGCTGACATTTTTCTCTGTTGATACAGCTCAGTGTTAAATGTGAGGGAGCGCAGCAGAGCACCGCTGGGTTAACATTTTGTTGTAGAACAAATGTTATACTTCTTTGTTGTTAGCTACAGTAGGTCAAACATGTATAAATTCATATTTATTTCACATTATACAACAGTTGGTTCCAACCAAGAAATTTGATTGGAAGAGGGGCATTCTACAGTATGACTGCTGATATAACACTATATAGCACTGGGACAATGAACAGTATATGCCACTCTGGTGTTCCAATCGGAGGCATTGTGTCCTATCACATTTTTCAGATTAGTTGCCTTCTATTTTCACAGTACAGCGGTACCTTGGCATACAAATTTAAGTCGTTCCAGCGGTAAGTTCTTAAGGCGAAATTTCGTATTGTGTAACACATACTCCATTGACATGTAAAAGAAGTCAAATATAAAATCAATAGACATTAAACCTCAATTAACCTTAATTTATAGCCTAATGCTTGGAAAGATTGAGGACAAAAGAAGAAGGGGACGACAGAGAATGAGGTGGCTGGATGGAGTCACTGAAGCTGTTGGTGTGAGTTTAAACAGACTCCGGGTGATGGTAGAGGACAGGAAGGCCTGGAGGAACATGGTCCATGGGGTCGCGATGGGTTGAACACGACAAAAAAACAACAACATTAATTTATAATTCCTTTTGGCACCAGCGGCTTTAAAAACTGAAAACGACTCCCTTTTCTGCTTGCTACCGTCCTCGCTAACATTCTTGAGACCAATAGTGCTAAGTCTTCACTAAAGCTCACACAAAATGCATAAAAAAGCACAAAAAATACGTAAACTTGCTTCGTTTGGCTTTCCACTGACGTGAACAAGTTTTGAACGCCTCCCGGACGTACACGCAACTTAGCAGGCATTCAGTTCGGCTCGGTAGTATGCTCGTGTGACAAAAACGGTTCATATGCCAAAGAAAATTTATTTCAGTTCTTAAGACAAAAATTCTTATGGTGGGCCGTTCTATCTCGGACCCCAAGACACTACAGCTAATACTTAGGACAGCCGATTAACGGGGGTCTCTCTTCCCTCTATTGAAGACATATAGACCATATTGTACATATGTATATAAATATAAGAAAGTTTTTCTCTGTACATTGGTCAGAACACTTCATACATTGGAGGACCAGAAAACAGCCTCAGAAAAATGTCTGTCTGCCGATTTTGTCACGCAAAACTAGCTGGATAGAGTTGAATAAAAACTTTGCCAGTCCTTTGGTATTTGCCTGAAATTAAATTTGCACAATAAATTAAATCAAAATGTTGAGTTGAAGGGACATTATGAGCAGCCATCACATTTTTGATTGAATATAACGCTTTTGCTCTCTAAGTGGCTATATGCGTCAAGACACAGAAACGACTGTAGAAATTTGGGCTTCAAAGCGCTCAAATTCTCACGAAACACAAACTTGCGATACATCATGGCTTATTTTGAGAAAAGGTACGAAACTTTAGAAAACTGATTATTGGATGGACAGATCAAGTTTTGGTTATTGTTCCTGCATGAAGTTAAAGACCACTTTGTCTCAAATGTTCCAAAACTGTAGTGATAATTACATCAGTAATGTGGAACACGTTGTGAGAGTAAACATATCCTCAGCAATCCCAGGTGAGGGTGTGTAAAATACCCAAACGGAGAGAGTTATAGTACTGTGCAAAAGTTTTAGGCACCATATTACGTATATGCTGTACCAATTTTATTATATATGTTTATCATGACTGCATAATTATGTTTCCAGAAGAACTCATATTCTCTAGCAAGCTCAGTAAAACATAAAAACTATTTTACTTATAGTACTGTGCCAAAGTCTTGAGCACATACAAAAATATGGTATAAGCAAAAAATGCTTTTGAAAACTTTTTTGCATAAAATAAGCTTCTATAAAGAGCAATAAAGAGAAATAAAACTAACAGTCAATATTTGGAGTGAAAACTAATTGCTTAAAATCAGGAGTTTTAGACACAGATTTATGCAGTTTTATAAGAAAACAGCTGTTAGGTTTTACTGAGCTTGCTGGAGAATATGAGTTCTTCTGTTAACTTTGTCACACTCGCTCCTTTATATATTTATGCAAATCCCAGCAGCGTACATTAGGTTTTTTGTTTCCATTTGAAAACTGGTCTGACTTGTACTATATATTTTTTCTTTACATGCATATATTCTCCTGTAATGCTATTTGTCCTGTAATATTTATTAATTTTAAGGTTACATACTGTGTGGAAGTACTGAATGATTTTTAACATAATTATGCAGAGATGATAAACATAAATAACAAAATTGGTACAGCAAATAATATGGTGCCGAAGACTTTTGCACAGTACTGTATGAGCTCAAATCAAAATGTTGAATGAAAGTGATGTTATGAACAATCGCGTTCCAGATTTAATAGACAGGGAGTGTATTTGGCTGACGCCGAAAGAAGTACAACTTCGCGTAAACAAGGTAGTGTAAGATACTCAACCTTAGAATAATATGTTGTTTGTATTAATAAGCTAGACAGAGAGTTCTGCAGTACAGAAAGACAGACAGACATGTATGTGAGCTTCAACCTGAAATAATAATAATAATAATATCACTGATTACATTAAAAATCATCAGATTATTTATATCTTTAACCTATCTTTTTCTACAAACTTTTTACCTTTCTACCAATGCGCCAATATCTATCTATCGATTTATATATATATATATATATATATATATATATATATATATATATATATATATATATATATATATATATATATATATACATATATATATATACACTCAGCAAAAAAAGAAACGTCCCTTTTTCAGGACTGTGTATTTCAACAATAATGTAAAAATGTTGGATAAACCCTCCTGATACTCAGCAAAAAAAGAAACGTCCTCTGACTTTCAACTGTTTTTACTTTCAGTAAACTTAATGTGTAAATATTTGTATGAACACTAAAAGAGTCGACACCATAAGACATAAAGTAAAAATGTTTCCCAATGTGACCCTGAATGAAGCGAGGCTCAAAATCAGTCAGTACCAGTCAGTATCTGGTGGCCACCAGCTGCTTGAAGTACTGCAGTGCATCTCCTCCTCATGGACTGGACCAGATTTGTCAGTTCTTGCTGTGAGATGGAGGGATTGTGTGTTCCTGGTGTGACTCGGGCAGTTGTTGTGTCCATCCTGTACCTGTCACGCAGGTGTGATATTCGGATGTACCCATCCTGTGCAGGTGTTGTTACACGTGGTCTTCCACTGCGAGGATGATCAGCTGTCCTTCCTGTCTCCCTGTAGCGCCGTCTTAGGCGTCTCACAGTGCGGACATGGCGATTTATTGCCCTATAGCCACATCAGCAGTCCTCATGCCTCCCTGCAGCATGCCTAATGCACGTTCACGCAGATGAGCAGCGACCCTGGGTGTCTTTCTTTGGGTGTTTTTCACAGTCGGTAGACGAGTCTCTTTAGTGTCCTGCGTTTTTAGAACTGTGACCTTAAATGCCTACTTTCTGTTAAGGTCTTAACGAGCATTCCACAGGTGCAGGTTAATTAATTGATTATGGTTAATTGAACATGCATGGAAAACATTGCACTCTAAAAAATGCTGGGTTGTTTTTTCTACCCAAACACTGGGTTGCCGCTGTTGGGTCATTTTTCTGGGTTATTTACAGAGAGTTGGGTAGTTTTTGTGTAACCCAGCTGCTGGGTTGAAGTTTGCTCGGCCCCTCCCCCAAAGTTCACCGGTGGATTCAGCGGCTGTCACTCAGCTTCGTGTCTCTTGAGCTCCCACACCGCTGATGACGGTTCATCCTCCTCGGACATTTAAGGGGAAATGACGTTAAATACAAGGTCTGTATACACATGTTCACTCACCTAATTCACATATGACTGAAAAATTATTACTATATGTAACATTTATTACTGTTACCGTGTTAAGGTTACACACAAACTTTCCGGCTGGTCTGAGGTACTGGATGATAATTTAGCTGAGAATAGCTGCTAGCCATAAACCCCACCTGTGTATGAAAGAAACGGCTAAGATGTCTGAGCTTTTTAGCTTTCTCTGTAGTGTGTTTGCAGGGTTACGAAGATGGTGAAGTGATGAATGAATGCTAAACTGTTAGCTGTATTGTTAGCATGACGGCGGCATTTAGTTAGTTTGCTAGCATTAGCAACCACTTTAGAACTTTATTAATCTCACTGCTTGAGACAATAAAATGCTGGTGTGTTACAAAACACTGACCCTCTCACAAATATACAGACCTGCTAACCCTCCCGTTTCTCACTAGCTAGTAATTTACTCTGCGGTCAAATTTCTCCTGCGTTTCTCCCGAGTTATAACAATATTTTACACCTTTCCCCCTTTGGCAAGTATGCAAATGTATCACCAGTAATAGCATGTAAGCTAACCAGGTAGCTCTCTTTAAGCAAAGTTAAATTAACTATCAGTCAGCGCGCCAGCTACAGGAAAAAGTACCACAGCGGTACAGATAACTACTAGATGAAGTATTAATATTTTGGTGATTGTAATGTACCAGTATGACACCAGCTATGGAATGTTTTCGGTAATTAGCTTAAAATCAATGCAGATTACAATATCAACTAGTCTGACATAAAGAGTTGTATCCTAAAAGCCATGCTTATTCTGCTGTTTTATGTTTGGTAGTAGCTGTCTCCATGTTTTTGTTTCTGGTTACCTATACCCTATCTTAATGGGCAGCTTTGTAATTTTTTAGTATCAATCGTATTTCACACGAAATTGATAGTCTTATTCAGTTTAATCGTTGCTATTCAACAAAATTTTAACTTTCATTTCTTTCTTTCTAAGGTTGGAACCAACATTGTGGCTGAAGTGTTGTGGCCGTACCCCTACATCCTGACGTTGGGAGATAATGACCAGCACTGCTCTCAGTAATGTTGTAATGTTGCTATGAAATACCGAGGGATACCTGAAAAGTCATAGACAGTGTTTGTATGTTAAAATGAGACCAGGGCTGGATAGTTTTGTTCTGCAGAAAAGATATCTGAAGTCACAGAGAGATCCTGCTCTGTAGAAGCTGCCTCAGTCTATTTGTGCAATTACTCCATTCTGCCCTTATCAGTAATAGTATAGTAATGATGTCACTGTTGATTATCTGTTCTTGTGCTTTTGAAAAATAAATGTTTTTTCTAAGAACATGTAATAGGATGTTGTTTATGTATGGTTTTTTTGTAATAGACCAGTATATCAAAGAAATTTAACATTTTTAAATTAAAAGCATTTGGATTGAATATTTAACCCATCTTGCTGGGTTAAATTAACCCAGCATTTAGTTAGTCCTATATTTACCCAGCAGCTGGGTTAAAAACAACCCAGACTGGGTTGGTTTTAACCCAGCATTTTTTAGGGTGTGTTTAAACCCTTTACAATGAAGATCTGTAAAGTTATTTGCATTTTTATAACATTATTGTTGAAATACACAGTCCTGAAAAAGGGGCGTTTCTTTTTTTGCTGAGTATCAGGAGGGTTTATCCACAGCGATTTTATTGTGTTATTAGTATGCAGCCAGGTTATAACTGTTTCTTCTTGGTTAACGCTGCTTTTTCTTCCATAGCCCTGGTACAAATAAAACATGTACGACTGTGTCGTTATTCTTCCAGCAGTTTCCTTCTCTTTTTCTTCATCTTCAATCAACCACCCTCGATTAGAGTCATTTAAAGAAAAGCACATGAATTACTCTCTCACAGGATATCATGCTCACTAATGGATAATTTACAGCTGACTGACAGCAGTTCATAATTAATTGCCCTGCATAGAGCAGTGCCCTGATGGAGAACAAGATGGTCGTCATGCAAATAATACAGTGAATAATGAGCAAGCTCTCATGGTCATAAATAGCCAAGACTCAAATCTTTCTGACAAGATGCAATATATTTGTGCTCTTGTTTAACTGCCTGATTGCAATGTCCCTAATTAGAGTGTTATTTGTTAAGTAGCTGATTATAATGCTCACTGGAGGACTCTTGTGGAGGCCATCAGTACATTGTGTAAATTAGCAATACTCTAGGGCTAGATTATTGTAATATGAATTGATCCAAACCCTAACTTAGCTGTCCCGACTTATATATATATATATTAGACTAATAGTATTAATATTTTGTATTAAAGCATTATTTAGGAACTGCTTAAGCTTGTTAATTCTCTTGTAGCTTCATGATACGGTATAGCACTATTCATAGAAAAGGAGATTCAGTATGCTTTAAAAAAAGAAAAAAAAAGCACAGAATTAAAAGAAAAAAGTATTTAAACATACTGATTATTTTAATTGTTTCTCTGGGAGACAAAAGGCTTAGATGTTAAATGCTAAGGACTAATAACTATACAAAGAACTCTTGAAGAACCTTTCTTCTTGTGTGAACAAACATCAATAAGTGTCAAGTATAATTACTAGAGGAGGAAGATTGCAGCAAAACAAACAAGATGGTAAAACTCCCCTTAGACATTGCTGTGAAAGGCTTTTATTTTTTCTTTCTCTTTTTGAGGATGCTGTTGGCATTAAGGGAGAAAAAGAAGGTAATCTGACAGTAGCCTGGGAATTTTCACAAACAAAGCAATGCAGCTAAAAGGAGCATCATGCTTTTATTTTCTTCAAGTCAGAAATGATCTATCCTAGTCAAATTGTTTTGCATGTCAATGTCCACAATTAAATTACTGTATTCAGATACCTTAGTTTGTTAGGAACTTGGAATCAGAGCACCAGATCAGATGCTACACACTGGCCCCTAGAATAGAGAGGGTTCAAGGACTTGCTTAATGGCCTTACAGCTAGAGCTTGGAGATTCCACGGTTTACATTCATGACCTTCTGAGCCGAGAGCCTTAGCCACTCAACCACCACTGCACTTTAATATGTGTGACTTTTAATATCAAATTAAAATTTTATTTGTCACATACACAGTCATACATACTGTAGTACAATATGCAGTGAAATGCTTAGACAACAGCTCATGACCTTAAAATAAAAGAGTAATCCAGGGAGGAACTACTCCATGGATTTATTATTATTTTTGGTTTAAACCTCCATGGAAGGTGAGTAGCGGCACCACATCACAGCTCCTGGATCTTGGGTTACTGTCTCTGTGGAGTTTCATTCTCCCTGTATCTCTCTCCACCCGAAGCATCCGGTAGATTGGCTACAGTAAATATCCCCTAGTTTTGGATAAGCTTGTGAATGAGCTAAAAGTCTACTAAACACAGTGTTTCCACCACGCCACCTTTGTCACAACAGTAACGGCGTAACCATGGTTATTTATAATGCACAATTTTTTGTTATATGCTGTTGAGCTTAAGAATCTGAATCGACCACATAAACATAGTAGCGTTCTAAAGTTTACAACGTTATATATTTCAATCATTATAAATGAAAAGTCACTTCTTCAGGCAGTGTTTATTTTTGCCATATTGAAAATACATCAGCGAGACCCCACCTTATTACATTTGAGGTTTATGCAAGTTTACACCTATATCCTGCCCCTATACCTATGGCAATGCATAGACCTACGCTTTGGAGAAACATCTAATCAATAAGTAACAAGGACGCGATTTCCCAGTTGTTTCAAGATGGTGTTCAGAGAAAGTGACATGGCCTTCCTTCCTCTGCTCGCTTGTGCTGCTAATCAAATTCAAACTGGTTTAAAGTTACAGGGTTCGTACTGTTTATGAACGTCATGAACAGCCTTTATGGGCTCTTTATCACACCGGAGGTAAAGGCAATATGGTGAAAGCCACTCAGCCAATATATGTGTTTTATTACAGCTTAATCACGCTTGGTGTCACTGACAGAACAGAAATGAACCAGAAGGGCAATTAAATAAGAAGAAAGAAAAGATATCCGACTAAAAATCCATGTCGTAATATTTTGTATCTTTGTTTTTAATTGGGCTCTAAATCCATGCTTTATTAAAGAAAGCTGTGTTTGGAGTATAAAGGAGTTAATGGAGAAAATACATAGTACTATATGCACTTAATTTGAGTAATCAGAATCTCAATTATATACAAATGTTCCAATTAGAGCGAAGATGTTTCATATAAAATACCAAGAGCATTTTATTTATGTGGACCTTTGTCACTAATCCACTTATATCTACACTGGCTCACCCCCCCCCCCCCCAAAAAAAAAAAATAATAAAAAAATCACAATTTGGATTTAAATAAGCAATTTATTAAACAAATTCAGATCATTAAACAAATGTTAATATTACACAAATATAATCCAAGTAAATGCAAAATGCAGTTTTACAAAAGCTGTCCAGGCAGTGGTTAATCATGGTAGGTACAGTAGGAGTTGCAGGCCTACTGTATGAATTCAAGATCCCAACAACGATTCATGAAGAAGCTCTTAAAAGAACCCAGAACAACATCTAAATACCTTCAGGCATCACTCGCCTCAGTTAAGGTCAGTGTTCATGATTCAACAATAAGGAAAAAGAGACTGAGGGCGAAATATGGCATGCATACAGTAGGAGAGTTCCAATGTGAAAGCCACAGCTGACCAAAAAGAACGTAAAGGCTCACATTTTGCAAAAAAACATCTTGTTTCTCCTCAAATATTTTGTGGACTGATGTGACAAAAGTAAAATTTTTTGGAAGGTGTGTGTCCCGTTATGTGTGTCCTGGTGTCAAACAGTGTTTCATAAAAAGAACATCATGAGTCAAGAGTCAAACACGGTGGTGGTAGTGTGATGGTCTGGGGCTTTGCAGCATCAGGACCTGGACGACTTGCCATAATTACCAGAAAATCCTGTAGGAAAATGACCAGCCATCAGTTCATGATCTTAAGCTCAACTCCACTACGGTTATGCAGCAGGACAATGATCCGAAACACACCAGGAATCCACCTCTAAATAGTCCGGCTCCAAAAAAACAAAAAGGTTTTGAACTGACCTGCTGTAGTCCAAACATCAATCTGATTGAGATTCTGTGGCACGATGTTAAACAGACAATGTGGATGAATTAAAACAATTCTGCAAGGAAGAAAATTCCTTCACAGCAACATGAAAAACTCATTGCCAGGTAACGCAAACACTTGATTGCAGATGTTACTGCTAATGGTGACAGTTATTAGGTTTAGGGAGGCGTTACTTTTTCACATACAGGCGGTCCAGGCAGATTTGGACAGCTTTTCTTTATTAATAAATGAAATCCTCGTTTAAAAACTGCATTTTCTATTTGCTTGGGTTATTTTTGTGTAATATTAACATTTGTTTGATCTCAATCATTCAAGTGTAACAAACATGCATTTAAAAGATTCTGGAAAAATCAGGGCAAATACTTTTTCACAACACTGGATAAACTTTCGATTTGGATAATTACTGCAGTGATTAATATGTTTCATATGACAACAATACTTTTGAACCCTATTTAGAATCACTGCAGTAATTATCCAAAGTAGACAGGAGTACAGGGAGATGCAGCATAAGGTGAAGGTAGAGGTTGCAAAGGCCAAACAAAGAGCATATGAGGACTTCTATGCTGGGCTGGACAGTAAGGAGGGAGAGGTGGATCTGTACAGGTTGGAGAGGCAGAGAGATAGAGATGGGAAGGATGTGCAGCAGGTTAGAGTGATTAAAGATAGAGATGGAAATATACTGACAGATGCCAGGAGGGTGATGGGAAGATGGAAGGAGTACTTTGAGGAGTTGATGAATGAGGAAAATGAAAGAGAACAAAAAGTGGAAGAGGTGACTGTTGTGGAACAGGAAGTAGCAAATATTAGTAAAAGTGAGGTGAGAAGGGCATTGAAGAGGATGAAGAGTGGAAAGGCTGTTGGTCCTGATGACATACACATACCTGTGGAGGTATGGAAGTGCTTAGGAGAGGTGGCAGTAGAGTTTCTGACTAGTTTGATTAACAAGATCTTGGAGAGTGAGAGGATTCCAGAGGAATGGAGGAGAAGTGTATTGGTGCCGATTTTTAAGAACAAGGGAGATGTGCAGAGCTGTGGCAATTACAGAGGTATAAAGCTAATGAGCCATACAATGAAGCTGTGGGAAAGAGTAGTGGAAGCTAGGTTAAGGGCAGAGGTGAGCATTTGTGAGCAGCAATATGGTTTTATGCCTAGAAAGAGTACATCAGATGCAGTATTTGCTTTGAGGATGCTGGTGGAGAAGTACAGAGAAGGTAATAAAGAGTTGCATTGTGTCTTTGTAGATTTAGAGAAAGCGTACGACAGGGTGCCGAGAGAGGAGCTGTGGTGTTGTATGAGGAAGACTGGAGTGGCAGAGAAGTATGTTAGAGTGGTGCAGGACATGTATGAGAGCTGTAAGACAGTGGTGAGATGTGCTGTAGGTGTTACAGAAGAGTTCAAGGTGGATGTGGGTCTGCATCAAGGATCGGCTCTAAACCCCTTTTTGTTTGCTCTGGTGATGGACAGGATGACAGATGACGTTAGACAGGAGTCTCCATGGTCTATGATGTTTGCAGATGACATTGTGCTTTGTAGCGAGAGCAGGGAACAGGTGGAGGAAAATTTGTAGAGGTGGAGGTACGCTCTGGAAAGTAGAGGAATGAAGGTTAGCCGCAGCAAGACGGAATACATGTGTGTGAATGAGAGGGACCCAAGAGTAACGGTGAGGCTACAGGGAGCAGAGGTAAAGAAGGTGCAGGATTTTAAGTACTTGATGGTCAAGATACTTCAAGTAATTGATGGTCTGGCCCCTGGGGACAAATTCTTGATGCACAATGCCCCAAATGTTGAAAAAAAAATTATAAGCATCCATTAGGTTGAGCTGCAAACCTGCTTCACCTTTGTCCGGTCCTGGAGATGACTGAAGACGGTTGCTTTGTCTCAGGGTCAAACCCATACATCCAAGTTTATGTCGTGATTCTTAACATGAAGGATGGGCCACAGCATCCATGGCATGCTGACGGAGTTCTTGGCAGACTTCAACGTGATGTTTCTTCTGCTCCTGGGTCAGCAGCCTGGGGATAACCTTGGCAGAGCAACACAATGCATGTTCAAACCACACGTGAGGATTGTCTGGACTGTACTGTAGCAGATTTGTCCAGTTTCACAAAGAATTTCAAGTTTGCTCTTTGCTCTAACTTGCTGTCCATGATGAACATGGTAAGGGGGTTGATGGCTACAACTAACCATACAAAATGATTGTGAAATTTGTAACATTTTTATTAACAAAATATAAGCTTAAATAAATCAACTTGGAGCCATGAAAACAAAATACGTGCAATTAAATATGCAATTGTCAAAACTATCATTTGATCCTTTCCATGGCTTTCATCTGAGGAGGATTACAGGAGTAGAATCAAAATCTACACAAACATTAGTAATGAAAAAAGTATTTTAGTTTTGTATGGCATTTAAAAATCTATTTTTGACCCTTTTGTTCTCAACGCATCTCTGCTGAGAGGATTTGTGTGTATGTATCATACCTTCAGTCCTCTTTTTGAAATATGTCAAAAACTGTGCTTCAACTCTTCTCTTGGCTGTTGCGAAAATGCAAACAGAGCGAAAAATGATGCAAACTTGTGAGCAGGGTGTTACAATATTGAATTCTGATTGGCTAATCACCATTATTAGTTTGTAGATAATCATATATAGAGAGTTTAAAGTATTAATTTTCCTGACAAATTTTACATAATACACAGCATTATTAATCTAAAGAGGATGGTAAGGGGGATGGGTGGTTTTACAGAGGGCATGGTTTTATGTATACAGTGGGGGAAATAAGTATTTGATCCCCTGCAGATTTTCTAAGTTTGCCCGCTTATAAAGAAATGAAGGGTTTATAATTCTTATCATAGGTTTATGGTACAGGATAGATCAATCAAAAATCCCCCTCCCCAAAAAACCCCCACACACGATACAAATGTTATAAATCGATTTGCATATCAGTGAGGGAAATAAGTATTTGATCCCCAAGTAACCAACAATAATTCAGGCTCCCACAGACTGGTTATCTGCTCATATGCAACACATTAATTTAAGAAGGAACTCCTACCAACAACCCTGACCGCAGAATTTCTATCTTCCATTCAAATCTCATCACTATCGGCAAGACCAAACAAGTGTCAAAGGAAGTCAGGGACAAGACTGAAGACCTGCACAAGGTTGGAATGGGCTACAAGACCATGAGCTAGAAGCTTGGTGAGAAGGAGACAACTTTTGGAGTGATTATTTGCAAATGGGAGAAATACAAAGTAACCATCAAACGTCTTCAGTCTGAAGCTCCATGCAAGATTTCACCTCATGGGGTAAGAATAATCATGAGAAAAATGAGGGATCAGTGCAGGACTGCAAGGGAGGAGTTTGTGAATGATCTTAAGGCAGTTGGGACCACAGTCACCGAACAAACCATTGATAACATGATATGCCGCCAAGGATTGAAATCAGTGCAGCAAGACTTCCCCTACTCAAGAATGCACAAGTACAGGCCCATCTGAAGTTTGCCAATGAACAGAAGGATTGGGATAAAGTGAGACCAAAATTGATCTCTTTGGCATCAACTTGACGCTGTATTTTTGGAGGGAAAAATGCTGACTATGACCTCAAGAACACCACAGTCCCTACAGTCAAGCACAGAGGTGGAAACATCATGCTTTAGAGCTGGTTTCATGCTAAAGGTACAGACTGACTTTGCTGCATTGAGGGGTTCATGGACGGGCCATGTGTTGTAATACTTTGGACGAGAAGCTCCTGAAGATGGGTCGTGGATGGATCTTCCAGTATGACAATGACCCAAAACATACTGCCAAGGCAACACAGGAGTGGCTCAAGAAGAATCACATTAAAGTCATAGAGTCGCCTAGCCAGTCTTCAGACCTTAATCCTATAGAAAATTTATGGAGAGAGCCGAAACTTTGAGTTGCCAAGCAGCAGGCAAGAAATCTTAAAAAGTAAGACAAAATCTGTAAAGACTAGTGGATCAAAATGCATCCTGAGATGTGTGCAAACCTGGTAACCAACTATAAGAAAAGTCTTACCTCTGTGCTTGCAAACAAGTGTTTCTCCAGCACGTACTAAGTCATGTTTCACTTGGGGATCAAATATTATTTCCCTCACTGAAATGCAAATTGATTTATATTTTTTTGCATTTGATATTCCGTCTCTATCCTGTACCATAAACCTACAGTATGATAAAAATTATAAACCCTTCATTTTTTTGTAAGCGGGCGAACTTAGAAAATCTGCAGAGGATCAAATACTTATTTCCCCCACTGTATATATATATATTTACATACACTCACCTAAAGGATTATTAGGAACACCATACCTGTACTAATATGGGGTTTGACCATCTTTCGCCTTCAGAACTTCCTTAATTCTACGTGGCATTGATTCAACAAGGTGCTGAAAGCATTCTTTAGAAATGTTGGCCCATATTGATAGGATAGCATCTTGCAGTTGATGGAGATTTGTGGGATGCACATCCAGGGCACGAAGCTCCCATTCCACCACATCCCAAAGATGCTCTATTGGGTTGAGATCTGGTGACTGTGGGGGCCATTTTAGTACAGTGAACTCATCGTCATGTTCAAGAAACCAATTTGAAATGATTCGAGCTTTGTGACATGGTGCATTATCCTGCTGGAAGTAGCCATCAGAGGATGGGTACATGGTGGTCATAAAGGGATGGACATGGTCAGAAACAATGCTCATGTAGGCCGTGGCATTTAAACGATGCCCAATTGGCACTAAGGGGCCTAAAGTGTGCCAAGAAAACATCCCTCACACCATTACACCACCACCACCAGCCTGCACAGTGGTAACAAGGCATGATGAATCCATGTTCTCATTCTGTTTACACCAAATTCTGACTCTACCATTTGAATGTCTCAACAGAAATTGAGACTCATCAGACCAGGCAACATTATTCCAGTCTTCAACTGTCCAATTTTGGTGAGGTCGTGCAAATTGTAGCCTCTTTTTCCTATTTGTAGTGGAGATGAGTGGTACCCGGTGGGGTCTTCTGCTGTTGTAGCCCATCCGCCTCAAGGTTGTGCGTGTTGTGGCTTCACAAATGCTTTGCTGCATACCTCGGTTGTAACGAGTGGTTATTTCAGTCAAAGTTGCTCTTCTATCAGCTTGAATCAGTCGGCCCATTCTCCTCTGACCTCTAGCATCAACAAGGCATTTTCACCCACAGGACTGCCGCATACTGGATGTTTTTCCCTTTTCACATCATTCTTTGTAAAATTATATATTTCATACCACTCAACAACCATAGGTTCCTTTAAGTAGCTGTGTAAGACTCTGAAAATGAAAGTTATTGATGCAGAAGAAGGCTACAAGAAGATAGCAAAGCGTTGTCAGCGTGCAGATTCCACAGTGGAAAATTTAATTAAGAGATGGCAGTTCAGGGAAACTGTGGAGGTCAAGATGAGATCTGGCAGACCAATAAAACTCTCAGAGAGAACTGCTCGTATGCTGGTCAGAAAGACAAATCAAAACCACTAGTTGACTGCAAAAACCTGCAGGAATATTTAGCAGACTCAGGAGGGGTGATGCACCCTTCCACAAGACCTTCATGGATGAGTCAGCAGAAGAAAACCTTACCTGCATCCCCATCATAAAATCCAACGTCAGAAGTATGCAACAGAAGAGCTACAGAAGCCTGATGCGTTTTGGAAACAAGTGCTGTGGACTAGAATTCTTTGGCCACAATCAGCAAAGACTACATAAAGTAACATTATATATTCAATTAAAGTTAACATATAAACACACAAACATGGAAAAAAGCATTGTATGCTCACTACAAGATTGTACACTAACCACAAGATCCCACTAGTAGCAGCTTGGTTCCCTAGCAAGGCTACACTCGATGCTGCGTGAAAACGCTATGGGAACCAGTTTGTTGCGTTGCCGGTCGTTGAAGCATGCTGTGAAAACACGCCAAAGTTTTTGCTATATATAACCTTGTAGCACAGCCACACAACAGGGACACCTTCAACAACGGGAAAATGGTCTTGGAGCTAATGCTGCTCACCTGTGGCCGAAGGTGTGCCCTAGCGGTTTCTTTTTCCCCATGGACAGTGGTTTGGTCACCGGGCAAGTTCCCGCGCATGCGCGATCGCAACGCATGGGAACCCGGAAGTGACATGGGTCACATGATCCGGCATAAAGCCGGAACCGGCATAGAAGCCGGGACGGAGAGATAAAGACAGCGCGCTGCATGATTTTGGAAGCTGAGAGCCTGTTTGTGGATTACCCGTTGATAATTTCATTCAGTACCCAGCTCATTCCGTTTATCGATCTCCCAGACCTACCATCGTCATTTGGTGAGATCGATCCATCTCTCCAACTCACCATATTCATAACTTTTGCCATATTTCAGACACTGGACTATCACACACACACACACTCACCCGCATACATCGCGCACACACTTTTTCTATTTGTATATATTTTGTATATATTGGTTTGTGGTGCACCGTGTTTGTTTATTTATCTGTCTGTCTTGTTTAATACACTTGGTTTAATTTATTATAATTGTTTTGTGTCGCGTCGTGTTTTGTCCAGCTGCGATTGCGCAATACCGGAAGTGTTGTTTTCAAGCCCCAGTTTAGATTACCGAATCCGTATTTTTGTAACCAAGCGGTTTTTTAAATCCAAGCGTTACAACCTCGACAGGTGACGTCATCTGATTAGATGTAGGTGGAGGTTATAAAAACAGGTGAGCCGGCAACAACCTCAGATCATTTGTCTTCAGAGCCTTGTTGTGAAGCATGCTTGTGAAAACCAGCAAAATAAGAAGGTGTTTAACTCACCAATTTGACGAGTTTAATCCTACACTGCTTCGACTAGTGCTGCGCGCGCCGCGCATTCCGTGAGAAGCTGCGAACCGCCGCACATTCCTGGCTTAAAACTCGTGCATCTGACAGAGCTGCGGCAGACGGAGGTAAGAAAACTCCTTTCTTCCGCGTTGTCATCACGAGGATTCCTCTCTTGTTTACCGGAGATGAAAATAGCCTTAAGCACTTAAAAAAAAAAAAAAACAAGCAGTAGTCGGCAGCTTCTGTCGGGTGGCCGGGGGGCGGAGCCTCAATGACGCTCTCTCCCCCCCCCACCCCCTCTCAGCTCTCTTCATATGAGTTAACCCTTTCATGGAGTAAGCTGTATTCATGCTGTGTTTTTCCTGCCATCGACTTATTTGTTTATTTAAATATAGTCGATGTGGAAACGCGGGATTATATGATGAGGCCCAGATAGCAGAGACGCTTCACAGGCTATCTCTCTCCTGGGACATCATCCTCCCTGGTAAGCTTATACTTCCTTTCTAGCTGTGTAGACTTTTTATCTTCCCTAGAGGGAAAAGCTTTTCAGGCAGTGGGTCAGCTTGGTGCTCCACTGCACACAGGAGGTCAGACTGATTTAAAATATATCAATATATATATATATATGTGTATAAAATAAAATAAATGGGGGTGGCCCCCCAATTGGGAGAGGCACCCAGAATTCCTTTTTAACGAATAAGTGTTCTCCCTGGCACCCCCAGGAGGTCAGTGTTTTGCTCCGCCACCACTGGTGTTTCGGGCAACACCAGTCTCCAATAGGCTGTTAGTTCTTCGGTTTTTCCTGCCATGCTTCAGGATGCCGAACATCTAACATCCCCTCAGCTTGCTCCCTCAGAGCAATTTACATTCCAGCATGGATGCGGGAGCAGTAGTACTGTCCAGTCTATCTCTGACACACGGGGAATGGTAACCCCACTACGAAGTAGTCAGGGAGAGATTTTCATGTAGCAAGGCGGACCTCTTGCCTTCTAAGATACTGTATGCTTCGCCTTTTACTGCTCTTCAGATTTACGTCCACCGCATCAGCTAGTGGCATAGGTCAGAGCAGCTTCTACATGTTTTAGATGAGAGATGCTATTGCCCTCTCCTATGAGGCGCGTGGGCTCACTTCGCCTCTGGGAATCAGGGCTCTTTCAACCCTGGGGATTGCCTCATCTATTGCATTAGCAAGAGGTATTCCCCTGCAGCAAGTATATGCTAAGCAGGTAAACCCAGTCCACTGCCGAATTGTTTCAGTGCTGGAGTTTCCCTCCTCGGGTCTGTGCCCTAGTACTCTCAGGACGTACGTGACTGCATCCTCTCTCAACTATCTTCCGAAAGCTCCATAAACCCAACAGGCACCTTATTGCTCTTGAAGCCTTCTGTCCTCCGCGCTTACAGCTTTGGAGCAGGAGAGACTTCACTTGCTGTGTCCAGCTTGTGCTCTTCAGATCTACGTCCACCGCATCAGCTAGTGGCGTAGGTCAGAGCAGTTTCTACATGTTCTGGATGAGACATGCTATTGCCCTCTCCTATGAGGCGCGTGGCTTCACTTCGCCTCTAGGAATCAGGGCTCTTTCAGCCAAAGGGATTGCCTCATCTATTGCACTAGCAAGAGGTATTCCCCTGCAGCAAGTGTCTGCTAAGCAGGTAAACCCAGTCCACTGTCGAATTGTTTCAGTGCTGGAATTTCCCTCCTCGCAACAGGCACCCTATTGCTCTTGAAGCCTTCTGTCCTCCGCGCTTACAGCTTCGGAGCAGGAGAGACTTCACTTGCTGTGTCCAGCTTGTGCTCTTCAGATCTACGTCCACCGCATCAGCTAGTGGCGTAGGTCAGAGCAACTTCTTCATGCTCTGGATGAGAGATGCTATTGCCCTCTCCTATGAGGCGCGTGGGCTCACTTCGCCTCTAGGAATCAGGGCTCATTCAACCAGGGGATCGCCTCAGCTATTGGATTAGCAAGAGGTATTCCCCTGCAACAAGTGTGTGCCAAGCAGGTAGACCCAGTCCCCTGCCAAAATGTTTCAGTGCTGGAGCTTCTGCAGGAAAAGCTTGTCCTTGGGCTTGTGCCCTAGTACCCTCAGGATTTTCTTAGCTGCATTGTTTGAAGCCTTCTGTCCTCCGCCTTTTACAGCTTCGGAGCAGGAGAAACTTCACTTACTATCCAGTATGTGCTCTTCAGATTCACGTCCACCGCATCAGCTAGTGGCGTAAGTCAGAGCGCCACTATACTGGGTGAGAGATGCATATTGCCCTCTCCTATGAGGCGCGTGGGTTCACTTCGCCTCTGGGAAGCAGGGCTCACCCAACCAGGGTGATCATCCCAGTCTCACCAGCAGGAGGTATCCCCTGCAGTAATTGTGTGGCGTGAAGGGTTGGTTCCTCCCCGCACACATTTCTTACATTTATAAATCTGGATGTTCATCCTACTCCGGGCTCACTGCCCCCGAGTTAGCTGCCCAGGCATAGCTCTGAGACCTTCTTGGCTTTGTGCGCACACGCTACACAACCTTGGGGTCCAGACACCTGTAGTGCGGCGGCGTTGGTATTCTCGTTCCCATAGCGTTTTCACGCAGCATCGAGTGTAGCCTTGCTAGGGAACGTCTCGGGTTACATTTCTGTAACCCTGTTCCCTGAAAGGCGGGAACGAGATGCTGCGTCGCAATGCCGCACTACCACGTGACCGGACGGCTGTTCAGACAAATTAATCTGAGGTTGTTGCCGGCTCACCTGTTTTTATAACCTCCACCTACATCTAATCAGATGACGTCACCTGTCGAGGTTATATATAGCCAAAAACTTTGGCGTGTTTTCACAGCATGCTTCAACGACCGGCAACGCGACAAACTGGTTCCCATAGCGTTTTCACGCAGCATCTCGTTCCCGCCTTTCAGGGAACAGGGTTACAAAAATGTAACCCGAGACGATTTAAGGGCGTTTTGCAAAATTAGAGAAATACTCAGAAACTTTTGTTTGCGTATGCGCAGTGAGCGTATGTAGACGGATTCACAGGTAGGATGAATTTATAGAACATCGGCTGAAGACCTGATTGGTCAAATGGAGTCATGTGATCAATGTTGCTGCATCTGATTGGTGAAACAGTCAGGCGATTGATGCGTAGAACAAATGGTTAATCGAGTAGAGTCGGATTTAGCAGAGTAAGAGTAACGTTTCTTCTTCACAAATCTACCCAAGTAAAAGTAAAAAGTATGGTGCAGTAAAACAACTCATAGAAGTAAAATGTTACTCAAGTAAATGTAACTCATTACTACCCACCTCTGTCCACAAGTGACAACAATAGCAGTTGAGCCACCTACACACACTCATAAAAATGTCGTCATTATTTACATTTTAAACCAAAATTTGTAAAATACATGGTGTTTAAACATTTTCACTAGATGTTCATGTGTACCTAAAGAGTCTCTACTATGGAACCATCAGATAGACCCTCTTTTGGTGCCATATTTGAATTTTCATAATGGGCATATGTATTATTGGATGGGGAGTGGTGGGGTTTTATTCAGTAAATAATCAACCACTTTAATTGGGTGTAACATCTCATTTAATTTACTTGATTCTTTGCCCCTAAGGGGGGTGGGGGTGGTTCTTAAACTGAGTGAACCCATGGTTTTCAAGATTAGATCTGCATAAACAAAAAATGTCTGAAATAAAGAGCATTACAATTTATTGAATTATATGCTAGCAGACAAATTCCTGATTTAATATTGCCAACATGAATACATCATGAATGATCTTCTCGTACATGCAAAATGCATCTTTAATATAACCTGAAAGTGAAAGTCTTTGCATGCATAACCATGTTTTTGGCTTGGTTTTAAGGATCTTCACACATAATCGAAGACTAACAATGTCCCCTGGGTGTGTTAGATAAGATTGACAATGACAGACAAAAACAGTTGATCGCACTTTCCCTGGAGGACCCTGTATTTCTCTCTCTCTCTCTCTCTCTCTCTCTCTCTCTCTCTCTTCCTTTCAGATGAATATTTAGCAATTTTTAAATGCAAGCTTACATCCTTGTCGGTCTGGCTGGCAGGCTTAGGTGTGCCTGTGGGTGAGGGACGTCTGGGAGATTTGTTGAACAGCCGAGGCTCAGTTTAAAATGCTTATTGGATGACAAGTTGCTGTTAAAGCAAAGAGAAGAGTTTGAAAGTGTTTGACAAGTGCTACATCTGCTCTCCACTTTTCCTTGTAATTCTAGAAACTTGAAATTTTTACCTTCCTTTTTTTTCTGGCTTTAGATTATGAAATGTGTATGACAATATGCACAGGGGGCCAATTTGTTCAAGTGACATGAATTTGGTCCTGTGATGGAACTAATACAGAGCATTATCAGTCATTGTGATGGACACAGTTAGCCTTTATAGGACTTCGCCAAAGGCTGAGTCAGAGTGCTCCATTTCCCTCTTGGGACATACTGGTGGGAACTGTGTGTGTGTGAGAGAGAGAGAGAGAGAGAGAGAGAGAGAGAGAGAGAGAGAGAGAAATTAGTGCCCTGAAATATGCTCAGATAAAAAAAATTAAATAATAATAAAATGAAAAAGGTGTTATTCATTATTCCATCAATATATCATCTGAGGCAGTTTTCCTCTACAGCTTCACTTTGCTTTATCACTCATTCTGTCTCACAAAATCTCATTACTATGGCAAAGATCACATTACCTGACAACTAGAGTTTAAGTCCCATGCTGTTTGTGTGAACCTGATGCTCCGTGATGTGTTCAAGTTTATTTTTAAAAGGACTAGCTATACAATTATTTTACTGCAGTTCTCTAGTCAGCCAATCATAAAGCAGCACATCAATGCAGACCGCAAAAATAATGAAGATGATTGTATGGTGCTTGGTGCCTGTCACAGCTTCTCTCATGGCGGGCGTACCCCACCCCCCTCGCTCGTCACTCACTCCACTTTAGCAGGTGTGTGAAGGCACAGGGCCACTAAATCTGGCATAGCTGGAGGAGATGAACCCCAAAGGAGACCTCAGGTTTGCTCCACTCTTTAAAAGCTCACCTTAGGGGTTGAAAGCCAGGAGAAAGCATTGGGAAGACAGCAGGGATTGTGGAACATTAAAGGAGTCATGCCATATACCCCACAGACTGTACACAGCTGGTTAACCACCTACCCAGAGAGCGCCGCTGAAAGACTCCATGAGTTAGATGGGCATTTTCAGTTTTGTAATGCCAGCCTTTGGTACTCAGGTGCTGAAAGGAAAAGTTAAGGATGGTTAAAGCCTCCTTCCTCAGTAGGGATCACTGCTGCAGCCACTGGAGAGTGATGGCCACGCTGGCTGCTTGGCATTTGATTACTGCCTGCAGCCGCACCAAAGGATGATTTGGCGGGCTTGGCTGGCTGTCACTGCAAATGTGTGGCTGGGGAGCCTGCAAGAGCTGCTGGTCCACTTTGGAACTCTGCTACCACCTTTGCTGTTTATCCATGTTTCTACATGCCTGCTGGACACTGCTTCTGACTCGCATGTGCAGAACCCCACTCTTTTGATCCCCTTCTTTCCCTATTCGTCTAGTAATCTACTATTTTCCTGATAGACCTCGCCTCGTGTCTCTGAGTCAAAATCTTACAGTGCCCCATGGGTCGGTTTGAGTATTTCCCAAACAACTGATCTGCTGCCTGTAAAATATTCTCTAGAGTTTACAAAAATGGCGGACAGTTAAAAAAAAAAGGAAAAACATTAAACTTGTGCCTACTAGTGCTTCAGAATCCAGTTTATGGATTCTAAGTTGCTTTTCTGTTCACCATGATTGTAAAGAGTAAGCGTTTATTGCAGATCTTTTCTTGAATTGAACCTGTCGAGTCATTCTCTTTTCTTATCAGTGAAGAACTGCCACTCACTGGATGCAGCCACCAGAAGTCGCTGCCAGTGGAAATCCCAGATGAGCAGTTTCTGAAATCAACTCACCTGCTACAAAAAGACTACAAGGCTGACCACCTCCCCTGACGTCTTCAGTAAAAGTAACGGTTGCTCAACGTTATTCAACGCTTATTCACCATTCATTCACCATAGACTGGCAAAGAGACTCAGCACAGCGGCATATAAACACCACTGCCAACTAGTGGTTTGCCGGTGTAATTGCAGAGCCACACCAGCGCACAAGTATAAATGCACACAAGCTCTGTGTAGACTTGATGCGGAAAAATAAATCAAGTTTTAACTGCCCTGCTGTGTATACATATACTGTACCACACACACATACACACATACAAGCGATGAAGGACTCACCAAGCTGAGGTGGTTGAAATCTACACTTATTTTCTATTAATAAGGCATGCTGCTGCTGCACAGGCTCTGTTTTGTTATTTATTTATATTTATTTATTCTTCGTTGTTATTTATGAGCCATTATGCAATAGCTTTACTGGTCTACTAGAGATTGAATTGGGTAATATATGGCCCATGAAATACAATAAGTTTGACTCCCCTGTACAAGTGAAAACTGATACAGTTTTATTTATGATATCCTTGGAAAATGATTTTATATTGCCTGTGTTCACCGAAAATTAGAATGTGAATTAAAAAGAATTTTTCATAAACATGATGTTGCATTGTACGTATTTTGTTATTTCCATTACATTTCATTTCCACCGCTTTGGTTTTGAAATCCTCCCTATTTTCTAGATCTCAAGGCTGCAAAGTGTGCTTGATCCTCCGACCTTCTTATCCACCGTCTTAACTGTTTAAAAGTTCACTCGCTCACTCACTCATTTCCTCATCACCTATGCTTTATCCTGTATACAGGGTCATGGGGGACCTGGAGTCTATCCTATTTCCCCTAGGGTTACCTGTGGATACAGCAAAGCTCATCTGCTGACAAAAAAGTAAACCCTAGTACTGTATGGGTAGCTCTTCTCACAAGTCTGAACACTTCCTCACGGTTCCTCCTTATTGCTAAAATTATAATGCAGCAGTGACTCAAAATGACACATCGGTAACGATGCACTGAAATAAAGATGATGTCTTTAGATGATGTTGTAAAACCGAGGGCCGAAAATTTCTAGTCGGTTTCTTCTGGTTGTTGCTGCAACTATGTTGTGCATTTCTTATAGAAACGTATGTGAAATTAGCATAATATTGCTCAATATGTTTTATTAGCCTACCAAATACTTGGCAGTAGAGAACAGTTTGTCATCCAAAGCAAATAATTCCATTCTTCCCAGCCCTTTTAAATTTGATGTCTTAATGCTGTTGTTTGAGTGCTTTTATTTCTTTTTTAATGTTATTTTGAATTAAAAAAAAACATGTTGTAACAGGCACTTCCCTTCTTAATTTTGTTGTTTTGCTGTATTCTGTTTATTGAGCAAAATGACAAACCTTCAGGTTTTGTATTAAACTTGGACTGGAGAAGTCCTCTGTTCAGCTTGTTTGAACATGTCTTTGGAATGGGAGAGTTAAGACAAAATCAAAAATTTTTTTTTTTTTTATGTTTTGAATTGGACACTTTGTTGACGAATATACACTACCGTTCAAAAGTTTTAGATCACTTGCAAATGTCTTTGTTTTTGTTTAGTGATTTATTTTCTACATTCTACAACAATACTGTGGATTTCAAAACTATAAAATAACACATATGGAATTAGGTAATTACGTAACAACAAGAAAAACACCAGTTAGTTGTTATTGTAAGACACAGAGGTCGGCCTTTCTGTAATAGTTCCTGCAAGAACAGTATTGTCGAGTGCATTTGCAAAATCCGTCCAGCACCATAATGACACTGTCTCTCATGAAGGCCGTCCCAGGAGGACGAGACCAAAACCTACCTACCTCTGCTGCAGACGAGAAGTTCATTTAGAGTCATCAGCAGGGACATTTCCTTTGACACAGAGACAATACTTTAAGTGTATAATAAAAAAAAATGTGTTTATATTATCATTTCTGTGGAGCTGCTTTTTAGCCATGTCTATTGTTAATTGTGTAAACAGATTATGTGAATATTTAAAAAAGCTATAATAAAAGGGCTGAGCATGCTGGTAGCCATGATCCATTTAGAAATATTCTGAACTTACAACACAGTCAAAAAGAAAAAAAAAAATCTACATTTGGTAACTACATTTATTTTAGTTCCTTTTCCTCACAGAAACATGTATTATAATAGTGAGGGCTCATATCACTTTGTGATTAGTTTTGTGAACAGAGAGATATTACAGTACGTTAGCCAAAGATTATTGGTCTTGCACATTCATGAACATCTTGTGAGTATGACTCTTCTTTTTAAGGATAATTAGTTTGGATTATTCATTCCATGAAATTGTATTTTAATAATATGATTTTGTAAGATTGATAAGATAATAAATGAGTGAATTACATTTTCAGATGCTGAGCTTGTGTTCTTAATAAACCGGGAAAAAGAGTGGAAACTGAAAACCCAATTAAACACGCCGATCCTGCAAACCAAATCACAAGAGCATTCCTCATTATTAACAAGACACTATGTTTGCTTTGAATCAATGAAAGAAGGAGGCTCTAAGACTTGATAACTTGCATCATTAATTAATCCTTCCAGAGCCTGTTTTTTTTTTGTAACCATCCATTTTATTGACTACAAGACTTTACATCTCCTTTGTATTGAAATCTTGAACGTCTGATTTTAAATGTGCAATTTTAGCCTTGCTGTGCATGTGAAGTTGAAAATGTGCTTTTATGAGCATGTTTGTCTTTGAAAATAGGGAGCAGCTGTCAGCTCCTAAATTCCCAAACTCTTCTCCGCGTCCTTTGCTATCAGCTAAGGGGAAATGGATTGTCGGCCCTCTCCTAAAATCAATTTAAGCTGTTGTCAGCTCTCCCTCAGCTCCTATCTGAAAGGATTCAGATCACCCTGGGTATTTATGAAATCAAGAAACATACTGCCTCATAAATATAGCTAAAGGACTTGGGCTAAATATAGAAGCAGCACAGAAGATTGGATATGCCGAACCCTGTCTCTGAATTATACGGCAGTCTATTAGTATTCACGGACTTGTGATGCCGTCTTTTCTAGGTAATTGTTTCTCCTTTTAGGTCCCTGTGCCGAAGGAACATTTACCCAATACCACCTTCTGTCAAGCACATTAATTTACTATATTTATCTTCATTATCATTTTATTTCATCGTGCAACCTGTGGCCTTGGACAGAGGAACTGGGATTGTGTTGGAATATGTCTGAGAAGCAGAAACATGGCCATTTTTCATTGTCCTCAGCGCAAAGGTGCAAGCAACGGTGTGGCTTATTGAAATTCATTGTACAGGGATGGGGGTACCAAAATACAAGCCTAATTTTTCATGGCGCGGTTGTTGGGAGCTGTGCCATTTGTAAAAACCTCGGGTTTGAATGAATTCACATAAAACAAATGTTAACGGTACTGACGGGCTATTAATACTGCACTGCGTTTTGATTTAATGAGGGTGTAATGAAATGCCAAGAGATGTTGCTGTACCCTGGGGTAGAGCGAGAGAGAGAGAGAGAGAAGTTTGTGTTGAATTGCTGTCTCTCTGTCATCTCCAATGCCTTCTATGTTTCAGCTTTGCACTTTGTCTCTGTCCTCTGTACTCTAACCCCCACCTCCAAGAGGGACTACTAAGCCACTATTTCAGAATTAACTGTCCAAGCACAATGACATTTTAAGTGACCAAGGTGATGTTAAAAAGTTTTCCACGACTCTACAACGAATCATGACCCATAAAAGATTATTTGTGACAGTAGGTTATATCTTTAACTGCCTGTGGATTGAGGCATGAATGTAGGTTCTAAATGCATAAATATGTAATATGTCCAATACTGCTAACAGGGCTGAAAATCTAACAATATTTGAATTAAACATCAGACAATTAGTTCCTCAACTAATTAAAAAAACTGAAGGAGCTATTAAAGGAGGTCTTGGGTGGCCAGAATTTTAGAATTTATGATTTTAGCTATTAAAGGAGGTCCTGGGAGGCCAGGGTTTTAGAAATTATGCAGAATTCGAAGGTGCTGATTAAATTCTTGGAATAATCTAAATAATCTAAGGGTAAAAAGAATTGGTGATGTAATGCCTACCACTACAACCAATTGGCTTCCTTAATTAATTAAATTTAATTGATTGGCAATTACCACTCTTCAGCCTTCTCTGTTCATCAACATAGAAATGGCTTATACATATATAAAGCTTATAGAAAATCCACATTCACCATTAATACTGTGTTCAATAACCCATATGTATGAAATTAATTTGAGTTCCTATATAACTTCAGTTCCACATACGCCAATGTCATTAGGACATCATCAGTGGTGTTCCCACTGCATGTAGTCCATTACATTATCATTCTTTGCCAAATCAATTAATCCAGATCACAACCTGTCTAGAGGTAGCATTACCAGTCCCTCGTCTCCTAATCTATGACTATCCAGGTGTTCTTTTGACCCTCTCCAAGTGCCCCTGACATCCACAACCTTGTACAGTAGGTCTTTTGCTGAGGATGTGACCTACAGACTCTCAGCAGACTACTTCATTAGGTCCACACTGCACAGTCTACACCCTCGCCAGGACTACCAGGAGCAGAGCTATCAGAGGAAATGCATAAAGGCGTAAAATTGGGCCATCACGTCCAGACCCAGGGGAGCTGGATGAGTCAGAGAATAGTAGAAGGGACATTGTGCTGTCTCTTTGGAGGCAAAGAGGTCCACCTCTGCTGTAAAGAATTTCTCCCAGATCTGACTGACTACTTCAGGATGGAGCCTCCATTCCCCGTGTGTCACAGCTTGTCTGGACAGTAAGTCTACTCTCACATTCATATGCCCTGGAATGTAAATAGCCCTGAGGGACAGGAATTTGTCATGTGCCCAAAGCAGAACCTGGCGCGTTAGCTTGTTCAAGCTGCGCGAGCGCAGTCCGCCCTGGCAATTTATGTAGGAGACCGATGTGCTGTCCACCCGCACTAGAACATGGTAGCCTCTCAACTGCTGGAGGAAGTGCTGTAGGGCCAAAAATAAAGCCATCATTTTGAGGTAATTGATGTGTTCCCTTGGGCTGGACGGTCGTCCAAGACCGCACCCCAGCCGGTAAGGGAAGCGTTTGTCGTTAGCGTTTTGCGATGACAAGACGGACCTAGAGTGGTACCCAAAGTCAGAAACAACATAGAAAGGGTACGAAGTCCTTTGTGCGTAACCCTTATTTGCCTTTGGGGATTGGCCCTTGAATGAAATCCCCTGGCTCTTAGCCACAACTGAAAGCTCTCATGTGCAAAAGGCCCAAAGGTATCACCATGGACGCAGCTGCCATGAGGCCTAAACACTTCTGAAAGTGATGTATAGTCACTTTCTGGTCTAGCCTGATGTCCTTCAGAGTGTTGAGAATGGATTCGATACGAGCGGGGGACAGTTGTGCCCGCATAATGATCGAGTCCCATGTGACACCCAAGTATGTTGTCCTCTGAGCTGGAAAGAGAACGCTTTTCGTAGCGTTGACTCTCAAACCTAGCGAATGGAGATGAGCTAGGACGACATCCCGATGTCGAAGTGCTAGCTCCTGAGACTGGGCCAGGATCAGCCAGTCGTCTATGTAATTTAGAATACGGATGCCCTGGAGTCGCAAGGGAGCCAGGACTGCATCCATACATTTTGTGTATGTGCGGGGTGATAGATCTAGACCGAATGGAAGGACCCGATACTGGTAAGCTCAGGAACTTTCTGTGTTTTGGCAAAATTTCTATGTGAAAGTCACAAACCAATCATTTGGCTGACAATGATTTTGACAGTCAACATTTTGAATCTGTACTTTTTGAGATAGCGGTTCAGCCTGAGAAGATATAGGATTGGACGCAGCCCCCCATTTTTCTTGGAGACCAAGAAATAACGACTGTAGTAGCCTGACTTTATGTCTGGAGGGGGAACCTGTTCTATGGCCCCTTTCTCCAGCAACACCTGGAGTCCAGATGTGCCCTTTCCGGTATCTCGGAAGTGGAGACCATGCCGTTGAAACTGGGAGGGCGATGTGCAAACTGAGTCCTGTAGCCCTTCTCTACAGTCTTTAACACCCAGGGAGATATGCCTGGCAGTAGCCTCCATGCTGCCAGTTTCTCCGAAAGGGGCTCAAGTCTTAGCACTTCGGCTGCACGGGGGGGGGGGGGGTGTTAGTGGTCCGGCATCCTGGAATAGAGCAGGATATAACACCGGTGTTGTCCGAAACACCAAAGGCAGCGGAAACTGAACACGACCCCCTGGGGGTGCCAGGGAGGGCACATTCTTATGGGAAAGGATGTTACGCGCCCCTCCCGGGGGGTGGTCACCCCCACGGTCCTGGGGGCATAAGCTTCAGGACTTTTTCTTAGAGAAGAAGACGGTGCGGCGGTCTGATCTCTTTGAGGCAGCTTGTGAGGGGCGGCGAGCCATACCACAGTCCTTACGTGGGGATGCTCGGCTGCTGATGCTCTCCTTCTGCGCCTCGCGTCTGGCGAGAATCAGATATGGTCTCGACTCTTGAGCACGGCGTGGGAAAAATTTCCCAAAAGCCTGTTCATACAGCCTAGCCTCCCGAAACCTAGTGGTGACAGTATTGACTGCGTCGCCAAACAGGCCGGAAGGTGAGACAGGGACATCAAGGAGGAATGTTCGATCCTTATCCTTGATGCCTGTCAGGTTTAGCCACAGGTGCCTTTCTGCAGACACCAGGGAAGCCATAGAACGGCCGATAGCACGAGTCGTCTGTTTGGTCGCACAAAGGGACAAATCAGTAGCCCGGCATAATTCTGTGAATGCTTTTTCATTCACTGTGCCGCTCGTGCTCAAATCCTTCAGCAGATCAGCCTGGTATGCCTGCAGGACCGCCATGGTGTGCAGAGAAGCGCCGGTCTGACCTGCTGCTTGGAACGCCTTTCCCATAAGGGTAGAAGAAGTTCTACACAGCTTAGTCCGTGCACTAAGTGTGTTTGACCGTTTGGGATGGGCTTGCTCCTGTGGCCAGTCAATGTGCAGGCGCTCGACTGCACGCGTTATGACTTCCTCAGAGGAGCGTTCTGAGGTAGCTACTTCAATTTCCACGGAAGCAAGAGAACGAGTCTCTTCTACACACTCACAAGACGCACCCAAGTGCGCTTGTGAAGTGGAAGGAGAGACTTCACAATCGGAGGGGAGGACGAGAGAAAGGAGGGGGTACTCCGTCTCTCGCACCTCAGCCAGGTCGGCTTGTGATCCCCAGGAGTGCAGCGCGGCGCGTGGTTCCTTAAAGAACGCGATACGTGCGGAGAGCACCTTCATGGGAAGAAGATCACAGTGTTCACAGACTCCTTGGAGCCCTTGGAGAGCATGCTTTTCACTCAAACATTCAAAACAGAAAGTGTGGAGATCGCCCTCCGAAAGGAAATTTTCACAAGAAGAGGGACAGCTCACTCTAAACTCTGCCATTATATTGGAGAGTTAAACACTTTCTTAGCTTTTTTTATTGCTGTTTTAGTTTGTTTACAACACACGCGCACAATGCAGTCTGAAGACAAAAGATCTGAGGAATGTTTCCAGTTCACTCCTATTTATAACCTGCAGGTGCGTCTAATCAGACGACGTCACCTGACTGAGGTTATATAGACCAAAATTTGGCGTGTTTGATACACACATGCTTCACAACCTGCAACACGAAAAGATGTTCCCATAGCTTTTTCACGCAGCATCGAGTGTAGCCTTTGAAAGGGAACTAAAGCTCAGCACGTCCACTTTCCTTATTTTAATCTGTAATATTTAAGTGAAATGTATAGGCCTAAATATTCCTTTGTATTTATGGACAGTTGTTTTATGTTTTATCTGTTTACATAAGCACTGCAATTTTTGCTGGTTTCAAAAGACACAACAAACTCCATTTGTTTTTTTAGTACAGCTCACCAAAGTCACAGTACAAAGAGGCTACATTTAGCAAGTAAACTATATATTTATGTTTGTTGCATTTTTGGGGAAGTACGTCTGTATTTTTATCTATGCACATGTTTATCAGCCTTTTTATCAAAATGCTTTCTTTCGTAAAGTGAAAGTGCGCCCCGCAGGTCATTTTCTCGAGGAAAGATTCTTAAGTGCATATAAGAATGATGAGAGAGGCCTGTAATTTTCATCATAGGTATACCTCAAACATGAGAGACAAAAAAAAAAAATCCAGAAAATTACATTGTAGAATGTTTAAAGAATTTATTTGCAAACTTTGGTGGAAAATAAGTATTTGGTCAATAACAAAATTTAATCTCAATACTTTGTTATATACCCTTTGTTGGCAATGACAGAGGTCAAACGTTTTCTGTAGGTCTTTACAAGGTTTTCATACACTGTTGCTGGTATTTTGGCCCATTCCTCCATGTAGATCTCCTTTAGAGCAGTGATGTTTTGGGGCTGTCGCTGGGCAACACAGACTTTCAACTCCCTCCATATATTTTCTATGGGGTTGAGATCTGGAGACTGGCTAGGCCACTCCAGGACCTTGAAAAACTTCTTATGAAGCCACTCCTTTGTAGCCCGGGCGGTGTGTTTGGGATCATTGTCATGCTGAAAGACCCAGCCACGTTTCATCTTCAATGCCTTCGCTGATGGAAGGAGGTTTTCACTCAAAATCTCATGATACATGGCCTCATTCATTCTTTCATTTACACGGATCAGTCGTCCTAGTCCCTTTGCAGAAAAACAGCCCCAAAGCATGATGTTTCCACCCCATGCTTCACAGTAGGTATGGTGTTCTTAGGATGCAACTCAGCATTCTTTCTCCTCCAAACACAAAGTTCTATTTTGGTTTCATCTGACCATATAACATTCTCCCAATCCTCTTCTGGATCATTCAAATGCTCTCTAGCAAACATCAGATGGGCCTGGACGTGTGCTGGCTTAAGCAGGGGGACACGTCTAGTACTGCAGCATTTGAGTCCCTGACGGCGCAGTGTGTTACTGATGGTAGCCTTTGTTACTTTGGTCCCAGCTCATTCACTAGGTCCCCTCGTGTGGTTGTGGGATTTTTGCTCACAGGCCTTGTGAGATCTTGCGTCGAGCCCCAGATCGAGGGAGATTATCAGTGGTCTTGTATGTCTTCTTCCATTTTCTAATAATTGCCATCACAGCTGATTTCTTCACACCAAGCTACCTTACCTATTGCAGATTCAGTCTTCCCAGTATGGTGCAGGTCTACAATTTTGTTTCTTGTGTCCTCTGACTGTTCTTAGGTCTTGGCCATAGTGAAATTTGGAGTGTGAATGTTTGAGGTTGTGGACAGGTGACTTTTATACTGATAACAGATGCCATTAATACAGGTAACGAGTGGAGGACAGAGGAGCCTCTTAAAGAAGAAGTTACAGGTCTGTGAGAGCCAGAAATTGTGCTTGTTTGTAGGTGACCAAATACTTATTTTCCACCATAATTTGCAAATAAATTCTTATAAAATGTGATTTGGTGCCTGGTGCCACATTCGAGCATTGTGGTTTATATCTGGTAGACCACTGCTTGCCATACTGTTTTGAAGCTTTGAAGCAAAGCTGGACTGGCCTTTCCAGAGCAAAAGCAATAGCCAGGTAATATGGAAGACCCACTGTGGCCCAAGTAGTGGGACCCCCCCCCCCCCACTCCATGAAGCTGATTAATCCGATTTACCATCGCCATTACAGCTCTATAATTTCTCCTCGACGTTTACTCCTGAAGCCTTTTGCATAGAAGAGTGTTGCCACAAGGCACTCTGATTTAAACAGAGTTTTCCTTCTCTGCATGTGACTGGTAGTACTGGGTTATACAGGATGTTACTGGGTATCACCTGATTTGATCTGAATGATCTGGATGTCCCGTACAATTAAAAGTGCATATAAATGGTTAAAAAGCATACTGTGTTGTTTGTTAATATATCAAAATTAGTTTTTTAAATGTTGCCCAGTTTTTGTGGTATAAGACACTTTGGAAAGTTCTTACATAAAAAAATAATTTAATTTCACCCAATGGAGGATTATTTTAAATATGCCTAGTCATATTTTGATCCTCCCTTAGATCAGGACATTAGATGCTCCTACATGATCTGGGCTCTGTAATCATCCACTAACAGCTTGAACATTTTCCTGCTGTGTATGCAAGTTGTCAAAACAAGGATAGGTTATAAAAGAACAGCATGTAAAGTACCGTATTAGCTTCATGGAACAACTGGCGTTGAACACTTAAGACACAAAACTTCGGCGTTTCATTGAGAGCAGGTGACAGCCCCTTGGGTTTTGAAAACACCATTGCTATGGGCCTAAATTCAACTGCATTCATCTGCAGTCGGAGTTCATTCTGAAGTGTGGCCTCAGCAGTTTCCTCTTACATTCCTCAATAAATTGTCATATTTCTCAAGAGAAATAGCAGTCATTTCTTGTCATTTATTTTGCTATAATCTTACACTGCAAATTACCATCTGCAAAGGCAGATGGTGCTTCAGAAAATCAGAATATCAAAAAAAAATTCAAATAAAAATCAGACCCTCCATCCCGCTGTGCATTATGCTCGCTCCTGTGAGTCTCACACACATGCTGGGGGGAAAAACGATCAAAAGCTTCTTTCAGGTTAAACCTCCAAACTTGTGTCCAGACTTCCTTCTACTGTTAAAAAAAATATATATTATTATAATATAATAATAAAAAAAAATCGATTGGTTATTTTCTGGGAAGGCCTTGTTCAGACTGCAGGCAAATCCAGTTCAAATCAAATTCAGTTCTATTTATTTAATTGTCATTTTCACAAAGCAGCTTTACACAATCAAAATAAAATGATGGAAATGTGCATTAAATGTGAAAAATGAGTATGAATTGAAATGATCAAATGAGCAAGCTCAACATGAGCAAGGGCAACAATGGCAAAAAAAAAAAAAAAACTCAGAAAATGGCAATAGGAAGAAACCATGAGAGGAACCAGGCTTAACAGGGAACATATCCTCGTTTTGCTGATAACGGAGCACAGGCAATGTTTTGCAGTCATACTGTGTTAGGCAGTTGGACATTTATGTTGGAAGTTTTTCAGTTAATATAGAGTCCAGTTCTTTACTGGAGGCTCAGGTAGAATGTAGGAAATTCCAGTCCTGCCTATGGAGCAACTGCAGTCACAAGTCCTCAGAGAACAGAGAACGAGCAGAACCTAGTGTGCCCAGTGACCACATTCATCCCAAGCAGACCACACAGGGCATTTATGTGACAAGATCTCCAACCAGTAGCGGGGCACCAGGACGGGACAGAAAGGGCCAGAATTCAGAGGGGGTTTGGATTACTGGCAACTCAAGTTTTTTTTTAAATTATTATTTACCTTTATTTAACATGTGAGGGTTGCCCACTAGAGGGCAGTGTTTTTAGTTTGTAGTTTTTGTTCCTAGACTCAGTTTCCCAGAAGCCTCCTCGGTCAGGTGACGTGGATGCTCACCTGAACTGAGGAGGCTCATTAGCACTTTTATAAATACCTGTTTGTTCTGGGAAACTGGGTCGAGCATTAATTTCTGTTATGTGGGTTTTGTTTTGTTCTGTTTTAGTTTGGTTTGATTTGATTATAGTTGGCCTTTGGTTTCAGGAGCACTTTAAGTTGTTTGTTTATATTGAGATGTCCTTGTCTTTGTGTCTCCTAGCAGGATTAGCCTCTAGGAGAATTAGCCCTTTGTGTTTACCCTTTTGTGTAAGTAACCCCCATTGCATGTTTAGCTAGTAGTCTGTTCAAATACTAATGAGGGTGATACTAACATGTTTAGATCTTAGTCTGTCTAGTCTCCTTGTCTGCTTAGCTCTTAGTCTAAGTACTAACATCTTTAGCCACTAACCTTTAGAGTTCTTAGTCTGTTTCATACCTAGTCTGCCGTGTACCTTGTCGGTTCATTCCCTTGGGTCTCCGACTACTGGCCTGTGTAGCCATTAGTCTGATTAGCTATGAGCTAGCTTAGCAGCTAATGTGCAGCTCAGCCAGTAGACCTAGCCAAGCCTGTCTTGTTTGTTTATCCCTTGCATGTAGAGTCCCTAATGTTTAGTCCGTTAGGCTGTTTCGTGTGTCTTGTCTTGTCCAGTTTGTATCCCATGTCTGTATTGTGTATCAATGTATGTAATCCCTAGTCTTATGTCTAAGTGTTTGAGTTCTGTTACATTATGCTCCATGTTTTTAGCCAACTCTTGGTTCATATTTTGTTCATGTTTTGCTTGTTTGTTTTAATATTAAAGACTCTTTTCTGTTTCACTGCATCCCCTCTGCATTTATGCCTCAACACCAAGCCCACAGTCCAACATCATAGCAGAACGTGACAAACCAGGCAAGACAGATTAAGAACAGGTTTTTATTTACGACTGTGGCCTGGCAAAGAGCAGCATGAGTAACTTCACACAGAGAGAGGGAGAGAAGGGCAGTGAAGAGACTGAAAGATAACAGTTAGGCATCATCGTCGTCATGTAATATACATATATAATATACATATATGGTGAATGTACATTTTAGTGCAGAGTGCCATCAGGGACTTCAGAAGAAAGGCAGGGAGAGCCAGAAGAAAACACGGACATGAGGGCTCCCTGAGCAACCAGTCCCTTCACCATCAACAAACCTGAGTGATCAGTGAGAGTTGGGAAGACAGCATCTTAACATACCAGTTCACCATAATACTCTACGTCCATGAGTCCAACAGGTCTGCTCCTTTACCTAAGGCAAATGTATTTACAAAAATGCTTAGTTAAATAAATAGGTTTTTAGCCTAGATGTAAACACTAAGACTGTGTCCCATACATGAATTGGAAGGGTATTCCATAACTTTTGGACTTTGTAGAAAAATGTCTGTCACCTGCTTTAGTTTTCATAATACGTGGTACTGACAAGCAGCCTGCATCCTTTGACCAAAGTAGCACTAGGTACTTTGCGGTATTATAATTTTTTAATCTACTCTAATCTAATATAATCTTCCATCATCTCTCCGCTTATTTTCAATCATAGGTCCACATTCCATATCATTTGATTGTGTGTTCTTTGTCATGTATTTGCACCATCATACTTATGACCACATCACGGTTGTGCTGATATTCAATACATTAACACTGTCTCTCTTGTGATATTACTTCAGTTTATAGTAGGAAATATAACCGGAACTTTATGCCTTCTGGTAAATTTTGTGATTGGTATTTAGACATATCAAATGTAGAGCATTGCATTGAAAAATATGATAAGATATACCACACAATTACAGCCTTTATAAATATCATCTTAGATATTATCATGTTAGATCTATACTCTATGCTTCATTTGGTTTACTACGTACATCACACATCTATAGATGACTGATCAAACAAGCAAGTGGAAAATAAAATAAGAAAAAGTGGTTAAATATACCATAAAGATTCTCATCCAAATGCTTCCATATGCTTGTAATTTTTTTTCTCTCCCACAACCACAGACAGCATCCAATCTATATCAGCATGTGGATCCCTGGTTAAGGAAGCAGATAAAAGCATACTCAATACCTCTCCATCACTACACCAGTTGAACAGGATGATCTGAGTCGAAGTGAGCTTTGATCAATGATCAGACCAGCTTTCCATGAAAGGCACTGATAACTGCTCGATACGTTCATCTTGTGTTTTATTGAGCAAGGCGTTTTTTTTGCACATCTTCTGTGAAGGCCAACTGCGGGTGTTCTTTCAGATTTTTGCTTCCAGATATTGTGCAGCTGTTGCAGAGATCAAATCGCAAAACTTCGTTTTTTTTATTCACGCCTTGAAAATCGATGACTCTCAATCGCAAATCATAGCTTTGTCCACTTAATAAGCTTCATTATATATTTTTTCATTTGTGTTTTTATTCAAGACTAGAAGTTTTGTTTATGTTGATTTCAACCTGATACCCACATGTATGTCTGACAGCTGTCTTCCAAGTTGTGTGAAAGAAAGAAAAAAGAAAGAAAGAAAGAAAGAAGGAACTCTGTGAACTCTTTTTGTCTTTATACCATCACTGCTTGGTAACTTTTACTTCTGTCAGACCGATGACTTGTTACTGGCAGATCCACCTCTAGAGAACTTTCCCTTGGCATAATGCAAAATGCATAAAGTCAATGTTCTCTACTTTCTTTTGTTGTTTTTTGTATATTTTTTGTGTGTGGGACCAGTTCCATCTTGCCTTTAGTGACTTTTGTAAAGCTGCATTGTGTGCCTGATATCCTCTGAAATGTTTATCTGTGTACATTATTCTTTGCTTAGAGCCTTTTTTAATATATTTTTATTATGATCTTATTATACATTGTACTAATGTTCAATCCTCCCTCCCTCAGGAGACTTAGGGCACAAGGCAAGGAACACCCTAGACAGGGTGCCAATCCATCGCAGGGCATAATGTTCAAACCTGTGCAAACATTTCTAGTGACTCATTAAATGTGAAACTTTTGTTGCCTCAATTAACATTCAGTAAACATATTTAAATTAAACAATAAAAAAAAGTTTTATTTGTGGTAGCAATGAAGGATGAAATGGCAATAATAAGCTGTATCAATTAAAATATTTTATATTTAGTTAATAGATAGCACAATGCATAACAATCACTATGGCTATGAATGCAAGCTAACAATCAAACTTGGTACCTTAAGGCTGTAAGGGAAGCAATGCTGCTCACTATACTAAGAATGAGAAAGTGTCCACATGCCTTTTCTGTTTGGGGCTATGATTTCATCTGTAGGGATTTGCAATCTGTAGGGATTTCTGCTTTTTCACTTTCTTGTGAAACAGTGATGTAGGCAATGCCGAACAGTGTCAGGGTCCCTGGTTCAATCCTGCATTAGGTTGATTCTTTGTGTGAAATTTCTGTGCATCTTTGGGGAAGATGAATTACTCCTTGGAGTGTATGAATATGGTGTGCATGGTGACCTAAGATTTTGGCATACAAATTTAATCCATTCTGGAGGCGAGTTTTTAAGGCAAAATTTCGTATTCCCATAGGAAATAATGTAAATGCAGATAATCCGTTCCAGTTGGCCAAAAATATCACCAATATTACTACTTACAACACTGTAAACAAATAAAACAAATAAACCTGCACTTTACCTTTGAAAAGAATCGTGACACAGCAGTGCGTCCATTAGAGTGTGTGTGTGTGTGTGAGGAAGGGGCACGCTGTCCAAAGACGTGTGTCAGTTGTGATCACATGACGCTCGGCGTCAAAACAAGAAGTGTGTACGTGATACATGATACTCGGTAGTCATAAAACAAGACTTGTTCGTTTTTCAAGCCAAAATTTGTTACTGATGTATCAATACCAATGCTCATGTTTGGTTACATTTTCTAATGTGTCAAATAATAGTAGTTTTTTTTCCCTTTTTCTTTTTTCTACATGAACTGACTACAGAGAACTCCTCTCTCCTTCTCTGTACATCCTGAAGACTGCTGCAAGCTCCATGATCTGAAAAGTATCTATTATTAAAAGTGCTGCTCAAACACCAAGTTGTACTGAACACTTGTTTAAATGTTCCACATCCCACTGATTGCTTTTCTCCTTGACACCTAGTGTGGTGGTGCTAAAGTAGTATCAGGAACAGACTTGCTTGATTTCACAGAACTAGATAACTGTTTTTTTTCAGGTTTAGAGGTTCAAGGGAGGTTCTGCTCTCCACACTTTACATCTGTGACTCTCTATTGTCTAATCTAGACTCAAACTCAGAGTCTTTTATCTCAAAATCAATAGAATAATTCAGTCCATCGTGTTTTATTTAAGCCTAAAAGACAGTTTCAATATCAGCTTATGCGGTATATCAACCAATGTATGAATTATGTTTTTTCTGAATTGAGAGGACCAGCTGAGATGATCTGGTTACTTTGTCCCACGCATGTCCCAATGCATGGTGACCCCAGGGCAGACCCAGGACCCAGTTTACGAATTATTTATCACAGTATTAATCTGTGCTTGAGAATAGAGAACTGTGGCAGGAAAATTAATAAATGAACGTATAAAAAAATTCTATACTTGTCTCAAAGTCCCTTTGCTGTTGATTTGAAAGAAGCATTGAGATTACAAAAATAAAACATGTAGTAAATCATACAGGTGTAAAAGTGAATAACATAGGAAAAGTGATGCAGTTGAGTTTTAGAGTAAATTGATAAATTAATGTTAATGTACTTAATATTGCTGAAACAATATAGCAGACAAGAGGTAAAGCAGACTGGAGAACTGACATGGCTGTCAACATTTTTGGTACACTATGGACAAGAATTCAGAGTAATTTACAGTAGTAAATACAATATGTATAGTAACAGTATATTTTTTGTTAATCTGTGTAATACCTGTACGGTGGTGCATCAAAGGTCTGGTGTTCCTGGTTTGATCGTGAGCTTGGTTTACTCTTGGTAAACCACCTCGCTGAAACAATCATGTACTGTAGGTGAACTGGCGATTCTAAATTGGCCCAATAGAAATGAGTGTATTTAGTACCACAGATACACTGTGACCCTGGTTAGGATTATAAGGTTACTGAAAAATACATTAAACATTTTATGATTAGTGTTTAAAAGTGTGTTTTAGACAAGCATTTTTATGTGAGGGGCGTTCCTGTCAAACTGGGATGTGTGATAACATTTCTTGTGAATGAAGGTGTAAAACTGATTGACATTTATAGAAGACTTCAAGCCCATTACGGGTAAAAGACTCTTAGCCACAGTAAAACATTTGAATCATGCAAACATTTTATAGAAGGTCATACGTCTAAAAATTCCAACCTTGATGGTATCCAAGCACTAGTGAAACATTGGGGTAGGTGTGTTAGTGTAGCAGGGGATTATATAGAGAAATAAAGGGAGTTTTTACTATCAAAAGTTCTGGTTTGACTTGAACGCCCCTCAAACTTGAATATATCCTGGTTTATTAGGACTCTATTTGTAGAAACTTGACTTTCACTCAAATAATGATTTCCTGCTATGGATTTTTATTTCAAAGGTATATATATAAAAAATGTACTGTATGTTACAGCTAATTCTAAAGAAGGCCAAAGAAAGGTGGTGGCCTAATAAATATTAAATGATGACAGGAGGAACTTAAAGCACTACAGAACAAAAAAATACATTATTTACAAAAGATAAATAGTAGTACTGTAGACCATTTTGGCATTAAAAAAAAAAAAAATTCCCCAAGTATTTTTAACAATGGACATTGTCACAAAATTTCTATATGTATAAATCAAATCAAATCAAAATTGTAATATTTAAAATCAGTCTGTAATGTGCAAACCAGAGGGAATAGTGAAGAAAAACAACAACTCTGAGACATCATGACGAAGAAACCCTGAGAACCCATCCTCAACTTGGTGACACCAGAGTGATATTATTAATAATAATTTTCTTTCTGAAATTTTTATAGTATTTAGTATACAGTATATACAATTAAACCTTGGATTGTGAGCATAATTCGTTCCGGAAGCATGCTTGTATATCAAAACAGTCATATATCAAAGTCAATTTCCCCCATAGGAAAAATGGAAAGTCAGATTATTCGTTCCAAAACCCAAAAATATTCATATAAAAATAATGAATACAAAATATAAAGAACAAATAAAACAAATTAACCTGCACACACACACACACACACACACACACACACACACACACACACACACACACACACACACACACACACACACACACAAACCATTTTGCTCATAGAGACTGTCACACACAAAAGTGTGCTTGTGCAAGGTTTTTTTTCTGTGTGTGTGTGTGTGTGTGTGTGTGTGTGTGTGCATTGTGTTACCAGGAACTGATGAGCTTATGAGCACCTAAGCTAATCTTATAAACATCAAATTAATTATTGTTGGAGACTAGTATGACACTTTAAGTGAAAAACATTTAACAAAATTAAGCAATACAATAGAGAAGCGTACCAAACCCAGTCCCTTTTCTTCATAATCATATGTAATTTTTTTTTATCTGCTTTGTTAATGCATGTTACTGCAAAAGGACATAAACGTGCACATCCATCCATTTCAGGGTGCAATTAGGGTGCTTGTGGTCATCATTACCCAAATTAGCCAAAAAGCCACGATCATTCACTGCATCAATACTTAATTCACATAGAAAAAGTGTGAAAGGAAAAGTGTGACAGCCTTTATAGTGTCTCAATATTCTGCATCAAGCTCTACAATTACGATAGCTTTTCACCCAGAGATCTAATGCTTTGTTTCGTTTTAAATGTCAGGTGAGTTTCTGGTCAAGCTCTAAACGTTTACAATGTAGGCAGACAATGATGTCTTGTGGACGTGTAACTACATGACAATGAACTGTTCTTTTAAAGACTGAAAAAACTTTATTGTATTTCACTGGGGTTCTTTTCAGAGGTCATTTAATCCAACAACTAAATATACAGTAATTTCCCTATTTCAGCACATCTCCTTTAATAACAAAAAGAGTGTATAAGTTGAATAAAATCAGCAGCTTTCCACCGTGTCATAAATATACTGTAGCAGAATGGTGGTTGCTTCTTCTCCTTTGTGACATCAATCATTTTCTCCCATCTGCTCAACCACAAAAACACCACTGAAAAATAAAGCTAGAGGGAAGACACACACCAAAAAAAATGCATTACAAAAATGTATTATGAATACACAATTAATAATTCTATGTGATTTGTTATATTTATTGGCCTCCAACGTCACTGTCATAATTCCTAATTGACCCAATAAACTGATGTTTTAAAATTCAACTCATTTGAATGTAATACGTACAGATTTGTTTTTTATAGGAACTGGTTAGCAAAGTGTAAATCAGAAGAGCGAAAATGTGCATATTTAAAACTTTATGCTCTGACAAAAAAATGTCTGCATGTAACTGTATGTGCTCTGAATAAAAGGTAATAAAATAAAACTGAAACAGCTGTTTGAGCTGAGCAGATTGTATATTTTAAATCTTTTAGCTATGTGTTAAGTTTTCTATATTTAATATTTAAACATTCTGCAGTAAAGGAAACATTCGTGGCAGTGGGATCTATCTTAAACAATACACAGTGACATGACTTCATTTCACCTCTAGCTTTGAGATGCTGTCAGAATTTGCAGTAACGTGATGTATGGCTTCTTTGGGAGAACTTATATTTCCACTCCAAAAGGTTTCACTTGCAATTGAATAAAACTTGAGGTTCAATTTTAAGTTCAAAGTTAAGTTTTTCTAGAGAACAAGGGATAAGGCAAACGAATATCCAGGGAACATGAGGACGATTCTATCTGTATAGGAGTAATACAGAGTCTGCAGCATATTTATGGATCAGATCTGCCATGAAAAATGCATTTGACTTTAATCTCAGACGTTTTTTTTTTTTTTTTATCTTAGTGTAAAGTAACTTTTCACCCTCAGTATTCTAATACAATCTTCTAAGAAAAAATTCTGAGATTAAAAGTCAGAACTCAAATTAATTGTTTATCATAACACTAACCACCCTGAAGTGACTTGATTTTTTTTATAGGGCAATCAAACGGTTAAGGCTTTAAGTTACTGGGTTTTTGATTAGAAGGTTGGGGGTTCAGGTCCCACCACTGACATGTTGCCACTGTTGAGACCTTGAGCAAGGTCCTTAACCCTATCTGCTCCACGGAGCGCTGTATCCTGGCTGCCTTTGTGTTCTGACCCCAGCTTCATAATTTGAATATGTTAAAAATGTCACTATGCTGTAAGGTACATATGACAAATAATTTTATCTAAATCTTAGTAACCACTTTGTCTGAAACTCTTAATCCATTTATTGAATGCTAATGAAATAAAAAAAAAAGAAAAAAAGAATGACACACAACACTTGAAATGAAGTGTAGTGGTTAGCACTGTCGCCTTGCACCTCCAGGGTCTGGGTTCGATTCCCCGGCCAGGCTCGATTCCCGTCTCTGTGTGCATGGAGTTTGCATGTTCTCCCCGTGCTTGGTGGGTTTCCTCCGGGTACTCCGGTTTCCTCCCACAGTCCAAAGATATGCAGGTTAGGCTAATTGGCGTTCCTAAATTGTCCGTAGTGTGTGATTGGGTGTGTGAGTGTGTGTGTGTATGTGTGTGTGCCCTGCGATGGATTGGCACCCTGTCCAGGGTGTACCCCGCCTAGTGCCCAAAGTCTCCTGGGATAGGCTCCAGGTCCCCCGCGACCCTGAACACAGGATTAAGCGGTATAGAAAATGAATGATTGAATGACCTTAGATCATAGTGAAATGTTTATTTTTTTATTATGTTTAATTGTTTTTTGTATGTTTTATTCCAGTTAGGAAGCTGGGGTCAGAGCGCAGGATAAGAGTCCAGGGTCAGCGCCCCCTGCGGCAGATAGAATTAAGGACCTTGCTTAAGGGCTCAACAGTAGCAACTTGGCGATTCTGGGGCTCGAACCCACAACCTTCTGTTCTTTTAAATCAGCTATAAACAATTATTCATGTTAGCACACAAGTCCTGAAGACTTTCCCATGTCAGAAAACTTCCTGACTCTTACAAAATGCTGACACTGAAGACTCACACAGAAACTTCCCTCACATGAACATTACTGCATTTTCTGTGTTAAAATAACAACACTTTTTTTTTATGTCCTGTGGAGCAAGTGCCATATGTAAGAACAGTTACTATAGGAACGATAGCACATTAATATAAACCCATAATTTAAAGCTGAAACTGTCGTCAGAGCTGCTGTTGTGGAAAATTGACACCCACCTTCTGAATTGAGAATTCAACTGAACTACAAATTCAATACCTCTAACACTAAAATGATCACTGTGCATTTATAATCATAGAAATTTTTATCTAATTAAAAGAATGCAGAAATTTAAGCAAAAGTTTATTCACCGGCACAGTGCTGTCGACACTTGTAGCTCTATATCCCACTGCATCTCTGTGTTTGGCAGAACAAACAGAGAAATAAGAAAGAGGAATATTAAACCCACTGCTAAAGCAATACAGAAGGTCAGTGTATTAGTTCTGACAGTAGCCCTGCTGTAGCATCACATGTTGAGGCACTGGATAAAATCCAAAGTTATAACTGCTATAGAGTTTAAAAGGCCATATCCATTTTGATATCGTGGCCAAAAAGTTTTACATTTGTGAACCCTGTGACATTATGTTATTTATAATAATGTTAAGGTCACTACTGATATTTCCATGTAAAAAATACGAAACCAGTGAATAAAGTGCTGTAGGAAGTCAAAGGAAATACAGTATTATAATGTATTTTTCTCAGTTTAAATTTTTGATGAACCTTTAGAGTAAAAAAAAATATAATACTAATAAGAAATATATAGTTTTAATATTTTGCAAGTCATTTTGCAGACAGGCGGCGCGGTGGTGTAGTGGTTAGCACTGTCGCCTTGCACCTCCAGGGTCTGGGTTCGATTCCCCGGCCAGGCTCGATTCCCGTCTCTGTGTGCATGGAGTTTGCATGTTCTCCCCGTGCTTGGTGGGTTTCCTCCGGGTACTCCGGTTTCCTCCCACAGTCCAAAGATATGCAGGTTAGGCTAATTGGCGTTCCGAAATTGCCCGTAGTGTGTGATTGTGAGTGTGTGTATGTGTGTGTGCCCTGCGATGGATTGGCACCCTGTCCAGGGTGTACCCCGCCTAGTGCCCGAAGTCTCCTGGGATAGGCTCCAGGTCCCCCGCGACCCTGAACACAGGATTATGCGGTATAGAAAATGAATGAATAAATGAATTTTGCAGACAGTAAGAAAAATATGAGTATTGGAATCAAGTGCATAACTTGATTCCGCATTACAGGGGGTTAAATCTCCTCCATGAAGGTGGAGCCTGAGAATAATGAGCAAGGGACAATAATTTTTTTTCCGTTTTTGATTATTTTGGGGAGTTGTATTGCCGGTTTTGATTATTGGTGGGATAACCCTCCTTATCCCTCCCACTTAATTATGCCTATTGGATTTGTAATTGTTATTACAGAAATTTGTGATTAAGGCGAAAAGCTGCCATTTCGTACAAAAGAATTAGTGATAAGTCAAAAAAAGAGACTGAGCTAATGCTAAACATGGAGAAAATCGAAAATAAACTTTTTTATATTATAGATACACTATATGGACAAAAGTAACATATATTGGCCAAACATGCAATGACATTGTATCCTAATACGTATACTTCGTATACCTATACGTATATGGAGTTGGTCCCCCTTTTACAGCTATAACAGCTTCCACTCTTCTTGGAAGGCTGTACACAAGATTTTGGAAGGTTTCTGTGGGAATTCGTGCTCATTCACTCTATAGAGCATTTATGAGGTCAGGCACTGATGTTGGACATGAAGGCCTGGCTCACAATCTATATTGCAGTTCATCCCAAAGGTTGAGGACAGGGCTCTGTGTTCGGGCCGGTCGAGTTCTTCCATACCGAACTCATCAAACCATGTCTTTATAGTCCTTGCTTTGTGCGCTGGGGCGGAGTCATGTTGGAATAGAAAAGGGCCTTCAACAAATTGTTGCCACAAAGTTGGAAGCATCATAGCATTGTCCTAGATGTCTTGGTATGCTGAAGCTTTAAGATTAGATTGTCCTTCACTGGGAATAAGGGGCCTGATTGAAACACCTGAATTGAATAATTAACAGGTTTCGTCCATATAGTGTATATTAGAAAATGAAAACTTTTCCACAAAACAAGGATCATGATTTTCAGCGTGTATGTGTGTGTATGTGTGTGATGGGGTCTCATAAGCCCAAATCATCATTCCAGACTACAGAGGCCGCTTTAGAGCCACATTTACTGTACTGTATGAATTGCCCAAATTGTGCCTTATGAGACAAAGTAAAACAAAAAACAAAAAAAGGAAAAAAATAGTGTGACACCTCCAGTAATTACAACCTCCCTAACATGTTTTAATGCATCACTCTTAAAGAGATTTCTGTCCCATAACATTTTGGGAACGAAATGTGGTTGGTAAGTAAACAGGATGAAGTCACTATGAATAGATAATTTTAAACACACACACAAAACTCAAGTAATTATTTTTCTGGCAGCTAATTATACAAAAAGAAAGATGAGGTAAACACACTTTTACTAGTTATTTTTTCAAGGACTTTATGATGTATTATAATTACTCAGTAGACAAAAGAGGGAAAGACAGAATGAAAAAGTGAAAATCTGCAACGGATGACTGGTTACTCCAAGGGCAGCACTAGTTGACCGACTCTGCTTAGCAGCTAAGCTATCCCAGTGGGGTGTTAAATTTTAAAAGGCACCAGGAGGAAAGGATGCCTTTGGGCACACCTTTTTTTTTTTTGTTAAATGTCTATGCATCAGTTAGAGGAGAAAGGTGTGGGTCTACAGACGAAGGGCCTTCAGTTACAAATCTTTCTGGTGTTAATCCATCCAAAGAGATGATCCATGATGCCATGATAACATCTGGTACCTCTTGGAGCATCATTATTTGTCTTTATCATTTTGCCTCTCTTTCTCACACGTACACACTTCCAGCGTGAATCTCTGATTCTTCTCCTGTTGTCTCTTGACATCAATTATTTGTTCATTACATTTATTCTCTTTCTGTCCATTATTTACTCCGCATGTCTCCTTTCTTCATATTTCCTTTTGATGTTCATACTCAGTGTTTTGATACTCAGAGAAGGTGGGAAGTGTTCAAATAAACCTCTAATGGAGTCTAGTATATTACCGGCTTATTGCTGCACAGTAATCCTAGCCGTAATTATCACCTTAATAGCTTCAAATTTGCTTTAATTGAACAGTATGGCTTCCACCGGCATTGTTCAGCAGGTTATTCTATGCATACCATCTAATGTAGCCATGAGACACTAAATCAAAGTCATAAAATCATAAAGTGATCTGATCTTTTGTACGGTCCGCAGTACTGAGGAGAGAGCAGCTGGCTGTCAAAACCCACATTCAATACCAGTCACAAAGGCACTATCAGCAGGAACACACATCTGATAAGATTATGTCATCTAAAACAACATGCTGTCTCTGCAGTAATCGCTTCTAAGTCGTTCTAAATTGAGGCATCCATGTTGTTTTATTCATAGCTACTGTAACATGACATACAAAACTAACTAGCTTCTAACACAAGACTGAAACCCAAATTTCTCTTCTCTGCTGTACTTTACATGAATATCTATTCTCCCCGATATGCTGTACATGATACCTTTCACACGCTTGTTGGATTCTTTCTTTCCCCTATATGATTCAAATCTACCTGGTGTACCGCCACCAATATAACACAACAAAAATACACACACTCTTGCAACATTTTAGCTTGGTTCCAGAAATCCCAGTACTGGTCATACTTTCTAACCTTTTCATTGTACTTAAACAGAAAGCATGCAATACAGAATGTGACATTTAAGAAATCCAATTATCATATGCTGTTTCTTCTTTTTCGACTTTACTTTGTTGTCGCTAATGTTTTCAATCAGACAATACAGAAGGTTTAAGTGTGTTGAAGAATAATTCATCAAGATGTCAGCCTCTTCCTATTAATGCACTGTGCAGTTCTTTTTCTTCTGATAATTTCGTGGGAAGTCGCTCAATCACCGCTCAATCACCACACACTTCCACAAAAATCCAAACCTATATATGGTTATAAATAAAATGCCTTTTTAGTTACTAAAAATGAGGCAAACCAATAAACTAGTCTCCAAGGTGGGAGAAAAGGTAAAACTATATTTTTGTTGTGTCTGTGTGTATCAGGACAGTGGTTGTTTTGGGAAATGCTGACGTTTTTACCTCACATAATATACATTGACATAACAGATAACAAGTCACGTTACTTTACCTTACTGTGCAGAAGAATCCAAAGAATTTGTTAAATGGCCTATCAAAGCCAAAACATGCTGTTTCAGAAGGTAAATTATTGACTTGGATCAAGCAAAGAAAATGTCATATTTATTTATTTGTTTATTTATTATCGGAATTGTGTCAAGACCTGTTCAATGCAATATTTAGCCCTGAAAGTATAGTGCTGAATCATCAACTTAGCAGAAAGCCCAAAGATTCTCAATGGGGTTAAGGCCTGGTCTCTTTGGTGGCCAATCTATGTGTGTATGTCATGCTCAGGTCTAGGCTCAGTAACATTTTATGTGGGAATAAAATTAATCTGGTGATTCAGTACATTCAGGTCATCAGCTGACTTAATTTTATTGCCACATAACGTTGCTGAGTCCAGACCTGAGTAACTGAAGCCACCCCAGATGATAACACTGTCTCCAGATGTTACGGTTGCAGGTCGGGGGTGAATCCAAGTGCAGTGGAGCAACTTCCAGGAATTTATTATGTTGGATGTGAGATTTACTGCTGGCTTGGCAGAGTGTTTCTTTCTTTGAAAACGTGTTTGTAGCTGGAGCGCTTGCTTCTCTGTGTTGGGGAGCCGCGCGTGCAGAGGGAGGGAGAGAGGTGAGGCGGTGAGAAGTAAGAAGTGGTTGGGAACATGGAACAGGAGTGCTTATGAAATGATGGTGGAGCTGTGGCTTGGCAGGTTGTGACACCAGAGGCTTGAACAGTGGACACTATGCTTGATGGGGGCATCGCTTCATTCGCCTCCCTTCTACCTATGCGTAAATCTGGACTCACCAGGTGACATGGCTTTTTTCCATTTCCCCACAGTACATTTTTTACTCCCCCCCCCCCCGGTTAGCCTCAATGATAAGTGGTTTTCCTTAAGGCCACACAGCTGTTTAGTCCCAGTTCCTTAAGATCTTGTAATTAATAGCTCAGAGTTCTACTGTTATCCTTTTTACTTGATTTTAACAAAACACTTAAATGATCTCTGATCACAATCATTTAAAAGATATCATTCTATTCTATATAGAATATATATAATAATTCTGTATTGTATATCTCTCTCTGTCTGTGTACACAGTAGTGATTTACAGTCTGATATTGTCTTTTATTACTCTCTAGTCCAGTAGGGATTTATAATTCTGTATTCTGTATACAACTCTGTGACTGTGTTTCTTTTATGCCTCTTTTAGATAATGCATGCTCTTAGATATATGGTAATATTGTTATACAGTACATTGCATACAGTATGTTATTACTGAATACAACCACTCTGAGTAAATAGCCTTCTGAGTGAATCTTAATGGGTTGTCATGGCTGGTTTCATCTCAGTCTAGGATTTTACTCAGATAATGATTTTACTTTGCCTTGTATTATCATTATTATGCCGTAATTATTAGATATCTGTGGCTACAAAAAGGTAGAAAAAATACGCACACAAACAAAAACTGTATTGCACTCCATCTGAGCCTACTGTAATAGACAGCTCTGTTTGTAAAGAAAATGCACATTTGCTTTTTTTGGGGGAAAAAAAACCCTATGCATAATTAACAGGGATATAATTACAGTAGTGGCCACAAACACAATTATGAAATGGCAATGAGGCATGGTAAGCCTTCAATAATGCTATGTCTTCGTACTGCGCTCCAGCCACTCCTGTTCAAGATTTCATATCAGCTTCCGTATTGCTGTGGCACTATTTAACAGTGAAATTAAAAATTAGCACTATCAAAGCCAACTGGAGTTTTACTTACTTTGATAATTGCCTCTGAGATGGGAGGGATACGAGCAAAATTAAAATGTCATGTTAGCTCATTTTTATCTCAAGTCATTTCCAGCTAACAGCTTCTCCAAGCTTTTTCATGCAAACCCAGTAGTTTCTTATATGAATATCTGCTTGAGCATTTCTCCTTCTTTTCAGTATTCATGCAGTGCGTTACACATGAAATGAGCGGAAAGCAGGAAGGAACCATTTTACCTCAAGAAAAGGTCATTTAATTATAATGGATGTGCTCTGACAGATGGTGTACTCTGAATCTCAAGGTGTTGCCAGGGGTGTTGCTCAAAGTGATTCCTTTTATCAGTTTTTGCATCCTTGTGTCCTCACTGGAAACATTTGAATGCCCAAGTTGCATTCCGATACTACAAAGGAGACATGGAGATAACATACCCTCACTGGCCATTTTCATTAGGTACACCGTGATAGCACTGAGTAAGACATGCTTTTGCTTTCAGGACAGCTGTAATTCTTTATGGCATGAGATCATGAGATTTTGGTCCACATGATAGCGTCACGCAGCTGTCGCAGACATTTTGGATGCACATTCATGATGCAAATCTTCCATTCCACCATATCCCAAATGTGCTCTGTTAGATTGAGATCTGCCATCCGAACATCGCAGCAGAAAACAACACTCATCAGACCAGGCAACATTCTTCCAATCTTTTATTGTCCAATTTTGGTGAGACCATGAGGAATGTAGCCTCAGTTTTTTTTTTGTTCTTTGCTGATGGGAGCGGCATCCGGTGTGAGCGTCTGCTGCTGTAGCCCATCTGTTTCAAGGTTCGACATTGTTATGAGTTCAGAGATGCTCTTCGGCATACCTCGGTTGTAATAAGATGTTCATTGAGTTAAGGCTCACTTTCTATCAGCTCAAACCAGTCTAACCATTCTCTTCTGACCTTTGGCATCAACAAGGCATTTTCAACTGGAGAACTGTCTTCTGGATGCTTTCTTTATTCCAGACCACTCTCTGTAAACCCTAAAACATGGTTGTGTGTGAAAAGCAAGTTTCAGAAGTTTCAGAAATACTAAGAACCAACAACCATGCCACGTTCAAAGTCACTTAAACCATCTTTCTTCACCATTCTGATGATCAGTTTGAACTTTAGCAGATCATCTCAACTATGTCTACATGCATAAATGCTTTGAGTTGCTTCCATGTTAAACATGTGTACCCAATGATAGTGGCCTGGGAGTGTATATAAAATCTGGTCTGATTCATCTTCTCGTAGATAATTTATGTGTTACATAGAGCAAAGTGAAACTCAAAACTGCCGACTGTTCAAGTATTATGATTTTGTTCAACAATAATTTTAGTCCTGCAGGCATTCTGGTGGCTCTTCAGGAGAAGACAGCTGTTCAGCTAATCTGGTGCAGATGTTGTTTCCTGGAGACTCCTTGCATAAGAACTGCATTTTTTTCATTACACATAAGTATTATAATAATATCACTTGCTCCAGGTTTTTTTTTTTTTAAGTGAATGTCTTTGTGGAGTGTTGGGTTTCCAGCACCTCTGTTTGGAGTTGGCAGTTTCCTTCTACCTCTCACACATCTGTCACATCAACCTGGACATCACCTGGACCTGGGCTTTTTTTTTCTTTGCAAAGCTTTGACTTTCATTCCTGATTGCAATTCTGAGCATTACTTATAGTTGTATTTCCTTGACTTTGACTTCCACATATTTGGTCTGGATTTCTTTTTGTTGCTTTGTTTGCTTGATTGATTGACCTTGCCCTGTTTCATTACAATTTTATCTGACATTCTGGATTTAATAAAGATTTTACTCGCACTGACTACATCTGCCACAGAATGCATGATAAAAGCCAAGGATTGCTAAAGGTTAGTGGTTGATCGTTGGGAAAATAACGGTTAAATTAATGTCAATATTAAATGAGGTGCATTAGCTTTAGGAGTGTAGTGAAATAGCAGAAACATCTGAATCATATTGCACCAGCTCGGCAGCGTGCTCCTCAGCCCTCGGGGTGGTGCATGCCTTCCATCACGACCCTTGATGACAATGTTTTCTGCTACATTACTCTCACGATTATAGAAATTCACACAAAAATGTTGCCTTGTTTATGGTTTCCCTTCACAGTTCATAGGCAACACAAAAGATTTGCATAGAGGCTCCATCCATATAGCGTATTTAACTTCGGCTTTAGAATTATGGTTCAGTTATGTGTCATATGATTTTTCCACATAACCCAGTTAGGAAGGTCAGAGCGCAGGGTCAGCCATACTTTTCCCTATGGAGCAGAGAGGGATAAGGGCCTTGCTCAATGGTTGATCAGTGGCAGCTTGGGCCGTCTTACGATCAAGATTTCCAAAAGTCTTAACCACAAAATAAAAGATTAAAAAAATGAAGTGGGCAAGCAGCACCCTCTAGGACACAGCCTTGACATGGAGAAAATTACTCTGGTGGTAAAGATTTTTTCACTCTATGGACATGGTAGTGCCCTAGTTGAAGGCCACGGTGTATTGGCAAAATCCCAATCTCTTTGCAGCAAAGTAACTCAGTAACTGTTTTTCTGTTTGCTCATAGATCAAATCAGCTAACCAGTAGGGATGTGCTGTATTGTTAACACATCAACTTCAGCAGCCCATTGCCCTTTGACCGCTGAAAATGATATCCCAGAGTGCACTGCGTGAATAAGCAGAGAACTACGAAGCCCGTACTGATCTCCAGAGAGAAATGAAACCCACTGTAGGAGCTTGAACCGAGTGTGAAATTTACGAATTACGAGGCACTTCACTGGCGTATTCCTCTTCCCATCTCTCCCAGGGCAAGTTTTGAACATGTCCAACATGCCAGGCTTTTTATAATGATGTAATTTCGTGCCTCCTAAAGGCTAAAGTATTGGACTCACCCACGCTCTCCCAGTCCAATCTAGTGTGTGTTTAGCAAGAATATTGCCTGGCAACCTTTTCAGCAAATGGGGGATGAGAGGATGGTGGAGTGTATTAAGGCAATTTTATATTTCACGTTTTAGCAGTGTGGAATCGAAAGCCCCTGCTTGCTGGGAAAAGATATTCAGAGACCAAATTAAGAAGAAACAGATCTTTGATTTACTCTTGGAAGACAAATCTTGGTGAGAGTTTAGTTTGACATTTTAGCGTTTCTACGTTATCTTTTAAAATTCACTCTCCATATTAATTTTGAATGTTTTTTTTTTTGAATGACTGCTGATCAGAAGGTGATGAAATATAGTTTCTTTGCACGGGGAGCTGATGTCCAGTTCTCTGGCTTGAGGCATCCACAGCAGCACAGTGAATCAAAGCAAATATTTGCACATTGGTGGCAAGAGTGTGTTCCAGAATTTCCCTTTGGGTGAGTTCCACAGAGTTCATCAGTTGAGGATTTTTAGCCCTTGAGTTTTTAAGGGCTAAAAATCCTCAACTGACGATTTTTAGCCCTTAAAAACTCCAGTGAAGGAGTTATTAAGGGCTAAAAATCCTCAACTGACGAACTCTTTCTCACTTTTCCATATAGGCTCCTTCCACAATAATATACAAATCAAGAACGTACTTCTGTGACAATTACTTGCTAATAATCTTTGGCTAAGTGTTCTCTAATTGTGTCTACGCATCTAATTCAAGATTCAAGATTCAAGATTCAAAGAACTTTATTAATCCCAAAGGGAAATTGCTTTTTTTTTTTTTTTTTTTTAATAATTCACACATGACATAAAATCATAAGGCAAAAAAAAAAATGCATATATAATATATAAAGCAATAATGAGGCACAGTGGTCACATGCATTTAAGAGGGACGCCAATATCATTATAGCATCATTTTGGAAAAGGGGCAGTGGTGTCAAAAGTATTCACATTCATTACTTGAGTAGAAGTATAGATACTAGGGTTCAAAAATACTTCTCAACCCAAGCTTTTTACTTAAGTAAAAGTTTAAAAGTACTGGTTGAAAAACTACTTAAAGTATAAAAGTAAAAGTACCGTGAGGGGCGACAAAAGCATTAAGGTCTCGCTTTCTGATCATGCGACGGGGGGGTGGAGGGGGGTGCGTTGTGCGCATTCTTATCATGTGACCGGGGGGGTTGCGCGTTCTGATCATAAAAATAGAGTAACGAGGCTGTTTTTAAAATGTAAGGAGTAGAAAGTACAGATAATTGCTTAAAAATGTAAGGAGTAGAAGTAAAAAGTCGGCTGAAAAATAATTACTCCAGTAAAGTATAGATACCCAAAATTTCTACTTAAGTAAGGTAACGAAGTATTTGTACTTCGTTACTTGACACCTCTGAAAAGGGGGAATTTTATGCTTAGACCTCGTAAAAACCCCAGATGTTGGAAAAAAAGCATCACACTATGATGTCACTCTATATGATGTCACTTAATATAATATTGCACAGAAAGTTATTTAAAAAATAATAAACCTTAGAAGCACAAGAGGGCCCTTCACGCTCTATGATGACATAGGGCTGATGTCATAGTGCTTGGGCCCTAAAAATGACAACACAGAAGTGAGAAATGAGCATAGAAATGTACAGTACCATAAATGCTAAATAGGTCCACACGCCACCTCAAACATTATGTGATGACAGTCAAGGGAAAACTGTTAATTAGCATGTTTTATTATCCCAGCTTGTTTTCACGTAGGACAAATTTGTCTTAGTGGTAATTGTTGAGGTCTGCATCACATTACGCATATTAAATAAAAACCCGCAGATGGATTTAACTGCAGCAGGTGGTTCAGTAAGCAGTGAAACTAATGATTTAAGTTCATCTCTATAAACAGCACTAGATCAGACGTGTGCTATTCATTTTAAAAAAGGTGTAATGAATGCTCTCCTCTTGTGTTTGTTTAAAAAAATAATTTTTAAATGTTGCATGTAGTCAGTCATCTTGATGCACTCATTAAGCTTTAACATGGCCACTTGCTTCCTATCTGAACTCAAGATTCAAAAAAAGATAAATTTTAGCACAGGGATGACTAGACTTTCATGAAACTGATTTGATTACAATCTAGATTATCGTTCAACTTTTGTTGCACTATTTTTTTTACTTTTTTTCAGATGGTATTGCACTGTACAAGCAGGTTTTTGAAAAAAAACAGCTACTTCATGATATCCGACTTCTTTTATTTGTTCTGCTTTATGGAGTCAAATATTGCAAATGCAAGCCTGATTAACTAAGGGATGTTTTCACACTTGGCCCGAATACTCGAGTCAATTCTGGTCTTTGTTTGGGGATCGTGATTGCAGGCTTGCTTCCGCACAAAAGAATTCCTCCCTAGCTGGGGATCGATTGAGCATGTCTATATGTCACTTTCCCTTACACAGATTTGTAAAATAGTAGGCACTAGGTAACGTTTTACTGCCACTAACAATCAAGAAACAAAAAAAATAAATAGTGTGGTTTGAGTACCTGGCTTGTTATTGAGCAGGAATAATTTCACCCTCAAGCTTGCACAAGGCCGTGCTGTGGCTTAGTAATTAAGACTGTCACCTCGCAGCTCCAGGGTCTATGGTCTTTGCTCCTTGTGTCCCCTGCCTTGTGTCCTGAGTTCACTGGGATGGTCTCTCGGTTTGTGACCCAATACAGTATAAGCCCTGTACACATTAGACAGATGGATGGAAACTAGCACAAACTGTGCATTTTGCGATGATGCTCTCACTGCCACTATCTATTTAACAGTGCTTCACTTCTGTGAGAAACTTGAGAAAGTGGACGTCTTGCCACATATTTGTTCCATCCGTTAACTAAACCACCCATTTACTAACTCATCATCTATACTGCTTTATCCTGTACAGTATACAACATTTACATTACATTTACATTTAGGCATTTGGCAGATGATCTTATCCAGAGCGACTTACAGTACATTTTTATCTCATTATACATCTGAGCAGTTGAGGGTTAAGGGCCTTGCTCAAGGGCCCAACAGTGGCAACTTGGTGGTTGTGGGGTTTGAACCTGGGATCTTCCGAACCGTAGTCCAATGCCTTAACCACTGAGCTACCCCTGGCCCATCTACATAGGTATACAAGGTCTAATCTGCTTGTCTTTGGACCGTGGGAGGAAATTGGAGTACACGCAGGAAACCCACCAAGCAGGGTGAGAACTTGCAAACCCCATGCAGAAAGAGCCCAAGGCGGAGTCGAACCCAGACCCTGGAGGTATGAGGCCTTGTGCTGTAGCTTGAGGGTGAAAGTGCTGTTTCGTGAACGGCTGGAAAACACACTTGTGGAAGGACTTGTTGCCGCGTCTGCTGGTCTGATACATCAATTCAATGTTCTGTCCATGTGGCCACATCAATCCCAGCCCACAAAAACAAACAAACAAACAAACAAACAAACAAACAACAAAAAAACACTAGCAAAACCAATTGCAGCATGCACTACTGAGTTTCAAGCACAAGTTGCAGTTCCAGTATATCTCCCACACCTTAGTGGATCATGGATCGGCTTCTTGGGCTGCCACAGGCTCAAAAACAGGATTCACACTTCACTAAACATGCCAAACCTTAAGTTCAGAAGTGAAAATGACACAAAAGACATGAAAGGTCAGATCTGTCACCACAGCCACATCTCAGATGTGCCGCTGCTTGCTTGAGTAGGAAATAGTGACATTTCTTCTGTCTAATTTTAACATCTGAGAGTAACTGAATGGATACAAGCCTGAGTCTCCACTTTCCTCCCCTTCTTATGCAGCTCTAACTTGCACAGTGCAGTAACGCTACATGAAAGCATGAGGAGATGTTATCCCGATTCGAAAATTGCAAACTCCAAGGTGGAAAGTGTGGTTGGAGGTAGAGATGATTTCGGGAGATCATCTCCATCCACCTCATCACAGAGACTTATATAAGAATCCAGTAATATAGAAGTAACAGACACCTTTCCTTCATCAGTCTGCATTACTGTAGTGCTGCTTTAGTTTAATCTTGGAGCTACACGGAGCTACACGTGTGCCGTTGCACAGTACCCAGTGTTGGTGTTGACTTCACCTTATGGAATATCGAGATGGATGAATTCAAAAGCAATCTATTTGTCTTCATTGTACTGGTGTGCCACAGGCAATATTTCTTATGGAAAGTCTAAGATTAAAGTTTAATTTGCTTGTCTTTCTGAATATTTGATGTAGAAAAGTTGCAGTGTCCTTCAGCTTAAAACAAAAGCTGTCCTGTGTGAGAAACAGTGCTGAAAGGAATTCTAAAGGTGATGATGGTTTCAGGATGATCGATTTTCTTGGACAGCGTTTCGTCCTCTGACCTTCACAGTCACAGGTATTGGTTTAGCCTCAATACACACATGCTACCACTCTTTCACTTTTGCTCTCATTTAATCATTCTTTCTCTCTCGCTCTCTGTGTTTTACTCCTTCATTTTTCAGAACCTTTATTTTTTTTCTCTTTTATTATTATTATTATTATTTGACTTTTGCTTTGGGCCCTACTCTGCGTCTTGCTGAGGCTTTAAATTAAACCCCTGCAAAAAAGGGAGCTCATTTTGGCTGCTCTCCAAGCGACCTAGCTATTCCTCTGTGCCTCAGTGTGGAGACCCATCTCTGTATGAGAGGTGACCACAGCACCTGTTCACTCACTAGAGTTTCTATTTAACTCCAATTAAGCTGTTGTTTATGGGCCTTCGGTTCTGCTGCAGACTGCCAAACTGTGATGCTATGAACACCAGCTGTGTACCTCACAGGTGGTTGCTTTAAGTTGCACCTTCAAAAAAAGAAAAAACACCTGAATGCACACTTCTTGGGATTGAATAGGATAGGAAGTGGTTGACGGATTGGACATTACTGGATGATAAGCCATTTCCCAACACTGCAGTGACATTTAGGTGTTTGAAAAAGCTATTCCACTTGATGCATTTGTCCCAGCAGGCAGTGTCCCTGTTGAGAGACAGACCGTTCCCTGCTTAGAAGCCCTCATACACTATAGTGTATGAGGACCTTTCCATTATTGGATATAATAGAATAGGGCTGACAAACTGTTCACTGCAGTAGATGGACACAAGTCAGGAATTCTGTACCTACATTTAGCACTTTCCTATCAAACAGTGCAGCATGTCAGGGCTCAGTAACAAATCCATGCCTGAGGCTATCCATATCCCGGCTGAATGCATGTCAGTTTTCATTAATATAAAAGTGACATGTAAAAATGTTCAGGAGTTGGTAAATCCATAAATACAACATGGAGAAGTGAAATGTAGGACGAAATAAACAGTGCACAATCTTGGACGTCACAGCAGCTCATGCAACCAAACACAGTCAAGTGTGATAATACTTTAATCAATGTTTGAGTGCAAACTTTAATTAAACAATCTATAATTGGAGCTGAAACTTATTTCACTATGCATATAAGGCATTCATAATGTTAATGTGATGTTAAATAAATAAATCCATCCATCCATCTATCCATCCCTATCCTGTATAGGGCCAAAGAACATCTGGAGCCTATTTAAGGGAACTTGAGGAAGAATACAGGGGACACGTGGATGTTGTGCTAACTCATCACATGGCACAAGTACACTCTTACTCATACAATATACAGTAGGCAGTTTAGAAACACTAATCAGTCTACAGTGCATGCTTTTGGACTGTGCCAGGAAACTGGAACGTTTGGAGGAAAGCCACCAAGTTTGGGAACAACATGCACAAGAGAACTTCATGTACATGGACTGGAGGGGGATTCAAACCCCAGCCTTGGAGGTGCAAGACGACAGTCCTGATCACTAACCACTAAGAATGGTTCTGTCCTATATCATATCTTCATTTCTCTCAGTACAGTTTATATCATTGTACGTCCTCTTCCCACCAGTGCAGAACATCCGACTACATTGAACAACATGGTTTGCGCTTGTCCTCATATTCTGTGCATCTAAACTAATGCTTTCTGCATCCTGATGATGTTCACTGGCACCGCTTCAATGCCTTTTCAAATGTGAATCGTTTTGAAACACGGCCAATATTTTTGCACATCACCGCTATTGATTTTACAGGGCCAGTTTGCAGAAAAACATAAAGCATGCAGTCACACCTGCTCGATTTTACAGCATGAATTTCTCATAAAAAGGTGTTTTTGATTTGCATATATATATATGCATAATGTATAGACCTAGTTCATAACCTGATGCTTAATGCATAGAGTTTCAGGGCGCTTCATGAGCTAAATGAGCTGAATTAGAGTCAGGTACGGGAGCAGCAGCAGAAGGCACTGAAGGGTAGGCTGCAGCAGATGGGAAAGGCTAATAAGGAGGTATTTGAGTGCTCAGTGATGACCCATCTGCTCTCCCGTTGCAGCTTGTGGATGCTAGACTTGTGTGATTATAACATTTTTTTTTTCATCTACATGATATCACACTACTACAATATCACAATTACCAATTCTGATAATTGTATATTACAAGCCTTGGCAATCCTTATGCATTTTATGTAGAACCTTCATGATTTCTGGTTGTAATTCGTGTGCTTCAGTCTCAATATCAGTCTTTCTCCCTAACAAATGAACGATGGCGATGAACCAGTTAACATACAGTATGAAGCTTGGATGGTTTGTGCATGTGTGTCTGATTCTGGAAAGACCTGCCACTTTCCAATTTCTGAGTCATGTTCTTGATTCAGATTTGCAATGCTCTCTCAATCTGGTAAAGTAAAAATGAGTATTGGAATAATATATTGGAATAAAATCTATAATTTGCTAATCTAGCTATGTTTATACATTACTAGTCAATATCAGTTACCTGATATTATTGTGAACATGTTGTCAACATTATTGTGATATATATGAACATGATTCCTCATGCTCCCAGAACCACTCTTTCACACTTTGAGTCCTGGAATATGGCTGTAAATTAGAATATCATAGAAAAGTTGATTTATTTCAGTAATTCAATAAATAAAATAAATTGCTCATCTTTTTGATGATATTCTAATTTCTAGAATAGATTCACCTGTGTTAGCACTGTCGCCTTGCACCTCCAGGGTCTGGGTTCGATTCCCCGGCCAGGCTCGATTCCCGTCTCTGTGTGCATGGAGTTTGCATGTTCTCCCCGTGCTTGGTGGGTTTCCTCCGGGTACTCCGGTTTCCTCCCACAGTCCAAAGATATGCAGGTTAGGCTAACTGGCGTTCCCAAATTGCCCGTAGTGTGTGATTGGGTGTGTGAGTGTGTGTATGTGTGTGTGCCCTGCGATGGATTGGCACCTGTCCAGGGTGTACCCCGCCTAGTGCCCGAAGTCTCCTGGGATAGGCTCCAGGTCCCCCGCGACCCTGAACACAGGATTAAGCGGTATAGAAAATGAATGAATGAAGATTCACCTGTGTTGTTGAGTTTCTCACACAAAACACTATGGATGTACATTTAGCTTTTCCAATACCATTACAATTTTCTCTGGCTTAGTAAAGTTTGGTTGATGTTTGTAGAAAACCCACGAGTCACGCTGCATCCTAAGCCTGCAAAGCAGCAACTCTGCATGATTATTGAAATTGAAGAACTTGATGTGATATGAGGTAAATATTTGCTGCGTGATCTGTGGAGTGGTACATCTAAAGAGTGTAGCATCAACACAAACCGCTCTGACTGCAATTGATTACTTCATCCCTGAAGGGGTTTTTATTTATGTGAACTGGAGTGTGGAGAGAGCAAGGAGTGTGTTAGCCCTAAGCAGGAGGGCAGAATTCCTGCGGTGAGTGTGTGAAGGGATGGTAATTTAACAGAGCGGTGCACTGAGCCTCCTCTCCCTCCCCTCTAAGCTGAACTACGGGCCTGATTAGTGTATTTACCAGCTTCCAACAATTTGTGTACCTTGTGCTGCTGCCGCCTCTGCCATGTACTGTATGCTGTGATGTGCAGAAGTGCGAGGCAGGAAGCAAGCGGGTATAGTCAGTGGCTTGGCAGTAATTAATAATAATAATAATAATAAGTTTATTTTATATAGCGCCTTTCAAGAGACTCAAGGTCGCTTTACAATAACAAAAATGCTTACACATAGAAAGAGACATTTGAAAAATGACAAAACAAAATATAGATAAACATGAAAACTGGTAGTGTTTATCTAACACATATTCAAAAGAGTGGAAAAACAGGACGAGAAAAGATATGTTTTAAGGTGGGTTTTGAAATTCTGTAATGAAGAAAGATCACGGATGTGTTTGGGAATAGAATTCCAGAGTGTGGGGGCAGAAATGCTAAATGCTCGTCCTCCAAATGATGCTAATCTATGACGAGAAATTACCAGTAGACCATCATCTGCAGATCGGAGTGTGCGAGCAGGGGAGTAAGTATGAATAAGATCTGAGATATATGGAGGGGCAAGACCATGGAGTGCTTTGAAGGTGATAAGGAGAATCTTGTATTGGATGCGGGAGCGAATGGGTAGCCAATGAAGTTTGTGTAGGATGGGAGTGATGTGTGAGGATTTCTTTGTATAAGTGAGGACTCTAGCAGCAGAGTTCTGAATGTATTGGAGCTTATTTAATGTTGTATTTGGTAGACCATAGAAAAGAGAATTACAGTAGTCGAGTCGAGAAGTAATGAAAGCGTGGACCAGTGTCTCAGCATCCTTGATGTCTAAGAAGGGTCGTAGACGAGCTATATTACGGAGGTGATAGAAGGCAGATTTAGTAAGTGAAGAAATGTGAGGTAGAAAGGAAAGATGGGAGTCAAAAGTTATACCCAGATTTTTAACGGTGGTGGAAGATCTAACCAAGGTCCCGGAAATGTTAACAGTATCAGTACAGAGAGCTGCAATGGTTTTAGGTGAACCAACAAGTAAAAAATCTGTTAATTGAGATTAATCCGGAAATTTTAGTTATATTAACTTAAGTATATTAGGCAATGCCAGCAAGGAATAATCCTTAATAATTATCCAAAAGAACAAGAAACACAGAATTAAATATTGGGACTTGAATAACTAAATGCATTATGAGACTATAAGACCAAAACACAACATGGCATAAATAAACCACTCCAGAACCACTCTTTCATACTCTTCTCTCTCTCTCTCTCTCTACAGATATATATTAGGGCCGGGACTTTAACGCGTTAATTTAGATTAATTAATTACACAAAAATAATGCGTTACATTTTTTTTACGCATTTTAATCGCACTTATTTTTGCACCGCGGAACGTTTCTCACTGGATGAGTTTCGGCGGACCGATTATACTGGCGTTCAGACAAAAACAAACCACAGTGAATATGGACAAAGAAGCTGATGAGACCGCTTTGGTTGGCCCTATGGATTGGAAATTTTGTTATAAAAAACGAATGGTTGGAAGCGTCAGGGTTTAATTTTCAGAGTTTCCAATGTTCTGAATGTACTTGAAAGTATTGTGTTTTACTTAAAACAGTTTACAGAAGGTCTACCTACCTATAGGGTACCTGAATTTCTGAAATGTAGGCACTATATTTCTAAATATTCTATTGCAACAGTTAATGTTAATATTGCACTGGTCTGTTGGACTTGGTTGAACAAAAATAAACAATATTTTGTTGCTTAAGCTTATGTATTCAGTCATTATTCAATGGTATACTAAAAATCCGTCTGAAAAAAATTACTTTACACTGTTCTCAGGTCAAATATTTATATGCGATTAATTTCGATTAATTAATTACAAAGCCTCTAATTAATTAGATTTTTTTTTTTTATTGAGTCCCGACCGGCAGCGCAGTGGTGTAATGGTTAGCACTGTCGCCTTGCACCTCCAGGGTCCAGGGTTCGATTCCCCGGCCAGGCTCAATTCCCATCTCTGTGTGCATGGAGTTTGCATGTTCTCCCCGTGCTTGGTGGGTTTCCTCCGGGTACTCCGGTTTCCTCCCACAGTCCAAAGATATGCAGGTTAGGCTAATTGGCGTTCCTAAAAAAAAGAAATTGCCTGTAGTGTGTGTATGTGTGTGTGCCCTGCGATGGATTGGCACCCTGTCCAGGGTGTACCCCGCCTAGTGCCCGAAGTCTCCTGGGATAGGCTCCAGGTTCCCCGTGACCCTGAACACAGGATTAAGCGGTATAGAAAATGAATGAATGAATGAGTCCCGACCCTAATATATATATCTTTACAGAGCAGAAGTAGCAGAAACATCTCAATATCAACTGTTCAAAGGAGATTAATGCATTTTTTTTACGCCTTCAGCATTCCTTTACAATGTAGAGAGAAATAAAAATCAGGAACCATCATGAAGTTAGAAAGTGACCCCAAACTTTTGAACGCTAGTGTATATATAGTATCTCACAAACCCTTGTGAACTAACACAAAACAGCTGGGCATTATAAAGTGACAAAAAAATGGAGAGAGAACCAGGAATTGAGAACAACACTATGACAAAATAAGAGCACAAGCTAGGGGAATTCACAAGGCATGCTGTTAATTTATTTAAAAAAAAATTTATTGCAAATGTGCTGATGCAGTGCAGCCGGCGGTCCATAGTGTAAGAATCAGTGCTGAAGCATCATCACACCACTGTTGCAATATTTGATACACTTTACTGTACATCCATTCTTAAATCATCAACTATTTAAAAATGTTCTGCTTCCTTTAAAACCGTGAAATCAACTGCATCAGGTCACAAGTTGGTTGGAAAGCAATCAAAACAACCATGGAGGGCTAAAAAAAAAAAAAAAAAGAGTCTTTATAGATAGAAAGATAGATAAAGTACTTTATTAATTGGTATTAATGTACTCTCTAAATAACTAGATTGAAGGTTGAAGACTGAAGGCTGCTTTCCTTGCACCATGTTTCTTCTTTGTATTTATTAGCAGCTCTAGGTTCATCCTCCCACCTGCCGCATCAGGTTCATCTAAGATGGCACCACTAATGTGGAAGCTGTCTAGTGCGGGAGAGGGGAGGGGGACTAATCATACCTGCACGGTACCAAGTAATCATGTCTTCCATGACAGCAGGCTTAGCTGTAGTGAGATGTCCTGGTTGTTAAGTTCTGAGCCATGATTCTTTGTTTCTGTGGTTTCCAGTGGTATGGTGATACTTCCTGTTTTAACTGCTCACAATTTGTATTGGGATGAACCATCACATGAGATTTGCTCAGGGAGGGTTTTTGACTTATGCTTTTAAAAATTTGGCAAGATGCTGCTCAGAGCTTCCTCCTCTTTTCTCCCAACCACTTTCTCATAGTCCACTTTCTTATCCCTATATAATTCTGTTTTCTTAATTATTTATTCCCTCAGTATATCTCCGAGCACTTTCTCTCTCTCTCTCTCTCTCTCTCTCTTGTTCATGCTTTTGTTATTTTTTCTTCTTTATTCTATCTATCCATTAATCTCTCTCCTGTCCACCTTTTCCTCCCACCTCCCATCTCTCCTGCTTCCATCTCCAGCTAACCCTGCTATCGATCCCTTGCCTTCATCCCTGTGCAGATTTGAAAACACATTTTCCTCCTCTCTGTTTCTTTCTCTCCATCCCTCTGGTTCTCATCCCTCTCTCCCAACATGCCTAATCATCAAGACATCTGCCAGAGGGAATCTGGTATCTGCTCTGAGCCAGCACTGAGCTAAAGAGAGAGAGAGAGAGAGAGAGAGAGAGAGAGAGAGATACAGACCAAAATGAAAGACCAATAGGGATACAGACAGAACTCTGATGAGAAGATGAGAGATACAAATAGACAGAAGAGAGAGATGCTATGCTGACAGGGAAAAAAATATTCAGAGAAAGATGACAGAGAGAGAGAGAGAGAGATGAACAGAAAGGAGAGGGACAGACGTAAGGGAGAGAGCTACAGAGTAGAAGGGGGGAAATTCAGACAGAAACAAGAGAAAATGAGCTAGACAGACCAAGAGGAGAGAGAACAGGAGTCCACTAAAAATGAGGAGAGATGGAGACAGATGGAAAATGTAGACAGAAAGGAGAGGGAAAGATACAGAGAAAAATGAAAGAAAGTGAATAAGCTAGATCAAAAAGAGAAAGCTCAAGAAAAAGACAGAGATAAAATTAGGAAGAGATGCAGATTGCCTAAAAGAAAGGGAGAGAGAGAGTAGATATAGACAGAAAGAAGAGAGCGAGAGATATAAGAAGAGGCAGCGCACAGATCTTGGCCTTGCTCTAAATTATCTAAATCCTGGTCTTCCATTAGTTTTCCTGTCTCGGTTGTGGTGTGTAAATTCACCTATTTCTAGCCATCTCTACTCTTTCTCTTCTGTTCTCTCTCTCTCTCTCTCTCTCCCGCCATCGGTTCACGTCTCTCTGTCGCTCCAACTCCCCATCTGTCTTCCTGACAGTCACTTGCTAGATTAATGGACCACATGTGTCACAAGACTAAGTGGTTTAGGAGCTGACCGCAGTACAGAGCGGCTGAGCGAGTGTATCAGGGAGGACTGTGGGGCGTTTATGGATCTGGTCTTTCTGATCATGGTGCATGTGGCCGTCTGGTAAGCCCGTCGTGTCACTGCGGGTGGAATCTCCCGAACAGCCAAAAGTCAAGTCTGACTGTTTGAACTGTGAGTTGAGTGCACTTTCATCATTTAGTGTGTGGTATTTAGATCAAGCAGTTTGTTAGATGCTCTAGAGACATGAACATGAGGCTAATCAGTTCAGGGTGTAATCAGAATAAATATCAGCTGTCAAATGATTTAGGCATGACAGCAGGGAATTTAGTTTTTGGGAGTTTGAAAAAGAAAAGCATAATTTATATAAGGAAATTATGAAAATCTAATATAAATATGGAAAAAAAAAAACATTACTGTCAAACTGTAAAGGATTATATCCTCACAAGGCACTTCTTTAAGTACACCTTCCTAATACTGGATGAGACCACTTTTGCCGTAATTCAAGTGTGCCAGGAAAATCTCCTCATTCCCACCATTACACCACCAGCAGCCCAACGCTTTCATACAAGGCTTCATGGCTCCGGGCTTTCATGTTATTTATTTCCCGACCCGAATGTTGCAACTAAAATCAATACTCATCAAACCAGACAACATTTTTTTCTCAACCGTCTATTGTCCAATTTTGGTGAGCCCATGTGACCTGAAGCCCCAGTTTCCTGTTCTTAGCTGACAGGAGCGGCACCCAGTGTGGTCTTCTGCTGCTGTAGCACATCTGCTTCAAGATTTGACGTGTTCTGAGATTCAGAGATGCTCTTTGGCATGCCTCAGTTGTAACAAGATGTTATTTGAGTTATTTGTTGCCTTTCTATCGTTTTGAACGAGCCAGTCCGTTCTCCTTTGACCCCTGGCATCAACGAGGCATTGAGAAAACTGCTGCTCACTGGATACTTTTTTCATTCATTCATTCATTGTCTATACCGCTTAATCCTGTGTTCAGGGTTGCGGGGGACCTGGAGCCTATCCCAGGAGACTTCGGGCACTAGGCGGGGTACACCCTGGACAGGGTGCCAATCCATCACAGGGCACACACACATACACACACTCACACACCCAATCACACACTACGGGCAATTTTAGGAACGCCAATTAGCCTAACCTGCATATCTTTGGACTGTGGGAGGAAACCGGAGTACCCGGAGGAAACCCACCAAGCACGGGGAGAACATGCAAACTCCATGCACACAGAGACGGGAATCGAGCCTGGCCGGGGAATCGAACCCGGACCCTGGAGGTGCAAGGCGACAGTGCTAACCACTACACCACCGCGCCGCCCCTGGATACTTTTTTTTCTTTTTCAAACCATTCTCTGTGGATGTGCATAGTTGAAAATCCCAGTACATCAGCAGTTTCTTGAAATACTCATATCATCATGTCTGGCACCAACAACCAGGCCATGTACAAAGTCTTTTCGATTTGTAACCATTTGAGGAAATCATGACTGATTAAATAACACATATGACTCTGTGGCCACTACCTGCTGACGACACCGTCGTGGTGGGCCTGATCTCTGATAACAACGAGACGGCCTACCTGAAGGAGATTAGGAATCTGGAGAACTGGTGCCAGAGGAACAACCTCCTTCTAAACGTCAGTAAGACAAAGGAGTTGATGGTGGACTTCAGCACTAAGCAGGAGAGGAACTACCAGACCCCCATCATCAATGACGATGATGTGGAGAGAGTGGAGAGCTTCAAATACCTCGGTGTTCACATCACGCAGGACCTGTCATCAACATTCATTCATCTTCTATACCGCTTAATCCTGTGTTCAGGGTCGCGGGGGACCTGGAGCCTATCCCAGGAGACTTCGGGCACTAGGCAGGGTACACCCTGGACAGGGTGCCAATCCATCGCAGGGAAACCCACCAAGCACGGGGAGAACATGCAAACTCCATGCACACAGAGACGGGAATCGAGCCTGGCCGGGGAATCGAACCCTGGACCCTGGAGGTGCAAGGCGACAGTGCTAACCACTACACCACCGCGCCGCCGCTGTTACATCAACAGATAAACATAATTAACAGTTCAGCATTACTTCCATATTTCAATAATGCATTAACAGTATGCATCTTAATTCAATTCCAGTGATTTCAACAATCTCCAAAGTAGTTTTCTGGTTTTTATGCAGGCCAGAAATGTAACCAGTCATCTTTTTTTTTTTTGCTATGCAGTGTCAAAAATAGCTAAATTGGGCTAGGTATATTATGTTTTCATGTGTAAAATATGATCAAGTGGTCCAAACGAGCCACAACGCATCATACAGTGGTGTGAAAAACTATTTGCCCCCTTCCTGATTTCTTATTCTTTTGCATGTTTGTCACACTTAAATGTTTCTGCTCATCAAAAACCGTTAACTATTAGTCAAAGATAACATAATTGAACACAAAATGCAGTTTTTAAATGAAGGTTGACGTTAATAAGGGAGAAAAAAACCTCCAAATCTACATGGCCCTGTGTGAAAAAGTGATTGCCCCCCTTGTTAAAAAACAACTTAACTGTGGTTTATCACACCTGAGTTCAATTTCTGTAGTCACCCCCAGGCCTGATTACTGCCACACCTGTTTCAATCAAGAAATCACTTAAATAGGAGCTACCTGACACAGAGAAGTAGACCAAAAGCACCTCAAAAGCTAGACATCATGCCAAGATCCAAAGAAATTCAGGAACAAATGAGAACAAAAGTAATTGAGATCTATCAGTCTGGTAAAGGTTATAAAGCCATTTCTAAAGCTTTGGGACTCCAGCGAACCACAGTGAGAGCCATTATCCACAAATGGCAAAAACATGGAACAGTGGTGAACCTTCCCAGGAGTGGCCAGCCGACCAAAATTACCCCAAGAGCGCAGAGACGACTCATCCGAGAGGCCACAAAAGACCCCAGGACAACATCTAAAGAACTGCAGGCCTCACTTGCCTCAATTAAGGTCAGTGTTCACGACTCCACCATAAGAAAGAGACTGGGCAAAAACGGCCTGCATGGCAGATTTCCAAGGCGCAAACCACTTTTAAGCAAAAAGAACATTAAGGCTCGTCTCAATTTTGCTAAAAAACATCTCAATGATTGCCAAGACTTTTGGGAAAATACCTTGTGGACCGACGAGACAAAAGTTGAACTTTTTGGAAGGTGCGTGTCCCGTTACATCTGGCGTAAAAGTAACACAGCATTTCAGAAAAAGAACATCATACCAACAGTAAAATATGGTGGTGGTAGTGTGATGGTCTGGGGTTGTTTTGCTGCTTCAGGACCTGGAAGGCTTGCTGTGATAGATGGAACCATGAATTCTACTGTTTACCAAAAAATCCTGAAGGAGAATGTCCGGCCATCTGTTCGTCAACTCAAGCTGAAGCGATCTTGGGTGCTGCAGCAGGACAATGACCCAAAACACACCAGCAAATCCACCTCTGAATGGCTGAAGAAAAACAAAATGAAGACTTTGGAGTGGCCTAGTCAAAGTCCTGACCTGAATCCTATTGAGATGTTGTGGCATGACCTTAAAAAGGTGGTTCATGCTAGAAAACCCTCAAATAAGGCTGAATTACAACAATTCTGCAAATATGAGTGGGCCAAAATTCCTCCAGAGCGCTGTAAAAGACTCGTTGCAAGTTATCGCAAACGCTTGATTGCAGTTATTGCTGCTAAGGGTGGCCCAACCAGTTATTAGCTTCAGGGGGAAATTACTTTTTCACACAGGGCCATGTAGGTTTGGATTTTTTTCTCCCTAAATAATAAAACCCCTCATTTAAAAACTGCATTTTGTGTTTACTTGTGTTATCTTTGACTAATAGTTAAATGTGTTTGATGATCAGAAACATTTTGTGTGACAAACATGCAAAAGAATAAGAAATCAGGAGGGGGGCAAATAGTTTTTCACACCACTGTAGGTGTGCTCAGGTACTTAGACAATAGGTCTACACCCTCAGTCCGAAGACATGCAGATCAGGCTACTCTACCATCCCTAGTTGGAACACAGAGGTTCCTAGATGGATGAATGGATTTATATTTCTCCAGAATAGTTATTTTCAGCTGCTTTCAGATTTTTTTGTTTTGTTTTGTTTTCATATTTGAATTAAAACCAAAAATAAATAAATTTCTGTAGTGATTTTCAAATGCAAGAACTTTCATTCTGATGGAACTACATGTAAAAAGGAACACATTTCTTTTTTTTTTTCTATAAAAAAGAAATAAATAAAATCTAACTCTTGCTTTGTAAAAGGTTTTCCCAGCATGCACATGTATAAATAGTGATTGAATTTTGCATAATTTACTATTCAGTGTTCTGCCCTAGAATTTAAAATAAAACAGCTCTCAGGTGGAAAAATATTTTTCCTTTTTTGTAAACATGTCACTTTAATATTCTTTGGCAAAAAAAAAAAAAAAATGCAATTCTGTCTCATTTTAGATAAGATTAAAATATTGGCACCTGTTGCTTTTTTCTACTTTGCTTTTCCATGGTTACTACGTACTGTGTTTCATAAGAGCATCTCTGTGAGTTAGACAATTGTAATAGAAAATAAGCTAGTGGAGTTTTTAACCTGTTTTTTTTTTCTTCTTCTTCTGAGATTGGAAAATCAATTTGCAAATTTCAAGTGCTATTTTATTAATGGATTAGGTTGTTGCATAATAAGTAATAACTACTCGCGGCCATTACTAACAGACACAAATGAGTAAGAAGTGCAGCAGCTTGAAGGGCATTAAACAGAATTTGCTCAGAGCTAAGACAGCCAAGTGTATGTGTGTGTGTGTGTGTGTGTGCCAAGATGGCAATGGCAGAGGGTGTAACCTATGCCAGTTTAAAACTTTATATTCAATACGGTGCACAAGACTAGCAATGTTAATGTAACAGATATTGATTGAAAATGTGAGTAGTTGTTGCATTTCATTTAAAGCAAATAAAGTCCTTTAGTGTGTGTGTGTGTGTGTGTGTGTGTGTGTGTGTGTGAGAAAGAGAGAGACTCCAGATGATTATGTGTTGTGTGTGTGTGTGTGTGTGTGTGTGTGTGTTTCACATGGCCTTGTATGCCGGCTGAAGAGGATACACACATTTGCCCATGTTTACTCTTACAGAGGTTGAGATTTATTTTTCATGCTGTGATTGAATTTTAATAACGTGTAGCGAAAGTCGTCTCACTCGCAGTTCCTCAGCCACTGTTTACTGAGCAATCACTGCTTAATTTACAACATTATCCCAGCAGCTGCTGCACGTCCACTTCCTCTCTCTCCCCCCCCCCCCCTCTCTCTCTGGAAACATGTGTATGCATACAAATGTGTGACTGTGTGTTTAGGATAATTATTTTCTTCTTTATGAATTAGAGAAGTCCAACATGAAAGCCATGGATAAAGCATAATTTGTGTATTAAAAAAGAGGTAAAAATGAGTGCATTCAAATTACATATTAAAAGGAACATTAGGTGAAGAGAAACTGATTAAGAAGAGCTTGATTTAAGCCCTAATTTAACCTCCACTAATGATTTATTAATATTTAATTCTCTCATTTTTTCTCTGCCCTCACATCTACTCTTGTTTTTTTTTTCTTGTCTGTTATCTACACTACCTGCTGTACTCTACTGTTTATGTAGTGTGTGTGTGTTATATATAAATATACTTGTATATACACACACATACTCACCTAAAGGATTATTGGGAACACCACACTAATACGGTGTTTGACCCCTTTCGCCTTCAGAACTGCCTTAATTCTACGTGGCGTTGATTCAACAAGGTGCTGAAAGCATTCTTTAGAAATGTTGGGCCATATTGATAGGATAGCATCTTGCAGTTGATGGAGATTTGTGGGATGCACATCCAGGGTACGAAGCTCCCGTTCCACCACATCCCAAAGATGCTCTATTGGGTTGAGATCTGGTGACTGTGGGGGCCATTTTAGTACAGTGAACTCATCGTCATGTTCAACTAACCAATTTGAAATGATTCGAGCTTTGTGACATGGTGCATTATCCTGCTGGAAGTAGCCATCAGAGGATGGGTACATGGTGGTCATAAAGGGATGGACATGGTCAGAAACAATGCTCAGGTAGGCCGTGGCATTTAAACGATGCCCAATTGGCACTAAGGGGCCTAAAGTGTGCCAAGAAAACACCCCCCAAACCATTACACCACCACCACCAGCCTGCAGAGTCGTAACAAGGCATGATGGATCCATGTTCTCATTCTGTTTACGCCAAATTCTGACTCTACCATTTGAATGTCTCAACAGAAATCGAGACTCATCAGACCAGGCAACATTATTCCAGTCTTCAACTGTCCAATTTTGGTGAGCTCGTGCAAATTGTAGCCCCTTTTTCCTATTAGTAGTGGAGATGAGTGGTACCCGGTGGGGTCTTCTGCTGTTGTAGCCCATCCGCCTCAAGGTTGTGTGTGTTGTGGCTTCACAAATGCTTTGCTACATACCTCGGTTGTAACGAGTGGGTATTTCAGTCAAAGTTGCTCTTCTATCAGTTTGAATCAGTCGGCCCATTCTCCTCTGACCTCGAGCATCAACAAGGCATTTTCGCCCACAGGACTGCCGCATACTGGATGTTTTTCCATTTTCACACCATTCTTTGTAAACACTAGATGTGTGTCAAATGCCCTACATGCATATAAATTTGTGAATTTGAGTAATATCTATTTCCTAATCCATAAGGTTTAATATGATGTTGCACCCCCTTTGCAGCTCTAACAGCTTTAACTCTTCTGTGAAGGCTTGCCACAAGGTTTAGGAGTGTGTTTATGAGAATTTATGACCATTTTTCCAGAAGTGCATTTGTGAGGTCAGACATTGATGTTGGACTAGAAGGTCTGGTTTGCAGTCTTCGCTCAAGTTCTCCTACACAAAATTCGCTCATCCATGTCTTTATGGATTGTACAAATGTTTGGGGGTATTTCAATGACACATGACATAGCAAAAACCCAAAAAGTATTGATGGAACCAAAGAAGAAAAAATAATAGATGAAACTTCAACCACACATTTAAAAATCTGCATGCACATGTTCATAGAATAGACTTTTCAAAAAATCAATGGTTTGAAAGGATATTCTTTGATATTAAAGCACATCTGCTATTTTATACTCATCCTTGAACTAATATGTTAATTCTACAATTTACTTCCCCTTGGTGTTGTGAAGTCAGATCTCAGATTTATGTCATTTTTTATCTCTATGGGTTTAAGCTACCCATGGGAAAAAGTTGGGAAAAACATGGATGACTGATATTCACCTTGCTGTAGACAATGTTCATATCGTTCACTCAAACATATTTTGGAACAAAGATTGCTGGAGACTCGGTGCAAAGGGAAACGATTTGCTCACGTAATGTTGACCGAGTACACTACCAGAACGGTAGTAGTAAACGGTATCGAAATTTTGTAACAATAAACATAACTGTGTAACTCGATGATGTCTAATTAAATCTCTCTTGGAATTGTTCTATCACTTTTCAAACTCGTTCCTCATTCACGACCACGTAGAAGTGGACATAATACTCAACTATTGAATACTTTTTCCTCTTTTGAGATACCCGTTTCCAACAACAATTGCACAACACAACTTCCTTTTCACTACATGGAACACCTCCGGCTGGAGTTATGCCGCGTTGTCAAACGCAAATGCATGTTTGAGATGTATGAAGTTTGAGTACTGTATATTTTGCTGCATACTGATCCCATGGAGATAAAAAAAAATTCTGTAAATATGTTATTGTCACGTTCTGCTAGGTGTTGGACTATGGGGATGGTGTGGCTGGGTATAGATGCAGAGGGGGATGAAATGTAACAAAAGTCTTTAATAATAATAATAATAATAAACCAAACAAACATGAACAAATGAAGTTGGCTTGACCTTGGAGCATACTATGAAGAGAACTCATACGAAACTAAAACATACACAGACTAGGGATTATACACACACTAATACAATACAGACATGGGATACAAACCGGACGAGACGAGACACACTAAACACTAGGGACTATACATGCAAGGGATAAACAAACACCAGACAGGCTTGGCTAGGTCTACTAGCGGTTACACCCATTGGCTGCTAAGCTAGCTAGTAGCTAAACAGACCAATTGCTAAACAGGCTAGTAGCCTGGGACACAAAGGATGAACAGACAAGGTACACAGCGGACTAGGTATGAAACAGACTAAGAACTCTAAAGGTTAGTACCTAAACAGACTAAGAGCTAACCAGACAATGAGACTAGACAGACTCGAAGACTAGACAGACTATGATCTAACCAGGTAAGTAGTGCCCTCATCAGTATTTACACAGACTAATACCTAAACATGCAATGGGGTTACTTACACAGGGGGGTACATAGAAAAGGCTAATCCTACTAGGAGACACAGAGTCAAAGACATCTTAATAGAAACAAACTTAACTTAAAGCTCCATAAACAAAAAGGCCAACTATCCTCAAACAAACTAAAACAAAGCCAGATCAAACAAAATCCACTTAACAGAACAGAAATAATAATGCTCGACCCAGTTTCCCAGAACAAACAGGTTTTTATAACAACGCTAATGAGCTTCCTCAGTTCAGGTGAGCATTCGTGTCACCTGACTGAGGTGCCTTCTGGGAAACTGAGTCTACCAACAAAAACTACAACACACAAACACTTCCCTCTAGTGGGCAACCCTCACAGTTATAACTCATTTAAAGGGGATTTAGTGCACAAAATTAACTTTTTATTCGCTTTAAGATGGGTCTCTAATGTGCGTAAAATGTGTTTTTTATGATGGGTTTTTGTCCTTTTTAAATTTTTGTATCAGCAGTAGCTCATTTACATAGACACTGAAACCAGGAATTTGGAAGGGGAGTGAAATAAAATCAGTGAAGACTACTGAACAATGGGGTATTGTCCTTTCAATGCACATTATCTGAGGGTCATTTCAGCTGGAACATTATCACACACACCTGGAGGAGCCCAGAGTCCTGTGTTGACTTGTAAAAAAAAAAAAGTTAAATATGGGACCTTCAAGGTTAAGAAGTGCTACATTCTTTGTTAATTGGTGCTGCTGTGAGAAGCTATATTGATTTGCTGCTTGTTGAAGTCCGAGGTAAAGAGACTATCCAGAGTTTAGAAGTAGGTATTCCAAGGTGAGATGGCATTTCCTGTAGTCTAATTCCTAGTCTAAAGTCGAAATCTCTGAGTTACGACCTTTAGATAAATGCAGCCCCAGAATCAGTCCTCTGTGCAGACTCATATTCAGGACACATGTGAAAAGAGCTTTATTATCTTTCTGAATGGTCAGTGATGAGATCTGTGCTGGATTGAACATTTATTGGACTCGCTGCTGAGCCAGTAAAGACCTTTTGACATTTGTATAATTTTACATCCCAGTCAATAGCAGCATAAGACCTGCAACGAACGGGGTGAGTTCAAAATCATGGGCTGAAGTACAATAAAATTGATTTGTGGCTTTTACCTCCTTAAACCTGCTAGCATGCTCTTGTATTTCTAATAGAGAGGTGAAGGTTTGTGGTTCTTTATGTGCTTAAAAAGAGGACCGGTATACTCACCGAGCACTAATGTGCACTGGTTTAAAATGCAAAACATCATAGTACGTTTCCAAGCCCTCATGATTACAGCAGTAAATTAGTTCTCAAATTAGTAAATTGATCTCAAACAGCTCAAGAGAATAGAATGAAAAATGCACTTAAATATTAATAAACATGCAATTTTATGCTGTTATAGACAGAACAAATATTATCCGTAGTGGTAAACGATTGCATGGACCACATGCAGTTAAGATGGTTTGTTATATGACACAAGGCTTGCATATAAATGCACCATCTTCAATTTTTCTTTCCTGAAATCCCACCTGCCCTCCTTTTCACTATGTAAACAGGGTGGGTGAAAATAAACTAGGCAATATTAGTATGATATATGGGTATGATAACAGCAGCGACCTTAGTTTCATGGAGGATGGTGCACCAGCCTATTTTGCTCTTACTGTGTGTGCGTGGTTAGACCAGAATTTTCCGACTTGGACTTGGAGGCATGGCTTCAGGAGGTTCTCAGAAATTTCCCAAACCACTTCCTTCAGAAGACTGTGTTCTATCCCTGACCGTTTGAGGAAACTGGTAGACACCACTGGTGCCTACTGTACGTTGAAATATAAAGATTTGCTTTCATTTTCTTATTTAATAAATTACATTTATTACAATTGTTTTTTCAATAAATTTGTATTACAAATATGGACTTTTAAACTAAATTTCAATGCCTAGTTACTTTTCACCCACCCTGTAGTATACAGCATATGAATTAGATAGCATTGAACATTATGGCATGCTCAATAAATGTCATTTGAAATTCAGTCACTTGCAAATTAACAAATGACATACGCTGTACAATGTCACTTTTTGGAAATGAAAATAAATTACACCATAAATTATTCAGAGCCATTTTCAACCTCATGTAGCTAGGGTCATTTGTTGTAAAGGTTTAGGAAATATGTTTGATTAGACAATAGGCAACATCGAAATTGAAATTTCTGCTGTGTACAGTGTTTCCTTGCGAAATCATGCATTCATTAATATGTAACATGCTGTTGACCCGACTGAGGGCATTTTGAATGTGTTTGCATTGTGTGTGTGTGTTTTGTATATATATATATATATATATATATATGTGTGTACGGATTATTTTGGAGTGTGTGAAACCGAAAAAAAAGAAAATTTGACAGCATTTTGAGAACACTTGCGTGCAGGTGTTAACACATCTCACTGGCTGTCCATTCACTGAAAACACCATGCTTGGCTTTCACGTCTGTTCTCCATGGCGCGTGTTTACATGTGCCACGTGCCAGGTCTTCAAATGAGTGGTTTCCCTAGAGCGGGGCTAAAAAGCTGAGAACACCAGCAGGACGGCAAACAGCATGAAACCATACCAAAGATGAGCCAGAGCAAAGAGAGGGACATGAGAGGCAGGAGGAAGGAGAAAAAGAAATAAATGTGTTTTGAGTAGAGAAAGATTCCTCATGATGAGTGAAATGAATGGATAGATGGATACGGATGACCCAGAGGATGAAAGACTTAAGGAAAAGTGCAGTGGTTGGATCGGAATGAAGGATGGAGGGAGCGAGAGCAGAAAGATCAGAAAAATGGGGAAAGAAATGTGCTGGAAATCTTTGTGTCATTGCTTCATTGCTCAGTCAGAGAAAGCTGAGAAAGGTGGAGTGTCTAATTTCCCTAGAGCTCGTGAACTGCTGCCTCCCTAAAGGACCTTGGTGGCACAGAAGGAGGACGTGGAGGTGGAGTAGGGATTGTGGGCTTCCTCTAGAAAAAAGCCTACGGCCCGTTAACCTTGCTGGCACTGAGTGGGAGTCATTATAGAGCGGACAGCTGCACTCTGTCACTGCCACCTCACAATCCGCTGCCTTCACTCTTACTGCCTGTCTGCTCTGTGTGAAGGTGGAGGGGAGGAAGTAGAGGGAAAGAGAGAGAGAGAGGGAGAGAGGGGTGAAAATAAATAGGAACAACAGGGGAGAAGAGGAATTAAATAATATTACATTTTAACAATATTTTGCCCCATAATACTGCTGGTGTTCAAGTCAAACCAGGATTGTGCAGTATAACAGAACACAGTAAAAACTACCTTTATTTCTCTGAACAAACTTATCCCAGTGTCACACTAGTCCTTGGATACTATAAAAGGTAAAAAGTTTTCTCAGTATGCCGGAGCCATGACTCATGTCTGAAATACTGGCCTCCCAGGAACCCCTTTAATGGCCCAAACATGTGGCAATGGCTTGGACTGTAAGGGGGGATGTGGCAATAACTCCCAGCTGAGTTACTGTAACGTGCAAGTGGCGTTGGTGAATAATCAGGTGTACAGTTCCCACAGACAGACACGTCACTTTCTTCCGCAAGTTGTAGATACAGTAAGTTATCCATCGAGTTTATAGGATCAGGTGTTCCTGACTCGCTGAACGTTCATAACTATAATAAAACAAATCAAAGAAAGACTCCGGACTTCGTGCAGATCTAGATGAAGTAAAGATAAAGTTTTATTGCAACAATAAAACAAAGTGAGCCAGTCTTGAAAATGCCCAAGATGTGAATCAGAGCATCGCCAAGAACAGACTGATCTACTGTGACATAGGTGCCTTCTTTTATACAGTTTTCAAGCGGCGGGACGCTCATCTGGCCCCCTCCTTTGCACAATAATTTTTTTTTGGGTTTCTTATCAAATTTTTCAACCATTAAAATTACATTTATGTTCTATCATTTCTACGTCATATATCATCTGACTCCACCTCTTATCAATTTTTCCTTCCAATATAACTTATTTTTCTTACAAATTAGTTTCTATTATCTTTTCACTTTTTTTGTTCAACTTATAAAATGTTGGGATGGCGCTTACGTTGGCTATAAATTCTTGGTACTTCCGCTTTACTCTACAGTTTTCAAGAGACAGGCCATTGGTAAGCATCTTCTACATATTATTTTAATTATTTGTCTAAGTTTGTGAATTTTATTGTATTTATGTATTTTTTATTCTTATTCTATTTTTATTCTTATAGCTAATCACATTTGCACGAATGACCACCACGTCGCTTTGGACGACTCGGTGAGTTTTACTGAGGATGAGCCCGAGCCATCTGCTTCGTTACTGCAGTTCCTAGAGGAGACAGTTGACCCCAAACCTGGTCCTTCTAAGAGACCGCATGCCGATAGCCATTATCCATTTTCTTTTAGGCCCGTATGACCAGAGTCTACTACCCCAGCTCCGCCAGTCCAAAAACCTGTTTGTCACGTAAGTGTTGGCACCCAGACTGATGTTACAGTGTCTGTTGGTATCCAAACAGATTTTCCTTCCGCACCTGTGCCAAATCCAAATCGCGGCATTTCTGTTTCTATTTCCTTTCACTGATTTTTAAATTGGTGTCCTTCCTCATAGGAGGTTTTGCTAATTGACTTCTTATGCATTTTATTTAGCTACTGATGCTTACCCAGGCCCCATGTGTTTTTTATACTTTTTATGTTGGGCCTAATACTTTGTATTGTATAATATTCACTATGTAGATACACATACTATTTTGTGTCTATTTCCTTATTAAACATATTATTCATATCACTGTGTGTCTCTTCTGATTATTTAATTTGACATGTTGCTTGTGTATCCAATACCTGTTACATCACAGTTAAGATCACCCCATGTCTGAGATTACATCATATCTGGGGCTATGTCATATCTGCTGATCTTGTGTCGTGTCTAGGGTTACTATGACATCATGTGCATCTCATCTCTAAGATTGCTGCTAGTCTAAGGTTCGTTGGGTGCATACTGTATACTGAACATCACATGATGTCTTTGCTACTATGACATCACATTGCCCTTGGCTCAACTCTGTTCACTTTACTTCACTTCTATAAGATACAATTAATAGTTTTCTGTAATATTACTGCATGCACAAATATATTTAATTAACATATGCTTACAATAGGAACAACTGCAGTGGGGGTTCGGAGTCACCTCAGCCGGGATCATCATTCAGGGACGTACAACCTTTTTTAAAAACATTTGCACGGTTCAAAGAGTCTCATCACCATACTGTACTTGAAGTCTTGAAGTCCTGGTTTGACTTGAACACCCCTTACATTATTAATAGCAGCTCCATGGTCTCAGATCACTTGGTTCTCTGGTTTCCTTCCATTTCCCCAAAACATGCCGGTAGTTGCATCATCTACTCCCTCCTCACACCAGGTGCTCCCAGGACAGTCTCTGCTCATCTCTGCTCAGCTGCTTAACAACAAAGCTTCTTCGTATTATTCTCTTTTTGTTCTTAGTCTTCCTATTATTATGTGCAGCGTTACTGACACAAATCATCCAGGAACACACTGAATGCTCTTCAGCGCACACTGAAATCAGGCCGTGATTTACTAAAGGCCAATTGAAAGTTGCAAAGGTTTTCATGCAGATATATCTCTTGAGCTGAACGCACACTTGTCTGGACGCTTATGTTGTCCATAAATATCGTATTTTATCAGCCTTGTAGTTAGAGTTATGTTTGATGGATTATTACTCATCCATATATAATATGTTTCTGATCCTTTTAAGATAAAAACTTATTGTATAATCAAGTTGGCGATCAAACACGTTGGGATCAACAGTGAGGTGTTGGGCTACTAATAAATGTGAGTTGCTGTGAACTTTTTGAAGGTTTTCTATAAGAGTATGTCCATAGTGGTTTATTCCACTTATAACACAGCAGTGATTGTGGCATTTCTTTATTAAAGAAAATTAATTATCTGAACTTAATCAACATCTCCTGACCATTTGATATGAGAATATTTAATATTTCTCAACTTGCATAATTTTATATTTATTTGCAGTCATGAATTTTTTAATCATTTTTATCTGGCTGCATTCGCAATTAGTCTCTTTATCTGTAATGGTTGTACTCAGGGCCTTAGTGTTATCGTAACTGAATGTATTTCCATCGTGGAAAAGAATTCTTGGAAAATATGGTGCTTTAAACCCTCTATTGATGGACTGATGCAGACCAAATCCTGAAGGTCAGTAGTTTATCAGCACTTACTTTTTTTATATTCATCCTTTATGGTCGCTCTCTCTCTCTCTCTCTCTCTCTCTCTCTCTCTCTTGTTCTTACACACACACACACACACACACACGCACACGCACCATTAAAAGCCTACAGGACAAAAAAATTGTACAAAACGGCTTTAAAGTGCCAGCACATGGGGACGGATGTGTAAAGCGTTCCTCATTTGTGAAGTTTGGAGTAATCGCTGATTGCTGTGGGATTAAATAAATTTGCATTCTCATGTTAACTGGAGGCCAAGTGGACCTGCCAAAAATTTTGAGTGCATCCACTCTAGAGAGCTGCTGCTGAGGAAACTTGGTTCCTTCTTCCTATTTTTATATATCGAAGTCCAAAGACTTGAAAATGACTTTGTCTCTTTTAAAGCGTCTTTCTGTCTTTTTCCAAGAGTTTCCACAAAAGTAGGCCATAGTTTAGGCTGCCGCTGATACTGTATATTCAGGATGCGTTTCTGAGACGATCCTAGTGTCTAATTCAAGAGTAATGATTTAATTTCTTTTCTTTAGCAAAGGCTTAACTCTGAGGAATACAACTAATTACATCTCTTCAGTTAGTGCAATTGGCTTATTTGTACTGCTTATGGAAATATTGCCACATTAAGGTGTTCTGTTTAAATGTGTTCTACTAACACATTTCGAGACCTGTGTAGCTTAATAGCTTTGAAATGAACAGAAGATTTTCATGTAGTTTCATCCAAAAAATCTGACTTTCATTAATTATGTAGAGCTAATTAGGGCTGGCGTTCCAGGCTAGGTTCATGTGGGCCGCGATCCACAGACCGCCACTCGTCAAACTCTTACTCTTACTAACAGAAACTTTGACTTTTTTTTTTGTCTTTCTGGATTTTTATAGGAATGTACAAAAAGTTTTTTTTTTAAGCATAGGTTTTAAAATTCTGTTGATCTCAACTTCACTTTTTTACATTAAATTGCATGTGTCTGCTGTCAATACATCATCGAGTAACTATTTTTTACGGTACGTAGTTAATGAATATATACAGGCGTCTGGATTGTTCAATATATAGTATCTTATAGGTAACTACAGTAGCTGAAGTACTGGTGCCAGTTGTTGACAGGACAAAAGTGGAAATGTTATAAATAATCTAATCATAATAATCAATAAATCAATAACCTTGTTTACACTAAGTTGTCCTTCTTTGGTGCTCAGACAAATACACTCCCTGTTCGGTAATCGGAGAGAGAATCACAGATGAGAAATGGAAAAAGTAGATCAGATAAAGATGAAGTTTTGTCTTAAAACGACTCCAGCGTGTTAAAATCCACTTATACCACTTCAGCGCTGTTATTTCAGACAAAGTGAAAATATCAACTAATCCCAGTCAAAATATTCACTTTATCTTTTCTAATTAATATCTATTGGTGCAGGTGTTTGTTTACATTGAGACAGTAGCGCATTAGTAGATTATTATACAGTAGATTATTAAACCCGACACATAACTGTTTATAGCATCACTTTTACTTAACATTTTTATTTCCCTTATGGTGCAGATTAAAGTTCAGGCAGAGATCTAAGTAATGCAAACATTTCATGAAATTTTGGACAGACAGTCAGATGTCTAGACAGAAAAATTTCTGAGACTAGTTTCAGATTCTCCAAACCTCTCTTATGACCAATGTACAGACAAAACCATTCTTTTAAAGATATTATGAAAATTGTTTTATTCTCCTTCGATACTGCTTATTGTATACAGGATCACTGGGGCCTGGATCCACTCTCAGGAGACTTTGGGCAGGTAGTGGGATACACACTGGACAGGATGGCAATCCATCTCTGCACACACACACACACACAAACACAAACACAATTAACCTAATGACCAGTCTTTGTACTGTGGGAGTAATCTGGAGTACCCGGAGGAAAACCACCACACACACAGACTCAGAGGTGCGAGGTCATGGTGCTTTACCACTGTGCCACCTATGAGTAATATATTTTTTTTTATTTAACCAACTATATGAAACTGACAAAGCAAAAAAATTTAAATAAAAAGGTCACATAGGCAAAAAACACGCATGATCATGTTTTTATTTTATTTTTTTTATTATGGTAGTTCCCAGTTGTTTCTATGATGAAGGAAAAGAATAATTTGAGCATTTTGCAAGTTGTAAAATGTATGCATTTTAAAAACTAATCATAACATATACATTCAATTCAATTTTATTTATATAGCACTTTTAACAATCGCCATGTGTTAAAGCAGCTTCCCAAAATTAAAAGAAAATTATGGAAATGTGTATGAATCATAATGATCAGATTGTCCCTGATGAGCAAGCTAAGGGTGATGGCAGCAAAAACTTGAGAACACACAGTTTGTCATCTGAAGCCCCCCAGTTGACACACACTGGCATGACTTCCATACAAGGAGTTGTTTATTTAGTTTTAAAGTTTTAAATTAAATTAAATTACATTTTTAAGTAGTCATTGGCCAATGTTGTGGAATATAATGGAAATTTACCATTTCCACGAAACCAACTCCATGCAGTACCCATGAGTTTTAAAAACATCTGTAATAGTTTTTTCCCCCTAGTTTTATAATCTGAAATGTGTCTGCACTGACCGTGGTAATATGATGATTATGTATTGGAACACACAGCTGATGGCAGTGGTGGAGAGCCAGGCGTATAATTTCATGATGTTGTGTTGTGTCAATTCGCTATGACATGCACGATTATTATAAGGCCACTGACTGTGAATAAACAGGCAGAGCAAGCCATGTTTGGAAATGTTTAGAGGAGGCTTGTGAGAGAATGTGCAAGATACTGTCAACATGTCATGATACCTCGAACCACTGGCCAGTGGATTTGAAGAGGTGTAGGCTGCAGCGATGCTAAGGGGAGACAGATGGAGGCGTGGTCAGACTTACTATATATTATGCATGGCTTGTATATGGTGGGTCATTACATCAGGAAATGTAAAAACACCTGGAATGAAGAGCTAATAAGGTCAGGAATGCTCACCAAAAAAAAACTTGTAAATGTTTTTGTAAATGGCGTAAATAAACTTACCTGTACCTAAGCTTGTTATAAAATTTTTTATACTTTTTTAAACTATGACTTAATTTGTAGTGAAGATATGGAAAGTGGCCCTAATAAACAGCACCTTATTTCATTTCCTTAATTTGGGTCCTTCGCATTATGTAAGCGAAAACTTGCGGCATCGGTTCAGCAGCATCAGAGACAGATGTACTTTGTATGATGTTGAATGATGAACGATGTTGTCGCTTTGCTTCAGAGTTATACAGCAAGCTATTACCGTTCGAATAGGACTAAAAAAAAGATGAAAAGGGAATGTGTACTTCAAAATATGACACATCTGCAGATGGCATGTTTTCCGACCGACATTTAAATTGCCCAAGTTAATAGCCACTAAGATAGCTGGAAAATATCACAGATTTTTGTTACTATCACCAGCCATGCCAAGCCAGCTGTGGAGATGATGTGCGTGCGTGCATGCCCGTGTGTGTGTGTGTGTGCGTGCGTGCATGCATGCCCGTGTGTGTGTGTGTGTGTGTGTGTTGACGGGTTTCATTATGAAGACCAAATACTCTCACACAAATTGGAGAATCTGACACTTTTGATTTTGTAAAAACATTTGGACATTTGGTTCCACAAGGGAAACCAATGAGAATATTGTTTTTATGAATCCACTCCAAAACTTTTATCAAAAACCAAAAGAGCCAAAAGGTTCCTTTCTAATTACTGATGTTAAACTAATAGGTTATGTACATCTATATAAGTGTGTGTGTGTGTGTGTGTGTGTGTGTGTGTTTGTGTGTGTGTGTGTGTTTGTGTGTGTTGGCATATGATGCCCATAGAAAAGAGCCGCAGAGCAAAATAAAGTGGTCATGTCTACACTGGAAGCCAAAAGAATTAAGACACCATATGTCATGATTTGTAGCTCTCCCTGCGCATCACAGAACAGGTGATATCACTAATCAGTTCTGGCATGTCTGGCCGAAGAGTTGGTTTCTGACTAATGGATACACTGGTGAAAAAATCTGGGTCATCTCCAGACCTAAACCCAATAGAAAACTGTTGGACGATGGTGAGGAAGGCAGTAAGAATCAAAAACATGTTTCCTGTACATGATCTTCAGGAAACAATCAAGCAGGCATGGATTGAACGAGTGAAACCAGAGTAGTACTGCAGATGTCTTTTTGACTCTATACCCAGACAGATCAAAAAGATTTCAACTGAATCCACATCCAGCAGACTTCATACTAAATACTGGTTACTCTATAGCAATTTTATAGGATAAAATAACAATTTAGTCTTATTATCTTGACTGTCATATTTGTTTTATTTTGGAAATTCTAGAATTAAATTAAATAATTTACTTTTGTCTCAGTACCGTTGGCCACCACTGTAGCTAATTTATATTGGTAACCTTAAACTGGTGCCTTACAATTACATTTCTCCGAAAACTAAAACAAATATTAACATATTGCCCCCATTTTTTGCTCAGTGGCACCTAGACTACTCTTCCAGAGTATCTGAGGATGACACAGACTGTTGCTGATTTTAAATCTGATCTTAAAACTTTTGGGTTGAAATAATTTGTAGCACTTTGAGATTTGCTTCAAATATGAAGTGCATTATAAATAAAATGTATTATTTTTATTATTATTATTATTGACCACCACGGTCTCGCTCACTTCTGGACTGTGAAAGAGACGTTGCTTGGATACCAGTGCCAAAACAAGCACACAAATCTTATCACAGGAGCACTTTCATCAAGAAAACACTTTTTCAAGGAACAGGGTTACAGCAAAGTAATCCAAGATGTTCAGAATGACAAAGTGGGAACGAGATGCTGCGTGAAAACACTATGGGAACATCTCTTTGTTCTACCCGTTGTGAAGCATGTGTGTATCAAACACGCCAAGTTTTGGCCTGTATAACCTCGGTCAGGTGACGTCATCTGATGAGGTGCATCTGCAGGTTATAAATAAGAGTGAACCGGAAACATCATCAGGTCAATTTTGTCTGAAAGGACGTCCAGTCACGCAAGCAGTGCGGCATTGGAGCGCAGCATCTCGTTTCCGCTTTTTCAGGGAACAGGGTTACAGCAAAGTAACCCGAGACATTCCCTTTCAAAAGCTACACTCGATGCTGCGTGAAAACGCTATGGGAATGAGAATACCAACGCCACGGCACTGCAAGTGTCTGGACCCCCAGGGTTTGTGCTGCGTGTGCGCACAATAGCCAAGGAGGTCTCAGAGGCTACGTTTACACTGCAGGTCTCGATGCTTAATTCCGATTTGTTGCCTATATCTGATTTTTTTGACCGTCTGTTTACACGTTCTTTTAACTATGACTCATATCCGATTCACGTGTTTACACTTGCCATACCATCTGAAACATCGCGCATACTTAAAGGGAGGTTCTTGCGCTACACACTGGCCAAGAAAGATGAAGGTGAAATATGCTTAACGCTATCTCTGCTATACTGTATATGCAAAGTTCACGCACCATGGTTTTAAAACATTGGAGAATAACATTACGTCATTAAACCACGAAGAAGTCGCAGTTTTAATGACGTATAGAACACAATGCCTCAGGAAATCCGATCTGTCTGTTTACATGACAATCACATTAGCACATATCTGATTTATATCCGATTTATTTCCACATATGAAGGAGGCCTGAAACCGATCTCGAAATATCGGAATGCATGCATTTTTTTTCCTGTTTACACGGACATAGAACATATCCGATATGTGTCACATATGAGCAAAAAATCGGAATTGGGTCACATTTACCTGGCAGCGTAAACGTAGCCAGACATGACTTTGGGATGCTGACTCAAGGAGCCATGAGCCCGGAGTAGCATGGATATCCAAACTACCAAATGGATATCCAATCTGACAAATGTGTGCAGAGAGGACCAACCTGCCGCATCACACACTTGCTGCAAGGGGACACCTCTTGCCAGCGCAATTGAGCCCTGATTCCTAGAGGCGAAGTGAAATCACGCCCCTCGTAGACTAGGGCAATAGCATCTCTGACCCAATGTGACAGCGTTTGTCTGGTGGCGGCCGTCCCCCGATTGCGGCCCCATAGCATATAAAAAGCTGCTCTGATTTACGCCACTAGGTAGTGCGGTGGACGTAAATCTGAAGAGCACATACTGGACACAGTAAGTGAAACCTTTCCTACTCTGAAGCTGTAAAAGGAGGAGGACAGAAGGCTTCGAGAACAACTGGGTGCATGGTCATAATGGAACTTTCGGAAGAGAGTTTGAGTAAGGATGCAGAATGGCTTATAACAGACTGAATAGCAGAATAGACTCTAGTGGTTCGAAACGGGCAACTAAAGGGTGCTTTCTCACAGCAACTCCATCAGTCAGAACCCTGAAAAGCCGAAATAGCGAAATAGAGATACTTTATATGCTACATAAAATATCTTCCAGATTTGCCTGACTACTTCAGGGGGGCCTTTCCATTCCACGTGTGTCTCAGTTTGTCTGGACAGCAAGTCTGCTCCCTCATTCATATGCCCTGGAATGTAAATCGCCCTGAGGGACAAGAAACGCAGTGGCGATTTATGCACGAGACTACCGTAGTGTTGTCCACCCGCACTAGGACATGGTAGCCTCTCAACTACTGGAGGAAGTGTTTCAGGGCCAGAAATAAAGCCATCATTTAGAGGCAATTGATGTGCCATGCGAGAAGATGACCTCTCCAGCTCCCTCGGGCTGGACGGCCAACCAAGACCGCACCTGAGTCGCTCTGAATCGCCTCCGAACTGTCCATGTGTTTCTGTTTATGACCAATGCTGCAACACTAACTAGCTTCTAAAACAAGGCTGAATCCCAAATCCCTCTGTAACTACTTGGTGAGCAGGACAAGGGATTCAACGACCTATATAGCAACCTATATAGCCCATTTTTAATACTTTTTAAAACTTATTTTATTCAACCCCAGAACAGTTAGTTAGTTGATGAATAGAAAATTCAGACTGTCAGGTACTTGCACATAATTTTATGAAGCATCAATCCAGGAGGAATCACATATTTGCACAGTCTCTGAAGTAATCACGTTATGATAACTAATCAAACTTCTGCAAATGAATATCCTTATTACCTTCTTTATCAATTTTTACACGCTTGTTTCTTTCATGTGAAAAACAGGCTTGAGTACAAAAGTTTGTACCCACATATTTGTAATGGGGTTAATAAGTTAAATCTTAAAATCTTAGAAAAACAAAAACAACAGAGCAATTAAAGACAACAAGGGAAAGCAAAGGATACTGCATATGAGAATAATCAGCAGAACAAAAGCTATCGGTTGCTTGTTTACCGTTTTATCTGTGTGACAAAGCATCGGATAATCTGCTAATCATCAGATAATCTTTCTCTTATATTTTTTGGCTCTGAAATACATCTTGAACATAATTATCAACGGAAATAAATAGTAGCCTAATGTCTGTTAACGGTGCTTCTGCCGTCCACTGTTGTGAATGATGTCATGGTAGTCACAGTCAAATGAATGTGAACTCCATGTGAATCCAAACCCAAATACTGTAGATGCAAATAGATTAGCCAATGCTGTAACAAATTGAATTATATTGGCAAAACATTACGCCTTTTTGTACTGTACATTTAAACATAGAGTTTGAGGTGGTATCAGAAAGTATATTCACAGGGAGCACCGACCTCTGTAAGTCTGCATGCCAAAAGACATCGTCCTGTGTACATCGGGGGCTGGGCAATAAGTGCTATTTTGACCACATACATTACCACGTCTGCTATTTCATCATTGACAGCATGTTGGAACAAAGAGAGAATGTGGAATTCTGTGTGAAACTGGGCAAATCTGCCAAAGAGACGTTCGACATGATTCAGCAAGTTTATGCTGGCACTGCAACAAGATGTTCAAGGTGTTTTGAGTGGCACGCTCATTTTAAAAGTGGAAGAAGTTTTCAGACAAAGCACCATTTGTGCAAGCAAGAAATTCTTGTTAAAGCTTTGTATTTGTAAAAAAAGACAGAGGGTCTTTACAGAAAGGCTTTAGACTCCGAGAAGAGTCCGAGAAAAAAAAGAATGATCGATTCTTCTCAATTTTCATTTGGCAGATTGAGAACAATGTAAGTTTGTTAGAGAAAACCTACTGCGCCGAGAAGTTTGAGGACAAGCAATCAAATAGAGTTGCGTTCCTTCTCTCCATGTTTTTCAATCTATTTTTTGTAAGCCTATCATACTTGTTTTTTCTAACACAATCATATTGAATCAGCTCTAAATAAGCAGTTCTGCTAGCAATGTCTGTCGATCGTCCCAAACACACACAGGACAGGCAGCCTGTCACTGAGGGTCAACATTGAGAGATGTAATTGTCCACGCTGGAGTATCATTTGACGCGGTAGAGGCTGTTTGGAGAGTAATAGGATTTTTCCACTCTCTGAGAAGAGCCACGGAGGAGGACAACACTGGGAGGAGGTATACTATAACTCTGATTGAAAACAAGCTGGGTTATTCTCTCAGCGTAGCAAAAACACACACATCCTTCCCTCTCTACTGCTCTTCTCCCTTATTTCTATCTCTTACTCAATTACACATTTTTGTTCTGTCTCCTATCATCTTGTTGTGATCTCTCTATCTCTCTCAAGATGTCTACTGGTGGGAGAAGAAGTGTGACGTGTGACAGGAGGATATTAAAACTGACAGGGTGCATGGCTATGCTAGTTATTTCAGTTTCAGGTGTTAATGAGTGCATGATTAGCTGTAAGTTTATCAGTCATCTAATTGGTTAATAACACATGTCAAGATGAATGGCTGATTCTGTCATAAACATCTGTCACATTAACTTAAAATGGGTGTTCCCGAATGTTTTTCAGTTATTGTCTGGAGTTAATCTTTTTTAAATTTTTATTTTGATTTTATTCATCATTAAGATGAGCTTGGTGGGTTTCCTCTGGGTACTTTGGTTTCCTCCCACAGTCCAAAGATATGCAGGTTAGGCTAATTGGCGTTCCCAAATTGCCCATAGTGTGTGATTGGGTGTGGGAGTGTGTGTCTGTGTGCCCTGCGATGGATTGGCACCCTGTCCAGGGTGTACCCCGCTTCGTGCCCTAAGCCTCCTCAAGGTCAATTGAGTATAGAACCGCTACTGAGTAGATAAATAAAATCAATTTTAAGATAATTCCATTTTGCGGGAGTCCCGCGATTAATGTTATTCTCCCACATCCCGCATATACATGAGGACCTTCCCGCCCGCACCCGCATTCACCCATCAAATTTTGTCCCACGGGTCCCGCGGTACTCCCGTTATTTAGACTAGCTGCTCTTATTCATTGCTGCTCTAAGGTTCACATTGTTGCAGATTGTCATTGTCATTGCAGATGATGAGTAGTTCTGTTGGCCTCATCACCCTGTGACCTAAAGCTCTCAGTGGATCGGTTCGCAGCCGAGTGTGAAGCGGCTGGGATGAGAATCAGCACCTCCAAATCTGAGGCCATGGTCCTCAGCCGGAAAAGGGTGGAGTGCCCTCTCAGGGTTGGGAGTGAGATCCTGCCCAAAGTGGAGGAGTTTAAGTATCTCGGGGTCTTGTTCACGAGTGGGGGTAAAATGGAACGGGAGATCGACAGGCGGATCGGGCCAGCATCTGCAGTGATGCGGGCTCTGTATCGATCCGTCGTGGTGAAGAAGGAGCTGAGCCAAAAGGCAAAGCTCTCAATTTACCGGTGGATCTACGTTCCTACCCTCACCTATGGTCATGAGCTGTGGGTAGTGACCGAAAGAACAAGATCGTGAATACAAGCGGCCGAAATGATTTTCCTCCGCAGGGTGTCTGGGCTCTCCCTTAGAGATAGGGTGAGAAGCTCAGTCATCCGGGAGGGGCTCAGAGTAGAGGCGCTGCTCCTCTGCATCGAGAGGAGTCAGATGAGGTTGCTTGGACATCTATTTAGGATGCCCCTGGACGCCTCCCCTGTGAGGTGTTCCGGACACGCCCCACCAGAAAGAGACCCCGGGGAAAACCCAGGACACGCTGGAGGGACTGTGTCTCTCGGCTGGCCTTGGAACGCCTTGGGATCCCCCCGGAAGAGCTGGAAGAAGTGGCCAGGGAGAGGGAAGTCTGGGTATCCCTGCTGAAGCTGCTGCCCCCGCGACCCGACTTCGGATAAGCGGAAGAAAATGGATGGATGGATGGATGGATGGATAGATAATTTGATTGGTCCAAGAAGTATAATATTCCCACGAACTGTGCTGCAATGTTTCATATCGTTACTACAGTAGTGCAGTGAGTGTAGTGGATATGTTAGAGAACATTTATAGGCACATAACGTTTTTATGCTGTCTGTAGCCCTGACCACAAAGCGTTAACAAAGGTGGAAGGTTAAGGTGCAGAGGTGCAGGACTTTTTCACTCTAATTAAGCTGGGAGGCATGTGCTAAGTGAAGAGATCCTCTGATGTGAGATCTACCAGAGAGATCCTGCTTACTGGATACTGTCAAGGAAACGTTTTAATTTCACCAAATAAAAGTTGATGGTGAGCCAACTGAGCAAAGACATTCAGATCATTGGATTTCAGTGACAACAACAAGGAACAGACCTCAGTGCCTCCTAGCCAGGCTGAAAGTATAAACCCAAGTGGTATAAACATTAATCATACTGTATGGTTACCACTCCACATGTGCACATTCCAATTTTTAGACTGACACATCTGATTGATTTAACTGGGAACATATACCCTTACCCTTCTGTTACTCATTTCTTGAAGTGTTGTGTAAAAGTAATATTGGACTGGAATGATTGTGCAGGTATATTGCATATTTGCATGGCTGTAAATACTTACAGAAATCAACCTCTATGAACTCATACCCATGCTAAATCCCTGCCATTCTGATATTCACTATAACCTGTCAAGATGGACTAACCTGAGGTGACCAGAAGACGTAGCTTTAGCGGTTAGCCCAATGTAGCGTGGAGGATAAACCCAAACGCGGAAAGAAGCGAGCAGGCAGGATAACCACGCGATTTAGTTTAAGGACTCTCACAAAAACGGAGTAAGGGAAAAACACAAATTTAACCCGCGTCCTAGAAATACACACACAATAGCAAAAGACAAACGGAACCAACATGTGAGTACTCACGGTTTGCTGAAACGACAACTGGAGCTGACATGGGCCGAACTCAATGACTGAGCGGTAAGCCATCGTTTGTTTACCTCTTTTATACTTCCTGGTTTTGCGCCCGTCTTACTTCCGGGTCCTAGTGCCGGGCGCAGATTGAGTGTGCATGACAGTACCCCCCTGTCCAGGACTGGCTCCTGACGGTCCTGGGGCGGAGGATACCCTGTGACGGTAGTCCCGAATTAGCTCCGGGTCGAGAATGAACCGGGCCGGGATCCAAGATCGCTCCTCGGGGCCATAGCCCTCCCAGTCCACCAGGTATTGCGTACCTTTGCCCCGAGGGCGCGAGTCGAGGATTCGGCGCACGGTGTAGGCGGGACCGCCGTCGATGATCCGGGGAGGAGGAGCTGGGGGGGTGGGTGGAATCATTGGTGAGGTGATGAAGGGCTTGAACTGGGACAGGTGGAAGACTGGATGGATCCGGAGCGCCGCAGGCAGCTGGAGCCGGTAGGTGACAGGGTTAATCCTGTGGGTGATGCGGTATGGTCCGATAAATCTGGGCGAGAGTTTTTTTGATTCGGTGTGAAGGTGGAGGTTCTTTGTAGAAAGCCATACCTTGTCACCTACATGGTACAATCGTCCCGGAGGATGTCGACGGCGGTGTTGGTGGGTGTAGCGAGCGTTGGCGTGTTGGATGGCCCGGTTGGTTGCAATCCATAGCCGCCGACATCTGCGGACCAACTGTTGGGCGGACGGTACATCAACCTCCGGTTCTGGGTGGTTGAACATCGAAGGTTGGAAACCGTAACATACCTCAAATGGGCTTAGGTTGGTGGCCGAGGAGGTGTGGAGGTTGTGTGACAGTTCAGCCCAGATGAGATAGTGCGCCCAGGAGCGCTGACGATCAGCTATGAAACATCTCAGATAGCGCTCCAGCTGTTGGTTGGTCCGCTCCGTCTGACCGTTAGTCTGTGGGTGATATCCAGATGAGAGACTGCAGGTGGAGTCGATCAGACGGCAGAAGGCTTTCCAGAACCGGGCTGTGAACTGGGGCCCTCTGTCCGAGACGATGTCCTTGGGGAACCCATGCAGACGGACTACGTGCTCTAAAATCAGCTCTGCTGTTTCTTTGGCTGACGGGAGTCCGGCGAGAGCCACCAGGTGCACGGCTTTAGAGAACCGGTCGACGATGGTGAGAATGGTATCCTTTCCTTCGGAGGCCGGCAGGCCCGTGATGAAGTCAACGGCAATGTGCGTCCAGGGCCGTCGAGGAACGGGGAGTGGCTGCAGCTCACCGGGGGTTGGTTGATTGGTGTTTTTGGCCCTGGCGCACACTGGGCATGCCTGAACGAACTTGGACGTCTTTCGCGAGGGATGGCCACCAGAAATCTCGCTGGAGGAATTGAAGAGTCCGTCGTGTGCCCGGGTGTCCTGAGATGGGAGAGGAGTGACCCCACTGGAGGACTTCTGATCGCATCCTCTTGGGCACAAAGAGTCGTCCAGGTGGCACACCTGCCGGTTCGGTTTCTGTAGCCTGCATCTGGCGAACTCTCGTTTCCAGGTCTAGTTGGAGTGGGGTGATGATCCTGGACGAGGGAAGGACAGGCGCGGGGTCCGCCCGGGGAATGTCCACCTCCAGCTGTCGGGAGAGAGCGTCCGCTTTTGTGTTCTTGGAGCCCGGGCGGTACGAGAGGTGGAAATCATAATTTTCAAAAAATAAGGCCCACCGCGCCTGCCGTGGGTTTAACTGTTTTAAGTTCTTGATGGTTATGAGGTTTTGGTGGTCCGTCCAGACTATGAATGGCTCACTGGCGCCCTGGAGCCAGTGACGCCACTCCTCCAGAGCCCACTTTATGGCCAGCAGCTCGCGGTCCCCTACCCCGTATCGCTGCTGAGTGGAGTCAAATTTTCTGGAGAAGAAACTACATGGGTGTAGTTTCTGATCTGGACCTTGTTGTGAGAGGATAGCTCCAGCGCCCACATCTGAAGCATCCACCTCCACAACGAATGATTTTCTGACATCTGGGTGAAGGAGAATCGGTGCCGTGGTGAAGCGGTGACAAAGTGACTTAAAAGCAGAGACAGCTGCAGGGTTGAGATGAAAAGGGAGAGGTGAGGGACGGGTCAGAGCGGTTAGGGGGGCGGCAACTGTACTGTAGTCCCGGATAAAGCGACGATAGAAATTCGCAAACCCGAGAAACCGTTGAAGTTGCTTGAGGGTCTTGGGTAGGGGCCAATGACGCACAACCTCTAGCTTCTGCGGGTCCATGGCCACACCCTGGGGCGAGATGACAAAACCCAGGAACGTGGTGGAGCGCTCGTGAAAAGCGCACTTTTCCAACTTACAGTACAGTTGATGGGCGAGTAATCTCTTTAGAACCGCCCTGACATGCTGGGTATGTTCTTCCATGGTGCGTGAGTAGATGAGGATGTCGTCCAGGTAAGCAAACGCCCACCGACCGAGCATGTCGCGAAGGATGTCATTAATGAGGTGTTGGAAGGCGGCGGGGGCGTTGCACAGTCCAAAGGGGATGACGAGGTTCTCATAGTGCCCAGTAGGGGTGATGAAGGCCGTCTTCCACTCATCGCCCTCTCTGATGCGCACCAAGTTGTAGGCGCTCCGGAGATCCAACTTAGTAAAGATGGTGGCGCCAGAGAGGGCGTCCAGGGCTGAGTTGGTAAGAGGCAATGGGTGTCGGTTTTTGATAGTTATATTGTTTAGCCCCCGATAGTCGACACATGGACGAAGTTCACCGCCCCGCTTCTTCACGAAGAAGAACCCCGCGGCGGCAGGTGAGGAGGAGGGCCTGATGGTACCTTGGCGAAGGGCGTTAGTCACATACTCCTCCATAACCTTCGTCTCTGTAGGTGTAAGGGAGTAGAGGTGGCCGCGGGGTGGAACTGTACCGGGTTGGAGGTCAATAGCGAGGTCGTAGGGACGATGTGGAGGAAGATGGGTCGCTCGTCGCTTGCAGAAGACCTCCGCCAGGTCCCGATATGGCTCTGGGATGGCGTTGGTGTCGACGTCGGGGGCCTCGGACTCCCTAGAGCACGTCCCAGCCGTTGCCCGTAGGCACAGTTCGGTGCAGGTCGCGCCCCATTGGAGGATCCGGTTCTGGGTCCAGGAGATGAGAGGATCATGCTGGAGCAGCCAGGGATGTCCAAGGATGATGGGAGGTGATGAGATGGAGGTGATGAAAAATTGTAGCTGTTCATGGTGTTGGTTGATGGAGACGGTGATGGGTTCGGTTCGGGTGTTTATTGGGCTGGTGGAGAGGGGGCGACCATCGACAGAGGTGATGTGAACGGGCTGGGATAACGCCTCGAATTTTACCCCCAGGGTTTTGGCATATGTGGAGTCAATGAAGTTACCTGCTGCCCCGGAGTCGATGAATGCAGCACTTCGGACTCGTTTGTGGCCAACCCGGAGGTGTACCTGAACCGTGAGACGGGAGGAGTTGGTGGTGATGGCGGAGAGATGAAGGTGACCCGGCGAGTATCTCTCTCCTCTCACCGGGCCTGGGCGTTTCCCGGTCTGAAAGGACAGGTTGCTCTGTGATGTGTGGCTGACCCGCAATAGGCGCAGAGCCCTTCACGGAAGCGTCTCTCCCGTTCTGCAGCGGTCAAGGAGGCGCGTCCTAGTTGCATGGGTTCCCCGGCTCCGGTGTCAACCACGGCAGGAGGTGGAGAACCGACATGTCCTGGGGTGGCGTAGGTGGCGGACTCTGCAGGACATGGAGTTGTGGCGGTGAAGGCGGGTGCGGGTCGTGAAGTGGTGATGGCGAAGTGGGGTGCAGGTGGCAGGGTGCGAGGGGCTGGCCTCGGGCGAGAGAGGAGGCGCTGGTCGATCCGGAGAGCGAGCTGGATCAGGCCCTCCAGGGTCGCAGGAAGCTCTCGCCCGGCTAGTTCGTCCTTGATTCGAGAAGCCAGTCCCTCGTAGTAGGATGTCCGGAGCGCTGCATCGCCCCACGTTGTTTGAACGGCGAGGGTGCGAAACTCGGCCGTATAGCGGCTCACGGGCAGTCCTCCCTGCCTCAGGTGGTAAAGTCTGGTGTCGGTCTCCACCTCGCCCGCTGGATGTTCAAAGGTGAGTTTGAGTTGGTGGGTGAACTCATTGTATGAGTGGGCGGTGTCTGTATCTGACTGTAGAACTGCCGTGGCCCACTCTGCTGCCTGCCCTTTTAGCAACGAGACGAGAAGAGCAATGCGAAGGCGATCGGTGGAGTACTTGGTGGCATTAAACTCAAACACCAGATCGAGAGCTGTCAGAAAAACGCTGCACTTCCCGTCCGTGCCGTTCCACTTCTCTGGTAGAGAGAGAAAAACATCAGAAGGAGGGAGGGGGGGGGGATGCGGCGCCGCGGCCCCCGCGGCGTGCGATCGAGCAGTGACGTCATCAACAGCTGCGCGGAGATTCGCATTCTCTCGCCGGAGCTCAGCGACCTCGCGGCGGAGGGACGCGAGATCCCCGGTTAGCTGATTGATTACCGCTGCATGCCGATCTACAACGTCGCAGAGACTCGCATAATCCGCTGGGTTTACCGCGGAGGGCTCAGTCATTCTGTCAAGATGGACTAACCTGAGGTGACCAGAAGACGTAGCTTTAGCGGTTAGCCCAATGTAGCGTGGAGGATAAACCCAAACGCGGAAAGAAGCGAGCAGGCAGGATAACCACGCGATTTAGTTTAAGGACTCTCACAAAAACGGAGCAAGGGAAAAACACAAATTTAACCCGCGTCCTAGAAATACACACACAATAGCAAAAGACAAACGGAACCAACATGTGAGTACTCACGGTTTGCTGAAACGACAACTGGAGCTGACATGGGCCGAACTCAATGACTGAGCGGTAAGCCATCGTTTGTTTACCTCTTTTATACTTCCTGGTTTTGCGCCCGTCTTACTTCCGGGTCCTAGTGCCGGGCGCAGATTGAGTGTGCATGACATAACCACACTCTTGCTCATGTGATATTACTTATATTTAAATAAAATGTAGCATTTTTAAAGAGCACCCCTTCAACTCGCATTCACAGATCTTTCCTAAAGCATACAACATTACAAATGGACCTGTAGAGATCATGCAAACTGAAAGATCACTCAGTCTGTGCATAGTGAAACTGCTTTGATTGTTTCCTAATCAGTTAATTAGTGTAATCTGTTTAATAATGTATTTTTTAATTTGCTTTTTTAATACACGCACATGATTTGATTACTAAAGACTGTACAGTATTGTGTGCCACTACTGTGAAGCATTGCAGTCTGAATGGGAAGTGCTGTGCTGTCATGTTCAGACATATAGGTCAGTCTAGAAGAGCGGCAAGCTTTTATTAGAATAGTCAGGCTCAAGGGTACACAGGCACAATCAGGTAAGAAGTGTTGTGACGCAGCAGACAGGATAAACAGGTGCAGAACAATCTTTGCATTAAAATAACAGAGCCATGGCTGTAAATCAGGAACTAGACAGGTTAGAGCCCTTGCATCTTGTAGTCAAATGAAAACCTTGGTATATTTTTTTTTTAATGAAATCACTTTAACATTTGCATTAAATGAAACTGAATTTGTGTTAAAAAGTGAAGACTAAAAATTGTTTGACACCCTCAGTATTTGAAAAACACTATGCATATGGTTTGAAAATTAAGAAATCACATACAAATTGTACAATGTTGTACACTGAGTGGAATGATAAACCTTGTAGCTGCACTTAAGGCTCAAAATATCATCAGATCAATCCTATCATACTGTATCTTGTTGCACTGTATGGAGAAAGCCACCACAGAAACATTACTTATTAAACGTTAACTATCTATCTCTCATAGGTGTTCAGTTGTGTTGTGATTGAGTTGGGGACTGTGAAGAAAGGTGGTTATGATTCAATTACCCATCACACATACCTTACAGCACAGTGAAATTATTATTTTTTTCACATATTCCATTAAGAAGTCAGGGTCAGGGCACAAGGTCACCCAGGATACAACCTCCCTGCAGCAGATAGGGGGCCAGGGGTAGTTCAGTGGTTAAGTCATTGGACTACGGTTCGGAAGGTCCCAGGTTCAAACCCCACAACCACCAAGTTGCCACTGTTGGGCCCTTGAGCAAGGCCCTCAACTGTATAAATGAGATTAAAATGTAAGTCGCTCTGGATAAGAGCATCTGCCAAATGCCTAAAATGTAAATGTAAATGTAGATAGGCTTAAGGGCATCACTCAAGGGCTCAGCAATGCCGGGACTTGAACCTCCGATCTTCTGATCAGTAACCCAGAGCCTTAATCGCTTGAGCCATCACCCATCCTGGTAGAGGTCATCTTATCAGTTTAGACTAGTATTTATCTCATTATACATTTGAGGTTTAAGGGCCTTGTTTGAGGGCCCGTAGCTTGGTAGTGCTAGTCTTTGAGACCTTCTTTACCACTAAGCTTCCCTGTCCCACATGAGGGCAACACAATTCTTTTGGCATATTATAAAGGGAATCAGACAGAAGAATTTTGTATTTCTTTGCAATGACTTTGTCCTCTAAATGAGGCCAAACAACCTCAGGAAAATAAATAAATGCCCCCTGGAACATAGCAGAGCTACTGGGATGTTAGTTTAATTAGTCAGCTGTTTGGAGTAATTTTTATTAATTCACAAAAGTTAGATTAATAGATAAAAAAGCTTCAAATTGTAAATAGCCATGGGAAATTTAATGCCTGACTACTAAAGGTAAAATAAACCAACTAAATGCTTTCTCATTTTGTAATTGAATTAATATCTTTAAATTACCAGGCAAAGCCAGTGCCAGGCCATCACCATGAGAGGACAATTTGCTGTGCTTTCTTTGGGCAAGACAGAGTAGCTTCTCTGCCTTTGTCTCACTTGATTGTTGTTAACCAACCAAGAACGTCAATTAGATCAGACAGGCAGAACAGAGGAGAGCGGTTAGCGATGTCTTCCGAGTGCAGTGAGCTGTGCTACAGTGCTGCTTATTGACCTCACACGCTGTGAAAGAAAGCTTTCTGGAGGTTATCACAAGGGAAACCAATTAGCAATTAGCCTCATTTCACATTAGGACATAAAAGAAACTGCATTCCTGACTGACCATTTACATAATGACAGTGAGGAAAGGTAGACAAAACTTGAGAACTGACAAATGCATAAAAGTGTTTGGTTTGTTTATGTGTTTGGATAATTTGTAAATGTCAAATAGAACATTAACACGCTGTGTGCATTAGATATAAGTGTGCTTAAGGCTGGTTTGCAAGACTACCTACTGGTTGTCTACACTTTCCGTTGAGTAGTTCAAACATTTTGCAGATGAGCAGGAACTTCAACATTATTCAGCAACGTTATCACAGGGATGGTTTTGTATGCAGATGGAACAAAGCAGAGCTTCTGTATGGAGGGAAGGGGATAGGATGTAAGAGCTGCTGTCCTCTGCTGCTGCCGCACTGCAGGAAAAAAAACCCACAACAAAACATAGCGAGAGTGAGAGATGGAACGAGGGCAAGATGAAAATTTTATGTGTTTGGTTAAAAGCATGTGCCAGGTCTAAGCCAGTCGTCCTTTGAATCATCATTACACTTATTGCATGGGACTATTTGAAATATTTAATTACAAACCTTGTTATGTTATTTTAAATACCCCAGGAGCTACTGAGGTGGACTAGGAGCATTTAACAGACATGAATATGCAAATGATAAATGACTACGCGGACTCCAGCGATGTAATAAACTAGATTGCATTTATCACAGCAAGACACAAACGCAAGATAGGACAATCAGATTTTTGATTTTACTTGTGTTTTTGGGAGTGTCATCCTGTGATCATTTGCAAATCAAATGTGTCAAATGGGTTCAAGCTGTGGACCTCTTTTTTTTAAGTCCCAAAAATAAATTTCATACTGAAACATTTCAAAAGTTAGTTTTTAAATGAAAGAGCAGGAATTCAGCTCAAGGATGGGGTATGTTTTTATGTTTAATGCAGAAAAGGAGGAAGGATTATTAGGAAAAAATACTATTTGAAAGGAAATTTGATCACGTATCATGTTCATGAGGTTGGGTGTAAGTTACTTAGACTTACTTACCTAAACAGGTGATCTCCATTGTGTTTGATTAGCTGTGGCCATCAAACACATCATAGCTGTCCTTAGTATTTGTTCAGCTGGTGGCTAATCGGGCCAGAAAATCTGAATCACAATCACTATATCGACTAACCGGTGCATCGACAATTGGCGGTAGATGTATATGTTATTGATGTGGTCCTGATATGGTACCTCAGTATATGTTGGAAGCAATGTTGGTGGAAGACGCTAAGGGGACAGCAGTGCAATGATAACCATCATCTTCCAGGTCATGCTTGCATAGATTCACAAATGGAGGTGACAAGTTCATACTGTAACTAGCAGATGGATGGTTTTTGAGCACCAGATCAATCCATGTCTTTGGTGCACGATAATAGATGTTTAATAGATGTTTTGCATGCATCCAAGCAAGGTGATATTCTCTGTTGAATTCGAGGTTGGCAAGATGGTGTGCCTCCATCCACGGGATGCCAAAGGCAGTTTGAGCCATAGCCTAAAGTATAACATGGTCAATAACTATAAGGAAAAGCAATAGTCATATTGTACACTTTTTCCTTATGCTGGTCTATAGGAGTCCATTGTTCCATCTTTGGTCCAGATACAGCAGGTATTTTCAGATAGAGCCTCAAAGTGTCTATCATACACTATCATAGTCATTTGTTGAAATCCAGAAAATGTATCAACAATCTCTTAACCTGCTTAGTGCAGGATGGACCATTCTATCCTGTTCTTCATAAAGCTGTTTGTCCACTGTCTAGCTGTCTTAAAAAGATGGTGCAGAATACCTTCCCGGTACAGAGAATAGGGTGATGCTGCACCAGTTTCTGCATTTGGCCAGGTCTCCATTATTTGTAAACTGGACTACCACCACCTCTAGTCCCCAGGTACAGCCATTGCCATCCAGTAGCATGTGTCATTCAATGCAATTCTTCTCCAACCAACATGTTAGGTATTCTCCTCCCAAGCAGCTCTTGAGGACGAAAATCACTGTAACTGTTTCCTCTTGTGTAGTCGGGACAGGCAGTTCCTCTTCCAATATGTATAGGTCCACCTCATATGGATTATCCAGGGGCATCTGAGTAAGTATTTCTTGATCTGATTTCCTTAATCAGGAGCAGTTTTTTTGATGAGGGCCCTGTGACCACTGTTTGTACCTGACAAATCTTGAATGATGCGGTACAGAGTCTTTGATCACCTAGCTTCCCTCTCCAAGTTCTCTTGACTTGCCTGTCCAAGTGGTGACAGAGGGCTGTTGCACCAGTGCACTAATTTTCAGCCATTGGCTGATCTTGTCATTGCTTCATCTGCCTCCTGTTATTAATCCATGTGTTGGCTTGAATACACCTTTCTTTGTATGACCTCCTTTGTTGACTGAATGCTGCTTCTGCTTTTGAGACAATGGTGTCCCGAATGTCTTTCAGTTTAACCGGGGAGTCTTACCTGGTGCAATGTGATGTGATGCCAGATGTGTAGAAAACAGTGGGTGATTTCTCAAACCCATGTTGGCACCACACTGGACTTTGACATTAAGAAAAGACGATGTACTGTACAATGTTTTTCAATGCACATGTAGTCCATCTCATTATATGTTTACTCGTCCAGTGATCACCATTTGTTCTTGTGAATGCTTTTGTAATTTAAATATGTGTTCTCTGTGTGTTACCTATCCTGAGGTTGTTCACAGCACATTGAAATCTTTGACTACATTGTTGATATCTTCAATAGGCTCACAGACTTGAAAACAGTTAATCTTGACATGCTGGGTACAAAGGCATGCCGATATAATGCAACCTGATTTGGGCTTCCAGTCCATCAAGGTTACTGTTGCTATATTCAAAACACACTACCAATTAACGATTTATGCCCAGATTAGATTAAGACCTTTCTATTGCTCTGTGTCCATTGGATCTTGCTGAGCCTGAGAATATTCATACGTTATGCACTGAATTTCTGGAGTGTATGTGCTAACTTGCATGACTGGAAGAGAGTTCTCACATTCCATTTTTGATATTTGTGACATTCTTTGCATTGAAGAACAAGTCATTCATCTGCAAAGGGACAGACCCCAGGTAGGTTTCTTCTGTCACCAACACATCACCTCAGACGTCAAAATCTTTATCCTTGAGCACATTTAGACTAATTCATAATTTCAGATTGATGATCAGGAGTGTGTTTTTGTGCTGGGGTTGCTAACCCCATGCCCAAACCTCCTCCTTTATTTGGGCTTGAGACCAACAATGGTGGGCAAAAGAGTAGAATTTAGGAGTACAAAAATAAATAAATAAATTAACTTATTTGCCATATCTAATTCCAATAAACTAATTCCCAGTACTATTTAAAAAATTTGCTTAGCTTAGTCATCTTTTACACACAACCTTCCAAAAAAATCAGGAATTGTAATTTGTATTACTGCCACAATCATGCTAGTCATGACTGTGGCAGTAACACACACACACACACACACACACACACACACACACACACACACACACACACACACACACACACCATAATGCAATAACCCATGTATAGTCTTACACAAATAACTGTTTGATTTGTGTCGGTTTCAGAAACTGTTCAGTGGCAGAGCTTTAAACCTTGTTGTATAATGATGCGATCTGTCACTTCCAAGGTCTGGCTGTCCTTTCTGTCTACATAATCTGGCCGCTAATGAACTAATTAAATACTGCATCTGGAAAGTGTAAAAAAAATGTTCATAAGTGTTTTTAATAGTACGGAATCTTTTATCACAGACTTATCTTTAAAAAGAAAAATGTACAGATGGTGCAGCAATGGTTCTTGATATAGCCTATCATCACTATCTTGATCAGAAGCAGGGATTGTGTGGACTGAAGAACTGAAGTGTTCCAGCCAACAAAAGTTTTCAAAAGTTGCATCTAACACGTTGTTAATTTGAAAACATTATTGATCATGTGGTAGAATAAATGCAACATTATTTGGGAAATGGCATAAACGTTTAGAAATTGTTGGCAGAAAATGTTACCAGAGAATGTGTCTTTGTGCTAGTGTACTGTACTGTAGGTTGGCCGAAATCCAGAGAAACCAGAGAAGTAAAAATAAATGTACAAAACTAACTTTTCCTTGAGAACTTTTTCTGTACCTTATACATGTATTTTCATACCTTTTGGTAAGTGTTTGGTTTTGCACGTTTGGTCCATTTGGTGAAATGTAATGGCCACTTTCAGTCCAGGTTGGTCTGCTTGTTTGGTCCGGGTCAAAGTGCAAAGTGTAGAAGCTAGCTGCTTCTCCGTGCTGCATGATGGGTAACATGATTCAAAGTTATTTCTTGCTTCATGTTATGTAATGGCAGGGAAAATAATGATACTGTATGGTCAGCAGCGGACACAGAACCAAACTTTCACATGACTGAAGCAGTGCTTAGCTGACCTTGTTTGACAGCGTTGTGAAAAATGTGTCTTGTGCCAGGGTGCATAGCTGAAAATCGTCTTACATTAGAACAACTCTTTTTTTAAAGGTTCCTTTTTTTCCAGCAGGATTGTACTGTGCTACAAAAAAAATATGTTCTTTGCCATTTGACCATAGATATTAGTAGAAAAAAACAGCAAATGGATGAACCAAGTGCCTACAAAACCTGCTTGTATAAATCTGACATGGAATTGTGTAAGTGATCCATGATTTATGAATTCCTTCTGGGGAAATCAAGCCTCTGATTGAGCCATGTTCCAAAGTGAGCCCAGTATCAGTCATTTGTGTGAACACAGATACTGTATTCTGGTATCGTGTTAAACTGCACTAAACTTAAAGTAAACTATGGGTGCATTCACACCTTCGTTGATTTGCTCTGGTCCAAATAATTAATTAGCAGAGGTGTGAAGTAACGAAGTAGAAATACTTCGTTACCTTACTTAATTAGAAATTTTGGGTATCTATACTTTACTGGAGTAATTATTTTTCAGCCGACTTTTTACTTCTACTCCTTACATTTTTAAGCAATTATCTGTACTTTCTACTCCTTACATTTTAAAAATAGCCTCGTTACTCTATTTTTATGATAGTGTGATCAGAATGCGAGGCCTTAATGCTTTTTGCGCTCCTCACGGTACTTTTACTTTTATACTTTAAGTAGTTTTGAAACCAGTACTTTTACACTTTTACTTAAGTAAAAAGCTTGGGTTGATACTTCAACTTCTGAAGAAGTATTTTTGAACCCTAGCATCTATACTTCTACTCAAGTAATGGATGTGGATACTTTTGACACCACTGATAATTAGAGAATCACACACACACACACACAAAATAAAAATAAATAAATCCAAGCAAACCAAAATGTGTCACTTCAAACCGTGAAAGAATTTCCTCCCTGCTTGTTGGGCAGCTGTATCTGCTGTGGGAACAAAAAATACATGCAAGAAGATCATGTGTTGTTGACTACTGTATGATTCGATGACATGGGAGAGACAATTTTACAACAGACGATACTGTACATGAGTGTCGTCGACTTGGTGATTGCTTATTACTGTACATTGCCTGCATTTACCACTTTGGGAAAATCGTACAGTTTTCAGATCAAATGAAGCATGTTTATGAATGTAAAACAACATTTTGATGCATGGTGGCGTGTATTCATCCTCCATAACTGTGACATATTGTACAGTACTCATCAGCCAAAGATATTTCTGAATATCCATCAGACTTGTGCACTGGAGTTCACCAGATTACAACTTGGTGTAGCTGTTTTAGTGCACACCCAAGATACATTTAACGTGGTCATACGAGATGAAACAAACCGCACCAAGAGAAAAAAACTAATTAGTGATTAATTTAAGTGGACTAACGCCTGTAGGTTTGAAAGCAAACTCCATCAAATGCATAATTTGGATGTTCAGGACCACTTAATTTAGGGTCAGGGGTGGCTCAGTGGTTAAGGCATTGGATTATGTTTTGGAAGGTCCCAGGTTCAAATCCCACAACCACCAAGTTGGGCGCTTGAGCAAGGCCCTCAACCCTCAACTGCTCAGATGTATAATGAGATAAAAATGTGAGTTGCTCTGGATAAGGGTGTGTGCCAAATTCCTAAATGTAATTTAAAATACTGTATGTACTTTTTACATTGACACTTCAGGAACAAGAAACTTTATTTTCTAGGAAGACGCGCACTGTGAATTTTACTATTATATTTAGTGCATGATGGACCTTTATTTAAATTCTTACTGAAGTGGGTTTCGAGGGTCTGGGATCTGGACACCAGTTCAGAGACATCTTAAATCTTGTTTCTTGATTTAAGGCTTTCTTTCTCTTTCTTTTTTTTTTTTTAAAGTATGTCTTGTCTTTTTCTTGTTTCACCCAACTTCCCTTGCCCTCTATTTCTTATTCCCTTTACTCTGCATGGTTTTGTCCCTCTTGATTGGCAGCAGGCACAGTCTGAGCAATCAGAGGGCTAAAGCCCTTCTTGGTGTCTTGCCTCTCACTTCTGTACATGCCTCACTGCCTTGTTTTCCGTTGTTTCTTGGACCTCCATAAATCAACCAAGTGTGTGCGCTGCCTGCCATGCTGCACACAGAGACACATTTGTTACACAAATCTGCACCACAGACCCCTCAGCTGTCCCTTTCCTTCTTCCCAGTAAAAGAAAATCTGCTTCTGTTTCTCTCATTCTAATCTTAAGCCCAAATAATCTACCATTCTGCTGTCCGTTTGTATTTATTTAAACACTCGAGGAGCCGTCAGAGTTTGTACGCTATGCTGGAGGACATCAGACATGACAGCATCTGTTTTGGTTTCCTTTTGTGGAAAACAAACAGGAACATATTAGGATTTTTATCTTACACAAAGATGATCAAATTGATTAATTTAAAATGTGATTTTAAAAACATATGATCTCATACCTGACAAAAAAGCTTTTAAAGAAGGCCTTAACAGAATGGAATAAACAAACAAATCCCAGTATATCAGGACAACAGATCAGGAACAATAACCAATAGCATTATTTCTGCCACTATTCTTCTTCACACAGTACACTTCAAATAATACATTGGCTCTTGCCACACTCAGTAGTTCTCAGATCAGATGATATTGCTATAGTGGGGCATCATCAAGGGACAGGAGAATACAATTGGCTAATTAAAGGGTTCATTCTACCCACTACTTGGCACCGGGAAAAACTAAGCAATGCTAAGAGAGAGGATATCAATGGGAATACAGATAACAGGCTGGACTCCCTATGCTCCTTCTCGCTGCACAGTATTTTTAAACCCAGTTTTTGTGCATTTACAAGGTACTTACAGTACAGAGTACTTCCTCGTGTTCAGAAATGTTGTACGCAGGTACTTGAGTTGATTTTCAAAGTGAACAAATCAGATTATTAAGGTTTATTGCCCTTTTTTTGCTGTGTGATTAGATGAGATCAAGGTCATCAATAATGTCTAGACTGCCACATTTAAACACAACTCAGGGGGAAAAAAACTTGAAAAGGTGAGTTCATGCTGTTTTTGATTGCACAGATTATGTTGTACCTGCCAACAAAATTTATACGATTTTCAATTGCATGTTTTTAGACATTAGTTAAAGTAAATAAAATGTGATAAATGTTAAAGTCAATGTTTTAATTAATGACAATCAAGATAATAAGAATAACTTATTGAATAAGAATGAACTTCATGCAATGAAATTGCTATAAAATAATCAATATTTTGTCCTTTATTCTTAAAAACCGTCTGGATCCGGCTGGGCATAGAGTCAGAAAGACATCTGCAGTACTCTGGCGTCACTCACTCAGTCCGTGCCTATTGCTTGCTTGCTTTTTGAAGATCACGTACAGAAGTTTGCAATTCACTAAAGATTTCCCGAGTGCTTGATGGGTTTCCTCCCACATGCAGATTAGTCTGATTGGCGTTTCAATATTGCACATAGTGTGTGAATGTGTGCCTTGCAATGGATTGGCACCCATGCAGGGTGTATCCCTAAGTCTCCTGGGATAGGCTCCAGGCCCTCTATGACCCTGCGTTCAGGATAAAGCGGTAAAGACGATGAAGGTGTGATTCTAACGATCACAACTTTTCTTCCCACAGGCAATACAGTCTCTTAATCAGTACACCACACAGTACTGATCCATTTTGCACATCCACACACTTGGTTTTGCACTCACTGTGGACAATTCTTCTACTGTATATTTTGTACTGTACAGTTATGTTATTTTATTTTAATTTTATATTTAATTTTTATTTTTTCTTAGATAAATTTACCTTCTGTTTTCTTTTTCATATTTATTTTCTATTCATAGTCTTTTATTTTAAGGTCACGAGCAGTTGTCTAAGCATTTCACTGCATATTGTACTGTGTATGACTGTGTATGTGAAAAACTCTTCAGCCAGATAGGCAAGAACTAATTAGTGACATCACCTGTTTTTGCGGCACATGTCTTAATACTTTCGCCCACCACTGTAACATGTTAAAGGAAATATTATATATTTCAATGCATAATTTATATTAATGTGTTTAAAATGAATTGGGGCGGCGCGGTGGTGTAGTGGTTAGCACTGTCGCCTTGCACCTCCAGGGTCTGGGTTCGATTCCCCGGCCAGGCTCGATTCCCGTCTCTGTGTGCATGGAGTTTGCATGTTCTCCCCGTGCTTGGTGGGTTTCCTCCGGGTACTCCGGTTTCCTCCCACAGTCCAAAGATATGCAGGTTAGGCTAATTGGCGTTCCCAAATTGCCCGTAGTGTGTGTGTGAGTGTGTGTATGTGTGTGTGCCCTGCGATGGATTGGCACCCTGTCCAGGGTGTACCCCGCCTAGTGCCCGAAGTCTCCTGGGATAGGCTCCAGGTCCCCCGCGACCCTGTACACAGGATTAAGCGGTATAGAAGATGAATGAATGAATAAAATGAATTGGAGTCTGTTTTAGTAATACTCACTTAAAATTCTGGAAACGTGACAAATTCAGCATCTAGACAAGGAATGTTAATTAATTCATTAACATAAAGTCACACACACATATATATATTTTATTTTATATCCGGTTTTTATGTTGTTGTTTGTATTATTTTATTAATAAAGGTTATTTTTCAGTAAAGAAAATTAACATTTCCTGTATTTTATTGTTGCAGTCTACTTGAATAGTCATGCTTTTGTGATTAGAAGAGATGCATTTCTGCTTTAATCTGCTAATTTTTAATATCTGTGTGAGATTTATGCTTCTCCAGGGTCTCTTTTCCAGACTTGCGCATTTTTATAATGAATCAGCCGGTTATTGGTATTGATTTAACTATAGCCTTATTCTGAGTTAGAGTGTAACTAGACTCACTAGATATAAAATAAAATGTGATCTACAAATGTATTGCATTTCCAACTTCACTCTATAGAAATACATAACATAAACATAACATAAGGCGTAATTATATTGCATGAAAACGTTAAAACATTTTTTTGCTACATGCGCTTCAACAGCTGACTAAAGAAATTTGCCCTGCAGTAGACAATCCACAACTGTTTCCTATATTCCTAAGTAAATATTAGACATGTGGAACTGCTGACTTGGCTTCTTAGGGTTTTTTTTTTTTTTGGGATCGTACAGGTCCCTCACACTACTTCAGCGATCCTGTTTTGTGTGTTAAAAGTTCCACAGTCTCACTCGAGGCTAAGCAGCACTGAGGTGGAACTGTACTTTGCTGTCACTTGTGTTACATCTTAGACCTCGTTGAAGTGACTTTGTATAAATTCACAGCTTCTCTTTGCCTTGGGCTTTAGGAGTGTGAATCAGATGAGAGTGTGTACATCAGATGTGAGCTTATCTTTGGGATTTAAATAACTACTCAACATGCTTCCATTGTTTACCTGGAGCCAAAAGAAGTCATACCTATAGTACTGAAATAATATACAGATTCTACTGGTATGTAATACATATTACACTTATTGATGACCATGAATTCATCCAGTTGGTCATTATGTAAATAATATACTGTATGGACCAGACTAGAAAATTATTGACCAAGGCCCGGTTTCCCGAAAGCTTCTTATTGCTAAGTAGCTCTTAAGTTGTACCTGAACCTCTCTCTTAACGTAATGGCCGTGATTTTCCGAAACTTTCGGTCGTAAGTCACACGTTCTTAAGGTTGGTCTGCACCAACCTTAACTCACTCTTAGCGTTGTTTCAGCTCAAGACGCTAGTCGCTGCCACTGAGGAGCAGTCTTTATAAATCAGCGGTGTAAGCTAGAGCATTATGGCACGTTATCAAAGTCGTATTAATGATGGAATATACTGTAGGCCTGTTTAAGAATTTTATTTTATTTGGGCACTGGTGGCTCAGTGGTAGGTGTTTCGCCTGCCATGCGGACGGCCCGGGTTCGATTCCAGCCAGTGCCCACACCCCAGCCACTGGATACAGTGCCGGTCCCAAGCCCGGATCAAATGGGAGGGTTGCGTCAGGAAGGGCATCCGGCATAAAACCTGTGCCAAGTTGTAGTGCGGACTGGATATTCCGCTGTGGCGACCCCTTGTCGGGAGCAGCCGAAAGGACAACAACAACAATTTTATTTGATATCAGAACTAATAGAGTGACTTTTAATTAGCCTATTTCATAGTGTGACTAATGCATTAAAATTGCCAATCACTTTTAATATTGAACAGGTGGCAAACAATTTGACTCTAAGCGGCTAAGATGGTATGAATGGGTAATCATGGTGGCGTCCAGAAAACAACAAATATGGCAGCGATACAGCGTGTTGTTGTGCTAAACCGAAGACTTCGTCATCCTGCGAGCCGTGTGGTTCACAATTTTAGCCCTTTTCATATTTTGCCTGAGGTGGCTATTTTAAAAAAAAAGATTATCGAGCTTCTTGCCAGGCCAAATGTAGTACTTACGCTCTACGTCCCGATGTCCAGCTGCTTGCTGCTTTTTGTTTTAAATATGTTCCATTGATCTTTAGCCATCATTCATGACTTTTCTTTTGACACGTTTTATTTTATTATGAAATTTAATTCAGTTAAATGAGAAAATAAACTTGGGAGTTTCAAACCCTGCATCCATTCATTTTTCTGAGTGATTGTAATGCTTAAACCCTCTACTCTGCCATCTCATCGTATTCATTCCATAAGTGTGCTATACAACCCCAACCACTGACATGCTTCTCCTAAAGTTCTATAGGCCTACACATCAGAATGTGTATAAAGAAAAAGTATAGAAGACCTCATCTGTTTGTCAATCAACTATGATTGTATACCCGGTTCATTTCACCGTCACTACAGGTTACATGAAAATATTAGCAACAGTTTAGTGATTTAATTTATATATTTGTCTATTATGGCATGATATTGATAAGTTAACCCATGTCGAAATAAACATTATTGGAAGAATTTTGTGCAAAGTTTAATTTGCATATAAAGTGATGTCTTTCTTAATGATGTAATGCAAAAGGATCGATTGCTGAGCAACCGATGTCAGCCAATTCAGTATCTTCACTGTAGACAGCGTCTTGTAACATCAGACATAAGAGGCAGTGACTTAAGAAGACTCCTAAGGGACAGTTTGGGGAACACACTTAGAAAACGAAACAACTTACTTAAGATATATCTTAAGAGTCTTCTAAGTAGGGCCTCCTAGTGGCGCAGTGGTAAAGTGCTCGCCCTATCATTCGGAGATCACTGCTGCCTACAAGTAAGTAGCCTTAATGTGGGAGCCCCCCCTAGTGATGGGAGGGAATCGGACACGACTAGATTGGGGAGAAAATTGGGAGAAAAAATTGGACAGGACTAAAAATAAAAAAGAGTCTTCTTAGTGCACTAAAAGTGTGCGTTATCGGGAAACCGGGCCCTAATTTGTAGGTTCAGATAAATAAGCATAGTATAGTGTGTGGTGTAAGAGCCTGAAATATTTGATTGACTAAGTTTAATCTATTTACTTCCTTTTTGTAACGGTTAACCCCTAGAGGGCGCCTAACGCCCGTGTATGTTTTGAGTTGGAGTTTTGTTTATGTTGAGTTTTACTTCGTTTCCCAGTTTACACCTCGGTCAGGTGACGTAGAAGCTCACCTGAACTGAGGGAAGTTAATTTGATGATTAGGTTTTTGTTTGTGTATAAATAGCCTGACTGAATCTCAGTCAGGCGTCTAGCATTAGTCAATATAGTTTAGTTTGTGTTGGGTTTTTGGCTTGTGCTTATGTTTTGTTTCAATCAAAATAAAGGACTTTGTTAACCGTCAGCTCGCCTCCGCAGTCATGCCACGCACACACGCCCGACACAGACAGAGTAAGGTGAGGAATCGTGACAGAATGCTAGACCTAACAAGTGGCATGGCGGAGGATGCCTCCCTGGATAATTTTTGGGTGGGCGCGGATACCATCTCGCCCGAGCTGGCGAACAAGCTGCGGGACAGCGAGGAGGAGTACTGCGGTTGGAATTATATCGGGTTGGTTGAAGACGAAGAGGAGATGTACCGCAGCTGGGAGTACAGCTTGCTGGAGGAGCAGGAGCACTTGCGGGAGAGCAGCGAGGAGAGAGAGAGAGAGACACCACAGAGCTGGGAGGGCTGCAGGCTCGCCATTCGGCGGACGCCATTCAGAGGCGACGCAGCACGGGGTCACGTGGTTCACTGCACCGGCCGGAAGAGAAGGGCGAGGAAGCCCAAGTATGGCGGTGAAGCGGGGGAAAGAAAACCCCAGGCAGAGCAGCAGCAGAGAGAGGAAGAGCTCATGTGGTGGATTCCGGAGCCGGAGCGAGTGCGAGAGATGCAAGAGCAGGTGAAGGAGCTCCAGCTGATGATCGTTCATTTCCGGGATAACCGCGAAGCGGGCTCGGAGCTTTCTCCTCCCTCGCCAACGCGTGACAGTGAGCTAGCGTGTCAGCAGCCGCTGTCCGACGCACCCGTCCTGCCGCCGCCTTCCAGCTTTGATGACAGCGAGCTAGCGTGTCAGCAGCCGCTGCCCGACGCACCCGTCCTGCCGCCGCCTGCCGGCTTCGAGGACAGCAAGCCAGCGTGTCAGCAGCCGCTGACCGACGCACCCATTCTGCCGCCGCCTGCCGGCTTCGTTGACAGCGAGCTAGAGTGTCAGCAGCCGCTGTCCGACGCACCCGTCCTGCCGCCGCCTTCCAACTTCGATGACAGCGAGCTAGCGTGTCAGCAGCCGCTGCCCGATGCACCCGTTCTGCCGCCGCCTCCCGGCTTTGAGGACGACGTTGAGCTGTCGAGCGCACTGCACGCTCCCACGCCGTCGTCGAGCGCACTGCACGCTCCCACGCCATCGTCGAGCGCAGTGACCGCTCCAAAGCCGCCGTCGAGCGCAGTGACAGCTCCGCAGCCACCGAGCACGCCTCCAGCTCCGCAGCCGCCGAGCACGCCTCCAGCTCCGCAGCCGCCGAGCACGCCTCCAGCTCCGCAGCCGCCGAGCACGCCTCCAGCTCCGCAGCCGCCGAGCACGTCTCCAGCTCCGCAGCCGCCGAGCACGTCTCCAGCTCCGCAGCCGCCGAGCACGTCTCCAGCTCCGCAGCCGCCGAGCACGTCTCCAGCTCCGCAGCCGCCGAGCACGTCTCCAGCTCCGCAGCCGCCGAGCATGCCTCCAGCCCCGTCACCCAGCCTCCTGGTCAGGAGGCGAAAGGTAGAACATTGGGTTGGGTGTCCGGGGCCTCTGGCGATGCTCCGGAGGAGCATTTTTTTTGGGGGGGGATAATGTAATGGTTAACCCCTAGAGGGCGCCTAACGCCCGTGTATGTTTTGAGTTGGAGTTTTGTTTATGTTGAGTTTTACTTCGTTTCCCAGTTTACACCTCGGTCAGGTGACATAGAAGCTCACCTGAACCGAGGGAAGTTAATTTGATGATTAGGTTTTTGTTTGTGTATAAATAGCCTGACTGAATCTCAGTCAGGCGTCTAGCATTAGTCAATATAGTTTAGTTTGTGTTGGGTTTTTGGCTTGTGCTTATGTTTTGTTTCAATCAAAATAAAGGACTTTGTTAACCGTCAGCTCGCCTCCGCAGTCATGCCACGCACACACGCCCGACACAGACAGAGTAAGGTGAGGAATCGTGACACTTTTTTACTGAATTTGAGGAAGAATGCAACATTTTGATCGTTTCAACACGAAGAAATATAGTACTGTCTATGTAAATTGCTAGATACACTACAGTATATGGACAAAAGTATTGTCCAAACCAGAAAAGACATTGTATTTAAATACATATACTTCAATATGTTGGTTCCCCTTTTGCAGCTATAACAGCTTCAATGCTTCCTACATGGAAGGCTGTCCACAAGATGTTGGAGTGTTTCTGTAGGAATTCGTGCCCATTCTTTCTTTAGAGCATTTTTGAGTTCAGGTACTGATGTTGGAAGAGAAGGCCTGGCTCGTAATCTCTGTTCCAGTTCATCGATGGGGTTGAGGTCAGGGCTCTGTGTTCGGGCCAATCGAGTTCTTTCACATCGAACTCATCAAACCATATCTTTATAGTCCTTGCTTTGTGCACTGGGGCTCAGTCATGTTGGAATAGAAAAGTGCCTTCCCCAAACTGTTACCACAAAGTTGAAAGCATAGCATTGTCCAGTATATCTTGTTATGCTAAAGCATTCAATAATACATTTGCCCATATAGTGTATTCACAGTGCGTTATGTTTCACACTCATCTTAAAATGTATGTCACGTATTAACCGGAGTGATCAGAAGATTTAGCACACTTAGCGGTTAGCCCTTTGTAGCGTGGATGGTAAACCCAAGCAGGGAAGCAAGCGAGTAGGCAGGATAACCACGCAATTCAGTCTAAGGACTCTCACAGAAGGGGAGCAAGGGAGAAACACAAATTTAACCCGTGTCCTATAAACACACACTCTAATCAGAAAGCAGACCCAAGAAAGTGAGTTCTCACAAAATGGCAGACGGACGATCTGAATCGACAAGGGCGAACTCATTGACTGAGCGATGTGAAGCGCCATCTTGTCTCCTTTTATGCTTCCTGTTTTGCGACCATACTACTTCCGGGTCCTAGTGCTGGTCGCAGAACAGGTGTGTGTGTGACAGTACCCCCCTGTCCAGAACCGACTCACGACATTCCTGGGATGGAGGATACCCGATGACGGTAGTCCCTAATGAGCTCGGGGTCAAGGATAAACCGGGCCGGAATCCAAGGTCGCTCTTCGGGACCATAGCCTTCCCAGTCGACCAGGTACTGGGTGCCTCGACCCCTCGGTTGCGAATCAAGGATCTGGCGTACGGTGTAAGCAGGGCCACCGTCAATCATTCGGGGAGGAGGAGGGTTGAATCATAGGAGATGTGATGAAGGGCTTCAGCTGTGAGGTATGGAAAACTGGGTGGATTCGGAGCGCCGCAGGCAGCTGGTGACAGGATTGATCGATTGATCGATAGGGACCAATGAATCTGGGTGAAAGTTTTCGTGCTTCTGTATGGAGGTGAAGATTTTTTGTTCATAACCATACCTTGTCACCTACATTGTACAATCGTCCCGGGGGGTGTCGACGGCGATGTTGGGTGGCGTAGTGAGCGTTGGCTTGTTGGATGGCGTGGTTGGCTTGGCGGCACAGCTGTCGACACTGGCGGACCAACTGTTGGGCCGACGGTACATCAACCTCTGGTTCCTGGAGTTCGAACATGGAGGGTTGGAAAGCGTGGCATACCTCAAATGGGCTTAGGTTCGTGGCAGTCGAGGTGTGGAGGTTAAGTGATAGTTCTGCCCAGATGAGGTAGTGGGCCCAGGAGCGCTGGCGATCAGCAACGAAGCATCTCAGGTAGCGCTCCATTGGTTGGGGATGGTTAGTCTGGGGATGGTACCCAGAGGACAAACTGCAGGCTGAATCGATCAGACGGCAGAAGGCCATCCAGAACTTGGCAGAGAACTGGCCCCCCCTGTCCGAGATGATGTCCTTCGGGAACCCATGCAGACTGACTATGTATTCTAGTATCAGCTCGGCTGTTTTCTTGGCTGACGGGAATCCGGCGAGAGCCACCAGGTGCACGACCTTGGAAAACCGATCGACGATTGTTAAGACGGTGTTCTTTCCCTCGGAGACCGGCAGGCCTGTGAAGAAGTCGACGGCTATGTGTGTCCGGGGCCGACGTGGGACGGGTAGTGGTTGGAGTTCCCCTGGTGTTGGCTGGTTGTTGTCCTTTGACCTGGCACACAGGGCACGCCTGGATGAACTCGTCGACGTCCTTCTTTAATGATGGCCACCAGAAGGCGTGCTGAATAAATTGAATGGTGAGGCAAGTGCCCTGATGTCCAGAGATGGGAGATGAATGTCCCCACTGAAGAACCTCCACTCTTGTGGATTGTGGCATGTAGAGTCGTCCAGGTGGCACACCTGCCGGTTCGGTTTCCACGAACTGCGCCTGGCAAACTCTTGTTTCCAAATCCCAGTGGAGTGGTGCGATGATTTTTGAAGTGGGAAGGACAGGCGCGGGGTCCGCCTGGGGTCTTTCTCGTGTTGTCGTGAGAGGGTGTCTGCCTTGGTGTTCTTGGACACCAGATGGTAAGAAACGTGGAAATTATAATGTTCAAAGAATAATGCCTACCGCGCCTGTCTGGGGTTGAGTTGTTTTATTTTCCGGATAATGATGAGGTTTTGGTGATTGGTCCAGACGATGAACGGCTCCCTGGTGCCCTGGATCCAGTGACATCATTCCTCCAAAGCCCACTTTATGGCCAGCAGTGCGCGGTCCCCTACCCGGTATCGCTGATGAGTGGGGTCAAACTTTTTGTAGAAGAAACTACATGGGTGTAGTTTCTAGTCTGGACCTCATTGGGAGAGAATGGCCCCGGCCTCCACAATGAATGGTTGACTTGCATCTGGATGGAGGAGGATTGGTGCGGTGGTGAATCGGTGACAAAGTTTGTGGCAAGCGGCAATGGTATCCTTCACCCCGGCGCCGGGATACCACAAGGCCTGGATACAGCAGCAGAGGGAAAAGCGTGCCATGCCCCGGGCGAGGACCTCTCCCCCTCCGCCACCACCTGTCTTTGAGATCTCGACCCGAAACTGCTTTGCTCCTCTCCGCGAGACGGCACACGACGCGCTGGTCATCGGAGACTCCATCGTTCGTCACGTGCGTGCTACCACGGCTAAAGGTAAGGTGCACACATGCTGTTTACCTGTGCACGTGTTCTTGATGTTGCTGCACAGGTGCCTGCGGCCCTGAGGAAGAACATTCGAGCTGTGGTTCTTAATGCTGGCACGAACGACACCAGTCTGAGGCAGACGGAGATCCTAAAGAAGGACTTCAGGAGTCTGGTTGAGAAGGTCCGCAGCACATCAACCATGACAAGGATCATCGTATCTGGACCGCTTCCCACATTTCAGCGAGGAATCGAGAAGTTCAGTAGATTATTTGCCTTTAATGAATGGTTACAATCTTGGTGTCAACAACAGAAATTACCCATTGTTGATAACTGGAGTGTTTTCTGGGAGCGTCCTAGGCTCTACCAAACCGATGGCCTGCACCCTAGCAGAGCTGGAGCAGCGGTCCTCTCTGACAACATCTCCAGGACACAACGAACCATCTGACTGGCGGTAAGTCATACCGTAGATATCAGGCACATTACAACTCACCATACTGATAGACGCACACACATAGCTTGTCCTATAGAAATTGTGTCTGTTCCCCGAATAGTGAGAAAAAAGAATAAATTTTCCAGAAACAATCTGATAACCATAAAACCAGAAAAAGGCCAAATAAGTAATCAAAATCTACCTCTGAAGTTTGGACTACTCAACATTAGATCCCTTGCGCCTAAAGCACTTATTATTAATGAAATGATCTCAGATTATTGCTTTGACGTACTCTGCCTCACCGAAACCTGGCTTAAACCAAATTAATATATTGGTCTGAACGAGTCTACTCCGTCAGGATATTTATATAAGCACGAGCCCCGTCTAACTGGTCGCAGTGGTGGTGTCGCCACTATCTACAATGATGATGACTGTTACTCAGAAAATAAGGCCCAGGTTTAACTCATTTGAAGTGCTCATCTTTAATGTTGCACTCAATGAAATACGTAATAAACCCTTGCTATATTTTACCCTGGCCACCGTGTACAGACCCCCAGGGCCATATGCCGATTTTCTTAAAGAATTTGGACATCTGCTATCAGACCTATTGGTTAACTCTGACAAACTGTTGATTGTAGGAGACTTTAACATTCATGTAGATGATGCTAATGACGCTCTAGCACTCGCATTTATGGATTTACTAAATTCTGTTAGGGTTAAACAAAATATAACTGGAGCAACTCACTGCTTTAATCATACACTAGATTTAATTATATCCCTTGGTATAGATGTCTCTAATATAGAGATCTTACCTCAAAGTGATGATACCACCGATCATCACCTCCTGATATATACTCTACCCATAGAACAGATTAGCTGTGTCTCCCCGCGTTATCAATTTGTTAGAAATATGAATCCGACTACTAAAGACAGATTCACAAGTAATCTGCTGGATCTGTCCCATTTTCTTATTAGACCCCTAAATGCAGACGATCTAGATGAAGTGACTAGCAGCATGGGCACTATTTTTACCAGTACATTAGACACTGTTGCTCCCATCAGATTAAAAAAAGTCAGAGATAAAACACTTGCACCGTGGTACAACAGTCATACTCGCGCCCTAAAGAGAGCAACCAGTAACCTTGAGCGAAAATGGAGGAAAACTAAATTAGAAGTTTTTCGAATTGCCTATAAAGACAGGTTGTGCAGCTACAGACAGGCTCTAAAAGCTGCTAGGACCGAGCATCTTAGCCAACTGATAGCAAGAAACCAAAACAATCCCAGGTTCTTATTTAGTACAGTGGCTCACCTAACAAAACCTAAGATGCCCGCAGAGAGTACCCCATCACAGTTTAGAAGTGAAGACTTTATGGACTTCTTTAATGAAAAAATCAATAGTATCAGGAAGAAAATAACAGAGGTTCAACCTCTAATAGTATCTCACGATCAAGTTCAGCCTATAGCTTCACATTTAGATTTTCAGTGCTTTACAGGTATAGGACAGGAAGAGCTGCATAAACTTATTACCTCAGCCTGTTAGACCCAATCCCAACCAGATTCTTAAAGGAAGTGATACCTACGGTTGGAGAGCCACATCTAAACATTATTAATTCTTCATTATATCTAGGTCACGTCCCTAAACCTTTCAAGTTGGCAGTTATTAAGCCGCTTCTTAAAAAATCTAATTTGGACGCGAATGAAATAACAAATTATAGACCGATTTCAAACCTTCCATTCATATCTAAAAAAATCAGTATTATATTATATCAGTAGTATCAGCTCAAATATGCACATTCTTGCAGGAAAACAACATCCTTGAAGAATTTCAGTCAGGTTTCAGGCCCCATCATAGTACAGAAACTGCACTAGTTAAGATTGCAAACGACTTGGTTTTAGCTTCGGAACAAGGCTGCATTTCAATACTAGTCTTACTTGATCTTAGTGCTGCATTCGACACTGTAGATCATGATATTCTCATAGATCGCGTACAAAATCACATGGGTATTCAGGGACAGGCATTAAAATGGTTTAGATCATACCTGTCTGATCAAGACCATTTTGTAGATCTGAATGGAGAACCGTATGGTGTAATGCCAGTGAAATATGGGGTCCCACAAGGGTCAGTTTTAGGACCTCTACTGTTCTCAATATACATGCTTCCCTTGGGTAACATCATTAGAAGACATGGGATTAGTTTCCATTGTTATGCTGATGATACCCAATTATATATCTCAACCAAACCAACGAAATATCTAAGTTGTCTGGATTAACTGAGTGTGTCCAGGACATGAAAGATTGGATGACCAATAACTTTCTTTTACTAAATTCACATAAGATCTCAGATAAGAGATATTACTTATCGGCCCCAAAACCAGCACACAACACCACTCAATTCAGCCTGCGTTTAGAAGGATGTACTGTTACTACCAGCTCGACAGTGAAAAACATGGCCGTAATATTAGACAGTAACTTGTCCTTTGAAAATCACATTTCAAATGTCACAAAAACAGCCTTTTTCCATCTTAGAAATATTGCAACTGGACTATTGCAATGCATTACTAGGTGGATGTCCTGCATCCTGTCACGTATCTTCACCTTACTGAGTCTGTGTCGGGTGCGCTTTCGTGGCATGAATGCGGAGGCGAGCTGACGGTTAACAAAGTTCCTTTTATTTATTCCAAACATAAACAAAACATCCAACACAAACTATAGGTTATTGAGCGGTTGCTAGACGCCTGACTGGAGTCCAGCCAGGCTATTTATAACTAAACATAAACAATCATCAAATTAACTTCCCTCGGTTCAGGTGAGCTTCTACGTCACCTGACCGAGGTGCAAACTGGGAAATGAAGTGAAACTCAACAAAAACCAAACTACAACACAAAACATACTCGGGCGTTAGGCGCCCTCTAGGGGTTAACCGTTACACATCCTCAATAAACAAGCTTCAGTTTGTAACGCTTGGATTTATAAAACCACTTGGTTACAAGAAAACGGATTCAGGAATCTAAAAAGGGGCTTGAAAACCACACTTCCGGTATTGTGCAACCGCGGCAGGACAATATACGACGCGAACAAAAACAATTACCAAACTAATCCAAAGTGTATTATACAAGACAGACAAATAAACCAACAAACAAGGTGCACCACAAACCAATATATACAAAATATATACCACTATAAATAATGTGTGTGTGGTGTATGCTAGTATGAGTGAATGCATGTATGGTAGTCCAGTATGAGTGTTATTTGTAGGGTTTATGAATTTGATAAGTTGGAGAGATGGCTCGATCTCACCAGAAAATGATGGTAGGTCCGGGAGATCGAGAAACGGAATGAGCCTGGGTACTGAATTTAATTAATGACGTATAATCCACAAGCAGTCTCTCAGCCTCAAAAACCATGCAGCGTGCGGTCATCATCTCTCCGTGCTGGCTTCCTCGCCGGTTCCGGCTTTATGCCGGCACACGTGATCAGACTCACATCCGGGTTCCCTCGCGTCGTGATCGCGCATGCCCGAGGGAGCTTGCCCGGTGACCAAACCACAGTCAATGGGGACAAATGAAGCCAGATAGGGCACATTTCCTGGCACAGGTGAGCAGCATTAGCTCGTCTATCCTTTTCCCTGTTATTGGAATGTACCTTTGTGTGGCTGCGCTACAAGTTAGTCCAAAATGCAGCCGCCATGGTTCTCACTAGATCCAGAAAATATGATCACATAACCCCTATATTATCATCCCTGCACTGGCTACCTGTTCAGTCTAGAATAAATTACAAAATAGTGTTACTTACATACAAAGCCTTAAATGGTTTAGCTCCCACATACCTAACCAGTTTTCTGATACGCTACAATCCACCACGCGCTTTAAGATCACAAAACTCTGGACTTCTGGTAGTTCCCAGAATTTCAAAATCTACAAAAGGGGATAGGGCGTTTTCATATTTAGCTCCAAAGCTTTGGAATAGCCTTCCAGACAGTGTTCGGGGAGCAGACATGGTTTCCCAGTTCAAAAGTAGACTCAAGACGCATCTTTTTAATCTGGCATACACGTACAGTAACTCATCCCATGCCATAACCTCATACTCTAGTACACCTATACTGAATGGCAACTACGCTAATTCTCCCCATCTGTTCTGTATCCTTCTACCCATGCCGAGGCATTGGGAGATTGTGCCAGCTTCAGCAGACAAAGGCCGACCCTGCGAGGTTCCTGAGGCATCCAGAGAAGGACCAGCTCCAGCTGGATTCAGCTTTATGATGGTTGGAGCTACACATGCTGCTCCTGTGCTTCCAGTGATCCAGACCTCATCTGCCCTCTGCACCTCATCTGTCCACTGGCTCATCCCTATGCTGAATGGGTCTTCATGTTAATTTAAATGATTTTCTGTCATATTGCACTTTCACCTGCACAACACACATGATGTTATAATTTCTATCTGTCATCACCCAAATATGGATGGGTTCCCTGTTGAGTCTGGTTCCTCTCAAGGTTTCTTCCTATTGCAATTTCATGGAGTTTTTCCTTGCCACCGTCGCCGTCACCCTTGGCTTGCTCATCAGAGACATTTCATTCATCATTCATTCATCTCATTATTACCTATACACATTTTTCTCACACATACATACTTACAAATATTTTCTTTTCTAACAAAATCTTTAAAAAATTTTGTGAAGCTGCTTTGAGACAATGACCATTGTTAAAAGCGCTAAATAAATAAAATTGAATTGAATTGAATCAGGGTTAATGGTGAAGTGAGATGAAGGTCGGGTCAGGGTGGTTAAAGGTGCTGCAACCGTACTGTAGTCCCGGATAAAGCAACGATAGAAGTTCGCAAACCAGAGAAACCATTGAAGATGCTTGAGGGTCTTGGGTAGGGGCCAAAGATGCACAGCTTCAAGCTTCTGTGGGTCCATGGCCACACCTGGCCACACCCTAGGACAAGATGAGAAAACCCAGAAATGTGGTGGAGCGCTCGTGAAAAGCGCACTTCTCCAACTTACAATACAGCTGATGGGCGAGCAATCTCTTGAGAATCGCCCTGACATGTTGGATATGTTCGTCGGCTATGCGTGAGTAAATCAGTATATCATCCAGGTAAACGAACACCCACCGCCCTAACGTGTCTTGGAGGACATTGTTGATAAATTGTTGGAAGGCGGCGGGTGCATTGCAGAGGCCGAATGGGATGACCAAGCTCTCATAGTGTCCTGTGCAGGTGATGAAAGCCGTCTTCCACTCATCACCCTCTCTGTTGTGCACTAAGTTGTAGGTGCTCCGAAGGTCCAAGTTATTGAAAATGGTGGCACCAGAGAGGACGTCCAGGGCTGAGTTGGTAAGAAGCAAGGGATGTCGATTCTTTATGGTAATGTTGCTGAGGCCCCGATAGTCGACACAGGAGCGAAGTTCGCCGCCTTTTTTCTTGACGAAGAAGAACTGCACGTTGGCGAGGAGGAGGCCTTGATGCCTTGGCGAAGGGCATTAGCTACATACTCCTCCATCGCCTGGTTCTCTGTGGTGGATAAGGAGTACAGGTGGCCGCGGGGAGGAACGGCATATAAACAAGTCGTCGAGGCGATGAGGGGCCAAGTGTGAGGCGCACTTCTTACAAAAGACTTCAGCCAGGTCCCGATAGGCGGAGGGGATGGCGTTGGTGTCGACATCGGGGGCCTCGGACTCCCTAGAACACATCCCATAGGCAAAGTTCGGTGCAGGTCGGCCCCCACTGTAAGATCCGATTCTGTGTCCAGGAGATGAAGAGGTCATGTTGAAGTAGCCAAGAATGTCCGAGGATGATGGGAGTTGATGAAATAGAGGTAAGGTGAAACTGGATTTGCTCTTGGTGATGGTTGATGAGAAGAGTGATGGGTTGGGTTTGAGGGGTGATGGGACTGAAGGAGAGTGGGTGACCATCTATAGATGTAATCCGAACAGGCTGGGATAACAGCACGATTTTTACTGCCATTTCTTTGGCATAAGTAGAGTCAATGAAGTTACCTGCGGCACCGGAATCGATGAACGCAGTACTTAGGACCCGTTTGTGGCCAAATTGGAGGGTCACCTTAACCGTGAGACGAGGGATGGCGTTGGAGATTGTAGTGGAGAGTTGGAGATGGCCCGCTGAGTTTCTCCTCCCTCTCACCGGGTCTGGGCGTTTCCCGGACGCACCGCTGACCCACAATAGGCGCACAGCCCCTTTCAGAAGCGCCGTTCACGTTCGGCCACGGTTAGGGAGGCGTGTCCTAATTGCATGGGTTCCCCGGCTCCGGTGTCAACCACAACAGGAGGTGGAGATCCGACATGTCCTTGGGTGATGGGAGTGAAGGCAGTCGATAGACATGGAGTAGTGTAGGCGAAGGTGGGTGATGGTGGTAGGGTTCTCGGAGCTGCATTCGGGCGAGAGAGGAGGCGCTGATCAATCTGGAGGGCGAGTTGAATTAGTCCCTCCAGTGTGGCAGGAAGCTCTCACCCGGCTAGTTTGTCGTTAATCGTAGTAGGATGTCCGGAGCGTGGCGTCTTCCCAGGAGGTTTGTACTATGAGGGTGCAGAAGTCAGCGGTATAGTGACCCACGGACCATCCACCCTGCCGCAGGTGGTACAGCTTTGTGTCGGTCTCCACCTCGCCCGCAAGATGTTCAAAGGCGGGTGAATTCATTTTATGAATGGGCGGTATCAGAATCGGAACGAAGGACTGCCGTGGCCCACTTAGCTGCCTGCCCTGGTAGCAACGAGACGAGGAGAGCAATGCGCAATCGATCAGTGGAGTATTTGGTGGCATTAAACTCAAACACCAGATCTAGAGCAGTTAGGAAAACACTGAATCTCCCATCTGTGCCATCCCATTTATCTGGTAAAACAAGAAAAACAGTGGAGGGGGATGGAAGAGTTGCGACCGCCATGACGGGAGTCCGGTAGCTGTGCTAGCAACAGCCTCGCGAAGATCCGTGTTCTCCTGCCAAAGCTCCGCCACCTCAAAGCGCAAAGTTGCGACGTCTTTGACACCCCGGCGAAGAGTAGCAAGCTCTCCATTTATTTGGTTGATTAGCTCGGCGTGTCGATCTACCACGTTGTATAGATGCGCATAATCCGCTGGGTTTACTGCTTGTGGCTCAGTCATTCTGTCACGTATGAACCAGAATGATCAGAAGATTTAGCACACTTAGCAGCTAGCCCTTTGTAGCGTGGACGGTAAACCCAAACGCGGAAGCAAGCGAGTAGGCAGGATAACCACGCGATTTAGTCTAAGGACTCTCACAGAAGGGGAGAAAGGGACAAACACTAATTTAAACCACGTCAATCTAATCAGAAAGTGAGTACTCAAAAAATGGCAGACGGACGATCTGAACTGACATGGGTGAGCTCAATGACTGAGCGATGTGAAGCGCCATCTTGTCTCCTTTTATGCTTTCTGTTTTGCAACCGTACTACTTCCGGGTCCTCGTGCTGGTCGCAGAACGGGTGTGTGAGACAATGTTTTCAAATCTTTTTTTCTCATGATTCTACACACAATACTCCACAATGACAAAGTAAAAGCAAATGCTTATAGTCTTGTCAAATTTTTTTGTTATGACACTTTCCAGGTCCTCCCGCTCCTATTATTGGTCTTTGAGATTCTTTTACAACTTGGTTGCCTAACTGACTTCATTGGACATGATGGAAAGGGACACACCTGTCTATACAAGATCTAACAATAGATTGTAATAGATATATAGTTTATAGATAGATTTATAGATAGATAGCTACACACAGTTTAATAATAATATGAAACTTTCAAACTGGATGTCTATCTATCTATCTATCTATCTATCTATCTATCTATCGTGAGATCTTATATAGACAGGTGCGTGCCTTTCCATCAAGCCCTTCCATTAATTAGAAATCTATTATCTATAGCCTGGCTAGGGTAGGAACATCTGTCACATGCTGAGATTGGCACCTTGCTTAAATGCACAATGTACAGCATGGGCTATGAACATGTTCACCAAGAACTACAACTCCCAACACATATACTCCAATTCACCTGACGACTGATTAGCTACACTTGGACTTAATTACATACATACCCACACATGCTGCAATCTGGTCTCCAAATCAGCTAGTATTTCTCTGCGAAGTGGACTGCATGGGGTATTCAGCCATCTTAAGGAAGATTTCAAACGTTAGAGATTGACATGGCTCATTTAAAAGGGAACTGCGAACAGTGCAGGTGAACAATGGTTCATCACTTCCCAGAAAGTGGACAAGCAAAATTACCCATCAGTCACTGAGCCTCACTGGAGCACAAAAAGATACAGAGCTGTGACCAGGCAGTAATTTCATGCACCATTCATTATTATCAAGAATAAAATAATATTACTGTTACTCAACATTAAGGCTATTCATAATAATAATTTAAGTGATCTACATGTATTTCAAGCAATGCACTAATATTACATATATAATTATTCTGCATAATATTAATCTCTAAAGAGAATTACATCTTGTAAATTAATAAAATCACATTCATTTACTGTTATATACAGTACATTTCAGTGATAACTGTTTTGTAACGTATCAGTTTTTCCTCCAATATATAATCAATGCTACACAGTAACAGCAACTTGAATCTGAGGTAACACACGGATAATGTGAAGTCTACAGTCTACTGTAGGTTGTTCTGAATAGAAGAATTTTGTCCATGAAAGTTCCCTTAACCAACATTCCCTGTACAGGGAGCAGGGAGCACTGAGTACACTTTAAAGTACACTCTACAATAGAATGCAGCAACAGTATATAAAGAAACTCAGTTCACTCACCCATTTTGAAATAAAAGCTCTGTTTGATTTCTGCCAGTCATCTATCAAGTCTTTTGTTGTTTATGCATTGTCCTCTGGTTCTGATTCTGTATGCGATTATCCATTTTGTATGAGTTTGTTTTGTCTCAGTCGATGTGGTGCATTGATGTGGTGTCTGACCTTTGTCTGTCTAACATTGCTGAACTTTATCTGTGCTTGTTTTCATTGTTAGAGTTTTATTAAAGTTGCTTGACTTGCAATTGTGTCTGCCTAACAGTTCATCATATAGTCCTCCTCTACATTATTGTTATTCATGAATTAACAGTAGGCCAAACCTAGATTCTGATAAAACTTGCAGATAAGACTTAAAAATTGAGGCTGCTAAATTCAGTCATACTGAAAATTTAGTGGTATCAACAAATATCGGATTCTTGCTTTAAGAACCAAAACCATATTGTGCCGGATTGTAACAGATTCAGTTGTATACTGTATTTGGTACAGTAAGTCGCATCGACTTGTTGATGGTCCTAGGCTCACACCTTAACTAATCACTAGTACACTGAAAATGTGCTAATGTTATTTAAAAAATAATATACTGTATCACATACAAAAATAGTATTAAAGTCTGGTTTTGTGGAAAGATAAGCCACAGAAGGGGCTGTATTAAAGCACATGGAAGGAAAATATGGTAAGAAAAGGAGCACAAGCAACAGGGATGACAAGGATGAAAAGCTGATACAAGAGTTTGGGATAGAATGACTAGAAATGGGTGTAGTGGTTAGCACTGTCGCCTTGCACCTCCAGGGTCCGGGTTCGATTTCCCGGCCAGGCTCGATTCCCGTCTCTGTGTGCCTGGAGTTTGCATGTTCTCCCCGTGCTTGGTGGGTTTCCTCCGGGTACTCCGGTTTCCTCCCACAGTCCAAAGATATGCAGGTTAGGCTAATTGGCATTCCCAAATTGCCCGTAGTGTGTGAGTGTGTGTATGTGTGTGTGCCCTGCGATGGATTGGCACCCTGTCCAGGGTGTACCCCGCCTAGTGCCCGAAGTCTCCTGGGATAGGCTCCAGGTCCCCCGCGACCCTGAACACAGGATTAAGCGGTATAGAAAATGAATGAATGAATGAATGAATGACTAGAAATGGAGTCAGTGCATCAAGAGCCACCACCGCAGACAACTTTAGTCAATGGGGTAAAATTGTTGCATTCCTAGTATCAAGCCACTGCTGAACCAAAGACAACATCAAAAGCATCTCTGGGCTAAGGAGAAAGAGAAGAAGTCATCTTTTTGGTTGAAAGTAAATTTTACATTTCATTTGGAAATCAAGGTTCCAGAATTTCAGAATTTGGAGAAAGGAGCGTACAGATACAGAATCCAAATTGCTTTAAGTCCTGAAGTCATCTGCTGGTGTTGGTCAACACATCTGTTTTCCAGGAGATTTAAAGAACTTCATTCTTCCGTCTACTGACAACCTTTATGGAGATGCCCACAGTGCCAAAACTAACTACTAACTGGTTTGCTGAACATGGAAATACTGTTCAGCCAGCTGATTTGCCTTACCTGATCCCCATAGAGAATCTAAGAGCTATTGTTAGGAGGAAGATGAGAAACACTGGACCCAACAATACAGACCCTAAAGGAGCCCTGGCCAAGCATTGCTATCAATCAAATTGGGATACCATCAAGGTAGAAAGTTTTACATTTGAACCAAGATCAGACTGCCTGCTTCATGGCTTGGAGCGAGGTCAGGACTGTACGAGGGATGTGGCACTAACTCCTGGCTAAGTTCTTGTACTGTAATGTGCAAGTAGTGTTGGTAAATTTCGGTGTGCCCATACACTACCGTTCAAAAGTTTTGGGTCATCTGCAAGTTTCTTTGTTTTTGTTTAGTGATTTATTTTCTACATTCTACAACAATACTGGGGATTTCAAAACTATAAAATAACACATATGTAATTAGGTAATTACGTAACAACAAGAAAAACAACAGTTAGTTGTTATTTTAAAACACAGAGGTCAGCCTTTCTGTAAAAGTTCTTGCAAGAACAGTATTGTCAAGTGCATTTGCAAAATCCGTCAAGCACCATAATGAAACTGGCTCTCATGAAGGCCGTCCCAGGAGGACGAGACCAAAACCAACTTCTGCTGCAGACGAGAAGTTCATTTAGAGTTATCAGCCTGAAAAATGACCAATTAACAGAAGTAGCAAAAACATCTCAATATCAACTGTTCAAAGGAGATTAATGCATTTTTGGACACTTTCAACAAAACTTTACAATGTAGAAAGAAATAAAAATCAGGAACCATCATGGAGTTAGAAAGTGTTCTAAAACTTTTGAACGGTAGTGTATACAGTAGATGCATCTCTTTTGACAAGTTATCAATCAATTTCCAAAGATCAGGCGTTACACTTACTAAATGTCTGAGCCATCTTGGCCGGGATCATCATTCACAAATGTACGGCCTTCTTTAAAATATTTGCACTATTCAATAGGGTGACTAAGAGTCTCATCACCGTACTTTGTTTAAAGTCCTCTGTACATGTTGATTGGATTTAAGCTTCCATTTATAAGAAAGATCATCACAACATCATCAAGTCCTGGATTGACATAAAAGTTCCTTGTATTAGCCAATAATGATCAGAAATATATTTAAATAACTGTTCAAAAAGACTGCAGAGTCTGTATGTCTGGGGTACTAAATTTCCAACATAGGTCAAAGTGAGTGCAGAAAGTGAGGTATCGAGGGTCTGTGAGGTGAAGTCAGATGAGCAGTGATTATATAATATCCAAATATAGAATATCCTGCATTTTTAGACTTGCATTCAAGTAGTGTGATTGTTGGGTAAAGAAGTGGCATCCTTGAAGTTATAAGAAGCACACGTGTGCATTTCAATAGGCTGAATTGGCTTCCGAGAAAGTTCAGTTAAGCCTGAATACCAGACTTGAACTACACAACAAGTTAACTAAGGTAACAGTTAAAATGGATTAAACTGATTTAAAAACCCGCCCTCCAAACAGTATAAATTAGTTATAGATTTTTCAGCCATATTGTGCAATTCATCAAAAGTAGATATTTAATATGCACAGAGTATCTCTATTCAGAGACCTGTTGTGATAGGCTGCAGCTGTTGAGCGGTGCAGAACCAAACAAATGGGAAAAGATCAATCAGAGAAGCAGCAGGAGTTGCCGAAGGGAGGGTAAACGTGTGGCTCCGCTGCTGCCGGCAGCTATTTTCATATTTTCGACTTGATGTTGCCTGAATGAAGCACATCCAGTGCAACTAATCATGAGCTCGCTCAATCAGCCTTTGCAGCAACACATGGGATTTCTGAAATAGCCTCAGTGGAAAGGATAAAGATGGGAGCTGGGAGAAAACTAATACCAACCTAATCTTCACAAAGACATTTGAAATTAGATACTTAACCTCAAGTGTGGTGGTCTTTTATCCAAAACATTAGTTCCAAAAGATTGTCTAGAATATTAAGCAAGTGGAACAAATGAAGCCTCGTTAATGTCAGGTTTTTCTATCTATTTATCAAAGACATTTGTGTGTGTGTGTGTGTGTGTGTGTGTGTGTGTGTGTGTGAGAGAGAGAGAGAGAGAGAGAGAGACTGCATACATATGCTTTTAGATCTTACCAGGGACAAGGTCCAAATTCTCATATATTTACATACATTTACATTTTGCTTATCCTAGAAAACAATTTCATCAATGGAAGGGTATCATGAGGATACTAAGGCAAACGTGTATGTTTTCACAGAAGGGGGTCTGTGAACTACAAAGAACACCTACAGAGAATAACATCTGGCTTCATAGGCAAGTCTCTTCTGTTTTTGCTGCTGGCAAATTGGTACACAAAAGCTTCAAGCTGTCTATGCCAGAATCCCTTTCTGCAGCTGTAGGTGTATAAAAGCCTGAGGAGCACATAATGATGTAATCCCTGAGATCTGCCTCCTTCTTTTTTCTTTCTTTCTTTTTTTTTTTTTTAAATGCAGCCGAGTTTCTTGGCATCCAGTTGCTGTGCCACATTGAATTTCACCCACCGGCAAAATGCCAGGCTTCGTTTCGGGTCTTTGCGTTTGCTCCAGTGTCTTCCGTAAACTGTAATAACCTGATTATGATTTTCAAAAGCAGTTGTCAAGGCAAACGAGTTGAGGCTCATTATGTAGATGAAAGTGAGCACTTCTGTACGGATGTAGATCCAGGTGATGAGATATAACAGGACAAAGTAAAGGATAATCCCTCTGGCACTGTCGGGAAGCATAGTGCAGGCAGATCTAAGGAAGAATAAGGAGAGGGTTTATTATCTGAATGTATTTTATATTTTGTTCCGTCGGCAATTTCTATTCAAGGTGTAAAGTATAAAAGTGGTATATGATGATTGCAGTAATCTTGCAGTAATGCTGTTGTGCTGAATGTCTTGAGCTGCGCCCACAACACAGCTGTGCTAATATTCAATGCAACAGCATCATGTTAAATGTGATATTGCCTTTATACAACAATTCATTCTACCAACAGCATTTATTATTAACAGATTATGATTTATTTTTTATTTAAGCAGTTATTATCATCCACTTTCATGTATCCTTCCGTGCCTGGTGGCTGACTGTAGTTTTTCATTCTTGCCGGTACTATGTAGCCAAAACGTGCTAACAAGCAGCTAAATTTCAGGGTTCTGAGAATGAATCTCAAATAGCATGAAATTAAAGTTAGTGCTCTATAAATTATGTGAGTTAGAATCATTTATTCCTCACCCCAAGTAGTGTCCTCGTTCTGGGGTTAGAGATTTATTTGGAATTCAGCCTTGTGTTACAAGCCAATTAGCTTTGTATCTCACATTTGCTAAACTTTAAAAAGGTGTTAATAGTAAATGTTGTTTAAGATGACATAATGTTATTACTGTAGATGTAGTTGCCTGTTGAAAGTCCGTGACTAGTTGTGCATATGGGTTTTGGCAGGCATCTGCTCTCTCCTCAGTACTGTGGACCATAAAGACTACTTTTGGTCATGCTGCAACAGATATTGTAATTAATGAATGTTAGAACACCTGGGATGCCAAATGATACATAAACTGTAGTTAAACATTCCTGTGCTCTTATGCTCTACCATCACTCATTAAAAGCCTCTTGTGCAATCAGATTCCTCAGTCGGAACTAATTATTGTGTAATTGATCACGTCTTCATTTTGTTGCAGCATTTCTTATATCAATGAATGACCAATTACTGGGAATTATCTACAGTTATCTGTATATTATTGCTCATGTAGCATTGCTTTTTAGAAATATGAAATATGGCTCTGCCTTTTGATAATTTCATTCATCCATCATCTTCAGTAAGGGATTTATTTGGGTTAGGGGCTTTGGTCGATCTAGCCACCATCCTAGGAACCCTGAATGTGAGGCAGAAGTTCACACACCCATGTACATCTGGAGAGTCTTTAATAAAGCCTGTCTACCTACAGAGCCAGCATGTTTTTGTGAGGTGGAAGGAAACCTTAGAAACTGGAGTGAACCCACATGGACATACTGTAGGAAAGACCTACAGTACATGTCAAACTTCAAGCAGATAGGGACTCTGAATGTGTGAGATGACTCCTCAAGAGTCAAGAATACATTTCCTATTTAAGTTGATCATTTGGATTATAACAAGCAGTTTTAGGCCTAAGGGTCTTGTTCAACCACTGGTGTCAACCATAGCATTGTATTGATGCAGTGATTTCTAGCCTTTGAGCCTCAACTTCCCACTTTCCTATCCTTGTGAACTTTTCTGGTCCTTTCTCTTCATAATAAGGTGATTTTACTGTTTACATGACTGTCTGGAGTTTTGAAGGACTTAGAAATCCTCTTATACTCTTCCAATTTAAAATAGTTTATCATCATCAAAAGTTTAAGGCACCTCAGAAGTCGTCCTTGATCCGTCCTGCTTTGTAAATCTCATTCGCATTGTGAGATACAAGTACAGATGTACAGATGTTATTTTTCTACTGACAGCAATGCTAGCAAGTATTGACTTGGTTGCACTTTGTTTAACATTGCTCCAGGTGTTTATTTTTTCCTTTGCACTGCTCTTTGGCCCTAAAAATCCCCCATAAGAAAAACGGTGTAGTAAGTGGCAGTCTAAGTGATTGATTGATTGTCAGGTGAAGAGCTCGTCCTTTAAATAGGTGCTGTGTGCCATCAATCATCCGGACCCGCTCTCTAGGGAGACGGGAACGAGGCTGGCAGCCGCCTCGACGGGGTCAGAGACGCTCACATGCTCTGGGTGAACAGAGACACATTCAAGGCTTTCAACTCTCTAGACTGGATTGTTTTTGCAAAAGGGCAAAGATGAGCCACAAGATCATAGGACTGGTGTGTGTGTGTGTGTGTGTGTGTGTGTGCGTGTGTGAGTGTGTGCGTGTGTGTGTGTGTGCGTGTGTGCGTGTGTGTGCGTGTGTGTGTGGTTCTGAGGTAATTGATCTTTTTTCCTCTTTTTTGGAGGCATTAATATGGAAGAAAGGTGGTTAGATGTGTGTTATGGCGATAAGTCAAATCACCTTATTTTATTTTTTAATATAATTAGTTTTCATTTATAACATTCATGAAGGACCTCAGTCACCCCAGTAATGGACTGTTCTCTTTGTTGCGGTCTGGGAAGAGATTCCGCTCCCTAAAGGCCAACACAGAGAGACTGAGGAGGAGCTTCTTCCCGCAGGCGATAAGGTCTCTCAATCACAATCACACCTCCACACAGGACTAATAACATCTTTTAAGCTCACAACACTGACTGGACAATCATGGACACATTCATACACACTTGCACTAAATACTCATACATCTGGACAATTGCACATGTCACCTTTCATGCATATTTGCACAACCACTGACACTTTAATTCTATATACAGTGGTGTGAAAAACTATTTGCCCCCTTCCTGATTTCTTATTCTTTTGCATGTTTGTCACACAAAATGTTTCTGCTCATCAAACACATTTAACTATTAGTCAAAGATAACACAACTAAACACAAAATGCAGTTTTTAAATGAGGGGTTTTATTATTTAGGGAGAAAAAAAATCCAAACCTACATGGCCCTGTGTGAAAAAGTAATTGCCCCCTGAACCTAATAACTGGTTGGGCCACTCTTAGCAGCAATAACTGTAATCAAGCATTTGCGATAACTTGCAACGAGTCTTATACAGCGCTCTAGAGGAATTTTGGCCCACTCATCTTTGCAGAATTGTTGTAATTCAGCTTTATTTGAGGGTTTTCTAGCATGAACCGCCTTTTTAAGGTCATGCCACAACATCTCAATAGGATTCAGGTCAGGACTTTGACTAGGCCACTCCAAAGTCTTCATTTTGTTTTTCTTCAGCCATTCAGAGGTGGATTTGCTGGTGTGTATTGGGTCATTGTCCTGCTGCAGCACCCAAGATCGCTTCAGCTTGAGTTGACGAACAGATGGCCGGACATTTTTCTTCAGGATGTTTTGGTAGACAGTAGAATTCATGGTTCCATCTATCACAGCAAGCCTTCCAGGTCCTGAAGCAGCAAAACAACCCCAGACCATCACACTACCACCACCATATTTTACTGTTGGTATGATGTTCTTTTTCTGAAATGCTGGGTTACTTTTACGCCAGATGTAACGGGACACGCACCTTCCAAAAAGTTAAACTTTTGTCTCGGCGGTCCACAAGGTATTTTCCCAAAAGTCTTGGCAATCATTGAGATGTTTTTTTAGCAAAATTGAGACGAGCCTTAATGTTCTTTTTGCTTAAAAGTGGTTTGCGCCTTGGAAATCTGCCATGCAGGCCGTTTTTGCCCAGTCTCTTTCTTATGGTGGAGTCGTGAACACTGACCTTAATTGAGGCAAGTGAGGCCTGCAGTTCTTTAGATGTTGTCCTGGGGTCTTTTGTGGCCTCTCGGATGAGTTGTTTCTGCGCTCTTGGGGTAATTTTGGTCGGCCGGCCACTCCTGGGAAGGTTCACCACTGTTCCATGTTTTTGCCATTTGTGGATAATGGCGCTCACTGTGGTTCGCTGGAGTCCCAAAGCTTTAGAAATGGCTTTATAACCTTTACCAGACTGATAGATCTCAATTACTTTTGTTCTCATTTGTTCCTGAATTTCTTTGGATCTTGGCATGATGTCTAGCTTTTGAGGTGCTTTTGGTCTACTTCTCTGTGTCAGATAGCTCCTATTTAAGTGATTTCTTGATTGAAACAGGTGTGGCAGTAATCAGGCCTGGGGGTGACTACAGAAATTGAACTCAGGTGTGATAAACCACAGTTAAGTTATTTTTTAACAAGGGGGGCAATCACTTTTTCACACAGGGCCATGTAGATTTGGAGTTTTTATTCTCCCTTAATAACGTAAACCTTCATTTAAAAACTGCATTTTGTGTTCAATTATGTTATCTTTGACTAATAGTTAACGGTTTTTGATGAGCAGAAACATTTAAGTGTGACAAACATGCAAAAGAATAAGAAATCAGGAAGGGGCAAATAGTTTTTCACACCACTGTACATATATACTCTACCCTATATTCTATATTTTTGCAATATTTTATTATGCCCTTATTGCACAGTTAATTTTACTAGTTAAAATTATTTCTTCAGTATTTCCTTTTTATTGATTATTTATTTTACGTACAAGCTTTTATTTTCTTTTTTTTAAGGTCACTGGCGGTCGTATAAAGCATTTCACTGCATATTATACTGTGTATGATTGTGTATGTGACCAATAAAATTTGAATTTGAATTTCATTACTATAGGTTGTAGAAATAACCAGATGAAACAATCTTGTTTTCTGTTTGCTTATTTTTTCATCCAGTTCTTTAATATTCACATATACAGTAAAATCAACATTCAGGGCAATCATGCTCAGGACTTTTAAAGGTTCTTTTGACATCAGTATACATTTTTTGGCAAGGTTTCATTCCCAAAATGTAGTTCCTGAGGGATGCTTATGTAATATAATAGTGCAATTTTGGACTGAAGTGGGGTTGAAAATCCGCCTATTTGATGGTTTTACTCCTTTTAGTTAAGACACAATAATTTCTGTGTCCAAGTGAAATTGTCCTGCAGATTGTTTAAATGTATTTATCTTATTAAATAGATACAATTTTTATGGTTATATGAACATGGTGTACTGTGCAAATGTCTTGAACCCCCCTCTCCCCATGTATTCATATTAAATTAATGGCTGTAGATTACTATTCAAGAAAGCTGAACAAATGTTCCCTAGCAAGGCTACACTCGATGCTGCGTGAAAACGCTATGGGAACCAGTTTGTCGCGTTGCCGGTCGTTGAAGCATGCTGTGAAAACACGCCAAAGTTTTTGGCTATATATAACCTCGACAGGTGACGTCATCTGATTAGATGTAGGTGGAGGTTATAAAAACAGGTGAGCCGGCAACGACCTCAGATCATTTGTCTTCAGAGCCTAGTTGTGAAGCGTGCTTGTGATAAACCAGCAAAATAAGAAGGTGTTTAACTCACCGATTTGACGAGTTTAATCCCTCCATGTGTGATAATCCACATCGGAGTGCGATCTCTACATTGCTTCGACTAGTGCTGCGCGCGCCGCGCATTCCGTGAGAAGCTGCGAGCCGCCGCGCGTTCCTGGCTTAAAACTCGTGCATCTGACAGAGCTGCGGCAGACGGAGGTAAGAAAACTCCTTTCTTCCGCGTTGTCATCACGAGGATTTCTCTCTTTTTTTACCGGAGATGAAAATAGCCTTAAGCACTAAAACAAGCAGTAGACAGCAGCTTCTGTCGGGTGGCCGGGGGGCGGAGCCTCAATGACGCTCTCCCCCCCCCCCTACCCCCCACCCCCTCTCAGCTCTCTTCTCTCCTGGGACATCATCCTCCCTGGTAAGCTTATACTTCCTTTCTAGCTGTGTAGACTTTTATCTGCCCTAGAGGGAAAAGCTTTTCAGGCAGTGGGTCAGCTTGGTGCTCCACTGCACACAGGAGGTCAGACTGATTTAAAAAAAAAAAAAAAAAAAAAAAAAAATATATATATATATATATATATATATATATACATATATATATACATATATGTGTATAAAATAAAATAAATGGGGGTGGCCCCCCCAATAGGGAAAGGCACCCAGAATTCCTTTTTAACGAATAAGTGTTCTCCTTGGCACCCCCAGGAGGTCGGTGTTTTGCTCCGCCACCACTGGTGTTCGGGCAACACCAGTCTCCAATAGGCTGTTAGTTCTTCGGTTTTTCCTGCCATGCTTCAGGATGCCGAACATCTAACATCCCCCCCACCCCCCCCCCCCGTTTAACCAAGCTGCCGAAACTTTTGCCCTTTTATGAGAAACTGGCAGCGTGGAAGCTACTGCCAAGTATATCTCCTTGGGTACTAAGCACTAGAGAGAGGAACTACAGGATTCAGTTCTCACTTCACCTTCTGTGTTTTCAAAGGCGTGGCCTCCACTTCCATGAAACCAGAAAGTGCGCATCTGCTGACAGGCTGCCGGGGAAGGGGGCCATGGAACATGTTCCCCCACCAGACAGTGAGTCAGGCTACTACAGTCGGTATTCTTGGTTCCCAAGAGGAACGGGGGGCTGCGTCCAATATTTCAGATTCTGCGGGCTCTCCCTCTACCTGAAAATCAATGAATACAGTTCAGTTCTTGACTGTAAAGGTGATTGCTCTCAACCCTACCAAGCGATTGTTTCTGACAATCGATTTAAGGACGCTTACTTTCATACAGAAACATTGCCACAACACAGGGAGATCCTGAGGTTCGCTTTCGGGGGCGAAGCTTACCAGTATCGGGTTCTTCCATTGGTCTAGCTCACCCGCACACATACAAAATGCACGGATTTAGCCCTGGTTCTTATGGGAGTCCCAGGGCATCCGGTGGCTAGTGCTTCGACATCAGCATGTCGTCCTAGCTCATCTCTGTTCTCAGGACTGGGACCCAACGCCACGAAAGCGTGCTCTTTCCTGTGCAGAGGACAACACATTGGGTGCTATATGGGATTCGGTCGTAAGCGGGCACAGCTGTCTCCCGCTCGTATCGAACCCATTCTCAACACCCTCAAGGAAAACAAGCTAGACCAGAAAGTGACCATCACTTTCAGACATCCTAGCTCTCATGGCAGCTGTATCCACGGTGACACCTTTGGACCTTCTGCACATGAGAGCTGTTGTCAAGTTGTGGCTAAGAACCAGGGGATATCACTAGGGCCAATCCCCAATATGGGTTACGCGCCAGGTGCTTCGTACCCTTTCTACGTGGTTCAGACCCCGGTCTCTACTCTGGGTCCCACTCTAAGTTCATCTTGTCGTCGCTGAGGCTAACGACAGATGCTTCCCTCATAGGCTGGGGTGCGGTCTCTGATGACTGTCCAGCCCAAGGGAGCTGGAGAGGCTATCTTCTCGCATGGCACAGCAATTGCCTCGAAATGATGGCTCTATTTCTGGCCCTAAAGCACTTCCTCCAGCAGTTGAGAGGCTGCCATGTCCTAGTGCGGTGGACAACACTATGGCAGTCTCATATATTATCGCCAGGGCGGACTGTGCTCGCGCCGCTAACAGCTAGCGCACCAGGTTCCTGTCCCTCAGAGCGATTTACATTCCAGCATGAATGCGGGAGCAGTAGTACTGTCCAGTCTATCTCTGACACACGGGGAATGGTAACCCCACTCCGAAGTAGTCAGGGAGAGATTTTCATGTAGCAAGGCGGACCTCTTGCCTTCTAAGATATGCTTCGCCTTTTACTGCTCTTCAGATTTACGTCCACCGCATCAGCTAGTGGCGTAGGTCAGAGCAGCTTCTACATGTTTTGGATGAGAGATGCTATTGCCCTCTCCTATGAGGCGCGTGGGTTCACTTCGCCTCTGGGAATCAGGGCTCTTTCAACCCTGGGGATTGTCTCATCTATTGCATTAGCAAGAGGAATTCCCCTGCAGCAAGTATATGCTAAGCAGGTAAACCCAGTCCACTGCCGAATTGTTTCAGTGCTGGAGTTTCCCTCCTCGGGTCTGTGCCCTAGTTCTCTCAGGACGTACGTGACTGCATCCTCTCTCAACTATCTTCCGAAAGCTCCATAAACCCAACAGGCACCCTATTTCTCTTGAAGCCTTCTGTCCTCCGCGCTTACAGCTTCGGAGCAGGAGAGACTTCACTTGCTGTGTCCAGCTTGTGCTCTTCAGATCTACGTCCACCGCATCAGCTAGTGGCGTAGGTCAGAGCAGTTTCTACATGTGCTGGATGAGACATGCTATTGCCCTCTCCTATGAGGCGCGTGGCCTCACTTCACCTCTAGGAATCAGGGCTCTTTCAGCCAAAGGGATTGCCTCATCTATTGCACTAGCAAGATGTATTCCCCTGCAGCAAGTGTCTGCTAAGCAGGTAAACCCAGTCCACTGCCGAATTGTTTCAGTGCTGGAGTTTCCATCCTCGAGTCTATGCCCTAGCACTTTCAGGACGTGCGTAACTGCATCCTCTCTCAACTATCTTCCAAAAGCTAACTATAAACCCAACAGGCACCCTATTGCTTTTGAAGCCTTCTGTCCTCCGCGCTTACAGCTTCGGAGCAGGAGAGACTTCACTTGCTGTGTCCAGCTTGTGCTCTTCAGATCTACGTCCACCGCATCAGCTAGTGGCGTAGGTCAGAGCAACTTCTTCATGCTCTGGATGAGAGATGCTATTGCCCTCTCCTATGAGGCACGTGGGCTCACTTCGCCTCTAGGAATCAGGGCTCATTCAACCAGGGGATCGCCTCAGCTATTGGATTAGCAAGAGGTATTCCCCTGCAACAAGTGTGTGCCAAGCAGGTAGACCCAGTCCACTGCCAAAATGTTTCAGTGCTGGAGCTTCTGCAGTAAAAGCTTGTCCTTGGGCTTGTGCCCTAGTACCCTCAGGATTTTCTCAGCTGCATTGTTTGAAGCCTTCTGTCCTCCGCCTTTTACAGCTTCGGAGCAGGAGAAACTTCACTTACTATCCAGTATGTGCTCTTCAGATTCACGTCCACCGCATCAGCTAGTGGCGTAAGTCAGAGCGCCACTATACTGGGTGAGAGATGCATATTGCCCTCTCCTATGCGGCGCGTGGGTTCACTTCGCCTCTGGGAAGCAGGGCTCACCCAACCAGGGTGATCATCCCAGTCTCACCAGCAGGAGGTATCCCCTGCAGTAATTGTGTGGCGCGAAGGGTTGGTTCCTCCCTGCACACATTTCTTACATTTATAAATCTGGATGTTCATGCTACTCCGGGCTCACTGCCCCCGAGTTAGCTGCCCAGGCATAGCTCTGAGACCTTCTTGGCTTTGTGCGCACACGCTACACAACCTTGGGGTCCAGACACCTGTAGTGCGGCGGCGTTGGTATTCTCGTTCCCATAGCGTTTTCACGCAGCATCGAGTGTAGCCTTGCTAGGGAACGTCTCGGGTTACATTTCTGTAACCCTGTTGCCTGAAAGGCGGGAACGAGATGCTGCGTCGCAATGCCGCACTACCACGTAACCGGTCGGCTGTTCAGACAAATTAATCTGAGGTCGTTGCCGGCTCACCTGTTTTTATAACCTCCACCTACATCTAATCAGATGACGTCACCTGTCGAGGTTATATATAGCCAAAAACTTTGGCGTGTTTTCACAGCATGCTTCAACGACCGGCAACACGACAAACTGGTTCCCATAGCGTTTTCACGCAGCATCTCGTTCCCGCCTTTCAGGGAACAGGGTTACAGAAATGTAACCCGAGACGTTTTACTTTAACAGGCTGCAAAGTGTCTTATGATTAAGTTTAAAAAATGGTTGTTTGTGTAACAACCTCAGCAGCAACCTCATTTCCCCTCTTGTCTGTTCCAACCAATCAGCATTAAGCATCAGCAGTATACTAATCACCGGCCTGATCATCTGTCATCATCCGCACCTGTTTCTCACTGGGTCAGAAATTAAGTTAGATTTATTTTTATGCTTGAACGATTTGTAGGTCCACTGGAAATTTGAAAAAATTAGACCCCCCCCCCCCCCCCCCAAAAAAAAAAGCCTGGAGAAGCCTGGGGGGTTGAATCTTCATTGCCATGCCCAGGGTTGGGGGGATTAAATCTCACCTCTGTTTTACATGTTTGTATGGTCGCCCTGCTCTTGTTGGCTTTTCCCATGGTACTCCGGTTTCCTCCCACAGGATAGCCTGGTTAACATTTCAAAACTGCCCATAGTGCTTGTGCCCTGGAGTGGGTTGGCACCCCATCCAAGGCGTACACCTTCTGCTCTAGGTTCCCAGGGATAGGCTAAAGACGATAAACAAGATTAGCATTATACTGTAGGAAATGGAGGGACAGCCATTAATGTATAACACATGGAATGACTAAGATTATTTCTGCATGATTAAAAAAATTCTAATTCATCTAATGTCTCTAATATGGGCTAATTGTAACTCAACTCATCTTCTTGCTAGGAAATAAAAACAGCCACCAAAAGATTTTAAGGCTAACATATTTGTTTTCTTTGGAAACGTCTAATTTAATTACTACAAATGTTTAAGTGCATTGAATGTGTTTATCCCCTTGCTAAAAACATTTTTGTATTTGCAGTGTTGATATTTTAGCTAATTGTAAGCACTTATTTCTAGAAACAAGCAAAAATAACATTCCAGTAGAGCAGAGCTGTTAGTCTTTCGGCTGCTCCCAGCGAGGGGTCGCCACAACCGACCATCCAATCTACACACAATTTGGCACAGGCTTTACGCCAGATGCCCTTCCTGATGCAGCCCTCCTATTTTTCCCGGGCTTGGGACCGGCACTGCATGAAGTGGCTGGATAGTATGGGGCATGGCAACCCACTGACAGCAGGGTTTGAATCCAGATCCTCAGATCTCCAAACCAGCAACCTACAGTAGCGCTTTAGCCACCTGGTCCACCTCTTCCCTCCATAGAGCAAGAAAACAATGGATTTTTACGCTTACAATTAGCAGTAACTGTCTACAAATCGATTTAATAATCTCTGTGACACTCTTCATGACTATCTGCTTATAAAGCTGTATGGTTATAATCTACATATCTCATATCATGTTTGCCTTGCTAGAATGTTTACAAATTATCCCATGAAGTTGCACAAAAATACAGCTTGTAATAAATAACAAACAAACCAACACAATGCAAAACAAACAAACAAACAAACAAACAAACAGAAACAACAAAAAAACATGCATTTAGTAAATGTTTTAACAATTGGCAGTAAATAATACTTTAATATCATAGAAGAATGTGCATTAATTAACACGGAAAGAAACAGAGTAACTTAAGGTTCCTCTTCCTGTGCTATACTATTGATTAAGAAACATTTGTTTGAGCCACAAGCACATGACATTAATCTGGGTAATGTGTTAGAAGGGTGGAAAAATCGATGTATCGAGAAGGCGGGGTTCGGGAGGAGAATGGATCTTGTAAAAGAACTTTTTTGATGTCAGCAATACACTCCCTGCTGGAGAACGGTGTCTTTATTGTTGCCATTAACACTTATTTCATTCCTCCTCTTCAGAAGGATCTCATTTCACACACCTTGTCGAGGGTGTGGATGTGCCGGCTGCCGTGTTTCTGTAGTAATTTGCCCTTTCTTCATCCATGCAATAGTTTGTGTGTCCAAATCAATCATCTTCAAAGACACAAAAAGGATGGTTGGGAAGCTCAGTCTGTGTGTGTGTGTGTTGCAGGATGAGATAGATTGTGCATCATTCTAAAGCTGAAGCTGGAAATCAATTTCCCACGCGACAGTGACAATTATGATTCAAAGCTCAGGTTGTAATTTGAAAATAATTTGAGGCTGCAATCAGTGGCAGTTATTCCATTTAATTTTTAAAACATGACTGGAATGAAGACTTAATCTTATTAATATTAGAGAAAGCTCTTGCTTGTAAACAAAACAAAATGAATAAACATCAATAATGCTTTTATTTCATATACTGTATGTTTTGGAAATTAAGCATCTACAAGGTGTTCTCAATACCAATCCCTTCTGTTTTTTGGTCCTTGTATCTTTGATCCCAGAGGTTGTCACATCATATGATATGATCCACAAAATTTAGCACAGCGCTGCCTGTTTCAGCTCTTCCATTTTATAACCAGGCTTGGGACTGGCACTGCATGGAGTGACTGGGTTTTATGGAACATATGGTTAAGGGTCAGTAACCCAGCAGTAGTGTGGTTTGAACCTTTGACCCGCTGATCAGCAACTTAGCACCTCAAGCGCCTGAACCACCACTGGCCCTTGAGTTACTATATTGTATATTTTGCAATATTTTTTTTATGTCAGTGCTCCAGTTAATCTGAAAGTTGTTCACTGAGGGGGTTTTACATCTTTGTAGCAGCAGTTTTAGTATCGCCAACATACAGGTGTGTGTAACAGTGACAGACCTCACACACAGGGTAAAGTATAAACAATGAGAGTTTTATTTTGAAAGCAAGGCAAGGATATGGCAAGAGATGGCTTCGGCTAGTTAGCCGAGAGGCTAGTTTAGCGATGCTGACACGATACTCCGCCTGTCTTGGATTTTTAAGGAGATAGAGGCTAGAGTTACGACCTGGGTCTTTGGCACGATCCGGCGGCGGTCCAAACCGCGGATACAGGAAGTTTTCCACTCTGGAGCTGCGACTGGAAGAACCTTCTGGAAACAGAGAAAATGGTAAGTAAACTGGATAATCGGAAAATGTTCTTGACTTGCCCGTTGCGTGTTGAGTCCACACTGTGGAATGGTGTGTGGTCTTTATACTCTTGTAGATTGGTGTCAGGTGGTTGTGATTAGTACTCGGGTGATAGGGGGCGCTGTGTTGGATTTGGTTCGGAGCCTGGTTCGACTGTGAAGGTCAGACGTCCATATATTTTTTACACATATCATGTACTGTAAATGATAAGCCTAAAATGATTTATAGCTATTGAAAATATGATACACAATATCTGTAGGACAGAGGACACGGGCATGACATTTCTGATTTAGTGTTCACACTTTCTTTTCTCCCCAGTCCTGAGCCTTTTGGACTGAAACATTCTCACATTTGCTTGATTTTGAAAGCTTTGCAGTTCTGATAATCACATTAAAATAGCTAAAAACACTGGTTTCCTTTTAGTGAACATCTAACTGAGACATGTCTGAACACTAACCCTGGTCTTTGATTCCAGTAATGTATTTGGGTTAAATAATGGAATATATAAAGTGCCAGTGTACACAATTGTTTGGAGCATTCTCTTTTAGGTTAGTGATTTGCTCAATTCCATATTATTATTATAAATGCTGCTGTAGTGCTAGCTGATATAACCTCAAATACATATCATGATTAATTAAGCCTTAATTATTTATTATTATTATTTCTAAATCCCTTCTCTAGTTCACTGCCAGGGTTTGTACTATGTTAGTATGCATACTGTAACAATTAAAGCTGGGATATTTGTTTACATCTTCTTCTTCTTCTTAGTCTGGCTGCTCCCATTAGCGATAACCACAGCGGACCATTGGTCTCCCCTTGACACTTGTCACTCCACCCTCCTGCATGTCCTCTCTCACTACATCTGTAAACTTCCTCTTTGGACTTTCTCTTCTCTTCCTGCCTGACAGCTCCATCTCTAAGATTCTCCTCCTGATATACCACATCCCTTCTCTGAAAATGTCCCAACCATCTTATTCTTGGTCCAGACCGTCCGGCCTGCACTGTCTCTCTAATATACTCATTCCTACTGTAATCCTGTCCGGTTTTAGGGTAGGGCAAACTGGGCAGCTGCCCAGAGCGGCATTTTTTCATGTCACGTATACGCAGGATACGAACCTGGAGGAAAAAAGAATAATCTGTGCCACTAAGCGTTTTCCTATCATTTATGATACCTGCTCTGCGCCCGCGCTGCCCCTGCTGCTGAAGGAGCCACACGGGAGTGGGGGGAAGAAGACGTGATGACGGTGGGGGGGGGGTGTTTGGGGACATGTGATGAGTTTAAATATTTAAACTCCTCTACCTTCCCTACTGTACCTCTACTCTTTGCGACTGCACCTTTCCCCGACACTGTCTCTCATTTACACACATACTCCGTCTTGCTTCTACTGATCTTCATGCCCCTTCCCTCCTGTGCATCCCTCCAATTCTCTAGACTGCTGATCACAGTATCATTTGCAAACATCATAATCCATGTTTAACCTCATCCATCACCATTGCTAACCAGAATGGACTAAGAGCAGATCCCTGGTGCACTCCAACCTCCACATTAAAAAAAAGGATTAACTGATTTTTTTTTAAAGAAAATAATAAATGACATGAGCAATATTATATCAGTTAGTCTTCTTCTAATTCAATTCAAAATTAATGTCAGTTTCGATTATGTTTTGCTTAACTTCTCAGCTCTACTGCTATGCATCAACATAAGCCTAAAACCATTATTAAACCAATATTGTTTATTAGGCTAAAATGAAGCTGCTACCTTTCTCGTGTGAGTGCATTGAGAGCATCCTGTAATATTGCTTGAGACATGCTGCATGACTAAAACAAAACTAAACCAAAAACAAGCAAGAAATGGCCTTGTTTACAGGTGCTCCCTCATTAAGACCTGTCAGTCTAAATGGCAGTAACAAGACCAGATGAATATTAATAAGAACAATTGGTAGGGACTTTTGAGTTTTTTTCTGATTCTGCTAAAATAATTGGGCACACAACAAAAGATGATGTAATCGGTATATTAAAAATGGATGGATTGATAGATGGATGAATGACTGTATACTGATTATGTGTCAGAAACTAACCCAAAGAGACCAGAAGACGTAGCTTTAGGCGGTTAGCCCTTTGTAGCGTGAATGGTAAACCCAAACGCAGAGTGACACGAATAGGCAGGATAATCACGCTGTTTAGTCTTAGGGCTCTCGCGACTAGGGGGTAAGGGAAAGACACAACCTAACCCGCGTCCTATAAACACACACTCAATATGAAAGCAAGACCAAGAAAGTGAGTACTCACGAATTGGTGAACGCATCTGAGGCGGCATGGGCGAACTCAATGACTGAGTGGTGCGCTGTGGTTTCTTTACTCCTCTTAAACTTCCTGGTTCGCGACCGCATTACTTCTGGGTCCTAGTGCCGGTCACAGATTGAGCGTGCATGACAGTACCCCCCTGTCCAGGACCGGCTCCTGACGGTCCTGGGGTGGAGGATACCCGACGACGGTAGTCTCGAATTAATTCGGGGTCGAGAATGAACCGGGCCAGAATCCAAGACCGTTCCTTGTACTAGGTGCCTCTGCCCCGAGGGTGTGAGTCGAGGATCTGACGCACAGTGTAGGTGGGACCACCGTCTATGATGCGGGGGTGAGGAGCAGGGGGGGTGGGTGGAACCACTGGAGAGGTGATGAAGGGTTTGAGTTGAGATGTGTGGAATATGGGGTGAATCCGAAGCACTGCAGGCAGCTGCAGGCATCCTTAGGGTGATGCGGTATTGTCTGATGAAGCGAGGTTCTTTGTAGGTTCTTTGTAGATAGCCATACCTTGTCACCTACTTTGTACAAACGTCCCGGAGGGTGTCGACGGCGGTGTTGAGTGATGTAACAGTTGTTGGCGTTCAGGATGGCGAGGTTGGCTTGATTCCAGAGCTGTCGGCACCTATGGACCAACTGTTGGGCCGATGGTACTGTACGTCAACCTCCGGTTCTTGATGGGCGAACATCGGAGGTTGGAAACCATAGCACACCTCAAATGGGCTTAGGTTGGTAGCAGAGGAGACGTGCAGATTGTGAGAGAGTTCTGCTCATATGAGGTAGCAGGCCCAGGAGCACTGGCGATCAGCAACAAAACACCTTAGGTAGCGCTCATGTTGTTGGCCACCAGGTGTACTGCCTTGGAGAACCGGTCAACGATGGTAAGGATGGTGTTTTTTCCGTCGGAAACCGGCAGGCCCGTGATGAAATCCAGCGCGATGTGCGTCCAGGGCCGTCGAGGAACGGGAAGTGGTTGGAGCTCTCCAGGAGATGGTTGATTTATATCTTTGGCCCTGGCACACACCGGGCATGCCTGAACGAACTCTGTGATGTCCTTTCTCATAGAGGGCCACCAGATGAATGACAGGATTCTCTGGGTCCCCTGGTGCCCGGCGACAGGCGAAGAGTGACCCCATTGGAGAACTTCCGATCTTAAGTTCTGGGGCACATAAAGTCGTCCAGGGGGTGTGCCTGCCGGTCCAGCCTCCGAAGCCTGTGCCTGGCGGACCCTCGTCTCCAAGTTCCATTGAAGGGGTGCGATGATCCGGGAGGAGGAGATGACAGGCACGGGATCCGCCCGTGGAAGGTCTTCATCATACTGTCTCGATAGTGCATCGGCCTTGATATTCTTGGACCCTGGTCGGTACGACAGATGGAAGTTGTATTACTCGAAGAATAAGGACCACCGTGCCTGTCGTGGATTGAGCTGTTTTAAGTTCCTGATGGTGATGAGGTTCTGGGGGTTGGTCCAGATGATGAAGGGCTCACTGGCACCCTGGAACCAGTGATGCCATTACTCCAAGGCCCACTTTATGCCCAGCAGTTTGCGGTCCCCTACCCCGTATCGCTGCTGAGTGGGATTGAATTTCTTGGAGAAGAAACCACAAGGGTGGTTGTGGGCTTCATAGATAATTGGAAGACCTTTCAGGGCAAAGCTGGCCTGTTAGGGCGGGACGGTGTCCATCCCACTCTGGAAGGTGCTGCTCTCATTTCCTGTAGTATAGCTCATAGTCTCAGTAGAGGCCTAGTTAATTGGTGACAATCCAGAGCCCAGGCCAGGGAGCAGACAGACAGGCTAAACCAACCGTCTGCTAGCTGCATAGAGTCGTCACTCAGGGTTCACCTTATTGAGACTGTGTCTGTTCCCCGATCTAAGCAAAAATGTAGAAAGACTCAGAAAGTCTGTTTCAATAATCTAATTAACATAATAATTAACAACACAAACTCCGATCATACTGAATGCGCAGCCGGCACCTCTGATCTGAATCTAGGATTGTTAAATATTAGATCTCTCGCATCAAAAGCAGTTATTGTTAATGAAATTATCACAGATCAGGCGTTTGATATACTCTGTTTAACTGAAACATGGGTTAAACAGGATGAGTATGTAGCTCTAAATGAAGCTAGTCCTCCTGGATACAGCTACATACTGTACACCAGCCTCGGTTAACTGGTATAGGAGGAGGCATCGCAGTTATTCATAATGATAATCTGTCTATCGTACAAAAACACGGACACAAATTTAACTCATTTGAAATTCTCTATAGTAACATAAGTGTATTTAAGTATATTAAATCAGCTCAGTCGATTCCACTAATTATAATTTACAGACCTCCAGGGCCGTATTCTGAATTTCTTAGTGAATTTGCAGATTTCATCTCAGACCTGGTCGTTTCTGTAGACAAAGTGTTAATTGCTGGACATTAACATTCATTTTGAGAATCCAGAAGACCCTCTGAGAACAGCATTTATATCCATACTGGACTCCGTAGGTGTAAATCAGTGTGTAGTAGGACCCACTCATAAAGCAGGTCACACTTTAGATTTAGTAATATTCTTTGGATTAATTATAAGAAATGTATTCACAATTCCACTGTCTGAAATTATCTCAGATCACTATCTTGTCTCCATTCAAGTGTGTCACAGTGATAATGTACGCACAGCACCGCGCTACCGTATTAAACGTACATTCACATCAACTACCACACAGAGTTTTATCAGTAATCTCCCAGAGTTACCAACTTCGATTAGATCACCGTCTGACCCCACAGAACTTGATCAGGCGACTGAATATTTAGAGTCGACACTTCGTTGTACCTTAGATAATGTAGCTCCAGCTAAAAGAAAAATTATTAGAGATAAGAAACTCGCTCCCTGGTAAAACGATCACACGCGCACTTTAAAACAGACTGCTCGGAAATTAGAGCGTAAATGGCGTCAAACTAAATTGTTGGTATTTCAAATAGCATGGAAAGAGAGCATCCTGAACTATAGGAAAGCTCTTAGTGCAGCTAGATGAACGTATCTCTCCACTCTTATAGAAGAAAATAAAAATAATCCTAGATTTTTATTTAATACCGTAGCCAAATTAACCAGAAATAAGACCTACAGAAATCTCCACAACAACATCATGCAATAGTGAGGACTTCATGAACTTTTTTAATAATAAAATTGTAAATATCAGGCATAAAATTGAGGCTTTGAAACCAAACAATGTAATTGATACAGATGTTAACCTAGCCATGTCAGATTCAAACCTAGAATACTTTACTCCTCTTGAAGAGAATGAACTAATTTCACTCATCTCTTCTGCAAATTCATCAACCTGTATATTAGATCCTATACCGACACATTTTCTTAAACAGATAGTACCAGTAATAACAGAACCGCTGTTGAGAATAATTAATTCCTCACTCAGCATTGGTTATGTTCCAAAATCTTTTAAAGTAGCAGTTATTAAACCAATAATTAAGAAACCTGACCTCGACCCCTGTCAGCTGTCCAATTACAGGCCAATATCAAACCTCCCCTTTATCTCTAAGATTCTGGAAAAGATAGTAGCGGAGCAGCTATGCTCATATCTACATAGAAATGCCATACATGAACTGTATCAGTCAGGATTTAGGCCTCATCACAGCACAGAAACAGCACTCGTTAAAGTAGTAAATGACCTCCTATTGGCCTCTGATCAGGGTTGTGTAACTATGCTTGTATTACTCGACCTCAGTGCAGCTTTTGACACCATTGATCATGCTATTCTTCTTCACAGATTAGAAAATGTAGTAGGAATTAAGGGTACAGCCCTCTCCTGGCTCAGATCCTATTTGACCGATCGTTATCAGTATGTAGACTTAAATGGTGATTATTCTGCATGTTCTCTAGTGGAGTTTGGCGTTCCGCAGTGTTAAAACCTAACACTTAACACTGTATAAATGCAGATCATTTCCTGCTATCTGTTTCACCCAGATGAGGATGGGTTCCCTGTTGAGTCTGGTTCCTCTCAAGGTTTCTTCCTATTACCATCTCAGGGAGTTTTTCCTTGCCACTGTCGCCCTCGGGCTTGCTCACCAGGGAATATCTGAACATTTTGATTCATACACATTCACATTCCATACAAACTTAAATAATTATTTTGATTGTGTAAAGCTGTTTTGAGACAATGTCAATTGTTAAAAGCGCTATACAAATAAAACTGAATTGAATTGAATTGAATCAAAACTATGAATGAACACATGTGGCGTTATGTATTTAACAAAAAAAGGTGAAATAACTGAAAACACGTTTTATATTCCAGTTTCTTCAAAATAGCCACCCTTTGCTCTGATTACTGCTTTGCACACTCTTGGCATTCTCTCGATGAGCTTCAAGAGGTCGTCACCTGAAATGGTTTCCAACAGTCTTGAAGAAGTTCCCAGTGGTGTTTAGCACTTGTTGGCCCCTTTGCCTTCACTCTACTGTCCAGCTCGCCCCAAACCATCTTGATTGGGTTCAGGTCCGGTGATTGTGGAGACCCTTTTTTTGTTAAGTACATAACTCCACATGTGTTCATTCATAGTTTTGATACCTCCAGTGAGAATCTACCAATGTAAATGGTCATGAAAATAAAGAAAACACATTGACAGATAGATGAGAAGGTGTGTCCAAACTTTTGGTCTGTACTGTATATAGTAATGGTAGTAAAAGCTGTAGTAGCTCATTAATGGCTATGACACTAATTAAATTTTACTGGGATCTAATGTGGCCTGGTCTAAAAAGCCATCATCTTTAAACTGCCCACCTCTCTCTCTCTCTCTCGCTCTCTCTCTCTCTCTCTCTCTCTCTCACACACACACACACACACACACACACACACACACACACACACACACACACACACACACACACACACACACTTTCCATGTGTCAGACTGTCTCCGTCATGTCTATCAGCAACTGTCTGGATATCGACTTATTCCCACCGCTGATAGCTTCTCCATCTAATCCTGGCTACGCTCGATCAGAGGCCCACCAGAGGCAGCAACACGCAGCACTTTACCTACTTATTTATTTATTCGTCTTTAAGACAGTGGTCTCTAACCCGAACGATCGTTTTCAAACCCTGAAAAAATAATGTTTCTTGTAATGGTGAAGTTTAATATTGGCAGGCAGTTTGCATATTATTAATTCATGGTCTATTACTTCGTAGCTGTCTTACGAGCAGTAAGTAAAATCTGGACGTCAGCCATAAACAGGATTATTGACGAGAGTAGCAGTAAGTCTTTGTGTGAAATGTGTGAATTTGAAATTAATTTGGTTTCCTTCAATGCCTTCCCATTGAAACCGTACTGTGATGAGACACCACTGTGTTCAGCATTGGCTCCATTCCTAAGGTGTTATTTTTTAGATGCAGTGAAACCCTAATCAACTATATTGACTTTACTTCATAAAAATAGGCTGCATGATGTCAACAAGTCAACATAGCTGTTGTGTCAAAGCTGTGTATGTATGAGCAAATGTAAAAACGTGGAACCGGGTCAAAACTGACGAGTGGTGCTTTAGTTGGAGAAACCAACGCTACAGTAGGTCATGGGTTCATACTGTATTAGATTGGCTCGGTTAATGAAAATTAAAAAAAGAGGAAACAACACTGCTCTTCGTTGTTGTTTTCCATGTTATTCATTTTATTCTTTGAATTCATTTTTTTCAATCGACGGATTCATAAAATTGATTTCTATATAAGCAGCACTTGCTGATTTTTCTTAAATGCTGAATGTATACAGTATGATGATCACCTTTTAGTTTCTCTGTTTAGAAGAAACAAGACAATGCATTTTTACTGTTACAGCTTGTGATTATGTGTTTAAGTGGAAAAGGTGCATAGAAAAGAAATTTCTGAGAACAGAATGGCATGAGCAAATATGTATCTAAATTGTGAACCACTTCACCCCATCAAAACAAACAAACAAACTAAATAAATGAGGGAATAAGATCCTGCATAGTAGTCCATAATATACCTACCATAGAGTATTACCCTTCAATACATAAAAAAAAAATACATAAACACATTCCATGCAAGAAACACGTTCGCTATAAGCTGCAGTTCCTCCAATATTTTAGAAAAGGGGAATACAAATAACTTCAATGAAATGTATCCTTTAAATCAGAAATATTTATTTCTAAGAGTAAATTAATCGATAAATTATCAGTTTCAACAAGAAAGGGTGCTTTAATAGGTTTATCTTTCACAACACTTTCTTGTTGCTGAAAACACAATATTTCTATAATGTAAGTTTATTGTTTAAATTATTGTATAAAGTCTATTACTGTATATAAAATATTTGAAAGCTTTTACTATTAAATTGAAACTTTTGCTGAAGTTTAGTAGCCTTGTAAAAACATGCTGTGGAATCCCCACTCTTTGGCTCGGCCATCTTCTGTTGACTCCATATCCAGTCTCGTGGACCTTTTTTTACATACGTAATTGTGCCTGTTATTCAATTGAATGACTAACGAACTCCTGCACATCTGCAGCTCTGATTTATCTTCATAAATCACACCTGGAGTCTAAAGTCCATTAACTATCTTTTCAGATAATTTGTGTGTTTTCAGTGTGTTCATTTTCACCCAAATAAGGATGGGTTTCCTTTTAAGTCAGTTTCCTTTCAAGGTTTTTCCTCGCCACTGCCAATCTATATAGATTTTATGTATCCGAGGGAACATGCAGGATCTTATTCCCCTGCCTATTTGTTTTGATGTTGTACAAGTGGTTCACAATTTAGACAAATATTTCCTTATGTCCTTCTGTTCGCACAAATCTGTGTTTCTTTTTCACTTCTACTGTCTTTTTTCCACATAAAAAGCTGTGAAAATGTTTGTCTTTTTTCTTCTGGATGACTTGAATGTACTGAACGACCAGGTTATCATATCCATGGAGTTTTTTCTCTTCCCTGATGGCTCGGCCACATTCCAGTGCTCCGGGTGTGAAAGAGTGGATCTGGGAGCATGAGGAATCATTTTCACACATGAACTGGACTCCACATTGTCAGCCGTAATCAAAGCTGAAGGTGACTGAATTAAATCTTAGGGAGTGATTTTTCATTTATTAATTAATAATAAATGAAAAATATATGCATACTGAACCGTGAATTTGAATACTGTTACACCCCAAAATCATACACAATATTGTTTAATTACGTCATTATTTAATTGCTTCATGTGTTTAGTGTAAATAACATGTTAATGTGTGCACCAGTCTTGTTTGGGATTTTTAACACTAATTAACGTTTATATAATACCGTTGATGAAAGGGTGTGTCTTAAAAATCTCCCGTGGAGATGTAAGCAGGATCTGGCAGGATGTTTGTAACGGTATTACAGATAGTGTGTAGTTTCATGCTGGGCCTAGTGCTTGTTAGATCTGTTATTCTGCCTCAGCTAAACAAATGTGGGGTTATATCCGAGCTTGAATGTGCAGTTTTTTTCTTGAGTACCTAAAACGTATCCTCTTTCTTTTGGATAAAGTGCATTTTCCTGTTTGTTGACATTTCGCTGATATAAAGCTATAAAGCAATTCTGTTCACTGTGTGATACCGAGCCTGCAGTGTTGATATTGAACCAGCATACAACCACTTCTGTTGCAGTATCTAAACTATATTAGCATTTTCCCCCTCAAAACTTTCAGTTTGACTACAGCCACTGAGCCAACAATAATTGGCAGAAATTGGGATATCTTTGTACATTTTGGTTTCCAGGTGGTTTTTGTTCTTGTGCAGGTTGTAAAAACTTGCGATTTTCTCCTTTTATAAAACTGGGTTTAGATTTTGCATGCAGTTTGAAAGTTCTCTTTCACATCTGCCTCTTTAAATCTGTGCAAAAATATGAATTAAGGGTCAGTCACAGGGTCTGTAATTAATCCTCTCTTTTCAAAGTGAATGGAGTTTTTTCTTTTCAGAGTGATGGGAGAGATGGACCGTTGCATTAAACCTTCTGCAGCAGATCCCCAAAATTCTCAAAGGGCTTAAGGTCTCGACAATCCAAGGTGGTGGACAATCCTGCTCCCTGCACCACTCTTACACAATTTGAGCCCCTTTGAATCCTGGTGTCATCATCTTGGTATATTTCAGAGACAATAAAATCCTCTAATAGAAAAATCTGGTCATTCAGTACAATCATTCAGATTTCAGTACAGTGCATTTTTTGGGCACATAACCTAGGGCCTTGGTGGCTTAGTGGTAGGTCTTTTGACTTCTCTCCTCGTCAGACAAATACACTCCCTGTTCGGTAATTGGAGAGAGAATCACAGATGAGAAATGGAAAAAGTAAATTGGATAAAGGTGAGGTTTTGTCTTAAAACGACTCCAGCGTGTTAAAATTCACTTAAACAACGTCAGCGCTGTTATTTCAGCCAAAGTGAAAATATTAACTAATCCCAGTAAAAATATTCACTTTATCTTTTCTAATTAATGTCGATTGGTGCAGGTGTTTGTTTACATTGAGCGAGTAGCGCATTAGTAGCTTATTTTTAAGATAATTTTTAGACTATTAAATGCGGAACATAACTGTTCATAACATCCTTTTACTCAACATTTTGATTTCACTTATAGTATGGTGCAGGTTAAACATTAGGCAGAGATCTAAATACTGCAAAAGTTTTTAAAAATTCTGTCCAGTGGTCGATTTTTTGAGACGTGTTTGACACATGTGCAGTACGTTCTCAAAACATCTGGTTCAGAATCTGGCACAAAACTGCTCACAACTTCCCCTCTACTCAACATTTTGATTTGATATATAGCACAATGTTCAGTTTTCATAGTGTACTTGCCTTTTTTTTTTTGTAATAAGCATGCTTGTCACATGAGGACATCACGTTTCGTGAGAATTCGGCGCTTTCTAAGGGCATTACGGTCATTTGTGTGTCTTTCACATACTCAGTGTATTTACGATAAACTATTGCATTGATTGGCTCTGTTGAGTGATGCGTATAGCCACGCCTATCTCAAGGGAAAAAGTGCTATATTCATCCAAAAAAGAGTTTGAAACCTTATGCGACATAATCGGACACAAAACTGTGTATAACGTCCCTTCTACTCAACTTTTTGATTTCATTTATTTTACAGATTTAACCTCAGGAAAATACGGAAGCACCAGCAAAGTTTTATTAAATTCTGTTCATCCGGTTTCATGTGGTGCTGTGACAAAATCGGCTGGATAGACATACATACAGTACAGTACATACTGCATATACTGTACATACAGACAGACAAACATTTTCTGAGATTTCACATTTAAGGTCCTCCAATATATAAAATGTGAAGAAAGAGCGAGTGCTGACTCGAGTATATTTATTTATATAGATTTCATTTCAATAAGTGTTTAAGTGATCTCCCATCATGCTCATTTAGGATGTTTTTCCGATCACATTTCTTTCTCAATAACAATGGTACACCACTATCCTTCCAGGTTTTAATAATGGATACAGATCTTATCCTAATAACTTGTTTCCAGCTGATCCATATTAACCACTGCAGTAATTATCCAGTGGAACGCTCAATCCAGGTGGTGACTCTCTTTTCACTGGACAATGTATTTTTGTAGTAGAGTATGATGCTCCTTCAGGTTCCTATTTCTTATGTTTATGTGCACACATTTTTTCCCCCATAGTTTTTTTTTTATATTCCATTTCTAATTCCATTATATCATGAAAACCCATGTAGCTTAGCAGAGTTTTACTCTCCAATCAATGCTGAAATAAAGTCTGCAGACCTTTACGACGTGACGTTCTCATGCTGTGATATAGTGTGTTAGATCGTAACATTTGGGGTCAATGAAGTAGTACGCCCTCGGGAAAGTTTGCCCCCGGAGAGTTATTTATTGGTGTTGCCAGGCCATACGTAGATCACCTGATGTACGCTATTTATAACTTCACTTGTCTCTTTTTTTTCTAAAGCCTTCCTTAAATAACCCTAGATGAACAGATGGCTCACATCGTGCATGAAAAATTTATTTCTTGATGTCTAGAAAAGTAGGATGGGAGAGAAGTAGAAAACAAAGATATTCATGGATGGATATTAAATAATACATGCTTGATAGAAAGGCAAGTATGTGGGTGTACACCACAAGAAGGAACATCCTGCCCTATAGTTATATTAAGTGAAATTCAACACGAGTGTAGGACGGTAACAACTATTTAAGAACATAAAAAGACAACTATGAGCAGAAGTAAACTTTAAGCTATAAGCAGAAAGAGACAGCATCAAAAGTTTCAGTTAAATAACTGAGTAAGAAAATACATTACAAGACGTGGCAGCAGGAGCTTCCCATTAATTAAACCCTCGGGTAAAGGTTTTCTTATGAAGTTAGAAATAACATGTTTGGACATCTGTATGTTTTCAAATAATTTAAGACTACGTCTGTCAGGAAATGCATCTAAAAATAGTTCACACCCACATTTTCCCTTCAGGACTTCATCTAATCTTTCATTTCTTCTTGACTTGTGCAGCAGTCTCTTAGGTGTGAACATGGCAATATAAAATAAACAAAAACTTAAGATGATCAGATAATTACTGCAGTTATTCATATGGTTCAGCCTGCAGCAATTCTTTGAGTAGCTTCTAATTCCTTAAACAACCTTGTCAGAATGAATACTGTGGTTGTGGAAAAGATGTTACTGTAATTCAAAAGTGCCAGACTATTGGCCTGAATCAAGCAAAGAAAACAACTAAGGAGATTGCTGAAATGACTGAAATTGGGTAAAGAACTGGTCAATTCATTATTAACACCTGGAAGGACAGTGATGAACTGTCAACTTCACAGAAGAAATGTGGTCGATAAAGGGTTATGAATGCTTACTAAAGACAATGGACATAAGACATCACAGCTGTTAAACAGTAAAAGTACGAGCATTCCTATGACAAAAGACTAAACTGCTTTCACTAGGGAAGCGCATGAAGCAATGCACCCATCATGCATAGCGTGTCCACTCTACAAACCCTTGGAGACAGTGTTATGATCTGGGGTTGTTTCAGTTGCTCAGGTCTAGACTCAGCAACTTTACATCATAATAAAATGAAGTCAGCTGACGACCTGAATGTACTGAATGACCAGATTATCACAGCTATGGAGTTTTTCTTCCCTGATGACATATTCCAGGACTCAGAGTGTGAAACAGTAGTTCACGAAGTATGAGGAATCATTTTCACACATGAATTAACTACCAGAGAGTCCTGGCCCTAACCCCTGGACAGGGTTTCATGGAGGAATTTGAAGGTCCTGTCATCAATGTTCGATCAGGGCCAAAATGTGTGATCTGGATGGGAACGCATGTTGTGAGGTTGCACAAAGTTGTCAGAACGATGCCATATTAAACTTACTTCAATCAAATGTTATTTGTATAGTGTTTTTAACAATTGATATTGTCGCAAAGCAGCTTTACACAAAATAATTATGGAAGTGTGTATGAAATGTGAATGTGTATGAATCAAAATGATAAGATTGTCCCTGATGAACAAGCCAACAAAACAATTTGACAGTTTTGGTATGTTAAATACCCACAAATTTATGATTCTACAAATTAATGATTTTTACATGTTTCTGAATTCAATTCAATTCAATTCAATTTTATTTATATAGCGCTTTTAACAATGGTCATTGTCTCAAAGCAGTTTCACAAAAATGAAATAAAAAAAATAAATAAATAAATAAAAAATAATAATAATTTTAGAAAAGAAAATAATTGGAAGTGTGTATGTGTGAGAAAAATGTGTAGATAATAATGAGACGAATGAATAAAATGTCTCTGATGAGCAAGCCAAGGGTGACGGCGACGGTGGCAAGGAAAAACTCCCTGAGATGGCATTAGGAAGAAACCTTGAGAGGAACCAGACTCAACAGGGAACCCATCCTCATTTGGGGTATGGGGTATGGGGTATTAAACTGTTGCATTTGAAAATCCAGGGTTCCAAATTCAAATTCAAGATTTAATTAAAGATTTCATTCTCGGTCCAGACCCACTGTTTATTTCTCACCTAATCTAATGATACTAAAACATTACCAAATTCTGATGAGCTTACAAAGAGAAATGAGTCTCATCAGCTGAGGTAATACCGTTTCACTCCACTGATCTCAGCTCACATCAAAATGTTCTAATGATGTTGAAGGAATTGCATTCACTTTTGTCCTGTTGACTAAATTATTTGTAATTAATGTCTTTCCATTAGGCCATTTAAAAAATCTCAAAGACTGTCCATTGTCGCCTGAACAGAGTGTGTTTGTGCTTTTCTGTGTTTTGATGATGTGACAGGAGCATTGAGCGGCGCGGTGGTGTAGTGGTTAGCACTGTCGCCTTGCACCTCCAGGGTCTGGGTTCGATTCCCCGGCCAGGCTCGATTCCCGTCTCTGTGTGCATGGAGTTTGCATGTTCTCCCCGTGCTTGGTGGGTTTCCTCCGGGTACTCCGGTTTCCTCCCACAGTCCAAAGATATGCAGGTTAGGCTAATTGGCGTTCCCAAATTGCCCGTAGTGTGTGATCGGGTGTGTGAGTGTGTGTATGTGTGTGTGCCCTGCGATGGATTGGCACGCTGTCCAGGGTGTACCCCGCCTAGTGCCCGAAGTCTCCTGGGATAGGCTCCAGGTCCCCCGCGACCCTGAACACAGGATTAAGCGGTATAGAAGATGAATGAATGAATGAACAGGAGCATTGAAGACATTTTGATGGTTTTGAAATATTTATACAGACTCAGCATCTCTACTGCTAGTTTTTTTTAATTATCTTTGCTGGAAAAAAACTCCTCCAGGCAAGGTTAAAAACTGGCCTAAGAAAATTCCACTTTTTTTTCTTTCACATTTTTTATCTTGTCTTAAAGTACAGATGTCCAATTACACTATTGGCAGAAAAAAAAACAAGTTTTGGTCAAACCCAGTTTTCAAGCCATCTGAAAGCATTTCTACATCACTGTTTCCAATTAAAGCTTTATATTCTGTTATTGAATTGGTACGGTATGCACTGCTTTGAGAAACTAATATCCATTAGGAACTCTCAAACTCACTATTCACTGTGATTGCAAACCCCCTTTCCCTCCCTCTTTTAGTAATTATGGCCTTTTGCCCTTTCATCCATTCTAAATGAGGCATAATCCCCTGGCACAAGCTTTAAATTGAGCGTCTATAACCCAGCTTTTAGGCCAGAACGGATCAGGTCTGTTGCAACAGATTGGCCATGGAAGCTTTAAAGCAATACCTGCCTTTAAACAAGCAATGAACGTGACACTGGAGCATTTTCTCAAATCTCATGCTGGACAATAAGGTGATAGAGGCTCAGGGGAAGTATGATGCACAAAGGAAATCTAGGTTATAAACCTTGAACCAGAAATGAGTAATTTGAGGAACCGTTGGTATACTGTAGCTAAACGTTCAACATCTTCCTGTAATTTACTGTAAGAGCCATATCGTACTTGTTATGAATTTGTTGTTGTGTTTATTTTATTTTATTTTTTGTTATTTCATTTATTATACCTTATTCTATTCATTAGTTAAGAAGTAAGCATTAAGTTTATTACATAAGCCATAAGCTCTGAATGTGTTAGTTAAGCAGCCATTTTGACAATCGTAAGTTGGTCTGTGACTGTCACTCCACTATGACATGTATTTGTATGACTGTCGCATGACAGAAAAGTCAGTTTAGATGCGGAAGGCTATGGAAACACAAGCTTTTGACCATAAGCTAAGAATGTAATTTATAAGATACAGCAACTACGTAGGTTGTTGTAACTGTGAGCTACCCGTAAGCAGATATATACAACGAAAGTGTTGTTATATGTGTGAGCTGAACGCAATCAGATAGATATAACATAGGTTGTTGTAAAAGTCAGAAATTTACAAGATACGGCAACAGGTGTTGTAACCACAGTGGATTTACTCAAGACGACTGTATGAAGTGTTGAATCTTTGATGCTGAAAATAAAATACCAAGACAAAGAAATCATCTGACTTCAGTTCTTGTGAGTAAATGATCCAACCAAAGCTACGCGTCAAAACTAGTGAAATGACATGACCGCATCTACACTAAAGTCAAAAGCTTACTCCGTTGTTTAAGTGCGAAGTTAATTGAGTGTTGAAATTGAAAATGGAAGAGGATTTGAGTGCTCTGCGCTTCACTATGTCTGACGGCGAGAACGACACAGTTACAGTTGAGTCTGAGCGTGAGACGGCGCTCGAGGAAGAAGACCCAATAAGGAAGCTTCAAGAATGAATGAGAATTCGAAAAGAAAATTGGAGGCAAGTAACTGCACTATCCAACAAAATAAGATTGCTCATGCACGATGTCTGTAACTTGTACAACTTTGAAATTAAGTACCATACAGACTACAAAGAGCTGCTAAAGAACTTTACTCAGAGCAATAGAGAAGTGTGATTGCGTTTAAACGAAAGCGAACGCGAACAGGACCAGCAGAATTGGCACAGGCCCAAATCAATGCGCATTACAGAATTTAAGATAAAGGATGTCTCGCCAGGCGACAGCGTGTCACAGATCACGGCAGCATCCAAGAGGTCCTCCTCATCATCTACAGCATCATTAGCTCGGCTAAAAGGGCAGAAGCTACTAGAGCAGCCCTGCTAGCTGAAGCAGCAGCCTTAGACCAACGGCAGAGGCTGGAAGAGCAGGAAGAGCAACTAAAGGCTAAGGAAGATCAACTAAAGGCGCAACTTGAAATGGGAAAGGTAAAACTAAAGTCACGGAAGGAAAGGCTGAGACTTGACACAGAGCTCGCAAAGGTCGCAGCTGAAATAAATGTTTAATCCGAATACGACAGCCGATCGCCTGCGAGAAAGAGCGCACTCATTGAATCGAGCAGCGCGCCCGAGCAGCACGCACTCTCACCCTTTCAACTCAAAATGCAACAGCCGAGCGCAGCGACGGAGTAACGCGCACCCTACAGACTTAGAACACAATGAACTTTACGAGTACAGTGTGCCCACGGAATACCACGAACACGCTTTGTGGCAGCCCGTTCGAGAGTCACGTTTCGAGGCAGCCCGTTAAAGCGAGCCCATCAGTGTCAGACCCACAATGGCAAGTACTCAAAATGAATGTCCCATCCTAGACAATGAAGAGTCATGTCAGAGCTCCGATACAGCACATTATCGAACGCCAACGCTCTACGGGGCAGCCCAGTCAGGCATGCCCATGAGCTCAAACCCACAAATGACAAGTACCCCGAAGAAACGTTCTACCCTTAACAATGAACACCCATGGCAGGGTCATAATGGAGTATGGCGTCAGCCACAACGCCAGGCAGATCCCCCAGGCGCGCTTGCAAACACAAATCAGTAACCGATAAGCACCTCCAGAAACCCATTTAGTATGACAGAATGCACTACTCAAGACAATGAATACCTACGTTAGAGCCTCAACACAGTAGGGCTCCAGGTGCAACGTCAAGCAGAGCTCACAGAACTTCTCGCGAGAAGCCACATGCTGTCAACCTTGCCCCAGCGCAACATCCCTCCGTACGACGGGGACCCGTTTAAATTCTCATCCTTCATGATATCCTTTGAGCGTTTTGTTGAATCAAAAGCTGACAACGACGTTGAAAAGCTGTCCTATCTCGAACTGTTCACCACAGGCGAACCCAAAGAACTTGTAGCGAGCTGCATGAACATGACAGATGGCTACGCAAGAGCAAAGAAATTGCTGCACGACAGGTTTGGTAACGAACTAAGGATTGCAGCAGCATATAAGCAAAGAGCAGCTAAGTGGCCAAAAATAAAGCCAGATGATGGAAGGGCGTTAAGTGCCCTCTCCTCGTTCCTGACAACCTGCCAAAACGCCATGGAGAGCTGTGAATCCATGGACGAGTTGAATAGCAGCCAGTGCATGACTGACATCCTCACAAAGCTGCCCCACAAGCTGATCGACAGGTGGAAGCTTTGCTCACACCAGCACTAGGAGCTCCACAAAACAAGAGCCAAGTTCGCCAAGCTGGTGGACTTCATCGATCAACAAGCTAGACTGTACTCCGACCCGTCCTTCGCTGACCTGGACGCCGCAACCAGCAACAGAAAACCCAGTCACACATTCCTTCAAGGACCCAAACAAAAGGGCCAAGGAAAACCCAGGGTCAGCTTCGCAACCGAGGTCAGACAGGTTGGTAAACATTACAAAGACTTGATTATAAAAAGGAACGCCAGTGCATTACCTGTCAGCGCGTTCACTAAACCATGTGCACATTGCAAAGGGGGGTTGGAGAGCCACTTCTAAACATTATTAATTCTTCATTACATCTAGGTCACGTCCCTAAACCTTTCAATTTAGCAGTTATTAAGCCACTTCTCAAAAAATCTAATTTGGACGCGAATGAAATAACAAATTACAGACCGATTTCAAACCTTCCGTCCATATCAAAAATACTAGAAAAAGTAGTATCAGCTCAAATTTGCACATTCTTGCAGGATAACAACATCCTTGAAGAATTTCAGTCAGGTTTCAGGCCCCATCATAGCACAGAAACTGCACTAGTTAAGATTGCAAACGACTTGTTTTTAGCTTCAGACCAAGGCTGCATCTCATTGCTAGTCCTGCTCGATCTTAGTGCTGCATTCGACACTATAGATCATAATATTCTCATAGATCGCTTACAAAATTATATAGGTATACAGGGACAGGCATTAAAATGGTTTAGATCTTACCTGTCTGATCGCTACCATTTTGTAGATCTAAATGGAGAACTGTCTGGTGTAATGCCAGTGAAATATGGGGTCCCACAAGAGTCAGTTCTAGGACCTCTGTTGTTCTCAATATACATGCTTCCCTTGGGTAACATCATTAGAAGACATGGGATTAGTTTCCATTGTTATGCTGATGATACCCAATTATATATCTCAACTAAACCAGACGAAATACCTAAGTTGTCTAGATTAACTGAGTGTGTCCAGGACATAAAAGATTGGATGACCAATAACTTTCTTTTATTAATTTCAGATAAGACAGAGATATTACTTATTGGCCCAAAAACCAGCACACAACAGCTTTCACAATTCAGCCTGCGCTTAGAAGGATGTACTGTTACTACCAGCTCAGCAGTAAAAGACCTGGGCGTAATATTAGACAGTAACTTGTCTTTTGAAAATCACATTTCAAATATCACAAAAACAGCCTTTTTCCATCTTCGAAATATTGCTAAACTTAGGAACATCTTAACCGTATCTGATGCAGAAAAACTAGTTCATGCATTCATGACCTCCAGACTGGACTATTGTAATGCATTACTAGGTGGTTGTCCTGCATCCTCAATAAACAAGCTTCAGTTAATCCAAAATGCAGCTGCCAGGGTTCTCACTAGATCCAGAAAATATGATCATATAACCCCAATATTATCATCCCTGCACTGGCTACCTGTTCAGTTTAGAATAAATTACAAAATAGTAATATTTACATACAAGGCCTTAAATGGTTTAGCTCCCACATACCTAACCAGTCTTCTGATGCGCTACAATCCACCACGCGCCTTAAGATCACAAAGCTCCGGACTTCTGGTAGTTCCCAGAATTTCAAAATCTACAAAAGGGGGTAGGGCTTTTTCATATTTCACTCCAAAGCTTTGGAATAGCCTTCCAGACAGTGTTCGGGGAGCAGACACGGTTTCTCAGTTCAAAAGTAGACTCAAGACGCATCTTTTTAATCTGGCATACACATAACTCATCCCATAATCTCATACTCCAGTACACCTATACCGAATGGCAACTACGCTAATTCTCCCCATCTGTTCTGTATTTCTCTACCCATCCCGAGGCATCGGGAGATTTTGCCAGCTTCAGTAGACAAAGGCAGACCCCGCGAGGTTCCTGAGGCATCCAGAGAAGGACCAGCTCCAGCTGGATTCAGCTTTATGATGGTTGGAGCTACACATGCTGCTCCTGTGCTTCCAGTGATCCAGACCTCATCTGCCCTCTGCACCTACTGACTCGTCCCTATGCTGAACTGGTCTTCATGTCAATTTAAATAATTTCTGTCATATTGAATTTTCACCTGCACAACACACAAGATGTTATGTCATTTCTCATTATGCCATCTCAGGGAGTTTTTCCTTGCCACCGTCGCCGTCACCCTTGGCTTGCTCATCAGAGAAATTTCATTCATTCGTCTCATTATTATTTTCTGCACATTTTTCTCACACATCCACACTTCCAATTATTTTCTTTTCTATAATTATTATTATTATTATTATTTTATTATTTATTTATTTTTTATTATTATTACAATTTTTTTGTTAAATTTCTTTAATTTTTGTGAAGCTGCTTTGAGACAATGACCATTGTTAAAAGCGCTATATAAATAAAATTGAATTGAATTGAATTGAATATCTTAGACGATTGCTTCCAATTTAATGATGACACACAAAGACAAAGTAGAATTCTTAAAGAGGAATGGATTCTGTTTCGGATGTTTAAGAAAGGGTCATTTATGGAAAGACTGCCAGAAAAATAACATGCTCATTGTACTCAAAGCCACATCCTCGCATGCTACACACAGCAGTGCAAGACACGGCGCAGTTAGCCACAAGCGCCCACGGAAACGAAACTGAAGGTGAAACAAAAAATACACCACCTGCAGTGAGTAACGAATCAAATGCTCTCACTGGGGCTGGAGGTAATTGCATCCTCCCCATAGTACCCGTTAAAATAAAGTCTAAAAAAGGTGACAAAGTTGCAGAAGTGTATGCATTCATAGACCAAGGTAGTTCCGCCACATTCTGTACAGACTCGTTAGCAAGGTTGCCCCAGATTAGCGCCGGAATTGAAATTCTCATAGGAAACAAAGAGCACAAACTCCTAGAACCACGGCGAGTAATCAATAGCAGACATGAAGGGCCAAACGCGGTGCAGAGTGCTCTCAGATGGACTGTGAACGGACCTCTCTGCGAACCCAACGAACCAGTGAGCGTTACAGGTAACCGAACCTCTATCGAAAGTGTAGAATGAATGCTGATAGAGCAATATAACCATGATTTTCCCGAACGAAATTGCGATGACAAGGCAGAGATGTCACAAGATGATTATCTGTTACTCTGTTGCATACCTCAGGTTAATAAACGCTGATGGACTTACACATTGTGCATTCATGATGGGGAACTCCCGTGTAGCACCCCTGAAACAAACCACAATTCCACGAATGGAACTGACGGCGGCAGTGATCGCTGGAAAAAAATGACAAAATGTTGAAAGAACAGCTAGAATTGAAATAGCTGGACTCTATGTTTTGGACTGACAGTACAACTGTTTTGAGATACATTGATAACGAAACACTTCGTTTTAAAACCTTTATGGCCAACAGAATCGCCATTATAAGAGAGTCAACCAAGTCACAGCAATGGAGGTACGTTAACACCTCAAAAAACCCAGCTGATTCTGCCTCCAGGGGGGTATCCTGTGAAAAGTTCATGAAAAATGTTGACTGAATCCATAGTCCCTCCTTTCTCAAAGAAGCAGAGTGCAGATGGCCTGAGAACATTTATGACACGTCAATGAAAGAAAATAATGGTGAAATTAAGCTCTCAGCTTTAGTAAACATTATGAGCATTACGGAAAGCACAGACGCAGTGAGTAAATTAATTAATTATCACTCCGACTGGCACAAGTTAAAAAGATCAGTTGCCTGGATCCTTCGCATCAGAGACATGCTCAAACAAAAAACAGAATGGGTTAAAACACAAGTAGATAACCCAAAGACAGAAAATGACAAGTCACTAACAGTTCAAGACCTACCAAGAGCAGAAAACGAAATCATTAAGTTCACTCAAAGACAAAATTTTAAGGAAGAAATTCTCACATTGCAAAAGGGTAAAGCAGCAGCAGAATTCAAACAGGGAATTCCCACACAGCAAAAACGAAAGGCATCTGTAAAAAGAAATAGCTGCTCGTCCAAACTGGAACCTCTGACACCAAACCACCTGCTGCTGATGAAAAAACAGCCAAACCTGCCCCCTGGCCTTTTCAAAAAGGAAGACATCTATGCACATCGCAGGTGGAAGCAGATCCAGTATCTATCAGATCTGCTCTGGAAGCGATGGATGCGTGAATACTTGCCCTTGCTCCAGGAGCGGCAAAAATGGTTTCAAGAGAGAAAAAACCTCTCAATTGGAGATATAGTTTTTAATAATTGATGAGGCTTCTCCAAGAAATTCATGGGTCATGGGAGGAATCACAAAAGTGTTCCCCGACAAAAGGGGACTTGTGAGACGTGTGCTAGTTAAAACCAAGACCAACACTCTGGAAAGACCCATCGACAAGCTGTGCCTCATATGTGAAATGGACTGTTAAATGTGTGCTAATATGTTATGAAATTTGATATGCAAATATAAACACCTGAGATAAATATTATACATTTACAAGATTTATGTCATGCACACTCAATCTGCAACCAGCACCATAACCTGGAAGTAATCCGGTTGTCAACCAGGAAGTATAAGAGGAGTAAACAAGCCACTCTACAACGCTCAGTCATTGAGTTCTTGGCTCATGTCGGTTCAGATCACCTGCCTACCATTTCGTGAATACTCACTTTCTTGGGTCTACTTTCTGATTAGAGTGTGTGTTTATAGGACGCGGGATATATTTGTGTTTTTCCCTTGCTCTGCTTTTGTGAGAGTCCTTAAACCAAATCGCGTGGTTATCCTGCCTACTCGCTTGCTTCCGCGTTTGGGTTTACCATCCATGCTACAAAGGGCTAACCGATAAGTGTGCTAACTCTTCTGATCATTCCGGTTAGTACATGACAATTTACAACGTTTAGAAGGTTAAGAATGTTTGATTTCATGGCTTTGTCAAAAAAAACAAAAAAACAAAACACAAATTGTAATTTTCAGTCTCTATGCCTGTCAATTAGGGGCTGGAATGTAAGAGCCATATCGTACTTGTTATGAATTTGTTGTTGTGTTTATTTAATTTAATTTTATGTTATTTCATTTATTCTACCTTATTCTATTCATTAGTTAAGAAGTAAGCATTACGTTTATTACATAAGCCATAAGCTCTGAATGTGTTAGTTAAGCAGCCATTTTGACAATCGTAAGTTGGTCAGTGACTGTCACTCCACTATGACATGTATTTGTATGACTGTCGCAGGACAGAAAAGTCAGTTTAGATGCGGAAGGCTACGGAAACACAAGCTTTTGACCGTAAGCTAAGAATGTAATTTATAAGATACAGCAACTAGATTGTTGTAACCGTGAGCTACCCGTAAGCAGATATATACAACGAAAGTGTTGTTATACTGTATTCTCGAGCTGAACGCAATCAGATAGATATAACATAGGTTGTTGTAAAAGTCAGAAATTTACAAGATACGGCAACAGGTGTTGTAACCACAGTGGATTTACTCAAGACGACTGTATGAAGTGTTGAATCTTTGATGCTGAAAATAAAATACCAAGACAAAGAAATCATCGGACTTCAGTTCTTGTGAGTAAATGATCCAACCAATGAACTGCATTACATACAGTATAAGTCATTACATATCAGTAACAGGGAAATATGCTTCAGGTACATAAATATGCTTTAATGTAATTCTCACGCCAACACTTGAATGAAAATCAAATCATAGCACATAGAAAACCAGCACCAAAACCCTGCTTTGCACAGCCAGAGCTTTTGTAATATTTCTTGAACCCTAGTCCATGACACCCGTTGTTGAGAATGAAATGTAGTACAGTAAAGGAATTGCTAAATAATTTCTTTTTATGGTTCTCAGCCTTGAGTTTCTTATCAATAATAAAACTAGTGACAATGTGCTGCTGCCGTGCCCCAGAGACATGACCAGGTACTGTATAATAAGAGCTGCTGCCCTACTGGCTTCACCCTTCCCTCATTGTTTTCTGTCCAGCTAATTCTTTACTTTAGCTGAAGGGATTTTTTTTTTACCCGTTTTAGAATACCTGTGTAAGTTTCAGTGAGCTGAGATATTGTACAGTAAAAGACGAACCAGCCAGACCAAAAAAAATCTATATAAGTTAGAAGACACTATAAAAGTCTATAAAATATCAACATAGATCTGTGCTTTTAATATATTGAAATAAAATTCCATAAATGAAACTGTGGTGAGGCCCTCCAGAAATAATAATAATAAAAAAAAAATACAGGTACCTGTAATTGCCAAACATTGAATGGATGTTGCAGATATACCAAATTACAGAGAAGGATAAGCACAAACAATCTATTTTGTGTTTTGTGGCCACTCTAAATTATTAATACAATATCTTAGCTTCTCTTCTACACATATCAGTAGCTATGTGTACATAGACATTATTTCTTCAGTATGATTGAAATCATACTGATTAGAGATTCCAACATAACTGGAATCTTGCACCGTGAATGCTGATCTGATGATATGACATGCTCAAGCATGTGAACACATATCATCATTTAGCATATACAGTAGCCAGGAGTATATGGAAATATAAAAGAACTGATATGATGTCACAGCTCCAAAAACTAGGGAGAGTAGAAGGCAATATTAAGAGTCTTTTAGAAGGTGGAGTCACTGATCAGGGAGGGAATCATTTAATTTTTGAAGACTGGAGTGGAAAGTCAGCTTTAAAGGACCAGAAAGCAGAGAATGATGGAGAGTGAGATCTATAGGTGGCTTCCAACCAAAGGCAAGCAGCACTAAGATGCAACATGTAGAGAAGATGGAGTGTGTGGAAGTGCCATATAAAAGCAGAGAAAGTGTTCGAGACACCAGGACAAGTCAAGATCAGGGAAGGAAGCATTTATTGTCTTTTAGGGAAGGCTGGGCTGTAAAATTGGCTTTTTAGAGGCTGGGAAGATGAGGGAGAATGAGACCCACATTTGGCTGTAATGCAACCTATTGGATTACAACCAACATTAAACAACAAAGAAGAAGAATATACCAGAAGAAAAAAAAGAAGAAGGATTTATCCCCAACATCTATTATTGTTTATTATTATTATTATTATTATTATTATTATTATTATTATTATTATTAATAATAATAATAATAATAAACAATAATAATATTTATAATAATAATTATTATTATGTTTTGTATTTCCAGGTTTTTTATTTATTTATTTATTTATTTATTTATTTTTACTTAATTGTTTCCGAGCTCCTTGAGTTCTGGAAAGGCGCTATATAAATATATTTTTATTATTATTATTATTATTATTTATTTATTTATTTTTTTTTTATTATTATTATTACATGCTTTACTACAGTATGCATTAAAAAATGGTGAGCCAATCAGAGCCCATTCCTCAGCCAGGAACCCAGTGGATGAATGTCTGAAATAAAGACAGGTGGGAGATAGATGTTCTCAAGGGGTCACCAATTAGGAATGGATGTAAAATTTCCTTCCTGGAAACCCATCACATTACCTAAGCTTACCACCCATGTGCAAAGAATATGTTAATTCTGACAAAAGATAAATCATCAGATCATGGCTAATATTTACCTACTAAATGCAGTATCAAAGTTTTACAGCACCTCTCTCATTCCAATTGGGACGGGCTGTGAAGTGTTTACATGGTGCATTTTTATTCCAGCTGGGCTGTTATTCCAATTATTAGTGTATTATTTGGGTTCATGTAAACACACTTACTGATACACTAAACACATAGATCATTATAGAAATATCACATAGATTTTATATATAGAATAACTCCTATTTTAGTGCTGAGCATTTTGTGTATACAGTAAAAGTTGATATAATAGTTAGATAGGAAGATTTAGCTTTTTATTGGATCCTTTAAAAAGTTAATAGTCTTCAGAATCCGGTGTAGGATTTAAAACCCCACGCCTAACAGCTGATCTAGTTTTGTTTTTAGTGTGGGAATCAGCAAGTTTACACTGAAACATCTGTCATACCTGTATATTTAACATTTTGTTGCTAACTCCTCAGTCTGGATGCCCCACTTGTGACTTGCACAAAAAAGAAGAGCAGCGTGCAGGTGTTCCTACCCAATACCCTAAAGAAGGTGAAAGAGAATCATTACCGGAGATGGATTCATCACTACGAGCCTAAGAGTACACACCAGAGTATGGAACGGGAACATCCTCAATCGCGACCCAGAAAAAGTTTAAAAGTCAACCATCAGCTGAAAAATTCATCAATGCTTACAGTTTTCTGGGATTCCCAAGAGCCAGCATTAGAACATTATCAGGAAAAAGGTTTAACAATCAACAGTGAGATGCTTATTGAAGAGCTGAAGACTAAACTTCAGATTAAACACAGAGGACTGATATTCAAGGGCGTTGTGATCTTGCATGATGATGCATGTCTACCCACACTGTTGACACTCTGCAAAAACTTTCTCCTCCATATAGTCCTGATCTCGTTCCATCAGACTTTCAAATGTTTGGTTCCCTGAAAGCAGAACTACGAGGACGAAGACTCACTTCTGATGAAGAAGTGAAGACAATGGTGCATGTATGGCAGCAATGGTGCAGCTCAGCCTAAAACATATTTTTAATGAGGGAATACGGAAGTATTTTGCGAGATGTACAAATGGAATTGAAAAACAAACAGATTATTTCAAAAAATAATGTATTTGTCTCTTCTAAAAGTTGCTTTTGATAAATTTGACAAAGAGTGCGGATAATTTTTGACTCACCCTCATTGAAGTAGTAAAGGTACGTATTGATACAAATATTGTAGCTATACTGTACAGTAGTTACTTGGTCCAGTGTGATGTCAGAATCTCAGCTTGGCTAGTTACTGAGGTAAAAGATGGCAACTGTGATGATGTTCATCATGAAAATTCAATCTTGTGAACCTGATATACTGTATTTCAATAGAGTACATATTGTTGCTTTACTGAAAATCATGTTAGTTATAAAGGTTAACATGCAAGTGAGGAGTTTTTTTATTTCAATATATAATGTATGATATTGTATGCATATTCCTATCTGCAAAACTTACTTCTTGCACGAGTGGTTTAACATTTTCCATTTCCATGATGGAGTAAGCACAAGTATACCATGCTCCTTTAGATAAGCCTGGTTTTTAATTATCTATTTTCTCACACTCGACGAGCCGCATAGAATCAAAGTGGTAGGAAAGTGGTAGGTTTTAAGTGGTGAATCAGTGAGCTGGTGCCATTGAAAAACTCACGCAATAAACTGTGTGCTGTTCATGGTCAATAGCTTTACATCAATGATAATAGTGGAGCAATAAGTGGAGCATTCAAGGCTAAATGTTATAAGCTTATGCATTTACAGAATATCCTCACAAATACACGTACTTAGGGGCAATTCTTATGTAGACAGCCCATTTACTGGCGTGTTTTTGGGAGGTCAGAGAAAACTGGGGAGGAAACCAGAGAACTGGGAGGAAACCTTCTTCTTTGTCTTTCGGCTGTTCCCTTTCAGGGGTCGCCACAGCGAATCATCTGCCTCTATCTAACCCTATCCTCTGCATCCTCTTCTCTCACACCAACTAACTTCATGTCCTCTCTCACTGCATCCATAAATCTCCTCTTTGGTCTTCCTCTAGACCTCCTGCCTGGCAGTTCCTATGGAACGATATCGCGGACAATATTCAAATGCAATTGCAAATAGCTTTTGCAATTGCGTTTCCCATACGTGGACGCACAAAGTGTGCCATAATTCAAATGCAATTGCAAACTTTGCATTACCGTTTGCTGATTCGCCTTTGCGAGCGCACACTGACTGCCAAATTTCAAATGAAAAAACAAAGTCCATTTGCATTTGTATTTCCCAGGTCTTACACGTCATGAACCTGTCATATTTAAATAGCAAAATCAATCACCACGTTTGCTTTTTCACTTTCTCTGCGCCGCGCGTCAAGCCGGCCAAAATTCAAACGCAATCGCTAATCCATTTGCAATTGCATTTCCAACACGTTACACAGAAACCTGTCAATCAGCGTCAGGGGCGGGTCTATACTGAGGGGCAGGATTGTATGGGGAGTGACGTCACTCGCACTCGCCGACCAAGAGGGGGATATTTGAGCACTGGAGGTGAACCGAGATTATCTCATTTGTTTATCAAGAAATAAACACACAAAAATGACAAATCGCATATTTTCTTGCTCCGGAGTGGACAGAGAAGTTTTTACAAATAAAAATATTTTTAGATCTTCTCCTGTTACAGCCTGCTGGAGCTAAATCTTTCAGAAACGCTGCGTACCGGTGTTATGCGCTAAAATGCCTCCCTGCCACTGATTGCACCCCCACAAAATCTCTGTCAAATATATGAGGACATCACAATCAAATATTCATATTATTATTATCAAATATAATATATGAGTATTATCACGAAGCGATTTTTATTATAAATAAGAAATATAAAAATATACATGTACAACCCCTGGCAAAAATTCTGGAATCACCCCTCTCAGAAGATGTTCATTCAAATGTTTAATTGTGTAGAGAAAAAAAAACAAGCACATACATGCCACAAAACTATTTTCACTCAACAATCCAAACTTCTGGCTGTATAAAACACTTAAAAAAAACAAAGAAAGATAACTATAGTCAACGACAACTGTTTTAACAACTCAAACAGAGGAAAAAAATATGGATTCACCAAATAAAAACACTACTTGTACTTTGTTGCACCACCTCTGGCTTTTATAACAGCTTGAATTCTCTGAGGCCTGGATTTAACTAATGTCCAACAGTAGACTTCATCAGTCTGTCTCCAGCTTTGTCTTATTGCAGTTGCCAGATCAGCTTTGCAGGTTGGAGCCTTGTCCTGGACCATTTTCTTTCATTTCCACCACAGATTTTCAATTGGATTAAGGTCCGGACTATTTGCAGGCCATGCCATTGACATTATATGTATTTCCTGTAGGAATGTTTTCACAGATTTTGCCCTATGGCATGATGCATTATCATCCTGAAAAATGATGCTACCATCACCAAACATCCTTTCAATTGATGGAATAAGAAAAGTGTCCAAAATCTCAACATAAACTTGTGCATTTATAGAAGATGTAATGACTGTCATGTCTCCCATACCTTTACCTGACATACAACCCCATATCAATAATGATTGTGGAAATTTGCATGTTTTCTTCAGGCAGTTGTCTTTATTAATTTCATTGGAACGGCACCAAACAAAAGTTCCAGCATCATCACCCTGCGCAATGCAGATTCGTGATTCATCACTGAATCTAACTCTCATCCAGTCATCCGCAGTCCAAGATTGTCTTTCTTTAGCCCACTGAACCCTTGTTTTTTTCTGTTTAGATGTTAATGATGGTTTTCTTTTGGCTTTTCTGTATGTAAATCCCATTTCTTTTAGGCGATTTCTTACTGTCCGGTCACAGACATTGACTCCACTTTCTGCCCATTTGTTCCTCATTTGTTTTGTTGTGCATTTTCTGTTTTCAAGTCATATTGCTTTAAGTTTTCTGTCTTGGCGCTTTGATGTCTTTCTTGGTCTACCAGTACGCTTCCCTTTTACAACCTTTCCATTTGATTTGTACTTGGTCCAGATTTTAGACACAGCTGACTGGGAACAACCAAGAAGTTTGATAATTCTCTCCTTTGTTTCAACTGACATCTCTCGTGTTGGAGCTATGAGTTATGTCAATCATCTTGGTTCAACACATCCCTAATGTGTGCAAGCACTCTTTTTTAACTGTAGACTAATTAGCAGTTGTAGAAATGCAAAGTGCATGGTGATTCCATATTTTTTTCCTCTGTTTGAGTTGTTAAAACAGTTGTCGTTGACTATAGTTATCTTTCTTTGTTTTTTTTTAAGTGTTTTATACAGTCAGAAGTTTGGATTGTTGAGTGAAAATAGTTTTGTGGCATGTATGTGCTTGTTTTTTTTTCTACACAATTAAACATTTGAATGAACATCTTCTGAGAGGGGTGATTCCAGAATTTTTGCCAGGGGTTGTACATGTATATTTTTATATTTCTTATTTATAATAAAAATCGCTTCGTGATAATATTCATATATTATATTTGATAATAATAATATGAATATTTGATTGTGATGTCCTCATATATTTGACAGAGATTTTGTGGGGGTGCAATCAGTGGCAGGGGGCATTTTAGCGCATAACACCGGTACGCAGCGTTTCTGAAAGATTTAGCTCCAGCAGGCTGTAACAGGAGAAGATCTAAAAATATTTTTATTTGTAAAAACTTCTCTGTCCACTCCGGAGCAAGAAAATATGCGATTTGTCATTTTTGTGTGTTTATTTCTTGATAAACAAATGAGATGATCTCGGTTCACCTCCAGTGCTCAAATATCCCCCTCTTGGTCGGCGAGTGCGAGTGACGTCACTCCCCATACAATCCCGCCCCACAGTATAGACCCGCCCCTGACGCTGATTGACAGGTTTCTGTGTAACGTGTTGGAAATGCAATTGCAAAAGGATTAGCGATTGCGTTTGAATTTTGGCCGGCTTGACGCGCGGCGCAGAGAAAGTGAAAAAGCAAACGTGGTGATTGATTTTGATATTTAAATATGACAGGTTCATGACGTGTAAGACCTGGGAAATACAAATGCAAATGGACTTTGTTTTTTCATTTGAAATTTGGCAGTCAGTGTGCGCTCGCAAAGGCGAATCAGCAAACGGTAATGCAACGTTTGCAATTGCATTTGAATTATGGCACACTTTGTGCGTCCACGTATGGGAAACGCAATTGCAAATTTTATTTGCAATTGCATTTGAATATTGTCCGCGATATCGTTCCATAAGTTCCAACCTCAGCATCCTTCTACCAATATATTCACCATCTCTCCTCTGAACATGTCCAAACCACCTCAATCTGCCCTCTCTGACTTTATCTCCAAAACATCTCACATGGGTTCTCCCTCTGATGAACTCATTCTTGCTCCTATCCATCCTTGTCACTCCCAAGGAGAACCTCAACATCTTCTGCTCTGCTACCTCCAACTCTGCCTCCTGTCTTTTCTCCACCCATTCCAACCTGCCTGTACCCGCCTCTTCACCTCCTTTCCACACCTTCCGTTGCTCTGGACCATTGACCCTAAGTACTTAAAGTCCTGCACCTTCTTTACCTCTGCTCCCTGTAGCCTCACCGTTCCTCTTGGGTTCCTCTCATTCACACACATGTATTCCGTCTTGCTGGGAGGAAACCAATACATTGAAATTATTAATAGCAGGATAATGTAAATTCATGTATTATTTCTCACAATGAGATCACAATCTATTATAAGATTATTAATCCTGATATTTATAGATAAATGCTTACAATAATGCTTACTATTTAGCACAAGTCCATAGATTCAGATCCAGCAAATTTTGTTTACAAACTGTGACTTTTAATTATGCAGAATAAGACAACACAGCTCTGAGAGTAACCCCCCCCCCCTCCCTTTATTTCTCTATATAATCCCCTGCTACACTAATGCATTTATCCCAGTGTTTCACTAGCGCTTGGACACCATCAAGGTAGAACGTTTTGTCAGTACGCCAGAGCCATGATTGGACTACCTGCTTCACATCTGCAATGCTGGCCTCCCAAGAACTCCTTTAATAACCCAAAAATTTGAAAATGACTTGGAGCGAGGTCAGGACTGTAAGGGGGATGGAGCAATAACTCCTAGCCGAGTTCCTGTAACGTTAAAGTGGTTTTGGTGAATGATTGTCTGTATCAGACTCTGTCCATGAATATTAAAATGTCCCCATGTGGCAATGACTGTAAGAATTACTTGATTAAACCATAATTCTCAAAAATGTATGTTGTTATATGGCAACTGTGCAGTACAGTGCAGTACAATAAAATATAATGCATACCTTTTGACCAAACTTATTCAGGAATTTAATTGCACAACAGTATACCATAAAATATTAGATAACAATTATTTCTTAACTGCAAATGTTCAGGAGTTCATATAAGTCCAATGTGTGGCCTTCAGTATGGTATTTTAGGATGCACATAATCAGGAATGTCTGTGTTTAATTTATTTCTTGCTTTCATGTAACTCTTCTCATTTCCTCATATTAATTTAAATGGAAAGGTAAAGCAATCAGAACAAAACTGTGACAGGATGCAAAGTACCTAAAGATCTAAAAAATATAATCTAAATATATATTATATTGTTTATCTAACAACCTCAGCAGCAACCTCATTTCCTCTCTTATCTGTTCCAACCTAGAGAATTATTCCTCAAGACTATATTCATATACAGTATAAGGAAATGATGGAAGAATGATTTGAGGAAATGAAGGGTGGCCCAAGACTTTTGCACAGTACTGTATGTCCTCAATTATGTTTGTTTTTCAAGTGTTTTTTTTCCCATTGTTTTTTCAATTATACAGAATTTAAAGTGTACCAACACTTGTTTTCTTTTTCTTCTGCCTTGCTTTTTGCTGAAATCAGTGATTGTCTCATGAATGATGCATTCTGTACTGTGCTGTTCATTTGACAATTTCTGCAGAAATGACCCTTTTCTGATTTGCTTCAACTTCCCAGACATTTCTTCTGTTCTTCTTTTTCCTTATTCAATCCAGAACTTTATTTCTGTTGTTGCTTCACGGTGCTAATGTTTGAAATCAGTTACATTAAAAAGCTGTTGTGTATAAAAAGTAAAAAGAAGTAAAAAATAAATAAAATAAATAAATAAATAAATATAATTTTATTTATTTATTTATTTTTTTTTTTATTTTTTTTACTTCTTTTTACTTTTTAAAAATTATATATATATATATATATATATATATATATATATATATATATATATATATATATATATATATATAATTTTATTTATTTATTTATTTTATATATTTATTTATATGTATATATGCTCAGCAAAAAAAGAAACGCCCCTTTTTCAGGACAGTGTGTTTCAACAATAATGTTGTACAAATCCAAATAACTTTACAGATCTTCATTGTAAAGGGTTTAAACAATGTTTTCCATGCATGTTCAATTAACCATAATCAATTAATTAACATGCACCTGTGGAATGCTCGTTAAGACCTTAACAGCTTACAGAAAGTCGGCATTTAAGGTCACAGTTGTAAAAACGCAGGACACTAAAGAGACTTGTCTACCGACTGTGAAAAACACCCAAAGAAAGATGCCCAGGGTCCCTGCTCATCTGCGTGAACGTGCATTAGGCATGCTGCAGGGAGGCATGAGGACTGCTGATGTGGCTATAGGGCAATAAATCGCCATGTCCGCACTGTGAGACACCTAAGACGGCGCTACAGGGAGACAGGAAGGACAGCTGATCATCCTCGCAGTGGAAGACCACGTGTAACAACACCTGCACAGGATGGGTACATCCGAATATCACACCTGCGTGACAGGTACAGGATGGCCACAACAACTGCCCGAGTCACACCAGGAACACACAATCCCTCCATCTCACAGCAAGAACTGACAAATCTGGTCCAGTCCATGAGGAGGAGATGCACTGCAGTACTTCAAGCAGCTGGTGGCCACCAGATACTGACTGGTACTGACTGATTTTGAGCCTCCCTTCATTCAGGGTCACATTGGGAAACATTTTTAGTTTATGTCTTATGGTGTCGACTCTTTTAGTGTTCATACAAATTTTTACACATTAAGTTTACTGAAAGTAAATATATATATATATATATATATATATATATATATATATATATATATATATATATTATACTGTATACACCAGGTTCCGGGTTCAAATCCCATCCTGGGTCTGTGTGTGTGTGTGGAATTTGCAGGTTCTCCCTGTGCTTCTCACCTGTGGGTTTCCTCCAGGTCCTCTGGTTTCCTCCTAGATTAGACTAATTGGTGTTCCCACATTGCCCGTAGTATGTGATTGAGCGTGTGTGTTCTCTGAGATGCATTGGCACCCTGTCCAGGGTATACCCCGTCTCGTGCCCGAAGTCTCGCCCCGGCATACAGGATAAAGCGGTATGAACAATGAGTGAGTGAGTGAGTGATAGAGGTGTCAAGTAACGAAGTACAAATACTTCGTTACCTTACTTAAGTAGAAATTTTGGGTAATTATTTTTCAGCCGACTTTTTACTTCTACTGCTTACATTTTCACGCAATTATATGTACTTTATACTCCTTAAATTTAAAAATATCCTCGTTACTCCTATTTTATTTCAGCTTGTCATTCAAAAAACAAAAAAAACATCCGGATGGAGCGAATTTGATTGTGGTTGGATGAGAAGTATTAACATACCATTCCGACACCCTATTGGTTGGTACGCGATCCATCGCACCTGCACATGACGTCACGTCACACAGCTCCAGTAAGGACGTTTAAATGAAATAGAATTTTCGGTTGATAAGGTTGTAATAAGTAGACGAAGCTGTCCGTGATAGAGACTCAAGATTCGAGCGAAATGTCACAACCAAGCACCGGTGAGGAAGGAAACAGCACCAGGAAGGTAGCAGGAATTATATACATATACATATATATATATATTTTTTTTTTTTTTTTTTTTTTTTTTTTTTATTAATTACTTGGATTAATCATTCATTCTGACAGCACTAATGTTTATTGTAGACAACCATACAAGGGTAATTGTTACTAAGCCTGCCCTGGGTACACTAATTTTCTTGTATGTTGCCCTCACAGATTCCTGCAGCTAAGCTCGGATGTACATTTACATTCCAATAAAGGTTACTGATGACACGCCTCTGAAGTTTGACTTTTTGCCCCATTAAAATACTTATACTGTAAGCAACAAGTTATCATATCTTCTTCTCCATAAAACATATTAATGCTCAGTAGAAGACATATATTCTGTACTTTCTGGTTCTTTAATGTATTTGCATTGTACTAAAATGCATTCTTCCAATGAGACATAGCTTACAGCAGGTTATGGTCGCTGAACCGCTGGATGTCCAGGTGGTGCTCCGAAAACAATGTGGGCTTCATAGACAATTGGAAGACCGTTGAGGGCAAAGCTGGCCTGTTAGGGCGGGACGGTGTCCATCCCACTCGGGAAGGTGCTGCTGTCATTTCCTGTAGTATAGCTCATAGTCTCAGTAGAGGTCTAGTTAATCGGTGACAATCCTGAGCCCAGGCCAGGGAGCAGACAGACAGGCTAAACCAACCGTCTGCTAGCTGCATAGAGTCGTCACTCAGGGTTCACCATATTGAGACTGTGTCTGTTCCCCGATCTAAGCAAAAATGTAGAAAGACTCAGAAAGTCTGTTTCAATAATTTAATTAACATAAAGACCACAAACTCAGATCACACTGAATGCGCAGCCGGCACCTCTGATCTGAAGCTAGGACTGTTAAATATTAGATCTCTCTCATCAAAAGCGGTTATTGTTAATGTAATTATCACAGATCAGGCGTTTGATATACTCTGTTTAACTGAAACATGGGTTAAACAGGATGAGTATGTAGCTCTAAATGAAGCTAGTCCTCCTGGATACAGCTACATACACCAGCCTCGGTTAACTGGTAGAGGAGGAGGCGTAGCAGTTATTTACAATGATAATCTGTCTATCGTACAAAAACACGGACACAAATTCATGAAATTTAAATCATTTGAAATTCTTTATAGTAACATAAGTGTATTTAAGTATATTAAGTCAGCTCAGTCGATTCCACTAATTATAATTTATTAATTATTAATCTGAATTTCTTAGTGAATTTGCAGATTTCATCTCAAACCAAGTCGTTTCTGTAGACAAAGTGTTAATCATTTTGAGAATCCAGAAGACACTCTGAGAACAGCATTTATGTCCATACTGGACTCAGTAGGCATAAATCAGTGTGTAGTAGGACCCAATCATAAAGCAGGTCACACTTTAGATTTAATAATATTTTTCGGATTAAGTATAAGAAATGTATTCACAATTCCACTGTCTGAATTTATCTCAGATCACTATCTTGTCTCAATTCAAGTGTGTACGCACAGCACTGCGCTACCGTATTAAATGTACATTCACATCAACAAGCAGACAGAGTTTTATCAGTACTCACCCAGAGTTACCAACTTCGATTAGATCACCGTCTGACCCCACAGAACTCGATCAGGCAAAAGGAATATTTAGAGTCGACATTTCGTTGTACCTTAGATAATGTAGCTCTAGCTAAAAGAAAAATTATTAGAGATAGGAAACTCGATCCCTGGTATAACAATCACACACGCACTTTAAAACAGACCGCTCGGAAATTAGAACGTAAATGGCGTCAAACTAAATTGTTAGTATTTCAAATAGCATGGAAAGAGAGTATCCTAAACTATATGAAAGCTCTTAGTGTAGCTAGATCAACGTATCTCTCCACTCTTATAGAAGAAAATAAAAATAATTCTAGATTTTTATTTTATACCGTAGCCAAATTAACCAGAAATAAGACCACTACAGAAATCTCCACAACAACATCATGCAATAGTGAGGACTTCATGAACTTTTTTAATAATAAAATTGTAAATATCAGGCATAAAATTGAGGCTTTGAAACCGAACAATGTAATTGATACAGATGTTAACCTAGCCATGTCAGATCGGAACCTAGAATACTTTACTCCCCTTGAAGAGAATGATCTAATTTCACTCATCTCTTCTGCAAATTCATCAACCTGTATATTAGATCCTATTTCTTAAACAGAAAGTGCCAGTAATAACAGAACCGCTGTTGAGAATAATTAATTCCTCACTCAGCATTGGTTATGTTCCAAAATCTTTTAAATTAGCAGTTATCAAACCAATAATTAAGAAACCTGACCGTGACCGCTGTCAGCTGTCCAATTACAGGCCAATATCAAACCTCCCCTTTATCTCTAAGATTCTGGAAAAGATAGTAGCGGAGTAGCTATGCTCATATCTACATAGAAATGGCATACATGAACTGTATCAGTCAGGATTTAGGCCTCATCACAGCACAGAAACAGCACTCGTTAAAGTAGTAAATGACCTCCTATTGGCCTCTGATCAGGGTTGTGTAACTATGCTTCTATTACTCGACCTCAGTGCAGCTTTTGACACCATTGATCATGCTATTCTTCTTCACAGATTAGAAAATGTAGTAGGAATTAAGGGTATAGCCCTCTCCTGGCTCAGATCCTATTTGACCGATCGTTATCAGAATGTAGACTTAAATGGTGATTATTCTGCATGTTCTCTAGTGGAGTTTGGCGTTCCGCAGGGTTCAGTTTTAGGCCCACTGTTTTTTTCCATTTACATGCTTCCTCTGGGCAACATAATCAATCAATCAATCAATCAATCAATCAAATTTTATTTATATTGCGCCCTACAACAACCTAAAGATGCCCAGGGCACTTTCCAGTATAAAAGCAAAGACACAATAAACAGAATAAAAACAACTATCGAGTCAATGGCTACATATCAAAAGCTAGTCTAAAATGATGTGTCTTCAACTGCGATTTAAAAACACACAACTCAGTAATGCTTCGAAGCTGTCCCGGTAGTGCGTTCCACAGTTTTGGGCCCTGGACGGCAAATGACCGGCCTCCAAACTTTTTATAATTGAACTTGGGTATGACCAACGTGGTGTATTCTGAAGAGCGCAGAGTATTCTGAACAGCAGCCAGACCATTGATGGCCTTAAATACAAACACCAGAATCTTAAACTCCACCCTAATCCGCACTGGGAGCCAGTGGAGCGAGTGGAGGACTGGGCTGATATGAGAGCGTTTAGAGGTATTGGAGAGGAGATGTGCTGCAGCATTTTGTACCAGTTGAAGCCAATTAAGCAGTGATTGATTAAGTCCAGAGTAGAGGGCATTACAGTAGTCAATCCGCGAGCTGATGAAGGCATGGACAGCTTTTTCAAAATCAGATCGGGACAGAAATGATTTGACCTTACTGAGGAGCCTTAGCTGGTAAAAACTTGCCTTCACAACTGCACTTATCTGTTTTTCAAAAAGCATACCACTGTCAAAAATAACACCCAGGTTGCGCACTACCGGAACAAACCGAGGTGTTAAACGACCAAAACTGGGAGAGCTGTTAAATGAGCCTGGAGTGAACAGAATATACTCAGTCTTTTCTTCATTCAGGTGCAGGAAATTATGAGAGAGTCATTTTCTGATGTTAAAAATACAGTTATGAAGAGAGTCCAGTGCAGAGCAGTTACTCAGAACCACGGGAAGGTAGATCTGAAGATCATCTGCATAAAAGTGAAAATGGACATTGTGATTAGAGATGAGTTGACCTAATGGCAGCATATAGAGTGAGAACAATATAGGACCAAGAATGGATCCCTGAGGGACACCTGATGACAAAGGAGCAACTGAAGAGAAGAGGTCATTTAGCATAACTGAAAAAGTTCTGTTCGTGAGATATGATGAGAACCATTTGAGAACCGTGCCCTGCAGTCCGATAGTGTGTTGAAGTCGAGAAATAAGGACAGCATGATATACGGTATCAAATGCAGCAGTTAGATCTAATAACACCAAAACAACAGAATTTTTACTGTCTAGGGCTCCAAGAATGTCATTATGGACCCTAAGTAGTGCAGATTCCGTTGTATGCCGAGACCTGAAACCAGACTGAAATTAATCGGCAATGGCATGCAGTTGGAGATGAGACTGAAGCTGGATGACAACAAGCTTCTCCATCAGCTTAGCCAAGAAAGGCAAATGAGATATAGGACGGAAATTGGACAGTATAGAAGGATCAAGGTTTGGTTTCTTTAGCAGTGGTCGAACAATGACATGCTTGAGGCCAGTCGGTACAGTGCCCGAACTAAGACAACTGTTTATAAAGGAGACAAGGCTGGGGCCCATGATGTCAATAGCTTCCTTCATTATCCTTACAGGAACAGCGTCTAGAGGGCAGGAGGTAACATTCAATTCATGGACAGCTTTTATAAGGTCTACGATAGTAACTGTCTCAAAGTTCTCCAGCACACATTGTGCTTCTTGTGAAGATATAACAGCAACAGGGGCATGTGTGATGGCTTGCCTAACAGATGAAACCTTGTTCAAAATGTACTGTTTGAATGTATTACAGGAGTGTTCAAATACATTATTCAAACCAGTAGACCCCGGATTTATCACAGAATTAATAGTGCTGAATAAAATTCCAGGGCGATGACTATTGCTGTTGATGAGATTGGAGAGGTACTGTCCTTTAGCTTCCTTCACTGCTCTGTGATAGGTGGAAAGACTATCTCTAAACATCTCCAGTGACACCTGCAGCCTATCCTTCTTCCATTTATACTCAGTCTGTCTACACCGACGCCTAAGGGCTCGTGTTGTATCATTGAGCAAGGGATCTGATGAGCTTTTGGTACCTATTATCCTATAGGGGGCAACAAGATCCATAATCTGAGAGCAAGTGGTGTGGAAGGAGGAAAGGAAAAGTTCAGGTGATGATGTCAAGTCAGCAGCCGAGCAGAAATCAGAGTCAGTAAAGGCAGTAGCAAAGTCATTAACTGTAGAAGAGGTAATGATTCGTCAACGTTGGGGGGGGCAATGGATGTGGGTGCAGATGGAATAGCACATGGAATGGTGTGCTTTAGTTTTCTATATTGGATTCTTCTCCACTGGTAAGGTAGGTTTTTAACTTTTGTACTGTTTTTGAAACACAATTGGTTCTTACTGTATACTGTACCTAGTTTTTGCTGTTTGGTAGTGTTGATTACAGTGTGATTGAAGTAGGTCTAAAGCAAATTGTTCTCAGGTAATTAATCAACAGTAGTTTCAGGCTTCCTTAAGGTGTGAATTGTGGGCAGGGCTTAGCTACTTGTATTGAAGGTGTCTCCGCTACAGACACAAGTGTCTGTAGCGGTTAATAAGCATATACTACAACAAAGTTAGTCAACAATCTAGATAGCAAGTGCAGAGAATTGACTCAAACTCTTGTTCACCAAGTTTTATAGACAATTACTTCAGTCTACAGTAGCATGTGTCTTCAACCTATCTCTGTCAGTGCTCACAGATCAAGATGCTTTTACTCACACAGCAGAGGCAGATCCTCCAGAAACCTCATCTACCCTCCAATTCTGTCTCATTGCCCTGCACTGGTGGCAGGTGGGCTCTGGAACTGCCAATCTGCTGTAAAGAAAGCAGATTTTATCTCTGCAATAGTTACTCTTTCGACTTTCTGGCACTAACTGAGACCTGGATATCTCCTCAGAACTCTGCTACACCTGCTGCCCTATCCTCTGCCTATGTATTCTCTCACACTCCACGAGAAACTGGTAGAGGTGGTGGTACGGGTCTCCTGTTGTCCAAGAGATGGTCCTTCTCGCCAATCCCCCTGTCTCATCTCAGTTTTTCATCATTTGAATTTCATGCAGTTAAGGTAACCTCTCCAATTAACCTCCAAATCTTAGTTATTTACCGTCCTCCTGGCTCTCTAGGAAACTTTCTAGATGAAATGGACATTCTTCTTAGTCTTTTTCCTTCTGCTAACACTCCTCTCACTGTTCTAGGAGATTTCAACCTTCCATCTGACAAACTCCAATCCTCTTTCCTTCTCCCTCTACTTAACTCCTTCTCTTTAACTCTAAACAGCTGCCCTCCCACACACAAGGCAGGGAATTCTCTCGATCTCGTTTTCTGCCGTCCTTGCCCAGTCACGGATGTCACTACTATTCCTCTTCATAAATCTGATCATTACCTGGTATCCGTCACCATAACCTTTCCTATTCTATGTAAACCTAATGACCAAAATTTCTCTTTTTCTCGCAGAAACCTTCACTCTATCTCCCCCGCCTCTGTGTCTTCATGCACCCTATCATCCCTCCCAGACCCAACCTCCTTCTCCTCTCTACCACTAGAGACTGCGACTGAAACTTTTCTCTCCTCTCTCTCCTCATCCATAGATCTCCTTTGCCCGCTGTCATCTAAACCAAGGAAGACGTCTTGTCCTGCTCCTTGGCTATCAGATGTACTACGCAACAACAGGAGAGAATTAAGAACTGCAGAGAGAAGATGGAAGAAATCGCAACTTGATGCAGATCTCATCTCTTACCAGACTCTTCTCTCCAAATTCTCATGTGCTGTGACTTCTGCCAAAACTACCTTCTTCAGAGAAAAGCTGGAAGCCGCTGCACATGATCCTGGCAAACTCCACAACATCTTCTCCTCACTACTCAACCCACCAACTCCTCCTGCCCCTTCCTCTCTGACTGCTGACGATTTTGCCACATTCTACGATGGGAAAATTGCAGCAATCCGCCAGTCCTTCGCTCCCAACCAAACTCCTACAGCAGAACCTCAGGACCTTCCCTTCCCTCCTTTAGCAGAATTCTCCAACTTCAATTCAGCAGATCATCTCGTCATCTAACCCCACCACCTGTTCGTTAGACCCAATCCCCTCCACAATGCTCCAGGCAATCTCACAAGACCTCCTTCCATTCACCACAACCATCATCAACCATTCCATATCATCTGGTCATGTTCCTGCTGCTTTTAAGAAGGCAAGGGTTATTCCCATCCTCAAGAAACCCTGCCTGGACCCATCAGAAGTTAACAACTATCGCCCGGTATCACTTCTTTCAAGAATTTTGGAAATAAAAGAGACAACTGTTTATAACCAAATGTCTCTTTATCTCTCACAGAACAACCTTAATGATCCCAACCAATCTGGATTCAAAGTGGCACATTCCACAGAGACTGCCCTTCTGTCAGTCACTGAGAAGCTCCATGCTGCTAGATCTGCTAAACTGTCATCTGTTCTCATCCTCCTGGACCTGTCAGCTGCATTTGACATGGTGAACCACAAGATTCTATTATCTATTCTTACAAGCCTTGGAATTTGTGGAACAGCGTGGCAATGGTTTGCTTCTTACCTAGAAGATAGGTCATATGAGGTAACATGGAGGGGATCTACATCTGCTCCACGTAGACTCTCTACTGGTGTCCCACAGGGCTCAGTACTTGGTCCTGTTCTGTTCTCCCTCTATACCCGGTCTCTTGGTAAAGTCATATCATCGCATGGATTTTCATACCATTGTTATGCAGATGACACCCAACTTACTCTCTCCTTTCCTCCCTCTGACACTCAGGTTTCCACCCAGATCTCATCATGTCTGGCAGACATCTCATCCTGGATGACTGCACATCAGCTAAAGCTCAATCTGAGTAAAACTGAACTGTTGTTCATCCCTTGTGACTCATCCCCAGGTCAAGACCTTGTGATATCCCTGGACAACAACCAAATCACTCCTTCAGCCACTGCCCGCAATCTTGGGGTAACCGTGGTCAACCATCTGTCATTTTCCCCACACATCGCTAACCTTACTCGCTCTTGTAGATTTCTTCTTTACAATATCAGAAGAATTCGCCCATTTCTTTCTTCACAGGCTACTCAGGTGCTTGTTCAGTCCCTTGTTATTTCAAGACTGGACTACTGCAACTCACTCCTGGCAGGTCTGCCTCTGTCCACGATTCGTCCTCTGCAACTGATCCAGAATGCAGCAGCACGTCTCGTTTTTAACCTCCCCAAGTTCTCCCACACCACCCCACTCCTCCGCTCCCTGCACTGGCTTCCTGTAGCAGCCCGCATCAAATTCAAAACGCTGATGCTTGCCTACAAAGCTAAAAATGGCCCTGCACCCACTTACCTCTCTGCTCTAATCACACCACACACTGCACCACGTCCCCTCCGATCCTCCAGCACTGCTCGCCTCATCCCACCATCTCTCAGGGATCGAGGGCGACATTCATCCAGGCTCATTTCTGTTCTGGCACCTAGGTGGTGGAATGAACTTCCTCTAGATGTCCGTACAGCAGAGACTTTGACTATCTTTAAACGACGACTCAAGACGCATCTGTTTCTCCAGTACTTGGACTAACCCCCCCCCCCCCCCCGCAAAAAAAAAAAAAAAACTCTCTTCCCAGTTGTGTTCGACTAATGGCACTTAGTTATAAACCTAGTTAACCCAGTGTAAGTATGTATCCAGTGATGTTAACTTTAAAGCACTTTTTGTAAGTCGCTCTGGTTAAGAGCGTCTGCCAAATGCCTAAATGTAAATGTAAATGTAAATGTAGATATCAAACCGTACAAGAGAGTGATCAGATACTGGAACCGTAAGCATGGTATTAGTTTTCATTGTTATGCTGATGACACACAGTATACGTCTCAGCAAAACCTGATGAGAAAAACCATCTTACTAAAGTTGAGCAATGTGTGCATTACATAAGAAATTGGATGCTAATTAACTTCCTTCTGCTTAATCCGGATAAGACAGAAGTTCTAGTCATAGGACCGCATACAGCTAGGAGTAAAATCTTAGATGACACCGTAACATTAGATGGCCTTTCTGTTCCATCAAGTGCAACAGTAAAAGACCTCGGCGTGATTATAGATTCCAGCCTTTCATTTGAAGCTCATGTAGATAATATCACCAGGATAGCATTCTTTCACCTCAGAAATATTGCCAAGATAAGAAATATATTGTCGCTAAACGATGCAGAAAAACTAGTTCATGATTTTATCACTTCTAGGTTGGACTATTGTAATGCCTTACAGTCTGGTTGTTCAGTTAGGTGCATAAACAAGCTTCAGCTAGTCCAGAATGCAGCAGAGAGAGAGATATGAGCACATCACCCCTATTCTATCTTCACTACATTGGCTCCCTGTGAAATTTCGCATTGATTTTAAAATACTACTCTTGACATATAATGTATTAAATGGTCTCGCGGCGCAGTATCTGAGCGAACTGCTAGTGTCTTACGATCCGCCACGCCTACTTCGATCAAAGGATGCAGGCTGCTTGTCAGTACCGCGTATTATGAAAACTACAGCTGGGGACAGAGCTTTTTCTTACAAAGCTCCAAAATTATGGAATAGTCTTCCAAATAGTTTTTGGTTACTCAGACACAGTCTAGGCTAAAAACCTATTTATTTAGCCAAGCATTTTTATAAATAGATTTGCCTTAGGTAAAGGAGCAGATCTGGGGGACTCGTGGACGTAGAGTATTATGGTGAACTGGTATGTTTAGATGCTGTCTTCCTCACTCTCATTTGATCACTCAGGTTTGTTAACGGTGAGGTGATTGTTTGTCTCTTTGGGATGCGTCTGGTGTCTGGGGATGATTCTATCTACTTAGAAGATGGTTCTGGCCTCGACTGGTGTTGTCTGAGGACTTGACAATTCGATAGTTCAGGACTGGAACTTTCTACAAGTCTATCTGAGTCTCCAATAACTACCTGGACTCCATTTTAACATCAATTAACATCAACTATTATAGCTGAACTGCCTGGCACCTAACACACTGTATAAATGCAGATCATTTCCTGCTGTCTGTTTCACCCAGATGAGGATGGGTTCCCTGTTGAGTCTGGTTCCTCTCAAGGTTTCTTCCTATTACCATCTCAGGGAGTTTTTCCTTGCCACTGTCGCCCTCGGCTTGCTCATCAGGGACTATCTGACCATTTTGATTCATACACATTCACATTCCATACAAACTTAAATAATTCTTTTGATTGTGTAAAGCTGTTTTGAGACAATGTCAATTGTTAAAAGCGCTATACAAATAAAATTGAATTGAATTGAATTTTTCAATTGCCATATACAGTATCCCAAATCACTATGGCCATTAAAAAATTCAACAAAAAAAACAACAACACATTTTTCTTTTTTTTTTTTACGAGGTGTTAGTGTACAGTAGTATATACTGTAGGCCCGTGGCACAGCAGAAGCTTTTATCCTTAATGCTTTTTCCCCCCTCACGTTACTTTTACTTTTATACTTTAAATATTTTTGAAACCAGTACTTTTACTTGAGTAAAAAGCTTGAGTTGATGCTTCAACTTCTAAAGAAGTCTTTTTAAACCCTAGTATCTACAGTATACTTCTACTCAAGTAATGAATATGAATACTTTTGACACCACTGGTGAGTGAGTGAGTGTACGTGGTCACATGTCACTTAATTGCTGCATCAGTGTTCCCTAGATTTAGTTTTCCAATATATTTAAATTACCTGATGCCTACAGCACATTGACAATCAATGATTGTTTCCACGCTCCATATCCTTTCCAACCTTTTTGATTAAAACAGTTTTTTTCTGACCTTCTCCAGCAGTATACTTTCAGCCTGCTCTGTCTCACACTCTTCCTGCTGTGGCAGTCTCATTCACCTTCTGTCAGTATCGCTTTAGAGAGTTTGCGCTCCCCTGCTCTTTTGATCAAAGCTTTGTCAGCATGAAATATGACACAGGGTGAGCTGTTCTATTTCACCTAATAACACTGACTCGGACACAACATGGAGAAGACCCAGCGATGCAAGGAGTGGAAGGGTCGAGATCTCACACCCCCCTAAAACTCTGGTACACCTTCTGAGTACAGTACAGTGTCTTTTATTTTGTTCTGTGTTTTATTTTCTGATAAGTTGGACTAGCTGTTAAAATAGGAGAGTGACACTCAGAGATGGAATTGCTGTGTGGGTTTGAGAAAAAGAGACCTGACATCCATTGACACGGTTTCAAACTCATGAAACAGGATGTACTATTATTCAAACAGGAAGAAGCAGCACTAAACATAAGCGTTACACAGGAGCACTGGAAAACAAACAAAACCTTTGAACCTGGTACCTTCCAATCAGTAATCCAATGCCTTAACCATTAAGCTACCCCTGATCCCCTATATAACACTAATGTCTGTTTGTCATTTTGTACCTGAGCTGTTATTGAGAAATGACACAAAATCAATCAACCATCACTAACGGTAACTATCAAATTAGTTAACTGAAAAATTAAGGCTGCGCACAGGTGCAGCTTGTTAACATCTTTATTACTTTTTGCTTATCTGAGCGTCTCTAACTGCACTACATGTTTAGTTTATGGAGCGAGTACTAGCTTTCATTTACTGTTTATTTGTTTGTACAGTATAGTATACTGTTTAGCTGCTGTTGCTTATAAAAAATAGCAGCATTATTAATGTTTGTTTGAATGATGTCAGTTTTAGTCAGATGATAGAAGCATACAATACTACAAATGATGAGTGAATATTTCTTGATAATAATTGCCATTCAGGTCAGAAATTGTTAGTAAGCCGTTCTTGAACATCATGGCAACACCACTCTATAGCGATAATATTAAAGCAATTTTTTTCACTTTGGTGGATTCAGAGTACAGAGGGAGAGAGAGAGAGAGAGCGAGAGAGAGAGCGAGAGAAGGATGAGGAGAAATATTGTGAGGATGTTGGTCAGTGAAAAACATTTAATTATGTGTTAAAAAAGGGAAAAAAACATAATTTGTTACAATGGACTATTAGACATTATTGTTAAAATAGGTGGTGGGGATGTTTGTTGGGGTTAATTTGGTGCTGACTCCATGGATACAACCATTATTTACTGTCTCATATTGCACTACCATTCAATCATTAGAGCCTTTGAGTGTATCTAGTAACAAGCTGAAAAAAAAAAACGTCGGGGGAACTTTGGTATCATTAGCAGCCTTCGTCCTGCTGTCTATGTTGCAGTGTCTGTGTACCAAACTATGTATTAACTGGTAAGTTAGTACAGTATTGGTAGGATTTCACACATTATTTTACATACATACAAACCGATGTACAAACTTTTCACTTACGAACATATGTTTGTTCATGTTCAATTGTGGAAGTTAGATCACATTGTTATGTGCAATTGTGTCACGTCCCAGGATGTCCGGAAAGCAGCAGCAATGAAACTGGTACTGCTAAAATTATCCGTGAAATTATCGCTAAAACAATGTAATGACCCCTCCTGAGGATATAAAGCTTTATTATTGTGTTTGAATAAATCAGATCTACCACAGCAGATAATAAACTATGCTATGTCATAACCGAAGCAAACACCACGATTATGGCTCGTTTCGTTCAGTGTTCCTAGGCAACGGACCACGCGCCTAATCGGCAGGAACGTGATGCACTTGGCCACGGTGTATTATAAACCTGTGGAATGTCTCACTGTTTATGCTCACATAAGAATCATGTAAGAAAAGCGAGGGAAATGTGGAAGTGATGTGTGGCCACTCAATGAGAACTAAACCAAAGATTTCGGTAACTACACCGGGTGTAACATCTGCATAGTGACACTAAACAGCTGAACAACTTCACTTTTCCATTTACCTCTGAGAAAAAAAAGCTGTATTTTGTTTGTTTATATTTAGAATTTTTATAACAGTACAAGAAGATAAAAGTTTGGTCTGTGCAGTTAGTGCCCTTGTAGAGAATAAATAAATGAGTAACACCTTGGCGGCGCGGTGGTGTAGTGGTTAGCACTGTCGCCTTGCACCTCCAGGGTCTGGGTTCGATTCCCCGGCCAGGCTCGATTCCCATCTCTGTGTGCATGGAGTTTGCATGTTCTCCCCGTGCTTGGTGGGTTTCCTCCGGGTACTCCGGTTTCCTCCCACAGCCCAAAGATATGCAGGTTAGGCTAATTGGCGTTCCTAAATTGCCCGTAGTGTGTGATTGGGTGTGTGAGTGTGTGTATGTGTATGTGCCCTGCGATGGATTGGCACCCTGTCCAGGGTGTACCCCGCCTAGTGCCCGAAGTCTCCTGGGATAGGCTCCAGGCCCCCCGCGACCCTGAACACAGGATTAAGCGGTATAGAAAATGAATGAATGAATGAGTAACACCTTCCAACCCCCTCCCAAGAGAGTGCCATAGTCCATTGTTAGTTTTAATGATTAAGTGAATTAGTTTACTGAAATATGCAGGCTATTATATATATATATATTATATAAAATTACTTGACCCTGAAGTTTAGTTTAGCACACAAAAAACAGATAAGTCCATTCTGGTAAATCAACTGCATATGTGGTTTATTTAAAGTAATTCATTAAAAAAATTAATATACATTGTACAGTGCAAGGTAAACACGAGAAAGATTACAGAATGAAAAAAAACTGTTTCTACTTTATAAACCGCTTAGTATACTGTGCGCTGAGATGCTGAAGTCCCTTGCATGTTGCCCCTCCGCCTTGCGTTTTTGTGCTTCCATTTCAAGTGGAGAGATATTCAATTCAATTCAATTTTATTTATATAGCGCTTTTAACAATGGTCATTGTCTCAAAGCAGCTTCACAAAAATGAAAGAAATGTAGCAAAAAAAAAAAAAAATAATAATAATAATAATTATAGAAAAGAAAATAATTGGAAGTGTGTATGTGTGAGAAGAATGTGCAGATAATAATAATGAGACGAATGAATGAAATTTCTCTGATGAGCAAGCCAAGGGTGACGGCAACGGTGGCAAGGAAAAACTCCCTGAGATGGCATTAGGAAGAAACCTTGAGAGGAACCAGACTCAACAGGGAACCCATCCTCATTTGGGCGATAACAGATAGAAATGATATAACATCTTGTGTGTTGTGCAGGTGAAAATTCAATATGACAGAAATTATTTAAATTGACATGAAGACCAGTTCAGCATAGGGACGAGTCAGTAGGTGCAGAGGGCAGATGAGGTCTTGATCACATATTTGTTCACAAGGTGTGATCACAACCCCCTCCTAACGACCGTGCCATGAATCACTTGGTCTGATTTCAGCATCTTGACGCACAGTATACTAAGCTGTTTACAAATCAGATACTGTTTTTTTTAATTTTGTAATCTTTCTCGTGTCTACATTGTACAAGGTATATATATATTTTTTACGAATTACTGTAAATAAAGAGCCTGCGTGATTCATATTTCATCAAGGAAATCTTTTATCCAATATTTATTCTCTACAAGGCACTAACTGCACAGACCAAACTGTTATCTTCTTATATTGTTCTAAAAATTCTAAATATAAACAGACAAACAAAATACAGCTTTAAACGGAAAAGTGAGGTTGTTCAGCTGTTTAGTGTCACTATGCAGATGTTACACCCTGTGTAGTTACCGAAATCTTTGGTTTAGTTCTCATTGAGTGGCCACACATCACTTCCACATTTCCCTTGCTTTTATTCCATGATTGTTATGTGCACATAAACAGTGAAACATTCCGCATGTTTATAATACACGCGGCCAAGTGCATCCATGCTCCCGTCGATTAGGCGCGTGGTCCGTTGTCTAGCAACACTGAACGAAACGAGGTATAATCGTGGTGTTTGACATAGCATAGTTTATTATATGCTGTGGTAGATCTGATTTATTCAAATGCAATAATAAAGCATTATATCCTCAGGGGGGGTCATTACATTGTTTTAGCGATAATTTCATGGAAGCGAGGTCAGAACTAAATCACTGCTCCTGCTCCATCTAAAGCACTGTCACACTAAAAAAACATCCGGGTGTCATGCGCACTCAGCCGCGACCGGCACTAGGACCCGGAAGTAAGATGGTCGCGAAACTGAAAGCATAAAAGGAAACAAGATGGCACCGCACATCGCTCTGTCATTGAGTTTTGCCCATGCTATTTCGGAATCGTTCCCGTTCACGTGAGTACTCACTTTCTTGGGTTTGCTTTCAGACTGAGTGTGTGTTTATAGGATGAGGGTTAGATTGTGTCTTTCCTTTACTCATTCAGTTTGAGAGTCCTTAGAGCAAATCGTGTGATTATCCTGCCCGCTCGTGTCCATCCGCGTTTGGGTTTACCATTCACGCTACAGGGCTAACTGCTAAGCTACGTCTTTCTGGTCATCATCGGGTTAGTTCTGACAGAATGACAGAGCCTAGAGCAGTAAACCCAGCGGATCACGCGTGCCTGTGTGTTGTGGTTGACCAGCATGCTGTGCTTATCAATAAGCTAACCGGGGAGCTCGATTCTCTGTGCCGGAGTGTCCAACGAGGTTGCGGAGCTTAAGCGGGACAACGCGAGCCTCTGGGCGGCTGTTGATGGCATGGCTAGCGGTCCGCTGCCGCAGCGGCCGCAACCCCGCACCAACACCCCCCCCCCCTTCTGATGTTTTTCTAGCATGGGATGGCATGGATGGGAAATGCAGTGTGTTTTTAACATCGCTGGAACTGGTGTTCGAGTTTAATGCCACCAAATACTCCACCGACCAGCTACGCATTGCACTACTCATCTCATTGCTATCAGGGCAGGCAGCAGAGTGGGCCACGGCAGTCCTGCGTGCTGACACCCACACCGCTCACTCCTACAACGAGTTCACCCGTCAGCGCAAACTAACTTTTGAGGCGAGGTGGAGACCGACACGAAGCTCTACCATCTGCCTGCCGCGGAGGATTGTCCGTGAGCCAGTACACTGCGGACTTCCGCACCCTCACCATCCAGACCTCGTGGGGAGACGCAGCCCTCCGGACATCCTACTTCGAGCGACTGGCTACCAGTATTAAGGATGAGCTAGCTGGACGAGAGCTCCCAGCCACACTGGAGGGGCTGATCCAGCTGGCCCTCTGCATCGACCAGCGCCTCCTCTCCCGTCCAAAGCCAGCACCTCGAACCCTGCCGCCAGCTCCCACCTATGCCTACACTGTATCCAGACCACCACCCACCGTCACCCCCACCTTCACCGGACGTGTCGGATCTCCACCCCCTGCCGTGGTTGACTCCGGAGCCGGGGAACCCATGCAGTTAGGGCGCGCCTCCCTGACCATGGCGGAACGGGAGAGGCATTACCGCGAGGGATTGTGCGCCTACTGTGGCTCAGCGGCGCACCACCGAGCGACCTGTCCATCCCGTCTGGGAAACGCCCAACCCCGGTGAATGACAGGAGAGATTCACAGGGCACCATCCATCTCTCCGCCACCACCGAAACCACCACCTCAACACTCACGGTTCAGGTAACCCTCTACCTTGGCCACAAGCGGGTCCGAAGTACCACGTTTATCGATTCCGGTGTCGCGGGTAACTTCATTGACTCTACATACGCCAAAGGGTTGGGGGTAAAGATTGAGGCGTTATCCCAGCCGATGAAAATCACCTCTATCGACGGGCAGCCCCTTTCATCTAGCCCCATCACCCAGCAGACCCAACCCATCACTCTTGTCCTCGGTCAGCACCAAGAATCCATCCAATTCCACCTCACTCCCATTTCCTCTCCACCTCTCATACTTGGATATCCCTGGCTACTACGACACGGCCCCCTGATTTCCTGGACACAAAACCGGATCCTTCAATGGGGGCCGACCTGCACCGACCTCTGCCTACGGGCCCAGGCTGGGACGTGCTCCAGGGAATCCGAGGCCCCCGATGTCAACATCCACGCCATTCCTCCACCTTATCGGGACCTGGCTGAGGTGTTCTGTAAACGCCGGGCCAACCACCTGCCACTTCACCGTCCATATGACCTAGCCATCGAACTCCAGCCGGGTTCCAACCCCCCCCCCCCCACCGCGGCCATCTCTACTCACTTTCCAACAGCGAGACCCAGGAGATGGAGGAATATGTCACCAGTGCCCTGCGACACGGCACCATCCGGCCATCCTCCTCGCCGGCAGGCGCGGGGTTCTTCTTCGTGAAGAGGAAAGGGGGCGAACTTCGTCTGTGTGTCGACTATCGGGGCTAAATAAGATTACCATCAGGAACCGTCACCCGCTGCCTCTTACCAACTCAGCCCTCGACGCCCTCTCTAGTGCCACCGTGTTCACTAAGTTGGACCTCCGGAGCGCCTACAACTTCATCACCCCCACCGGACATTACGAGAGCCTGGTCATTCCTTTTGGACTCTGCAACGCACCCTCGCCCTTCCAACAATTTATCAATGATGTCCTCAGGGACATGCTAGGCCGATGGGTGTTCGTTTATCTGGATGATATCCTTATTTACTCACATACCACCAAAGAACACACCCGGCACGTTAGGGCTGTTCTCAAGAGATTGCTCGCCCACCAGCTGTACTGTAAGCTGGAAAAGTGTGCTTTTCACGAGCATTCACCACGTTCCTGGGTTTTGTCATCTCGCCCCAGGGTGTGGCCATGAACCCGCAGAAGCTGGAGGTTGTACGTCACTGGCCCCTACCCAGGACACTAAAGCAGCTCCAACGCTTTCTCGGGTTTGCGAATTTTTATCGTCGCTTTATCCGGGGCTACAGTACAGTTGCAGCACCACTCACTGCACTGACCAGGCTATCCACCCGTTCCTTCCGACTCAACCCGACCGCCATCTCAGCCTTCCACAAACTCTGCCATCTTAGCAACTTTGTTTGTTTGTTTAACCAGTTATTTTGCTATGCCAACATATATCCTTACGTGACTGGTGGAACTCTTGAGCTGGGAAATTCTGGGTTCAGGAGTTAAATCTCTTTATCTCAGTCGGTGATCCCCACATGCTTCAAAGAGTCCATCATTGTTCCTGTTCCAAAGAAACCACATCCTGCTTCTCTCAATGACTATCACCCTGTAGCCCTCACCTCAGTAGTGATGAAGTGCTTTGAACGCCTTATCAGAGACTTCATCATTTCTTCACTACCCAACACACTGGACCCACTACAGTTTGCATACCGTCAGAACCGCTCCACAGACGATGCAATCTCTCATCTCCTCCACACATCACTCACTCACCTGGACACTAGGAAAGGGAATTATGTTAAAATGCTCTTCATCGACTACAGCTCTGCTTTTAACACAATAATTCCCTCCACACTCACCACCAAGCTGGAGCACCTGGGACTGAGCTCATCTATATGTCAGTGGATCTCCAATTTTCTGACTGGCAGACCACAGGCAGTAAGGATGGGCGGACATGTCTCAGCTACACTCACTCTCAGCACTGGAGCCCCCCAGGGTTGTGTTCTGAGCCCCCTGCTGTACTCTTTGTACACCCACGACTGCGTGGCCACTACCAACTCCACCTCCATCATCAAGTTTGCTGACGACACCGTCGTGGTCGGACTGATCACCAACAATGATGAGTCGGACTACCTAGAGGAGATTGGAAATCTGGAGAACTGGTGCCAGAGGAACAATCTCCTCCTGAACGTCAGTAAGACAAAGGAGCTGATAGTGGACTTTAGTACAAAGCAGGAGAGGAACTACCAGACCCCCGTCATCAACAGGAGCCCAGTGGAGAGAGTGGACAGCTTCAGATACCTCGGTGTTCACATCACGCAGGACCTGTTATGGTCCTGTCACATCAACACCGTGGTGAAAAAAGCCCGGCAGCGCCTCTACCACCTCAGACGCTTGAGAGACTTTAGACTGCCCTCCAAGGTGCTCAGGAACTTCTACTCCTGCACCATAGAGAGCATCCTGACGGGAAACATCTTGACCTGGTTCGGGAACAGCACCATGCAGGACAGACGAGCTCTACAGAGGGTGGTGCGATCAGCCGAGCGCATCATCTGCACTGAGCTCCCTGACCTGCACTCCATCTACAGCAAGCGGTGCTGGACTAAGGCCAGGAAGATCATGAAGGACCTCAGTCACCCCAGTAATGGACTGTTCTCTTTGTTGCGGTCTGGGAAGAGATTCCGCTCCCTAAAGGCCAATACAGAGAGACTGAGGAGGAGCTTCTTCCCGCAGGCGATAAGGTCTCTCAATCACAATCACACCTCCACACAGGACTAATAACATCTTTTAAGCTCACAACACTGACTGGACAATCATGGACACATTCATACAAACTTGCACTAAATACTCATACTGTACATCTGGACAATTGCACATGTCACCTTTCATACATATTTGCACAACCACCGACACTTTAATTCTATATACATATATACTCTACCCTATATTCTATATTTTTGCAATATTTTATTATGCCCTTATTGCACAGTTAATTTTACTAGTTAAAATTATTTCTTCAGTATTTCCTTTTTATTGATTATTTATTTTACGTACAAGCTTTTATTTTCTTTCTTTTTTTTTTTTAAGGTCACTGGCGGTCGTATAAAGCATTTCACTGCATATTATACTGTGTATGATTGTGTATGTGACCAATAAAATTTGAATTTGATTTGAATTTGAAATCACAAATAGTGTTAAATTGAAATGTCATGTTGTCACATTGTCACTTTGTCGCTCTTGTTTGCACAATCTGTCTTGTCCCAAATAGTCAGTTAATTAGTTTTGTTAATTTATGTTGTATGTTGCACCTTGTTCCTGGAGGAACGTTGTTTTGTTTCACTGTGTACTAAACTGTTTATGGTTGAAATAACAATGAAAGCCTAATTGAACTTGAAATTCAAAGCTAGTGCACGATGGATTACAAACACTTGTTCCACACACTAAGTAGTACTCTTAATCAGGGGTTAGGGTATGATTTCTGATTTAGTCTTATGTTTGAAGTTCGTTGTGTTAGTTATGTTTGAAGTTAGTAAATAAAACAACATGGAGGCAATTCAGAATGACTTAAACTGTCATGATTCTGGGTTTATTCAAAGGACTCAAAATGCAGGTTTCTTGGTGAAGATCAGTTTTCAATGTTTATTATTATTTTTTCTTTTACTTTCTTTTCTTAACTTAAGTCTTTGACATGAAATCAACAAAAATCACAAATAACAAAAATCAACAAAGAAAACCAAAACAAAACTTGCTCCTAGAGAGCTTCCTCAGGCTGGGTCTGCAGGCGGGCACGTTTACACACAAGCATGGCAGATTACCTTCCAAATAAACACAACAGCAGTCACATGAGATTCTAATGCGAACGTGCCTGGCATCCCAACCTTGACTTTGATCCGAAATGCCTGTGAATACAGGCCTTACCCCGACCCTGCAGACTCTGCTCAGCCCTGAGGAGGAGACACGCACACACAGAGGGTTTTAGGAGACAATAAACAAACAAAACATAGTGACAACAGTGGACGGACAAACCTCTATGGGTTCGACTGGCTGTTATAGAGACACACAGGGAAGAGAAACAGGTGCACATCATTTAGTGATGGGGGAGACATACCACGTTCACACACCAGGGGGGGGGGACAAGGTGCGGCTCAGTAGTCCGGAGACCCAGATCTTATTTCCCCAGACCGTGGTGGTACAGATGTGACATAAACAACACTTTGTTTACTTAATAATTGCTTTTAAGACGCCATAACCTTAGGTGTGCTTTCTTGCTGGACTGATTTTGAATGTAGGTTTTTGCAGGCAGTCGCTCTCTCGTCATTGCTGATGACCATGCAGACCTGCTTTCACCCATGCTGTGATGCACATTTAAAGTATTTAACGGTTATTAGAAGACCTTTGATGTGGAGTGACTTCCCAGTGCTGTTACCATATTGTAGCGTTTTTCACCGCTAGAAGGATCTTGGAGAGACGAGTTGGCTTGATTGCTTCCCAATGCAAAAGGCTGGGAGTACTTTATTTATTTTCACATGAGAACCTACATCCAATTCAGCCTTAGCATGAACCGGAGCACATTCAACAGGTCACACACACAGAGATAGCACACACCACATAACGCACAACCCTGGCCGAAGCCACCAACCTAATCAAACTTCCCCAACAGGGTGAACACATAGAAAACCTCCCGCTGATGGTCGTCAGCCGCCACCCCGCCTACGCCACAATATATTTATTACTCTCATCCTGTCACGAGCCAGCCTGATCGTCCTAGTCCTTCCAGGTCACAACGTCCATCCAGGTTCTCCGCTCTCCCAGCCAATTACCTGAGCCCACCTGTTACTAATCAAGCTACTCTCCTGCAGCTTTAAAAGGAAGCTGGAGACTTCACTCGATGCTGATGTATCTTACGTGCGTGCCTCCAGTCCTGTCTTGGTATTATTTTGATCAGTATACTCAGTGTTTAACCCTGCCTGTTTTTTGGATTCCGCTCTTGCCTTGCCCTTTGGATTGTCGCCTACCTTCGGATCTTGCCTTTGTGTATGACTTCGCATGTTTACTGACCTTTGATCTTGGACCACGCTTTGGATTTGTTCGCTGTTTGACTTTGCTATTTACCCTGCCTGCATTTCGGATTTCTCCCTCTGCCTCTCTGGAGATATGTCACTCCTGTCTGTTTGTGTGTGTGTGTGTGTGTGTGTGTGTGTGTGTGTGTGTGTGTGTGTGTGTGTGCGCTTGTGTACTTATGGCACTTCCGTGTTCGCGGACAACGGACAAGTGCGCTTCCACCAACAGCTCGAATCTGTTTTACCTCACGCCGAAATAATCAATCAAGCATTAGTTGCTGCCCCTGCTGCATGTACTCTGTGTTTGCACAAAGGCGCACTCATCACAAGCGATTCTCAGTCGGACTCTGCTTCTGGGTTTTTCGGGATTTCGCCCACGTCATCAACCAGCCCCTCCACGTCATCGGGGATTCCCCTCCGGAAGTCCCCAAACGCTTACAAAGTTACCACAGCAACACACTGCCAGTTCTACTAACATTACCAGGTGCTTTATCTTTCACATTAAAATGACCTTAAGCCACTTAGTGTGTTTTGAGACTGCTTTTGGGTTCATTATTCCTCAGCCCTGACAGTATACATCGGCCATGAGGAACCCAGCAGATTTGGAACAACTCAGACAGGCAATTTCACAACAAGGAGCCCTGTTAGGGTCCCACCAGCAAAGCATCAAACAAGTCACTCAAACACTCTCCTCCATCTCCTCACAATTGGAACAACTCATAACTACATCCCTACCTACCACTTCACCCACCATTTGCCAAGAACCAAACCTCCCGCATCCACCGCCATACAATGGCACACCCAGAACATGCCGCTCCTTTGTCTCTCAGTGTTCCCTGTTTCTAGAGCTCCAAGCATCTTTTTTTTCCACGGCGCGCTCTAGAGTGGCATTCAAGATCACACTCCTAACCGACCGGGCACGCAAGTGGGGAACTGCTGTGTGGGATGCCAACGACCTATGTTGTTCTACTTTCAAGATGTTCACAGAGGAGATGAAAAGGGTGTTCGACCGCTCCAACTCTGGCAGGGAACTACTGGAGCTCCGCCAAGACCCTCACTCTGCTTACGATTATGCAATTGAGTTCCGCACACTGGCTGCATCCACGAATTGGGACATCAGGCACTCTATGATGCCTTCCTTCACGGCCTTTCTGAAGAAATCAAGGATCGCCTGCTCATCCAAGAGCTGCCCAGCGATCTAAATGGCCTCATGGAGCTAGCTGGACGTACAGACGATCGATTATCTTGCAGACACCACACTCAACCTCCAACCTCGCCCAGACCCAGGTCCTCCGCCCCACCTTGGCCGCCTATCTACCCTCTTTCTCCATCAACTTCTAGGTCTGACCCTGAACCCATGCAAGTAAATCGAACCCGCATCTCTCCGGAGGAGCACCAGCGAAGACTCCAGTCTGGTTCCTGTCTTTATTGTGGACAGCCCGGTCACCACCGCCTCCAATGCCTGTTAAAAAGCCAGACGCCTCCAGTTAAACTGGGAACACTGGAGGGGCCGGGCCGTGACCTTTCCCCTAACTCATGCTCATATCTGCCAGCCATCATTGTAACCCATGGCAAACCTCACATGGTTTCTGCTCTAATCGATTCCGGTTCGGACCAGAATCTCATTTCTGCATCAAAGGAGAAGGACCTCAATCTTCCAACAACCCTCCTTGACAACCCACTTCCCGTTCGGGCCCTTGATGGAACCCCTCTGCCTGCCATTACCCATCGTACCATCTCTGTTACTCTACAGGTTTCAGGTAATCATACCGAAGACCTTCCCTTCCTAGTCATGCACCACGCCCATGCACCCCTCGTCCTTGGATGACCCTGGTTTACCCATCACAATCCTCACATTGACTGGAGAAAGAATACTATCCAGGAATGGAGTCCTTCATGTCTGTCATCCTGTCTCAAGTCAGCTTGTTACCCACCTGCTACAGATTCCACCGACAAGGACTTCCCTGACCTGTCTACTGTTCCTCCTGAATACACAGATCTCAAACTGGTTTTTAGCAAGTCACGAGCCCTCTCGCTACCACCTCACAGACCCTATGATTGTGCTATTGATCTCCTCCCAGGCACCACCCCTCCCAGGGGGAGGCTATATTTGCTCCCCCCGTCTTCATTAGGGTTGGGTATCGATTGTTTTTTTTTCGATACCGGTGCCAAATCGATACTTTGAAAACGGTACCGGTGCCAAAACGGTGCCTGAACCGATACTTTTAAGCCAAAAAATTATAGTGGATGACTCAAGAATGAATTTTTATTGAACAAAAAATGTTATGCTTAAAATTGAACAATATATTAAAAGTTTAAAGTATATATGAATATGTAAGCTTCAAATTTTAGCAATTCTTTTGCAGAAATTTCACCATATTTGACTTTTCTGGCAAAATACGACACCTTTCCTGACTTATTGCTCTGCACAGGACATGCATAGCCTTCTTTACAATGGTAAATGGGGTCACTGTTGTAGTGCTACTAGTACTAGCTGGAAAGCCATAATTATAAACAGAATCCATGTTACATTAGTTTTTTTACATTAGTTTGACTATTTGTTAGCATGAATGCAAGATTTGCATTTTGCTATTAACATTACATTATCCTACTACTAACCTGCGGAAAGGCTGCTGACGTCATCATAATCGGTGACTCCTTTTTGCTACGGTTGGTGTGACTGGGACTGAGGGTCGTCCACACTGATAGCGCCAGCTGTTGTCCACAAGCTGTTAAACACGGTTCCTCCCTCTGCTTTAAACTTTATTCCGTCTGCCCTCTAATGTTTCATTAGATTTGACGTGTTTCCGCCTTTACACGCAACTGCTGTAAAACATTTGCTGCACGTCGCGGTGCCGGAATCCTTTCTTGTGAAATACAGCCACACTTTCGACCGTTTAGTTTTAGGCATTTTAACGAGAGTTGTTTAATTTAGCATGCTAAGCTATCGGTAGACCGCCTGCTGCCGTCAGAGCGAGTGTAACGTTAGTTACTGCATTCACGCGCATATCGGATGGTCTCTCATTTCCGGATGATTTGTGCTTTTAATTTTTTTTATTTAATCTAATAAACTATTAATCTACAAAAATATATGAATCTAGAGAACAAATATTTCAATCGACAGTTCAGGCATTTAAGTGGCACCGAAATGAGGCACCGAAATTCGCGTTCTGTTTCGGTCCGGTACATACCGGTTCTATAGGTACCGGTGCCGTATTGGCACCGGGTTTCGGTACACAACCCTAGTCTTCATCTCCTGCTGGGGCTGGTTCTTTTTTGTAGCTAAAAAGGACAAGACGCTACGGCCATGCATTGATTACCGCGGTCTAAACGAGATCACAATCAAGAATAGGTACACGCTTGTCAACGGCATTTGATATTCTACAAGGAGCCAATTGCTTTACAAAGCTAGACCTACGCAACGCCTATCACTTAGTCAGAATCAAGGAGGGAGACGAGTGGAAGACGGCATTTAACACTCCATCCGGTCATTACGAATACCTGGTAGTGCCATTCGGTCTAGCCAATGCTCCAGCTGTTTTTCAGTCGTTGGTCAACGATGTGCTCAGGGACTTTCTTAACATCTTTGTGTTTGTCTACCTAGATGACATCTTAATCTCCTCTCGGTCCCTAGAAGAGCACAGATCACACGTACGCCAAGTCCTCCAGGGACCAGCTGTATGTAAAAGCAGAGAAGTGTGAGTTTCACTCCTAGTCGACTACCTTCCTTGGTTTTATCATCGTCCCGTCAAAGATCCAAATGGACGCAGCCAAGGTAAGGGCAGTAACCGACTGGTCTAGGCCAGGGACCCGAAAAGACTTTCAGTGGTTTCTTGGATTTGCTAACTTTTACCGTAGGTTCATCAAGAACTACAGTTCGGTGGCTGCTCCACTCACTTCTCTAACATCATCTAAAAACCCCTTTCAGTGGTCTAACCAGGCAGAAGAGGCCTTCTTCAAACTCAAGGACCGATTCACAGCACCCATCCTTACACAGCCAGATCCCGCCCTCCAATTCATAGTGGAAGTTGACGCCTCGGACTTCAGCATAGGGGCCGTACTCTCTCAGAGGTCACCAGCTGATGGTAAAGTGCATCCTTGCTGCTTCTTCTCCTGTCGCCTCTCTGTCCCCGAGAGAAATTATGGGAGTGGTGACTGGGAGCTTCTGGCTATAAAGCTAGCGTTAGAGGAGTGGAGACACTGGTTTGAGGGGGCCGATATCCCGTTTCTCTTCTGGACAGACCATAGAAATCTGGAGTACCTCAAGTCAGCGAAACGTCTGAATTCCCGCCAAGCCAGATGGTCACTGTTTTTCTCCCGCTTTAATTTCTCCCTGTCCTACCGACCGGGTAATAAAAATACCATGCCCGACGCCCTCTCACGTCAATTTTCCTCAGTTACAGATGATTCCCCCATATCAACCATTTTGCCATGCCACTGCCTTAATGGAGCTACTTCCCTGGACATCGAGACCCTAGTCAAGCAGGTATTGAATCAGGATCCCGGCGCACCAGATGCACCGCCAGGCTGACTCTTTGCTCCACCCATAGTACGCTCCCAGGTCTTAGAATGGGGCCATAACTCACGATTGGCCTGTTATCCTGGTGGGTTCCGAACTTTGGCACTCATTCGACAACGTTTTTGGTGACCTTCCATCAGAGAAGATACACACCAGTTTGTCAGTGCCTGTGACACCTGCGCTCGGAACAAGACTAGTAATAAACCACCAGCGGGCCTTCTCAGACCGCTCCCAGTTCCCCATAGACCATGGTCTCATATCGCGTTGGACTTTGTCACAGGACTCCCATAGTCTGAGGGTCACACCTGCGTCCTAACTGTCGTAGACCGCTTCTCCAAGGCCGCTCACTTTGTTCCCCTACCCAAGCTCCCCTCAGCCAAGGAGACAGCTGAGCTGCTCATCCACCATGTCTTTCGCCTCCATGGCCTGCCCACAGACATCATCTCTGATCGTGGTCCCCAGTTCTCTGCCCGGTTCTGGACAGCATTCTGTAGACTCATCGGGGCTACCCCTAGTCTTTCATTGGGTTACCATCCACAGACTAATGTTCAGACTGAGAGAGCCAACTAATATCTTGAAACGGCCATTCGTTGTATGACCTCCCAAGATTCACGTTCCTGGAGTCAAATGTTGCCATGGATTGAGTATGCACACAATTCACTACCTACAGCCTCCACAGGGCTCTCACCATTCCACTGCAGTCTGGGCTATCAGACCCCCCTATTTCCCACCCAAGAAGAGGAAGTGGCAGTTCCTTCAGCCCAGGCCTTTGTTTGGCGTTGCAAAAGGACCTGGCTGCGGGCTAGGACCAGACTCCGCCACTCGCCCTCCCTCTTCAAACTTCACGCGGATCGCCGACGTTCAGCTGCCCCAACCTACCGTGTTGGGCAAAGAGTCATGTTTTCCACCCGCAACGTCCCCATTAACACTATCTCCCATAAGATCTCCCCCAGGTTTCCTTTAAAAGGAAGCTGGAGACTTCACTCGATGCCGATGTATCTTACATGCATGCCTCCAGTCCTGTCTTGGTATTATTTTGATAAGTATATTCAGTGTTTGACACTGCCTGTTTTTTGGATTCCGCTCTTGCCTTGCCCATTGGATTATCGCCTGCCTTCGGACCTTGCCTTTGTGTATGACTTCGCATGTTTACTGACCTTTGATCTTGGACCACGCTTTGGATTTGTTCGCTGTTTGGCTTTGCTATTTACCTCTGCCTCTCTGGAGATACCTCTCTCCTGTCTGTATGTGTGTGTGTGTGTGTGTGTATGTGTGTGTGTGTGTGTGTGTGTGTGCGCGCGCTTGTGTACTCACGGCACTTCCGTGTTCGCGGACAACGGACAAGTGCGCTTCCACCAACAGCTCGAATCTGTTTCACCTCACGCCGAAATAATCAATCAAGCATTAGTTGCTGCCGCTGCATGTGCTCTGTGTTTGCACAAAGGCGCACTCATCACAAGCGATTCTCAGCCAGACTCTGCTTCCGGGTTTTTCGGGATTTCGCCCACATCATCGGGGATTCCCCTCCTATACCCGGAAGTCCCCAAACGCTTACCAAGTTACCACAGCAACACACTGCCAGTTCTACGAACATTACCAGGTGCTTTATCTTTCACATTAAAAGGACCTTAAGCCACTTAGTTTTGAGATGGCTTTTTGGTTCATTATTCCTCAGCCCTGACACATCCAATCAGATTACTCTGTCGGTACTAACAGTTATATAACTGCATTCTAATCGGGTCATGTATAGCATCCTATACAATATGTTTTATACAGATTTTCAATAAATGTTTTGCATTTAGTCATTTGCCAGACGCTCTTATCCAGAGCAACTTACATTTTTATCTCATTACACATCTGAGCAGTTGAGGGCCTTGCTTAAGGGCCCAACAGTGGCAACTTGGTGGTTATGGGGTTTGAACCTGTGATCTTCCGAACCGTAGTCCAATGCCTTAACCACTGAGCTACACCTGACCCTGTTCCTCTTAATCCATTGAGGGATATCAGAATTTAGTGACAGGACCCAGCATGGAGGAAACGGCTGGCACCGTTTGTGTATCAGAAGCTGAAATAAGTTATAAAATACAACATCTATACCCTCAAACTTAAGGAAGTGAAATCCATAATCTCATTAATCTCTGGAATGTGTTCTGTTAGTGCTTTTATATTTGAGGTGTATAGTTTACAGTTATTCAGGAATGGACAGGATGGCGCCAGGATGGCATCAAGACAGGATGGCGCCGCGGATGGCTGCCTCAGTGTGGAGCTCTCCATTAGTCTTACTGTTTTTGTTAGTTTGTCCTGTTTTTTGTTTCTCAAACGTAATAACTTATACCAGGGATGAACTGCTGAACGTTCAGCAGGACACATCACACAATTTTCAACCACTTTTTGATTTTTCAAAAGTTTTACTGAACATTGTAACCGGCGGAACAGCTGCACTGTTTAAATGCTTTAAGAAGCGCAGGCGGGGGAAGAGAGCCGGTGCGCTCGTCAAGCTCCGACAGCGCGGCTTTAGAACTGCGCTGCCGAGCATACATCTGGCGAATCTCCGCTCTCTACCCAACAAAATGGACGAACTTTTCCTGCTCTCCAGGAAAAATAAGGACTTTTCAAACTCTGCCGCGCTGTGTTTCACGGAAACCTGGCTGAATGAAGCCATCCCGGACAACGCGCTACACCTGCCGGGCTTCCAGCTGTTCAGAGCGGATCGCGACACAGAATCAACGGGGAAATCGCGAGGCGGCGGGACATGCTTTTACATCAACGAAAGTTGGTGTACAAATGTGACACCATTGAAGAAGATGTGCTGTCCTGATCTAGAGGCATATTTCATCAACTGCAAGCCTTTCTATTCGCCGCGCGAGTTCACCTCGTTCATTCTTGTGAGTGTGTACATCCCTCCACAAGCGTGTGTGAACGCAGCATTGCAACAGCTGGCTGCTCAGATCACAGACACGGAGCAACAACACCCGGACTCTCTTATAATTATACTTGGGGATTTTAACAAAGCAAACCTCAAACGTGAACTGCCTAAATACAAACAGCACATTACATGCCCCACCAGAGACAAAAATACTTTGGATCACTGCTACACCACAATAAAGGATGCATATCGCTCCGTCCCCAGAGCAGCTTTAGGACTTTCTGACCACTGTCTGGTTCATCTTCTCCCAACCTATAGGCAAAAACTTAAATCTGCTAAGCCTGTAGTAAGGACAGTAAAGAGATGGACCAGTGAAGCAGAACAGGAATTACAGGCCTGTTTTGACTGCACTGATTGGAGTGTTTTTGAAGCTGCTGCCACCAATCTGGACGAGCTCACAGATTCTGTAACATCCTACATCAGTTTCTGTGAGGACATGTGCATCCCTACCAGGACACTTTTAACATATAACAATGACAAACCATGGTTTACAGCAAAGCTCAGACAGCTTCGTCAGGCCAAAGAGGATGCCTACAGGAGTGGGGACAGGATCTTGTACAACCAGTCCAGGAACACACTAACAAGGGCGATCAGAGCAGCTAAGAGGAGCTACTCTAAAAAACTGGAAAACCAGTTTTCTGCAAACGACCCTGCTTCAGTGTGGAAAGGCCTGAAAACCATCACTAACTACAAGACGCCATCCCCCAACTCTGTAGGGAATCAACAACTGGTTGATGACCTGAATGAGTTCTATTGTAGATTTGAAACTCCCAGTCTCACACCACACTCCTGTCCTAACCCTCTTTCTACACCACCATTATCACCTCTGACAACCACCCTCTCTTCCCCCCCTGCACTCCAGGTCTGTGAAAAGGATGTTCGCCAGATCTTTCTGAAACAAAAGAGAAGGAAAGCTCCAGGCCCAGACGGCGTGACACCAGCCTGTCTGAAATCCTGTGCTGACCAGCTGGCGCCCATTTTCACACAGATCTTCAACAGATCACTGGAACAATGTGAAGTGCCTTTGTGCTTTAAACGTTCCACAATCATCCCCATTCCAAAAAAAACTAAAATCACAGGCATTAATGACTACAGACCAGTCGCCCTAACATCTGTGGTCATGAAGTCATTTGAAAGACTGGTGTTGGCCTATCTGAGGGACATCACAGGACCCTTACTGGACCCCCTGCAGTTTGCTTATAGAGCAAACAGGTCTGTTGATGATGCAGTTAATATGGGACTGCACTTCATCCTTCAACATCTGGACAAACCAGGGGCTTATGCAAGGGTCTTGTTCATAGACTTTTCATCAGCTTTTAATACGATCATCCCAGCACTGCTTCAGACCAAATTAATCCAGCTCTCTGTTCCTAGCTCTATCTGTCACTGGATCACCAGCTTTCTGACAGACAGGCAGCAGCTAGTGAAACTGGGAAAATTCATATCCAACAGTCACACCACCAATACTGGAGCCCCTCAGGGATGCGTTCTCTCCCCACTGCTCTTCTCCATCTACACCAACGACTGCACCTCCATAGACCCCACTGTCAAGCTCCTGAAATTTGCAGATGACACTACAATCATCGGCCTCATCCAGGACGGTGATGAGTCTGCATACAGAAGGGAGGTCAAGCAGTTGGCTGTCTGGTGCAGTCACAACAACCTGGAGCTAAACACGCTCAAAACAGTGGAGATGATCGTGGACTTCAGGAGAAACCCACCTGCACTTCCCCCACTCACCATCATGAACAGCACTGTGACGGCAGTGGAGTCATTCCGGTTCCTGGGCACGACCATCTCTCAGGACCTGAAGTGGGACATTCACATTGACTCCATTGTTAAAAAGGCCCACCAGAGGTTGTATTTCCTTCGCCAGCTGAAGAAATTCAACCTGCCACAGGAGCTGCTCACACAGTTCTACTCAGCCGTCATTGAATCCGTCCTGTGCACTTCAATAACTGTCTGGTTTGGCTCAGCTACGAAAGCAGACATCAGAAGACTGCAAAGGACGGTTCGGACTGCTGAAAGAATTATTGGCACTCCCCTGCCCACGCTGCAAGAACTGTATATATCCAGAGTGAAGAAAAGGGCACGGAATATCACTTTGGACCCCTCACACCCAAGCCACCTTCTTTTTGAACTTTTGCCATCGGGTCGACGCTACAGAGCACCGAACACCAGGACAGTCAGGCATAAGAACAGTTTTTTCCCCCAGGCAATCTACCTCCTTAACAGATAAACATCATTCAAACGGTCAATAAATATATGTGCAATATTGTGTACAACACCACTGTGCAATATACTGTATAATACCACAGACTTCAGATATTTATGTAACTTATTTAAAAGTATCTCACATCGTACTCCATTTGATGTCAACCATTTAAAAAAAAATGTTTCTTTTTTTTTTTTTTTTTTTCCGTCATGCTGTTTTTGTCTTGTCATTTGTATTTTTTGTTCTGGAAGCTCCGTCACTAAAACAAATTCCTTGTACGTGCAAGCGTACTTGGCAATAAAACTCTTTCTGATTCTGATTCTGATTCTGAAAAACTTTTTTCAATTATTTTTTTATTATTACTGCGTTACTTGTAGTGTGAATTGAAATGAAACAAATATAAGAAATGTGTGAGTTCTGAGTTGCACTTTTAATGTCAAATGTCCAGTGGCAATGTTTAAAAGTTAAGTAGATAAAGTAATACACTGTGTATTGATGTTTGTACTGTTATTTACTCCATGGTATGAGTAAATATAAATCCAGATGTTATAACTGTAATTTATCAGAACATTTTCTTTATGACCGAAAAACAAGCCCTGCTATATTTTTGACTTTTGTTTTCACACTAAACATACACTATGAATCTGTTTTTATTAATGTTTTTTTTTTATAGTTATTATTTTTATTTTTTACATTTTTCCAACCTGACCTAAGGGAAGGGGAGACAAAGACAAAGAAAAAAAAAACTCTTTCTGCTTTGTCCACTCTAAAGTCCGACTGAGGATTTCACCCTTTAGGCATTCTAGCGTAGTTTAAAAGAGATGAGCAGATATAAGTCACAAACTAGTTGTTTTTAACTGAAGGAACACCTTTGCATAATAAAGCTGTTGTCTTTGTTGTGCTTGAAAATCAAAGTAGTCACTTAAATATGGTGTTACGTCCCAGTCTAGGGCCATAGAGCAAAAGAATGGTTCAGGGTTCTATTTTAAACTGTATGGAAATGGTGGTATATGGCAGAAAGAACTAGATCCAATCATTAACTGATTAAATAATGAGGTTTGTATATACAAACACACACACACACACACACACACACAAACACACAACAGGAGGAGGAGGAGGAGGAGGATCAGATTCAGGGGGGACCCAGAATACAAAATAAATACAAAATTGTATTTATATGTAGTAGCTAGATTACCTGCAAAAAAAAAAAAACAACAACAACATTCAAACAAAAATACAGGTACCTTCCCGGACTCCCTAAACCAAAAACAGTGAAATTATCTACAAATATATACAAAGACCAACCAAACCAAAGGGACAAAGCAAATAATCAAAGTCAATTGGAGGCAAAAAGTCAAACCGGAATACACAACCAAATATCAAAACGCCAAAATCACAACGTCTTTCATCTTTCCCGCGTCTCTCTCCGGTTTATATATGGTCGCACTAGTCGATGACGTCACTCTCAGGGCGGAAGTGACCGTGTGGAAGGTCAGGTAGCTGCCGATGTCAGAAAACCTGGAGTGGAGTCTGGAGCGGCGCGCGACCAGGACATGATACACACACGCGGCGCAACGGAGCATTTATACAAAGCATAATATTATCATTATTTTAGCATTTTCATTCATTTCGTTTTTACTCAGTAGCGAATATGATTTAAAATGTAGCGAATTACAATACTTCAAACAAAACGTACTTAAGTAAAAGTAAAATTACAGATTTTAAAAACTACTTTAAAAAGTAGAAATACACAAAAAAAACTACTCAATTACAGTAACGCGAGTAAATGTAATTCGTTACTTTCTACCTCTGTTTCTATCATTGCACTGGTTAAATGTCATCCAGCAGAATGAATAATTTTGTTTGAAAATTATCATTCACTATATGACAGATGAGAAATTACCTGCAAATTTCTGAAGATGATGTCACTCATTAAGATCTTGTGCACCCAAATATATCAAGCTTTGTAAATGAACAATATGAAATAACAAGCAACATAAACAACATTACTGTTTTTACATAAATAATTTTGTAAATGGCAAAAGTCCATCATTGACCAGGTTGAGACATCAGTGCTAAAGGAAGCTGTTTGAACCTTACTGTGTACATTTAAGGAGTTTGGACCGAGTGTGATCAGGATGAATTGAAGACCTTACTCCTACCATACAAATAAAAAAGAAAATAAAAATCATACAACTCTTTTGAGATGTGCTGAAGTAAAAGTGGGACTTTTGATTGTACAGAATATTAGAACACTCTGCAGTGTTCTGAGAGTAAAAACTCGGCTTTCCTTCCCTATATAATCCCCAGCTACACTAACGCTTTCACTAGTGCTTGGACACCATTAAGAAGTAAAAGGTTTTCTCGGTTTCTCAGCTATGATCAGACTGCCTGCTTCATGTCTGAAATGGAATGCACAGATCTCTTATAATAGATTCGGGATATACTGTAAGTGAATATAAAATGAATATTTTTTCAAATTGGACAGATAATGTATTCAGATAATATGTAAATAAATACATACTTTCCAGAAAGGTTAACATGGCATTTAGTTCAGGCAGAAGCTGTACTTTGGGACTGGCATCCAAAAAAAAAAAAAAAAAAGATAATATAGCTCACAGGACAAAGATCTATTTCAACATAAATGAGCAGGGCTTGCACACTGGTGCATTGAGAGTATTCTTAGCACAGGCAATTACTTTAAGACTATGTGGGCCATTTGGCATCCCCTAAAACGTCATTGCAATACAGCAGTGGGATGTTTCTATATTAAATGTAGAAATGTCTATAGTAGCTTTTATTATTATTTTTTTGTTGTTGTTGAAAGCCCATATCTTAGATATCAAATATCTAACAAAAATATGACTCTGGAATTTTTCCGTTAATGCAAATCTTTAAAACCCATGGACACTCCACTGATAGACCTCTCTCACCTGGGATCCTTTGTCACATTTTATTAACGCAGACAAAGATTAATGGTTATTGGACAACTTGGTTTTTCTCCAGGTGCTTGACTTGGTTAAATACTGTAGATGTGTCTTAGGTTTCTATCGTATATATCAGCAGCGTTCCTTCAGCTAGCTTTCACTACATGCTTCAATCACTACATGCTAGCAGCTTAGATGTTCATTTAAGGCAGAATTGCAGACACCACTATACTTTGAAGAAAATAAAAAGTTCTGATGCTCTTTTGCTAAACAGGACACAAGCAAATGTTAAACATCAATGACCTATTGAGGTACCTATTGAGGGACATAGGAGGAAACATTAAAAGATAAAACAGGACAAAAACATAGAAAAATTACTAGAGATGTTTAGAGTACATCTGGGTCATTGTAAAATCATTTGTAAAATATTGAAAAACAAACAAACGGTTTTAAAACTCCAGGTATTTGTGTGAGGTTAAGAAATCCTACCTTCTGTGTTACGATTTGAAAAAACTGTTTATGCACAAATGCCTTCTATGTATTTTTATTTACTTCATGTCCATTTAGGGGATCCATAATAAACAGACACTTGTGCTTGGTCTATTTTAAAAATCACCAGCTACCACTGATCCTTAGTAAATGCCAGATCAGCATTATGATCTCTTATATATATATATATATATTTCTACGTCTAATTTCCCAATGTTTCCTGAGAATTAATATTAGCGGGACTCAAAATGTTTTACTTATTTTAATAAAGAGCAAAATAAAGAAAGATTTCAGCTAAAGCCATATCTTTTTAAATCCCAGTACAGGTATTTAGATCACTGAACAACTGCAGATAAAGTTAGTGCAATGTTTGTGTGGTAACAGTAGAGAAGTCAGCAATCATTTCCTTTTTCTAAAGCCTGACATGATGACATAATTGGGTGATGTTTCAGAGGAGTCTGACGAGCCAATTTCGGTTGGATTCAGGGTCAAGAGCATGGCGGCAGTGATCAGTTATCGCCAGCTTTTTTCCTCTTACTAAAATGACTAAAACTAGGCATCTGAAATTTCGACATAAATCCAGTGTTGTGATTGCCTGTTTAGCCAACACTGTCAAATTGTTTTGTCTGGTTTTTTGTCAAATCCCATCTTCAGCTCTAATTGCATCTCATGCAGTCTGCCCTCATTTAAAGCATTCAAACATTTCAGATTGCATGATGTTTCGAGTGGCCGTTTCAGCAGACATCTATACAAGTAGCTAACAGATGTTTGTCTAATCATTCAAGCAAGTTTAATAGGATTATAAATGAGCAAACTATGATTTTATTTTTAAATTTGTGTGCAAAACAGTGTGCTTATGAATACCAAACTTTTTCATGCATAAGATATGACAATGATAAGGATTAATTAATCCATAAGCAATCTAATGGAGTGTTTAGGGACCATGGGCATTTGTACGTTTGTTAATGACTACAAGATTATTCATTATATGCGTGGCTGTGCAGGACAGTCAGTAATGTGTGAGAAAGTTGTTACTAGACCTGGAGCCTATCCCAGGAGGCTTCGGGCACGAGGCAGGGTACACTCTGGACAGGGTGCCAATCCATCGCAGGGCACACACACATACACACACTCACAAATTCAACGACACACTATGGGCAATTTTTTGGGAATGTCAATTAGCCTAACCTACATATCTTTAGACTGTGGGAGGAAACCAGAGTGCCTGGGGGAAACCCACACAGAGATGGGAATCGAGCCTGGCCAGGAATCAAACACAGACCCTGGAGGTACAAGTTGACTGTGATAACCACTACATACACCACCGTTTTGCCACCACAGACACTCATTCATTCATCTTCTATACCGCTTTATCCTGTATTTAGGGTCGCGGGGACCTGGAGCCTATCCCAGGAGACTCAGGGCACGAGGCAGGGTACACCCTGGACAGCGTGCCGATCCATCGCAGGGCACACACACACACACACACACACACATTCACACACTATGGTCAATTTGGGAACTCCAATTAGCCTAATCTGCATGTCTTTGGACTGTATAGGACTCTTTCTGCTGAGACAGAGAGACTGGAGTGAGACAGCGACAGGCAGAGACAGTGAGATGAAGAAGCCACCATTAGTCATGAATTTATCTTCAGTCTGGACTCATACATTTCTAATAATTACTTATACTCTGGTATTTGCATAATGACTTTGCTTTATCTTCAAAGGCTTTTTTTATTTCTGTATTGTTGCTTATAAGGAAATTAGAGGCTTGTGGGTTTTGACTGATAAGCATGGGAAAGAGATAGATCTCATGTTTTCATTGATGTGTATTTCAGTCCAATCAGGTAATGATTACATTCTGTCAGTGTATGAAAAACATACAAACCTCAAATCTTTTAGATTTTGCTTAAATTTATTAATGAAATGTCTGGGGGAAATATCACACAACATAAGCTTCATTCATGGCCAAAATCCATGTGTGAAAAATTATTCTTCCTGCTCCCAGAACCGTACTTTCACACTCTGAGTCATGGAATATGGCTGTGCCATTAAAGAAGAAAGACTCCATAGACGTGATAACCTGGTGATTCAGTACATTCAGGTCGTCAGCTGACTTTATTTTATTGCCATGTAACGTTGCTGAGTCTAGACCTGAGCGACTGAAGCAACACCAGATCATAACACTGTCTCCAGAGGCTTGTACAGTAAGTGGACACTACGCATGATGGGTGCATCGCTTCATGCACTTTCCTTCTTACCCTGATGTGCCCATCACTCTGGAATAGGATCAGTCTGGACTCATTAGACCATGTGACCTTTTCCATTACTCCGAAGTCCAATCTCTGTGTTCCCTATCAAACTGAAGCACTATCACATGCATATGAACTTGAGAAACTTTCAGTTCTTAATCTATCCATCCAGCTTCTATTCTCCTGGGAAGGCTTTCCACAGGGTTTAGGAATATGTTAATAGGAATTTTTGAGCATTTTTCCAGAAGCACATTTGTGAAGTCAGACACTGATGTTGGATGAGAAGGCCTGGATTGCAGTCTCCGCTCTAATTCAACCCAAAGGTGTTCTATCAGGTTGAGGTCAGTTCCTCCACACCAAACTCTTGCATTCAGGACTTTGCTTTGTACATTGGTGTGCAGTCATGTTAAAACAGGGAGGGGCAATCTCCAAACTGTTCCCACAAATGTTGGGAGCAAGACATTGTCCAAAATTTTTTGGCATGCTGAATCATTAATAGTTCATTTCACTGGAGGTAAGGGGCCGTGCCCAATGCCTGAAAAATGACCGCACATCAGTACCAACATGACTGCGCACCAATGCACAAAGGTGCACATTCATCTGTACCAAGCTTCCTTACCTGCACTCAATCTATATCAACCAAGGCCAGGAAGATTGTGAAGGACCTCAGAGACCACAACAAAGGACTGTTCTCTCTGTTGCGGTCAGGAAAGTGCTTCTACTCCTTGAGGGTCAACACAGAGAGACTGAGGAGAAGCTCCACATAGGACTAAATAATCTGATGTCAAGCAGGTGGGGTGCAATTTAAGCTACGCTGGAGTTGTTTAACAGGGTTGAGGTCAGGGCTTCAGTTTTTCCCCTTCAACTATGGCAAACCATGTTTTCATGTCTTCATGGAACCCAGGTCTGATCCCACAGAAAAGCCAGTGCAGCACAAATTGCTGAAAACTGCCAATGCTGGCTATGACAGAAAGGTGTCAGAACACTCAGTGCACCACAGCTTGATGTGTATGGGTGTTATCGATCAAACAGTTCAAGGTCGTTGATCCAGCCTCCAGATTTCCTATGGTATGTGCCAGACAAGTAAGTCTGATCCGTGGAGGCTCCAACTTTCTCCCACAGCACCCAAAGGATCAGCTACTAACATCACAACATCACACATCACATACCAGCACATCCGCAAAGGTCTTGTTGGGCTACCGCAAGGCAAACCCACGCAGTGCTTGACTTAATTATTTGCATTTTAATGTTATGACTGACTGTGTGTAAAATGGAAAGTATGGGAGTTAACATGTAAAATGACATACCAGTTGTACATTAGATAAGCAAGATATGTAAACTGTCAGAGGTTTACAGTCCTGGAGATGCTTCTAATTTAAACACTGTGTATCAAATGTTTCTTGCTTTCTGTATTTTCTGAATGTCAGTATGGTAATGCATCCATATTCCTTAATGTTTGGTAAAACTGAAAGCTTGATTGCATGGATCAGACCTAAAATGTTCCAGTTGATTGCTTGCATTACACTGGAAAATATGATGCGTGTTAAGCACGTGAGTAGAAATTGCAACATAGCCTCCAGATGTGATTCAAGTTTCCGAGATTAAAACCCATCTTTTTATATTCAGTTTCGCATCCTTTTGTTATTTTTAAATCTGACATTCTGTAGTAGCACCGAGAATGAAAATCTATCCAGGTCAGCCACTGTAAGGACATATCACACAGATGCCACCTTATTTTTAGCACTTTTCTTTTCTTTTTTTTTCTTCTCCTCTCCCCTTCTTACCTTGTGCTGGCTTTCTTAAAGGCTGGAATTTCAAATGGTAATGAATTAATTAATGCCAAGAAAAAGTAAGTTAGAATCAGTGAAGTTTGGAATAATTTTAGAGAATAACACTAAGAGAAGCGTGTTATAAACGAGTAGGAACAGTAGAGCTGTGTTGGGTTAATTAGTTCCATCTCTCTCTAAGTGTGTGAGTCTGGAAAAGGTTGCTGATTTTAAATCCAGAAGGTTAAGCCTTCATCATCATCTTATTTCCACTTCAACATATACTTTTCTTTGATGATGCAGGGACAAAAATTAAAGTATATTCTCTTTTCCATGCTCTCTGAAAAACCACTCATTATATCACCCAGGGGTTTGTAGCCGGTGGGGCAAAATGGCGTTTGAAGGTGCAAATGCAGCTTTTTTTGGGTCGAGGAGCAGCCATAGATCCGCTCCCGGCTGTCAGCAACTGACGAGCCGAAGAACAGGATAGAGAGTTCTTGCGAGAATATAAAATATGGGCACAGAGCTGGGTAAAGAGAGAGGAGAATGGAATATAAAAGATGTTCATTTGCATGTGTGAAGGCTGGGAAATGATAAAAAAATAATAATATTCAGGCAAGACCATTGCATGAGTACCAAAGACAGACAAGTGAACAGAGAGTAAGCGGATCTGTTCAAGTGGGTTCAGGGCCAGTGCTAAAATATGCAGTAGCATTGAGCACTTACTGCCAGAGGGGTTTTTACCCTTAAGCACAAATCTATTGTTATCATGAGCAGGCACAGAAGATTCCTGCTCCGTCACTACCATATGACCGTCTTCACACAACCTCATCATGAAAGCGTTGACTTGAGAATTCAAGCCAAAATGCCAAAGTTAACCCCTTAAATTATTCAGCGTCTTTTATTGCAAAGGACATTATTCAGTAATTAGAGGGAGCGTGATATGAAAGGTCTGTAATTATGATATGAGAAATTTAAATCTGGACCTGATGATGAGTCATAAGTCGAGTGTAAGGTTAAAAATGAAGGTGAACTTTTTCAGACTTTATTAATATGAAATTTAATGATGTTCTAGTTAAGTCAATGGCTGACCTTTTTATCTAAAGCAGCTGAGCAGGAGTGGGGGTAAAGGGTCTTGCTCAAGGGCCAAACAGTGACAATTTGGCCAATGCTAGGACTTTTTTATTTAGTCTTGCAAGCTATTTCATAATGATTTTATTGTCAGTGATGTTTATTTTGATTGTTTTATCTTACAACTCTGTTATGGTGTGCAGTGAGGGTGCATGGTGTTTGAGCGCTGGGTGGTTTTATGCTAAGCCCTGATGCAGTGCCTCAGAGGGGAAGATGTGCGACTTGTTGAGCTGTTGGAAGTGATTGCGCACACTTGGGGAAAACGTTTCACGTCCAGAGCGGACATGAGTTTATTAAAGGCAGACACGATAAGAAAAACAAACATCAGACACAAAAACTCCTTGATACTTCTCTTTTCTATGTCTTTTCAGTTCTGTTTTAAAATTTTTCTCTTTTCTTTTTTGTTTACCAAAGTGACTCACTCTCATACCTGGTGCTACCTAATGTCCGGACGTCTATTGCTTTGTCATACAGTGGTACCTGATTGCCATAATGGCGGCGTCACCTAGCAACAGCGTCTATGTTTCATATAAGCCCAATACATGTCCTATGCAAAATCAGACCAATTATGGCCACTTTCATACTAAAAAGCACACATACAACTTGTAGGGGATTTTTTGGGTCATATATGAATACTGTATGAAGGCTTATATGAGTTTTACATGACAATAGAATGCAAATATGTATGGTATTAGTAAAAAATATACAAATCATGTAAAGTTCTTATACTGCATTGTATGCTAATCTAATAAGTCATATAGGATTTATTTACATTTTGTTTGTGTTTCATACAGATTTCATATTGTTTTAATAGGGAAATTGTGTGCCTGCTCTTCAAACTTTATATGTTTCCACCTAATTCCTTATATTACAGCAATTATATTACTATAAATCTACATATAATTATTATACATAATTTAAGTCAATATTAAGATATGTCTGCATATACTAATTATATATGATTTCAGTCAATGACTTATACAAATTTGCAATGGAACACTTTTATTTCAACTCAAGCAAAGTGACAATCTATTTATACACCACATGAGTAATTTACAATTCCAACTTGGTAGCAAACAGAACTTTGCCCAGGAAAAACAAAATACCCTGAATACACTGGCCATCAATCATCAAAGAGCATTAAGGTTTCTGGATGTTTTTACGTTTTCTTCTTTCCTCTAACTTCAGTAATTTTGGCATTGATGGCTGCATCAATGCTGGAGGGCACCGCATGAGGCCACTTTTGCAATGTTGCTCCTGTAAGACAAATAAATGAAAGTAAAAAAAATTACTCTTTTTAGGAAGCAAGGTAGACCACAGTTAATGACTACTTATCAAGTTAAACAGATCAACAGCAGCTTGGGGGAGGTGGGTGGTCTAGTGTTTAGGGAACTACAGTAGGCTTCCAAATGGAATCCCAGAAAGTTGTGAGTTTGAAATTGATTGAAAACCGGGAGGGAAGGCTTGTAACTTTCCCATTGAGTGCCTAGTAAATACCACTGTCAAGACCCAGAAAATTGTTGAATAAAGTCGTCTTCTTCTATACCGCTTTATCCTGTATTTAGGGTCGTGGGGACCTGGAGCCTATCCCAGGAGACTCAGGGCACGAGGCAGGGTACACCCTGGACAGCTGCCAATCCATCGCAGAGCACACACACACTCATTCACACACTATGGTCAATTTAGGAACGCCAATTAGCCTAACCTGCATGTCTTTGGACTGTGGGAGGAAACCGGAGTACCCGGAGGAAACCCACCAAGCACGGGGAGAACATGCAAACTCCATGCACACAGAGACGGGAATCAAGCCTGGCTGGGGAATCGAACCCAGACCCTGGAAGTGCAAGGCGACAGTGCTAACCTTGAATAAAGTCATTATTTATAATTTCTTTCCATACAAGAAGAATTTTCGTCACTTCAGAAAATTCAGATTGAACCACTGATGGCAGATGGACTACTTGACGATGCCCTTCATACTTTTTTGAGTCTTGACAGTGGTATTTACCTGCAGTCAATGGAACGGTGACAAGCCTCCCAGTTTTCATCCAAAACATGTTAGATTGTGTTCTGAAGATGAACTAACCTTTTACGGGTTTGGAATGACATGGGGGTAAGTGATTAATGACAAAATGTTGATTTTGGAGTGGAGTAAAGCCATCCTCATTTTGGGCATAGTCAGATGCAAAAACAACCAGGTTACTTTGTTGTCTTGCCTTTGTATGCTTCCTTTGCATAGCCTGTTTGTCACTGTCAGTTTCACTGTTCTAACAATAGGACCTAGGTTGAAAAATACCAAATATCTTGTTTTGTTTTTAAATGTCTGCAAACAATTCAATTCAGTAATTAAGTACATGGTGTGTGATTATATGCATGAAATTCATTCAGTTCCACGCAAACAGTCCTACCGGTGTATTCTCAACATCAGTTTCATCTGAATCTGTACAGTATATCTTGTTGGTGGGAGTGAGGCCCTTTTCTTAGGCAGCTTGTTCCTTTCATCAGACTCCAACCCCAGAAATTCCTTAATCTTAGCATTAGTATGAAATCGATTGTCTGTAAAGTAGTTCAAAGTCAGAAGAGAGATCAGATTAAGGCAGTTTACAGTAAAGAAAACTTTACATTTAAATATTCCTGTGCCTATTACTGTCAATGGTAGTTACACAGCTGCCATAAAAACTTCGCACATCACAATAGCTTCACATTATTTAATGGGAATAACACGGTGAAAACAAAATGCATTCATGCATTCACAAGGTGTCTTGCGAGTCTGATTGACTGACATAATGCTATATCAACTAAACAGGTCACCTGCATGCAAGTTAGCTGCAACGCTTGTGGAAGATAAGTAGGCCTACAATAGATGATATTTTAAAGATGTATATACAAGTTTTATTGGTAAAATACCAAACACAACATAAACAAAAAATAAATTAATCCAGCTATAACCTAGCTAAATACACCAAGGGCTGTCAAAGTTGTTGCAGAGTGTTATTAAATATGGCTCCAGTTACTAACGTTAGCAGGTAGCAAACTAACTGTTGTGAATTGTTTGACAGATTAGCATTAACAAATTCGAGAGAGGGGAAAAAAAACACATCTACTTTGCTTACAAATTGCTAAATGCATAAATCTGAATCAAACTGCTGCCTGAGTAATTACTACAAGTGAAAATTATTCCCACCTTAATAACTCCTGAAGCAATCTGTAAATCCAGAGCTGTTGAAGCGACGGCCGCGCGCGGTTTAACCGTCCTCTTCCTGCTTGTACGAATGAGCCAGTAATCTGTCTTTTCATTGGATCCCGCGAAGAAATTCAAACAGCAACCAATCAGCGTATTGGACTTGCTTATTTGTAACGTTAAGCAGGTAAAAGGCTACTTTAAAATTATACAGTATCCAGAACACATGCTAAACAAATGCTGAAACGAAAAGCGTACTGCTTTCACAATTGCCAAGAAGAAGAAAGAAATATTCCTCATCGCACCAGCTGGAGAAAAAAAAGGTCAAATATAGATAAAATAAAATATATGAGAACAGGGTCAGAAATTAACGGGGGTTTATGGTAATAATTCCATCACAATAAACAAAAATGCCCCACAAAATTGAGATAAATTGCCAAAAATTGCTCCTTCACGATTAAATTAAATCTGTCGTGATTAACATTAAATGTGAAAATGAATTAAAACTGCCAGTTTTCGGAATTACATTTAGATCTGCTCGTCATATTGCTTTTTTATTCATTTATTTATTTATTTATTTATTGCAGCGCTGAACTAACCTATTACACACATTTCTGTTGAGCTTATATGCGGCCGCTACGTGAATTCCCTCATGTTAAACACTGCGGTAAAGTCCGTTTGATGTTTGATATTTTGCCGCCCCTCTACATGCAACAGGAAAGTTTGGAACGAATATTGGGTCTTGTGATATATTCACATATTTTCCTTAAATGTGCTTCAAAAAGGAACTGTCATGTTTCGACATTTTCAAGTTGCTATAAACAAAAATATGTATTCTGGGAGGCGCATAACCCCGTTAACGGCGGAGCTGCGCTGTGTGCGTCTTAGGGACGAGGGAATCTTGGAAGAAAACCTTTTGGAGTCTGCAAAAGACTTGAGACTGGGGCGCAGGTTCACCTTCAAGCAGGACAACGACCCTAAACATAAGGCAAGGGCAACAATGGAATTGTTTAAAACAAAACATATCCATGTGTTAGAATGCACACAGAGACGGGAATCGAACCCAGACCCTGGAGGTGCAAGGCGACAGGGGTTAAAATGAGGGGTTAAAAAGTGGCTTCAGAAGGTTATTTTTGTATATGTGACATTAACTATGTTGGAGATGATATGCATAAGAATCATTCTGAGATTTTGGAAAGCTGTATATACTAAAATCAGTGTACAGTATGATTGACTATAGGCATAGGGCTCCACTTAGGACAAGATAACAAGGGCATGAGTTACTGTAAGTACAGCCTTATACTGACTGGCAATCTGCTCGGCTTTATACACATATCAAGAGATGTGGTGGACATTCATATTAAATTAGCATTCTTTCACTATGTTTTTGCATCATAAAAATCAATAAGGCTTTAGTCATGTGTAGGACATATATAACATATATGACTGAAAACACATAAATATTATGCATTTTTCATATGTGGTTTTTACAACATATATGTCCCTTATAATATTCTGTTGGAACATATAAGAATTACATGTGTTTTTAAATAAACATTTCCATATGGGGGGCCGCACATATGTTGTTACACTATTTATACAATTAACCTTTTTGTGCATGGCGATTTTTTACTCAATTCAATTTACTGGCTTATTGTTTACTGTCTGATTGAAGCTATATTTGTTTATTTCTATATTTCAGATTTTGAAGTGTTCAAAACTACAAAAAGTATCTTGCAGAATATTGCATTGTGCCATGGTGTTGTCATGTTTGCACATTTGCATATGCACTTTATGTTGTCTTTTGCTTGGGTCAGGTTTTGGGGTCTTGGGAGGTGATCAACAGACCATGTCAAAAATATCACCAATGCAACAACTCCTTGAGAGCACCAGCAGACCCAGTGCTGGACCTGTGTGGAACGCCTAACAGGCCACTTTGCCATATTGATGATTATACAGTACATTTGCTTTTTTTAAAACACTTAAAATCTGTTGATGATGTGGAGCATCAGGGCAGTGGTGGCTCAGTCAGTTAAGGCTGTAGGTTACTGGGTTACTGATCGGAAGGTCAGGGGTTCAACCTCCAGCACTGTTAATTTGCTCACTGTTGAACTCTTGAGCAAGGCCCTTAACCTTATCTGCTTAAGGGGTGCTGTATAGTGGCTGGCTCTGCTTCCTAAGTGCTATATGTGGGGGGGAAATCATTTTACTGTGCTGTAAGGGTACATGTGACAAGTAATTGAATTGAAAGCTAAAAACAGCCCAGCACCCACTTTCCTCTCAGATGTATCACACCACGCACCACAACATGTTCCCTCCGATCCTCCAGCACTGCTCGGCCTGTCCCGCCATTTCTCAGAAAACGAGGAAGACATGCATCAAGACTATTTTAGCACCTAGGTGGTGGAAGAAACTTCCTCTAGATACCCGCCCAGCCAAGACAAGACACTATCAATCTTTAAACAATGACTAAAAACTTACATGTTTCTTAGATATTTAGGTTATTACCCCTCTTTAAAAAAAAAACTCTTTCCAACAGTGTTTGACTGATTGTATTTAGTAACATCCTAATGAAATGTAAGGATCTATCCAATGATGGAACCTTTAAAGCAATTGCTTTAAAGTCACTCTGGATGAGACCGTCTGCCAAATGCCTACAGTAAATGTAAATGTAAACTACTGCCAAAGCAGTCTTATATATAAATGCCCCCATACTACCTGATTCCAGAATCCAGAATCACCACAGAGTGAATAACTTCAAGTATCTACTGTAACGATGTTGGAATGGGAAAAGTTAAAGATCCTCTGCATTTAAGAAGATTACATGTAATCCCAGAGATCTGCCGCACCAGTGATGCTGTATAACACTTCAAGAACCCTGTATTCCTCAAAAAGATCATTGCTAATACTGTACAAAATAGTCATTACCCTGATTCAGTGGGCCTTCTCTGCTCCCTGGTGAGCTCAGATGGATGGGGGGGGGAGGGGGGGGATGAGGCTTGGATAGGCAAAGCGCTTTATCTAAAAAATAGGTTTTGGTTAAAGGGAGACTATGTTAGGAGCACAGTAGGGAATCAGAAACAGGGAATAGCTTAGCACTGTTTTTGATACTCAGCTTGATTCTTTTAAAGCTTAGGTCTCATTTTCTTTTCTATTCCATGTCTATTTCTTATTGATTTCGAACGTGTGAAGAAAAGCGTACGAGCGAGCGAGAGAGAGAGAGAGGACACAGCTGTAATCTCTTCAGCTGTTCTTATGTATTTAAAAAAAACTAAGGAGCTTGTTATAACTGTACCACCGGGCTGTTTTGTCATATTTTCATCTTAACCATTGATGTGTAATCATTAAAGCTGGTAGAGTACAGCCTCCCATAATTAGGGAGGTGAGTTCTGTTTGCACACATGACGGGGAAACGATAGCTTTTAGCTTAATTAGTAAGAGAGAGAGAGAGCTAAAGAATTTTAAGTGCAGATGCACTGAGAGATTATCTGCAAGTGCTATATCATATGTACTCCACACACACACACACACACAACACAAACACGCTGCCACATGTCGTTGTCATTTAAGGTGTCATATTCAGCCCAAGTGATTAAAAGTGTTTCATAATTGGAAATTTTGCACCTTGACCTTTAAAGGAAATTAAAATGGTTTTTCACTCGATCTAAGTAATTAAGTCATGCTGGACGCGATGGCGCTCTCGGAGTGAAATGTTAGCTCATCGTTCAGAAGGCAGACCTGCGGCGTGCTAATGTCGGCTTGTCCTTCGCTCTCTTAGTCATGTCCTCATGCTGTTCTATGGCTGAGGGACATCATGTAAAGGATGAAAATTTACAGTAGATGATCCTTTTTGGTGTGTGTGTGAATGTTTATAAGAGGTGTGTGTGTGTGTAGCTGTGACTGTGTTCGTCTTTTTTACTTATCTTGAACAGGATGTAATACGATTCATTAAGGATGTGAGCAAGAGAGAGAAAGAGAGAGAGAGAGAGAGAGAGAGAGAGAGGTGAGGGATTTTGCTTTAGGAATGATTGAATAGCTCTCCATGAGTTTAGTGTCGCAGCAAAAAAATATTGCAACATGACAAGTTGCTCGCCACGCTTCTCCAAGGCTAATTAAGCCCCAAGCAATCAAACCCGCAAGGACTTGACTTGTGCTACGTCTCGAAGCAAGCTATTTTTCATCACTGCACCCCTCCCGACCAGTCACATTTCCCCTTGTTTTTTCATTCCCATTTCTTTTCCCACAAACCCCACTTTTTATTCCATCTCTGCTTTGTTTGCTGCTGTAGACACATTTATTTGAAACAGGATGGAGTTTTTTTTTTGTCCCATTCCTTCCTAAGGCTGATTTTATTTTCACTCTTTCGCCTCTATTCCGCCAGGCATGAAGACGATCACGCATGTTTGCCGAGCAGATCCCATGCATTTTTCATACAGCTCTGAAAGTTGCTGGTGTATTAAAGAATAATAATAAATGATAATAAAAAACAATAATAATTTTGTTATTATTATTGTTATTAATAATTATTTTGTTATTACAAACACTGCTTATCTTTTCACTCTTTATCATTGAATTGAATAGATTCGTACTGGGTTGCTCCCATACACCGTCAACCTAGAATATTTTTAGCAGAAGAAGTCAGGTCTTGGTAATAGAGGAGGGACGAAGGCACGTGTCGTTCCTACAAAGTGTGCCTCATAACCGTGAGGCGGTCTCGAAGACAAATGGAAACAACAAAACGATAAGTTCCTGCTTGGAACGGTGAAAGGAACGTTCACAGTGCCTACTACTCCAAATCTCAAGCGTTCTCTACAATGATGCTTGTTCTGAAGAAAATTATAATGAGGTCTCAGATCTCGTGATCTCAGTGCCGTGGAAGGGAGTTTCCAGACTTAGCCAAATTAGCATAGTAAAAGTTCAAGATGCACAAAACTATTTTTAAATATAATTTTTTTATAGATAGATGTGCAAGGCATTTTTTTCACGCGTCATGGTATCCCGGTGATTATTCTGCATGTTCTCTAGTGGAGTTTGGCGTTCCGCAGGGTTCAGTTTTAGGCCCACTGCTTTTTTCCCTTTACATGCTTCCTCTGGGCAACATAATCCGCAAGCATGGTATTAGTTTTCGTTGTTATGCTGACGACACACAGTTATATGTCTCAGCAAAACCTGATGAGAAAAACCGTCTTACTAAAGTTGAGCAATGTGTGCAGGACATAAGAAATTGGATGCTAATTAACTTCCTTCTGCTTAATCCGGATAAGACAGAAGTTCTAGTCATAGGACCGCATACAGCTAGGAGTAAAATCTTAGATCACACCGTAACTTTAGATGCCCTTTCTGTTCCATCAAGTGCAACAGTAAAGGACCTCGGCGTGATTATAGATTCCAGCCTTTCATTTGAAGCTCATGTAGATAATATTACCAGGATAGCATTCTTTCACCTCAGAAATATTGCCAAGATAAGAAATATATTGTTGCTAAACGATGCAGAAAAACTAGTTCATGCTTTTATCACTTCTAGGTTGGACTATTGTAATGCCTTACTGTCTGGTTGTTCTGTTAGGTGCATAAACAAGCTTCAGCTAGTCCAGAATGCAGCAGCGAGAGTCCTCACTAGAACCAGAAGATATGAGCACATCACCCCTATCCTATCTTCACTGCATTGGCTCCCTGTGAAATTTCGCATTGATTTTAAAATACTACTCTTGACATATAAAGCATTAAATGGTCTCGCGCCGCAGTATCTGAGCGAACTGCTAGTGTCTTACGATCCGCCACGCCTACTTCGGTCAAAGGATGCAGGCTGCTTGTCAGTACCGCGTATTATGAAAACTACAGCTGGGGGCAGAGCTTTTTCTTACAAAGCCCCCAAACTATGGAATAGTCTTCCAAATAGTGTTCGGGACTCAGACACAGTCTCAGTGTTTAAGTCTAGGCTAAAGACCTATTTATTTAGCCAAGCATTTTTATAAATAGATTAGCTTTAGGTAAAGGAGCAGATCTGGGGGACTCATGGACGTAGAGTACTATGGTGAACTGGTATGTTTAGATGCTGTCTTCCTCACTCTCATTTGATCACTCAGGTTTGTTGACGGTGAGGTGATTGTTTGCTTTACATCTCAGTTCCGCCTCATGTTTGTGTTTCCTTCTGGCTCTCCCTTTTAGTTATGCTGTCATAGTTAGTCCTGCCGGAGTCTCTGCTTGCACTCTATGGAAATATACATTCACATTATACATTATGTGACTGTGACCATACCTAACTGCCATCTCTCCTCCTCTTCTTTTTCTCCCCCTCTTTCTCTTCCCTCTCTCCTCCTGTCTCCCCTTTCACTCTTTCTCTCTGTTGAGCTACACATGACGTTCCTGCTTCTGGTTGGAGATCTCGTCACATGGATGCCCCGTGTGTCTCTTTGGAATGTGTCTGGTGTCTGGGGATGATTCTTTCTACTTAGAAGATGGTTCTGGCCTCGACTGGTGTTGGCAGCTGTTTCTCTGAGGACTTGACAATTCGATAGTTCAGGACTGGAACTTTATACAAGTCTACCTGAGTCTCCAATAACTACCTGGACTCCATATTAACTAGAGATGTTCCGATTCCATTTTTTCCCTCCCGATACCGATTCCGATACTTGGGCTCAGGGTATCGGCCGATACCGAGTACTGATCCGATACCTGGGTGTGTATCTGTACAGTGTGTGTGTGTGTGTGTGTGTGTGTATATATATATATATATATATATATATATATATATATATATATATATATATAAAATTTCTTTTTTTAAGTAAAATACTACTGTAAGCCCTGTGTAACGGGTTCGACCCTAAGTGCACGGGCTACACCATAAAACACGGACACGAGGCGAGTTCTTACAGGAAAAAGGGTAATTTATTTAGAAAAATGGGCAAGGAAAGGGTTAAAGGCTCTCTGCGGCCTTTTCCACTTCGGCGGCAGGGATGCGAAGGCGGGCTCTACACGGAAGTGAAGGTGCCGTGGAAGCTCGCGGCTCGTTCACGTGCTCCTCTCGCGGAGATCAAAGGCGCCCCCCTTTTTAAAATCTTTGGGGCGCATCACGTCGCCCCGCTCTTGTGCCACTGTCTCTCATAAAATCCACCGCGTCGCAAAGTCTAGCTTCCCAACAGTCAGACCCCAAGCTACAGTCCCCGCTGTGTTTTATAGCGCTCGGATCATTAGCGGCGATAGCTCATGGGCCGTTGCCTGATTCTGTGGCCCTGCAATATCAATTTGGGCGCACGCCCATCAAAGGTGCACGCCGTGACACTCTGTAAGTAAGCTAAGCTAGCAAAGCTAGCGTGCATAAATAGGTTATGTTTAGGAAAATGGTATCAGATCGGTACGTGGACTCAAATACTCGCCGATTCCGATGCCAGATTTTTTTGTGGTATCGGCAGCATTTCCGATACCAGTATCGGAATCGGAACAACCCTAATATTAACATCAATTAACATCCACTATTATAGCTGAACTGCCTGCCACCTAACACACAGTATAAATGCAGATCATTTCCTGCTATCTGTTTCACCCAGATGAGGATGGGTTCCCTGTTGAGTCTGGTTCCTCTCAAGGTTTCTTCCTATTACCATCTCAGGGAGTTTTTCCTTGCCACTGTCGCCCGCGGCTTGCTCACCAGGGCCAATCTGACCATTTTGATTCATACCCATTCACATTCCATACAAACTTAAATAATTATTTTGATTGTATAAAGCTGTTTTGAGACAATGTCAATTGTTAAAAGCGCTATACAAATAAAATTTAATTGAATTTTTATGAATGTTGTTCTCATTTATTGTGTACTTATTGTGTAATCAATCTCTAAGCTTATAGCCTGAAATAGTTAGCAAGAAAAGTACATCGACATGTCTATCTGCTACACAACAAACGTTAGCTTCATCACTGGATCTTCATCTCCAAAGCCTTTTTTTTTTTATTATCATAATTGATTTGAAATTGCACCGACTGAATCTGATTAGACAAAATCTGTGTATCACATATTGTACAAGTCTTGGCACATTATTAAATCAGGAGCCCTCTGTGCCTCCTAAAGCACTGATTGCATTCATGTGCTTCTATTCATCCAATTTATTTCGACATCGGAGCGGATGATTCTTGCTGCGATACTGCTATTATGCTATTTAGTGAGATCAATGAAAAGACATGGCACTCATCTGAGGTGGTCATGTCTCTGAAGACATGCTTTTGTGCTTTTTTTTCTTTTCACCTTTTTCCTGCTTAAGTTTTTTGTTTTCATTGCAAAGCTTAAATTTTACCCACGCAAGCAGCGGCGTGCGGATTTACGACAAGTTAAGGTTCTCGGGTTGTGACTGCTAAACCCTTAAGACCATTAACGTGCCAGGTGTTGCATCTTGACTGACCCCTGAGCTCTGATCTCAGCTTCCTAACAAGCGAGTATGAGTGAAGAAGACTCTCACAGTTTTATACTTGTGTGTGTGTGTGTGTGTGCGTGTGTGTGTGTCTATCTCTGTGTGTCTCTGTTGACCACATCCTTCAAAAAGACACATTTGAAGGCAGATTACATCGTAGCATCATGATGAAGGCTGTCCCATTTCAAAGGCTCCTTCAAATGTGCCTGACAAATGTGGCCTTTTCTTTTCAACAAAGAATTCAACGGCGGATCCGTCGCGATCCAACCTGTCTCAAGATTTTTGTGCGAGCCGAAGAATAAACCTGAAGAGATAGTTGTTGATGCAGTTTATAAAGGTTTAAAAATAATAATAAAAGAAAAAAAATAATAAAAAGAAATTATATATATATACATATATATATATATAAGAAATTCACTCTCTGAGAGACAGATTTTGTTACACAATGTCTGTCAAGTTATCTGGGAATTTGCACATCAGCTTCTGCTTCAGACTCGAGATAAGCCATTAGCCAACTACAGGGGACATGAAGATCAACTCTGGAATCACATTTTAATTCTTGTGTCTGACAGCTTTGCAAGTAACACAACAATAGTTCAAAGTAGATTCAACTAAGTGGTCGATAACCTTAAATGAAAAAAAAAATTGAAAAAGGGTACATTACTATTTCTGATAAATATTAGTTAAATAAAATGTAAACAAATACAACAACAAAATTATTTAACTGAGCTTAACACGTACTATTCCATTAACCCTTTAGAAAACATGTAATACACAACATCATATTAAACATTTTTTGTGAAAACATGTAAAAACTTAAACAACAATCATAGCATAGCATATGTTACTGTATGAACACTTCATCTCATTATGACACTGTGTGTGTGTGTGTGTGTGTGTGTGTGTGTGTGTGTGTGTGTGTATGTGTGTGTGTGCGCGTGCGTGCGTGTGTCGAAACACAACAAACAGATCTAGAGGTTCATCCATCACCATTTAAACTGAACAATTTCATAACTGGAAAACTCTCATTCATTTATTCCATTACTGATAACTGAATGTATTCCTTTACTATCACTGATAAGGAAGTATCAAATACACTCAATAGACATTTTTATTAGAGACACCTGCACAGTTGTCCAATTATCCAGTCATGTGGCTTCAGAAAGCAAAATTCATACATACTGATACAGGTCATGAGCTTCAGGGTAAGGGAAGCTCTAATGTAATCTCTTTAAAGTGCCCCTATTATGCCATTTTAACGGTTGCTAATATTGCTTAATGAGTCTCTTAAAACACTTTAGTTTTCTCCAAAAATAGATTTAATTTTACCCCATTTCTAAATGATTCGTAAACGACTCGTGTGAAGCAGTTCGAAGATTCAGCATGTCTAAACTCCTCCTTTCCGTGAGCCTTCACTGCTGTGATTTTTCAGATGGCGCGGCCCTTTATGATTGGTCTACCGCTACAGCGTGTGTCGGAAAACGAAACGCCCATTACCATAACTGAACGACGGCTCTGGAGACCCATCAATACATAGAAAAGATGCCGTTGGTTTCACCGTATCAATTCGAGCCGGAGTCTGACGATGAAATGGTTGAAGTGGCACATCGATAAGAAACTGTTTTGCCAACACGACTGGAGCAGGACATTTCACAGTGGTAAGTGTCATATGTTAATGTTAGGGTGCTTTCACACCTACAGCATTTGGTGCGCACCAAACGTGTTTGGTCCCTTGGTTCGGTTCGTTTGTGTTGATGTGAATGCAATCTCAGTACTTTGGTGCACACCAAATCAATCAATCCGAGACCTGCCTGAAGGGGTGGTCTCGGACCACTTTATCCACTCTACTTTGGTACAGTTCGTCTGGTGTGAAAGCAATCAAACCCAATCTGACGAAATGGTATAGTTTAATGCACTTTGGGTATAAGAGATTGTGGGTAAAATTCTTTTCACATCCTGATGACTCCATTAAATTTTTCAAGCTATCGACTCACGATGAAATGAAACCGTGGAGAAACATGGAGTGCCAAAGAAATTAAGTGCCTCTCTGTATTCACATTAAAGATGAAAAATGTGTGGCTGGGCTGTTTTGATGGGCCAACGGATTACCTGATGGATCTGCAGGAAGATCGCCGGCTAATAACAAAGTGATCATTCAGGAGGAGGCACGTCTCTTCTCCCTGAAGTGACGCGTAATGCGCCATCGGCGAGATGAAAACCAGGGAGCTGGTTTGGAGTCGCAGCCGCAAATCATGTTCGAAATTAATTATCTGCAAATAATGATTTGCACGTACAATTTAGTGTGTGATCAGCGCCATGAGCGCAAAGCAAAGCTGTTCCTCCATGATTATTGAAAGTGGCGCGATTTTCTGAAAATAGTCTGTTTCCGGTGCCGATGGGCTTCACGGTCTATTTTGGTTTGTTTAGAACTCTGCATTTGTGAAAGTAAACCGTACCCACGTCTGTTTACTACATTTTAACATTTTTCTGACTGGTGCGGACTAAAGCAATCGAACTATAGGTGTGAAAGCACCCTTAGATGCATGGGCGCTCGTGATGTGCATATGTGTTTCATGCATTTTTCCCCTCAGGGCTTGCAGTAGAAGGGCAAGGGGCATGCGCATTTCGTGAGTGTTAAGTTCAGTTTTGGTGAATGGTGCAGAATAAACAGTTAAAAAGGATTTCGTGTTCTCTCGTTTTTTATAGGTTTTTTTTATATTACAAAGTGTTTAAGCAAACCCGGCATGAATGCTCCGTCACAATAACAAGAGTGTGGTAACATTAATTGTAAGATGGTGGGCAAGTTGTTTGCGTTGTAGAACGTGGGCGGATATTATGCCAATATGTTACGTAGTGACGTGGATCCGTAACAAAGTAAAAATAGATTTGCTAATGACTCGTTTATGTCAGAGTGAACTAATCTGAAGTGACCAGAAGATGTAGCTTTAGCGGTTAGCCCAATGCAGTGTGGATGGTAAACCCAAACGTGGAAGAAAGCAAGTAGGCAGGATAACCATGTGATTGTTTACTCCTCTTATACTTCCAGGTAGGCAGGCAGCTGGAGCCGGTAGGTGACAGGATTTATCCGGTGGGTGATGCGGTATGGGCCGATGAACCTGGGTGAAAGTTCCTGGACTTTCTTGACTCGGTGTAGAGGTGAAGATTTTTGGTTGAAAGCCATACCTTATCACCTACGTGGAACAATCGTCCCGCGGGGGGCGTCGACGGCGATGTTCAGTGGTGTAGCAGGCGTTGGCCTGTTGGATGGCCCAATTGGCTTGCGTCCACAACCGTCGACACCTGCGGACCAACTGTTGGGCTGACGGCACATCAACCTCCGGTTCCTGGTGGTTGAACATTGAAGGTTGGAAGCTATGGCATACCTCAAATGGGCTTAGCTTCGTGGCCGATGAGACATGGAGGTTATGTGAAAGTTCTGCCCAAATGAGGCAGCGAGCCCAGGAGCGCTGACGATTGGCAATAAAACATCTCAGGTAGCGCTCCAGTTGTTGGTTGGCCCGCTCCGTCTGACCGTTGAGATCTGGATGAGAGACTGCAGGTCGAATCGATCAGACGGCAGAAGGCTTTCCAGAACCTGGCAGTGAACTGGGGCCCTCTGTCCAAGACTATGTCCTTGGGGAACCCATGCAGACGGACTACGTGCTCTAATATCAGCTCAGCTGTTTCCTTGGCTGACGGGAGTCCGGCGAGGGCCACCAAGTGCACGGTGTTAGAGAACCTATCTGTGATGGTCATGATGGTGTCCTTTCCTTCCGACGCCGGCAGGCCCACAACAAAGTCGACAGCAATGTCCAGGGCCGACGAGGAACTGGAAGAGGTTGAAGATCTCCTGAGGATGGTTGATTTAGGTTTTTGGCGCTGGCGCACACTGGGCACGCCTGAACGAACTCTTTGATGTCCTTCGCCATTGATGGCCACCAGAAGTCCTGTTGGAGGAACTGAAGGGTTCGTTTAGTGCCTGGTTGTCCCGTGACTTGTTGTACCTCGGACTTCATGGCATTGGGCACATAGAGTCGCCCAGGCGGCACACCTGCCGATTCGGTCTCTAAGGTCTGCGCCTGGCGGACCCTCGTTTCCAGATCCAGGTGCAGTGGTGCAATGATCTTGGAAGAGGGTAGGACAGGCGCGGGGTCCGCAGGGGTGGCTCCATCTCAAGTTGTCGTGAGACAGCATATGCCTTGGTGTTCTTCGACCCCCGGCCATTATGAGAGGTGGAAGTTATAATGTTCAAAGAATTAAGCTGTTTTGTCGAGGATTAAGCTGTTTTAAACTTCTGATGGTGATGAGATTTTGATGGTCCGTCCAGATGATGAATGGCTCTCTGGTGCCCTGGAGCCAGTGACGCCATTCCTCCAAAACCCACTTTATGGCCAGCAGCTCGCGGTCCCCTACCCCGTATCGCTGCTGAGTGGTGTCAAATTTTTTGGAGAAGAAACTACATGGGTGTAGTTTCTGATCTGGACCTCGTTGTGAGAGAACAGCTCCAGCGCCCACATCTGAAAGGTCCACCTCCACAACGAATGGTTTACTGGTGTCAGGATGGAGAAGGATGGGAGCGGTAGTAAAGCAGTTACAAAGTCTTTCGAAGGCGGAGATGGCAGCAGAGTTGAGGTGGAAAGGGAGAGAAGAGGGACGAGACAGGGTGGTTAGGGGGCAGCAACTGTACTGTCGTCCCGGATAAAGCGACGGTAGAAATTTGCAAACCCGAGAAACCGTTGAAACCTGGGGCAAGATGACAAAACCCAGGAACATGGTGGAGCGCTCGTGAAAAGCGCACTTTTCCAACTTACAGTACAGCTGATGGGCGAGTAATCTCTTTAGGACGGCCCTGACGTGCTGGGTATGTTCCACAGCGGTACGGGAGTAAATGAGAATATCGTCCAGATAAGCAAATGCCCACCGCTCTAACATGTCTCGAAGAACATTGGTAATAAAGTGTTGAAAGGCGGCGGGAGCGGTGCACAGTCCAAAAGGGATGACAAGGCTCTCATAGTGTCCGGTCGGGGTAATGAAGGCCGTCTTCCACTCATCGCCCTCTCTGATGCGCACCAAGTTGTAGGTGCTCCGGAGGTCCAACTTAGTAAAGATGGTGGCACCAGAGAGGGCGTCCAGGGCAGAGTTGGTAAGAGGCAGAGGGTGCCGGTTTTTGATAGTGATGTTATTGAGCCCCCGATAGTCGACACATGTCGAAGTTCACCACTTCTCTTCTTTATGAAGAAGAACCCAGCAGCAGCAGGCGAGGAGGAGGGCCTGATGGTACCCTGGCGGAGGGTGTTGGTTATGTATTCCTCCATTGCCTGCATCTCTGTAGATGTTAATGAATAGAGGTGGCCGCGGGCTGGGACTGCACCTGGTTGAAGGTCGATGGCGAGATTGTATCGGCAGTGTGGAGGAAGGTGGATGGCTCGCCGCTGGCAGAAGACCTCTGCCAGGTCCCTATAGGTCTCGGGGATGGCGTTGGTGTCAATGTCAGGGGCCTCGGACTCCCTAGAGCACGTCCCATCTGACGCCCTTAGGCACAGGTCGTGCCCATTGTAAAATCCGGTGTTGAGTCCAGGAGATGAGGGGGTCATGCTGCAGGATGATGGGAGGAGATGAGATGGAGGCGACGTGAAACCTGAGCTGTTCGTGGTGTTGATCGATGAGGAGGATGATGGGTTGAGTTTGGGTGGTGATAAGACTGGTAGATAGGGGCCGACTGTCGACGGATGTAATCCGAACGGGCTGGGATAACGCCTAAAATTTTACCCCCAATTTTTTGCCATAAGAAGAGTCAGTGAAGTTACCTGCTGCCCTGGAGTCGATGAACGCAGTACTGGTGCCAGATTTGGAGGGATACCTGAACCTGGGCGTGTCCCGGGCGCAGTGGACTGATCGCCCGGTGATGTTCCACGGCTGATCAGCCCTTCCAGTGTGGCGGGAAGCTCTCGCCCAGCGAGCTCGTCTTTTATCCTAGAAGTCAACCCCTCGTAGTAGGACGTACGAATAAAAAAAATAAACACCTGGCAGGTAGAGGGAATGCAGGATGGAGCACCTTGTTGAAGAGAGAGATCTGATCAGCATGACGAGACTCAGCTGACAGGAAGTCTATCGTAAACCAAATAAGCACACTTTACAACAATGATGAGCAGAAAAGTATCTCAGTAAGAAGAACCATGAAATGGCTGAGTGACAGCAGACGTCCACATCAAGTTCTACCTCTAAGAATAGAAATGTGAGGCTCAACATAACTGGACATTTGAAGACTTCTTTAAGATTTTTTCCCGTCTTCTTTACCAATCTTCAGCTAACTTCAACAATCCAGTTTGTGGCTGTGCCCATGAGAGCCTTAGATTTGTTATTGTTGTAGCCCATGCTGTAGCCCATGCTCCTCAAGGTTTATTGTGTTGTACATTCTGAGATACGTTTTTGCACACCTCGGTTGTAAATAATCTATTCTATTCAAGTTACTATAGACTTCCTGTGACCTTTGACCATATTTCCCTGATCTCTCTTATAGACAAGGTGTTTCAACCCACAGAACTATCACTCACAGTATGTTTAATTATTATTATTATTATTATTATTATTATTATTATTATTGATGTATTATTGATGTATTATTATTATTATTATTATTATTATTATTATTATGAATTTGCCGGTCTGATTATGTACATGCAGAGGAATAAGTCTATTTTTAATGTGACATTATATTATTCAGAGTAAGGAAAGATTTATTTTTTTGTATAAACATACAGAGCTAATAAATGTCCTTGACTAAATATGATTAATAATGACCCCCATAAGTAGTGAAAACCTATTAGCATTAGCCATTAAGGTGCATGGCCACGGCAAATCAGGCAGGATGTAATTGAGGATGTAATGTATTCTGACTGAGCCAGCTCTCTGAATAAAGCTGCCTGGAGTTCAGGGAACCATCCAGATATGGCCAAAGAATGAGCTCCATAAAGGATCATCGCTTTAATGTTGGAATATCATCTGTGAACACAGCAGCTACAGTCATCAGAACGTCTGTACATATGTACTGTATGTAAAATATATATATACTGTATATACACCGTATTGATAAAATATTCACTCGCCTGCCTTCACATGCATATGAACTTGAGAAACATCCAAGGGATTAATATGATGTTGGCCCCACCCCCTTTGCAGCTATAACAGCTTAAACTCTTCTGTGAAGGCTTTCCACAAGATCAAGGGGTGTGTTTATGGGAATTTTTGACAGTTCTTCCAGAAGCGCATTTGTGAGGTCAGACACTGATATTGGACAAGAAGGCCTGGCTCATAGTCTCTGTGCAGGCCAGTCCAGTTCTTCTAAACCAAACTCGCTCATCCATGTCTTCATGGACCTTGCTTTGTGCACTGCGCAGTCATGTTGGAACAGGAAGGGGGCATCCCCAAACTGTTCCCACAAAGTTGGGAACATGAAATTGTCTAAAATGTCTTGATATGCTAAATCATTAAGAGCTCCTTTCACTGGAAGTGCTCAGCATGTTCTCCCACTGCTTGGTGAGTTTCCTCTGGGTACTCCAGTTTCCACCCACACTCTTTTGGCATTCCCAAAACTGTCCATCGTGACCATTGGCCTCCATAGTCTAGGTAGTTAGACTACAGAGGTTCCTAGATTAATGGCTGGATATATATATATAAAATATTTTATATTAAAATTATTGTTAACACACATGGAAATGTTCTCTGTTTGCAGCTATACAATTTCTAGTACAAATTGTTTAGGAAATGATAATGGATGAGACGCAATATGTATGAGAATCCTTTAGATCATACAGTATGCAAGACTCTTACAGATCTTACAGAGGGAAAGCAGGATAAAGAAAGTCAATCTGTCTCTCAGGCTCCTTTCCAACTTCTACAGAAGCACAGCATGGCTCATACTGTGATCAGCATGGTGAGAACAGACCAGTTCCTCACAGGGTGCTGGTCTCACATACCAAATCTGGATATCCACGATAAGAGTGTAATCTCAGAGTTCACACTGCCAAGCCACACATGACCTATAGCCATCTGGAAAAACAGTTTCAGGCTACCAGATTAAAGAAAAGTTTCTAAAAGGAGATTGCAGTCTTCACATTGCTCATGACTGTACACACTACCAGTATAATCACTAACCTTGGCACTAGGCTGCCGTGTACAACACTGAAGATCTATTACGCATCTACGGACTGATGAACAGTAGCTGACTCTCATAGAAGGGTATAAATATTGTACTAGGACCTCATCCAGCTACTGATTATTAATGCATTTGCACAGTTGCACTTTTGCACCTTTTTCTTTTCCTTTTTTCAACGTCTGTTATACTAAAACTCTGTTAATACTGCATTCAATGTTCTTGATGAGACCGGGAAATGGAATTATTCACCAGAGTATTTCAGAGGTTTCAGTCCTGTCTGATCCTCTATTGTGCATGGGAGTGAACCCTTTAAAACATTTCTTTAAAACAAAAGTGAAATTCTGAAAGTAAAAGTTTCATTATACAGAATCTTGTTGGGTATATACAGTATATTTTTTCGGTATCTTGACACTGAAACAATCAGTTTTTTCAATCGTGTCTTGGCAGAAACCAAAATGAAATCAGGTTTTTTTTTTTGCTGAGAAATAGTCAAATACTGATGAACACTGCATTAAAATCAAGTGTAGGTATGTAGTACAGGATATATGACATTTCACATCTGTAAATAAATAAACAAATTATAAAGACTTCCATGTTATGTTATTGATACAAAGATCCTATGCAAATTCATTACTGTATTGCTGGCAAAATTAGCCCATCCAGATGTGTATTTACAGTATGAGGGTCGGTCAAGTAAGACCAGAACTTGAAACCTGACTGAGGTGGCTCGACCCTGCTGCAGGCATTCGCATGAACATTCAGCGACTGAAAATCGATGGTTAACTTGTTCGGAAAAAAGACAGATATGTCTGTGGAAGCTGTACACACAATCATTCACCAACACCACTTGCACGTTACAGGAACTCGGCTGGGAGTTACCATCACATCCCCCGGACAGTCCTGACCTCGCTTCAAGTAATTTCTACATGTTTGGTACCATTTAAGGAGTTCCTGGGAGGCTGGTGTTACAGAAATGAAGCAGGCAGTCTGACTATGGCACTACCTTGATGGTGTCCAAGCCCTAGTGAAACACTGGGATAAGTGCATTAGTGTAGCAGGAGATTATATAGAGAAATAAAGGGAGTTACGAAGTACGAATTTGACTCACAGCATTTTGCATATTTTAATGTCCTTTAATGACCTGTCCTAGAGCTTACAAGAGAAACATTTCATTAAATTGTACACTTGCATTTATTGATTAAATTATAATATATATAGTTAAATTCTAGTAAAAATGTGCATTGTTACAGTACCATTACAAGGACCAGGATTTAAGTTTATTTGAGTGATGCCTCTGGTGGTCAACGGCCAGTCAGGTAGTTTTCTGCATAGTTATTATGTGAGGCAATGTAGAGTTAAATGAGTTAAAGTCAACCAAATCTAGGGTTACTTAAAAAAAAGTATATGTGAGGATGTACTGTAGGACCTTCATTTGTTCTCCTGCTTGCAGGATCCCTGAGTGCCTCATTTAAAAGGTGACAGGCTCGCTAGCTCTACCTGTGGGATCAATTACAGGAAACTCAAATCCACTGCAAGGCCACAGGCTTAAATTGTACTGAAAAGACCTGCTTGTGAATAACTTCACTGTTTTACTCTATGAACTCAAGTAGGCCTTGATTATATTTTGACAAAAAGCGACTCTTTGTCCGATACTTAAAGGGAGCATGTGAAGCTGGTGGATATCCGTCGTGCTGCTCAGGGAAAGATATGCAGTAAAAGCAAAACATCAGGCATACTGTATACAGTTTTAGCAGCTTTTTTTTAACGACCTCTTAAATTTGAAGATTTTTAACTAAATTTTAAATTACAACATCAGTTCATTACCAGCAAACATGTCTTATGCTGTTATTTTTTTTATTTCACATCCAAAGCCTTAAAAGTTTCCATAGCAGCTATAGGCTTGTTAATGTTGTTCATTTCACAGAGTCAAATTAATAGGCTGCATCAAGCAAAGAAAACAACTAAGCAGGTTTAAAATTACTGGAACTAAGTTAAAAACTCTTTACCTTATTAATAATGCTGATATTTGTTTAGAGCAAAGTCAAGGGAACGGAGATCAATTAAACAATTGCATAAGTAATAAAATGTGGAAAGTAAAAACTGTGTTTAATAGTGAAAGTAAGAGCATTTTCATATACACACACAATGTAGAGGATTGTGATTGTGTCCATACTGTAAGCTATGTGTCTATAAGAAAACTACTTGTTAGTGAGACTCATCAGAAAAGAGGTTTCGGTTTGCTTGAAATGCTTAAACGACCACCCGTGACCTTAAAATAGAACAAAATATTTAAAAAACTTCAGAAAATACATAAGAAATATAAAAAACTTATCTATACAATGATAGAAAATATAAAGATGAATTTAAAGGGAAATAATGGAAATGACCAGGAAGTGTGCAAATATGCATTTGTGTGTAGATGTCCATGGTCGTAAATGTCCATAATCTGCAATATGCAAAAGTGCAAATTTGTATGAATGTGCAATGTACCATGAATATCTGGGGTATGTGCAACTGTGCATGAGTGTCCTATCATCTGTATAACCAGCGCTTATGTCTTAATGGTACTATAAAAGCGGACTGTATATGCATCATTCTGTAATTTGAGGTAACATGTCCACTATTCCATGCCCATTAATGATAATGCTCACTCACCATCTATATCACTTTATCCTGTATTCAGGGTCATGGGGGGCCTGGAGCCTATCCCAGGAGACTTTGGGCACAAGGGCACACACATACTCCAGAGAATCTGTGGTCGCCAATTTGGCTAATCTGCAGGTCTTTGGACTGTGGGAGGAAACCCACCAAGCAAGGGAAGAACATGCAAACTCCATGCACACAGAGACGGGAATCGAACCAGGCCGGGACTCGAACCTGGACCAAGGAGGTGCAAGGCGACAGTGCTAACCACTACACCCCTGTGCCGCCTGATGATAATTTTATTTATTTTAAATATTTTATTCAACAGTATCATATTTGAAGTGACTGACTTGGTCGGTGAAGTGTATCCCATTTCTTTGCCTTGAGAAACTCTTCGGTAGCTTTCAGTGTATGTTTAGTGTCAATATCCCTCTGCTACATTTTTAAGTGTTGTATACTGTACTGTAGGTCACTCACAATGTTTTTGATATCTCTCTCAAGGGTTTATTTATTGATTTAAAAAAATATATATTTTAACCTAATGATGGCTTTCAATTACATCTACACCTCTTTGGAACTCATGTTAGAGTTCGAGTGAAGAGCTAGATTCCTAACGCAAATGTAACACTTTAAAACACCTCCAGGCTTTTTATCTGATTGAATGGTCATAGAGTAACAAGGGAACAGGCCAGACCTGGCCTCCAAAATGGTGTGTGTGCATGTGTCTGTGTGAAAATTGCTGTAATTCCCAAATGGTTAATGGAACACTTTTGTCGCACCCCTTAAAATTATAGCTGAAAGTCGTTTCTTTTTTTCAAATTTAATAAGATGGTATACAGAGGCCAAACATTTTTGTTCCAAAATGTATGGACCCGATTTTATGTCACAGCACACATTATGCATATGGGTACTCATTTTTAAAATCTATGTGTATTAAATCACTAAAAAGAGGAGATGCACGGCTTATTGGGATGCTGACTGATTCTGTAAGGAGGGCAGTGTCACGCTCTGTTATGATGTTGGACTGTGGGCTTGGTGTTGAGACATACAGTAGATGCAGAGGGGATGCAGTGAAACAGAGTCTTTAATAATAAAATCCAAACATGAACAAAACATGAACTAAGGAAGTTGGCTAAAAACATGGAGCATGCTATCAAACGGGAACTCAAAACACAAACAGACTCGGGATTACAAGACCTAATACAGTACAGACATGGGCATAGAAACTGGACGAGACAAGACATACTAAACAGCCTAGAGGACTAAACACAAGGGACTATACATGCAAGGGATAAACAAACAAGACAGGCTTGGCTAGGTCTACCGCCTGTTCTGCACATTAGCTGCTAAGCTACCTCATAGCTAATCAGACTAATGGCTCAACAGGCCAGTAGCCTGAGACCCAAGGGAATGAACAGACAAGGTGCACAGCAGACTAGGTATGAAACAGACTAAGAACTCTAAAGGTTAGTGGCTAAAGATGTTAGTACTTAAACAGACTAAGAGCAAATCAGACAATGAGACTAGACAGACACAAAGACTAGACAGACTAAGATCTAAACATGTTAGTATCACCCTCATTAGTATTGAAACAGACTAATAACTAAACAGGCAATGGGGGTTACTTACACAAAAGGGTAAACACACAGGGCTAATTCTCCTAGAGGCTAATCCTGCTAGGAGACACAAAGACATCTCAATATAAACCAACTTAACTTAAAGTGCTCCTGAAACCAAAAGGCCAACTATAATCAAAACAGAAATTATATCTCTTTAATGCTCAACCCAGGTTCCCAGAACAAACAGGTATTTATAACAATGCTAATGAGCCTCCTCAGTTTAGGTGAGCATCCATGTCACCTGACTGAGGAGCCTTCTGGGAAACTGAGTCTAGGAACAAAACTACAAACTAGAAACACTGCCCTCTAGTGGGCAACCCTCACAGGCAGGAAGTTTTTGGAAAAGCAGAAAGTAAAAACACACGTGTTATCAAAATGTGTGCTATAGGACAAAATGACAATTAGGCAATTTGATGCTGGCATTCGTTTTTTTGCAAATCATTTTTGTGCACACAGTCGCAAAACTGAGTAATGAAACCTTGCTTTATCTTGAAAAAAAAATGTTTAAGCTTTCAACTAGCAGATGCGTATGTAACACTAAAGGAATGTAATAACTTGAACCATTATTTATTCGACTGAGAAAGAACATTGTTTTTGTACCTTTTCACTTTTGAGAAATGTACCATAAATTATAGAATAATTCATTTACTGACACCTTGACAAAATGGTCTTTAGAAATTTACTTGCAAGGATTCAAAAGCCTGGTATCCAGGCAACATTAAATACAAAATAACATATAGTAGCAAAAGATATACAGTACAGTACAGAAGGATGGTTTGTGGAGATCTGACTATACATCTCATAAAGGTATGTGACTTTTCAATATCCTATTCTAGATTCAGTTCTCCTTTGCCGAACCTGCACTCTTTTCTGAGAAGGCTTTCCAATAAGAAAGATATCCTAAGAACATTAGTGAGGTCAGACAGGTCAATAATGTCAAGCGTGTGGGGTGCAGTTGGTGGTTTAGGTCATCCTTTAGGGCATCATGTTTAATAGGGTTGAGGTCAGGGCATGAGTTTTTCCAATTCAGCTTTGGCAAACCACGTCTTCATGTCTTCATGTAACGTGGTTGCATGCAAGAGGAAATTGTAATGCTTCAAAATACACTGATCAGTTATAACATTAACAAATTACTGTAACATTGACTTTCATTTATATATGAGTAAACTGGTCACATGACCATGAACACCCAAGGCTTAACCATGCACAAGGAAACCAGTCAGTGTGGTCCAATCCTACAGAAAAGCCAATGAAGCACAAATCTCTGAAGAAAGTCAATGTTGGCTACGATAGAAAGGCACCAGGACACCCAATGCACCACAGCCTCCCGCACATGGGACCCAGCAGGCAAAGAGACCAAGACTGCCGGCCTCTAAACTCCTCAGACCGAGGGAAAACTATCAAATATTAAAATAGGTTTCAAAATGCATATAGACTATATGGTTGAAAGTATATAGGCACCTCATACTTTTGGCCATATAGTCTATATACATTTTGAAAACTATTTTAAACATCAGTCTCCCAAAGCTAAACGGCAACTCTGGCTTTCAAACACACAAGATAAGCAGTTCAATAACCCCGAGAATTAAAGAGATGCATTTTCTCAGGTTATTTATTTAGTTTTATATATACGTGATACTCCACTTGTATTTGTATAGCTGTATAGTTGACTGAGCCTTTTTTCCCTTCAGCCCAGTGTGCACTCAGCATCGTGAAATGTGCTCCTGTGGTATTTTAGCTGGCACGTTCTTTTATCCAGTGACATTTGGTCAGACTAAATTTTGCTGTTTTTTTTTTTTGTTTTTGTTTAGTTTTTTTCCTGTGCTGAATATTTGACAGCTCATTTGGTGTGGAGTGAGTTGTGCCAGGGCTGGAGAGGGTCCATGTCTCCGGCTGGGCAGCAAAATGCACCCCCTGCCGAGGTTTCTCTTTACAGTTTGCCTCTTAACTCCTCACAGAGACAGTCAACGGCATGCTGAGCGGAATATGCTTGCAGCACATGTTGCACTCGGCTCATTATGATTATAAAAGAAAAAAAACGTAGAGGACAAAGGATTCTACGCTAACTTGCAAACATAACCCTTTGCACTTACCCCTGTGTGTTTACTTGGTCTTATAAACTGTATTTAATGCCATAATGGAGCTATGGTGCGCTCATGTTATTTTTGCAATAGCAGTGCAGGATTGCCAGTTCATTTATTAATTTATTTATATTTCTTTCAAATGTCAGAAATGTACAGTAATACTATTTGTTAACTATATTAAAAAATTCTGGCTTCTTGGGTACTGAATAATGGGCTGTATGAGGCCTGATGTAACTCACTTATCATTTATATAAGAATTTATAGACAGTCTGGTTTCTCTTCTAGTTCAAATGTTCAAGTTGTTTAAAACTGTTAAAACCCAAGTGGCCACACTGCGTGATGAATAAAAAATATATACAGTAAGTGCTTATATGGACGTCGGGCCGGTGTGTGTTAACGGGAATTACAGTACATCAAACTGTGTATTTGGGTTTTAATATGTGTCAGGTAGAACGAAATTTATCATGAGTTTTATAAAGGGTATTTATAAATTAGTAATTTTACCACTATCAGAATATGGGAATGATGTAGCAAAATATAGAACTTTTCTTTATTATTATTATTATTATTATTATTATTATTATTATTATATTCTCGACCCTAAAACATGTGATCATGTGTGTCTGCTATTTCTTAGCCTATGAGAACCATTTTTTTTGCTCTATTTTTTTCATGTTTGTATAGTTGTAAAAAATAAACAAAGATTCAGTTAATTCCAGTATATTGCCTAGTTTCTGCTGAAAAAAGATGTGCTATTTTGTACTGCATAACCTTGAACACATATACAGTATATATAACCCTAACCCTATATAAAATTAATTTTAAGGGTTAGAAAGATTTATAGGCTAAATTAAATTGAATATTTTTCAAACTACAGTATGGTCATGCAATAATTTTGAAAGTTATGTTAAAGTGACAAAGGAAAAGGAAAAGAGTGAACAAAAGTTTACTAGTTTACAACAATATATTTTATAGAATTGATATTTGTAGTTTATTAAACTTCAGTAACCGCTTCATCAGGTAACCAGGTCAGCAACATTGATTCTACTCTGTCCAAATTGTTCATGAATAATTGTTTCAGTGTGTCTAGGCTGAAAGATGAATGGGTGGTATTCACGTCCTGTGTCATCAATTATTCAAAACCAATTTCACTACTCTCTTTTATGAACAAACTTTTCCAACTCAGCCAAGCATAATATATTTATATATATCTTTTATTTTTTATTATTATTATTATTATTTTTTTTTTTTTTGCTTGGTATTGTCAAGATGCGTGTCAACGTTTGTCCATTGGGAAAGCTGGGGAACAGGGAACAGGTCCATAATTTATATAAGCTAGCCATCAAATGTTATATATGACCATATCCCACGGGACTTGGGGCATGAGGCAGGGTAGGCCAAGGGGTGCCAATCCATTAAAGGGCACAAGCAGAATTTGAAAATGCCAATTAGGCTAATTTGCATGTCTTTGGACTGTGAGAGGAAACCCCCCTCTAGCATGAAGAGAACATCCACACCACTTCCACACACCCGAAGCAGGAAGCGAAGCCTCGATCCTGGAGACGCAGGGCCACATGGCTGACCACTATGCGTAATTTTTTGCTCAAATAAAACGCTAATTATTTCATTGTTCACCATTATTCCACTGATCTGCTTGTTTTTCTATTCAATACATGTTATGCAAGTGGTGGTGCGCTCACCGTACCTTTAATCTCTAAACTTATTATGGTACCTAGTACTAAAAAAAATGTCTACAGTACATTAAACTGCATCAAGAACTTCTAGTCGTGTTGAGATGGGATGGTTTATTAGCATTAGTATCATATAAAGTTTAGTAATGCTATATATGTATATATACTGTACAGTAGTAATGCAAAAGTGGGCATAGCTATTTTGTTAACTTACATACTGTCGTTGAACTCAACCCAGCTTAATTTTTGAAAATCCCTTTTGTCACAGTTTGTCTCCCACTGCACTACAGAGTGTTTACAGAGATGATGCCATTGTCAAGAGTAATGTCCACAGATGAATTAAGAAGTTTAACTAGCCTCCGAGTGGCACAGTGGTAAAGTGCTCGCCCTATCATCCGGAGATCGCTGGTACGATTCCTGGGTGATGCTGTAACCTCTCGCAGCCGGAAGTCTAGAGAGAGCTGACTGGCCGAGCTTTCTCAGAGGGACGGAATGAGAGGTACTTCGTGCTCCAACATTAATCACGGCTCTACAGCCAATCAGGGGTGTCTGTGAGCTCAGGCAAGCGGAAGGAGCGGATAGTGCTGTCCTCCGAGTGTGTTACGCCGCCCCCAACGGTGCGTGAGCAAGCAGTTCGAAAAGATGCGGTCGGCTGGTTTGGAGGAAACGTGATATTCTTCGGCCCTCCCGACTGAGTGGTAGTAGTAGCCTTAATGTGGGAGCCCCCTAGTGACGAGGCGGAATTGGACATGACTAAATTAAGGAGAAAATCTGGGAAAAATCTAAAAAAAATAATAATAATTTTAAAAAATGAAGTTAAACAAAGGGAAACCAGCATTGAAGACAAAACACACTTCTGTGATGAAGGTAATTTTCAAAGAGAATTCGAGAGTTGGATTCAATGCCACGAATGCATCGCTTGTGATGGAGACTATGTTGTGTAGTACCTTCATATAGACGAAGAGTTACTCTCCGAACATGTGCAATTTGAATGATCTTGTATCAGTCAAGATAAAATTTAAACTTGTAAAGCCAGATCATTGTAACGTTTGTATTTTTATTAACTCTGGCTTCCTGTTGCAGGTTTACTCTGAATATCCACTAGATAATAGCCTACAGCAAACTCGAACCTCTCAGCCTCATGAATTCTCAGATTTTGTGTCATTATTAATAATAATCCTGTCTAATAATCCTGCCTGAATTCTGCCACACCAGCAATGGACTGTCTCGGTCAGGAAAGCGATTCCGCTCCCTGAAGGCCAACACAGAGAGACTGAGGAGGAGCTTCTTCCCGCAGGCCATAAGGTCTCTCAACCTAAACACCACACAAGACTAAACCATTTTTAAACATGCACAATTATGACATTGTCTCTCTGCACTCATCCTGCACATTCATGGACACTTTATATTTATATTTCATTTCTTGGATCAAGCCATTTAATAAGCCATGCATATTTGCACCCGCCCCCCGCCGTAATTTTTTTAATTTACAGTAAAATTTCTATATTTTCTATATTGTACAGAATACTTTTTATTTTTATCCTAGCTAAATGTATTTTTTTTTAATTGTATTTCTTTTTATTCATATTTATTTTCTATTAATAAGCTTTTTATTTTTAAGGTCACAGACGGTTATATAAGCATTTCACTGCATATTGTACTGTGTATGACTATGTATGTGACAAATAAAATGTTTTATTTTATTTGATTTTGATTTGATTAAAAGCTATGGTGTTTTTTTTTTTATTATGGACTGTTTTAAATTTTTTTCTATTCATTAACTTGTGTATGTTCATACACTAGAAGCGTTTTCCTTGCGTTCGTTGGGATTTGAACGCCAAGAAAAAGCTGTATGCAACGTTTTTTTGACGCCGTATAAACGCTCAGCCGGACAAAGGCACGTCACCAAAGCCTGTGTGAACACTCTGATTGACTCCTATGTGTAGAAAACCCTCGGCACTTGATCCGCGCTCACCGGACGCTACGAACGGCAGTAAAAACGCTCAATTTTAACACCTGTGTGAACAAGGCCTAACTGTTTAATAAGTTGTACGCCTTGTATATTTAAATTGTAGTCTTGACTTCGGGGACATAAAAGTGTCACGTTCTTAAACAACAAAAATCTCAAGGACCCTAGGTCATGATTTTAACTTAAATGAATGTTTATAGCATATTTACAAGTTCCTACACATACTGTACAACACTTTCTTTGTTTGTGACATTTAGCTCTGAAGAAGACTTAAAAGTAGAAGAAAAGTTTAAATATTAATGGTTTAATGTTATGGCTGATAAGGATATACTGCACATATACACTATGCAAACAGTATTATACATATTGACAAAGTATTATCATTACTAGAAACTATTACTATTGAAACCGTGACCACATGCTGGTACCACATGTGCTAAGCCAGGAGTAGTTTCAGCCAAAACACAGTTTTGGTGCTGATTAAAAAAAAATATTATGTTATACATATAATACAGAAAATGTGTGTATGCCAATTTTGCTTCCATAAGAAATTCAAGTTGCAAACTTCAGCCTTTTTGGATGATTTTATATGATTTGAAAATGGCCATTTTTCAGAGTTATACTGTCTCGCTTCAAACAATAATAATTTAAAATGCAATTGTATTGACACTAAAATAGTCTAAGCTTCTAGAAGAAAAACTGTTGCTTAAATTAAAACATTCCGTACAAAATTAAGGATTAAAAAAAAAAAAAAAAAACGCTGTAGTGTCCGTAACCATGTGAAATTCATGTTGCAATATCTTAACAATTTCACATTTTAAAATAATACACTTTTTTTATCTGAAAGACAGTTAAGATAGATTAAAATAATTTAAATAATAATAAAAAAAAGGTTATGGACAATAAAACAAAAAAGGGCATGAAATTGTATCTAGCAAATGTGTTTCTTTTTAGCTGATAAAAATATTAATGTGTATGCATACTTACAAAAAATGAAGCATGGATCTGCAGATAAGAAGCATTAAGTACTGTATTGTGAAAAATGGTGTTATATGATCCTATCTGATAATTCACTTTTTGTTTGTTTGTTAGGCGACAGAAAACTGCAGCTATGAATGTACAGCAGCTTGGAAGTGCTTTATTTATGAAGCAGAATATGAAGCTGAGACCACTGAGACGAAATGGACCACAAAATTAACCATACACTTGTGGGCCATGCTAGAAGGATCTGAGTTCATTTATTATGTTTGTGCACAAAAAAAATGCTGAGTCGGCGATTTAAGACCACATTGAGCACTGAAAAAGACCAAAACTGAAAACCCCATTATAGACTTGAGATAGGACCACTGGAGTGCCGCAGGTACTGTTGTTATTCCATAATGCATAGAAATATAGTATTCTTTTTATCTCACCCAGTAAACCAATGGGTGTGAATATGGAATGATTGATAACCCCACCCCTTTCAGTTGCCTCACATGAGTAGGATACTTCCTCTCGAATTTCTCACTTAAACAAATAGGTAAATGGAGAATGTTTTAAATCTATCCACGTACTTCATTAAGCAAGTATGTTGTGATCAGCAAGGAAATATATTAATTGTGGATGTAATAGAAAGAAGGTTTTGGCAAAGAAAGAAAAATAAATGCTAAACGAAATAGAAAAACTACTAGACCTACTCCAAAGTGCAAAATCAAACAGTTATAGTAATGCTGATTATAGCGCTGCAATTTGCTGTCCTGCCTGGTCAGCCGACATGCTAAACCCTTATCCTTTAGTGCCTGAAGGATACTATAAAACTCCACTGCACTTACAAACTTAGACGAGTGATTGACTGGTTGGCAGGCCTGGCAGATTGTTCTGCAGATGGTAGTTAGAAGTTCATGTGTGGGTTCATGTGACTCGACAGACCACAGCCTCCTGTGCTCTGTTTACACACTTTTTGGGCAGGAGGTCATCTTTGCTGTGTCTCTGCCCCTGCCAAACTTCCTTCTACTTCCCAAAAATCCTCAACTGGAGACTTGGAACATGCTGAAACTAGGCATGGCAGATATTTGAACCCAAACAGAGACAGACAGACAGATCTCACGCCTCTGTCCTTTAACCCACAGCAGTCTATGCTGCCCTTGTCTGCATGTGCAATGTGTATATTACTCTCTTTGATGAGGACTAAATACATAATGTTTTATCTAATTTCTCTTTCTTTATCAAGTTTTACTTGTGTCAGGATGGCCAAGAGGGTTAAATAAGGTGCGAGCCTCAATTGTTTTGCTCTAACATCTAGTTGGTTGTTCTGGTCTCTGAATAGAGACATGGGTTTGAATCCCACTTCTGACCCATACTGTATTTTTCCTCATTAGTATGGTGGTCAGTATTGCTGCCTGTCATGAGTTAGACTAGGGTTCAATTCCTTCACAGGAAGAAGAAGCCATAATGGAAGCTCAGAGGTTTAAGATACTGATTTACTTATCGGAAGGTCAATGGTTCAAGCCCCAGCTCCCCTCTGGTTCCTGTCATTGGGCCCTTAAGCAAAGCCCTTAACCCCATAAATCTGTATCACGGAAGACCCTGTGCTCTGACCCCAGGTACATGGAATATGTAATAATTTTCACTGTGCCGTAATGTACAGTATATGTGACAAATGAAGGTTTAACTCAATTTGTGGTGCAGATTTCAATTGCTGAATCTAAACACAGTACATGATAATAATAATGATGTTTAGGTCTCCTTGGACTCCACAAGACCTCTGAAGATGTGCAGTGGTATCTGGCACCAATACGTTGCATATCCTTTAAGTTCTGTAAGTTGTGAGATGTGGCCATCTGGATTGGACTTGTTTGTCCAGCACATCCCGCACATTCTCAACTGGATCAAGATCTGGAGACTTCAGAGGCTGAGTAAACATTAAAACAAATGTCATTAAAACTATTTCTGAACAATTAATCCTGGTTACCATGAAGTAAGTACTGTAGGTCTTCAACAACATTTAAGTACATGTCAAAGTAACAACATAAATGTCAGGACCCAAGTTTTCACAGCAGAGCATTTATTTAAACTCCCTCCACTAGGTTGTCTTCTTCCCATAGGGCATCCTGGTGTCATCTCCTCTCCAGATTAGGTCCACATACACACAAAAACCCCAGGTGTCCACATGACATAAAAAAATTAATAAATCAATACGTGATTCATCAGACCAGGCTGTCTTTTCCTCTGCTCTGTGATCCAGTTCATGGACATTCTGACCAGTCTGCAGCTACGCAGCCTCATATACACCAAACTGTGATGCACTGGATATTCAGACATTTCTACTAGATACAGCATGAATGTTTTCAGCAATTTGTGATAGCTCTTCCTTGAGATCAGAACAGACAGGATAGGCTTCACTCAACATACACATCAATGAGCTTTGGGTGGCTGTGACCCTTTCTGTTCCTTCTTTGAACATTTTCTAGGTCTTAACCACACCACACAAGGAACCCTACAGAAGATCTGCCACTTTAATGGTGCTCTGACCCAGTCATTTAGCCATTTTGATTTGGCCCTTGTCAGAGTCACTTAGATCCTTACCCTTGTCCATTTTTCTCTTTCCAACACATTAACTCTGAGAACTTATTGTTCCCTTGCTGCCTAATATATCCCACTCCTTGACGTGTGCCACTGTAGCAGGATAATCAAGGTTATTCGTTTGCCAGTGGTTTTAATGTTATGTCTGATTGCTGTCTATATACATTACAGTCAATTTTGGAACATTTAAACTTTTTTATTGATGCACTTTATATAACACTTATCCTCTACAGGGTCGTAGGAGGCCTGGAGCCTATCCCACCCTGACAGGGTACATCCTGGCACACACAGGGCACACGGAATCACACATCTAGTCACACACTACTCGCAATTTACCCGGAGTACCCGGAGGAAACCCACCAAGCACTGACTCAGCTTGAACGTAATTTTACAGTCTGTGTGGTTACTGTATATACGCACGTCAGTGAATTTTAATATGCCTGCTAATCCCTGTCATAGCTTGGCTACCTCTTGCTGTGCCCGAGATGAGGAGTGACACTGATGAATCATTGCATTCCCCATGCGTCCTGTTCCTCCACACAAAGGTTCCATCTTTCTCCATAAAAGCTCATCCTCCTGCCGAGCCTAAATGCACCCCATTGCCTCATGGACTACTGGGAAATGTAGGCACTGCACACAAAAGGACAGTGATGCTATTTTCATGGATGGATGATGAGGCATTATTCCTCCCTCCTTCCTTTTTAATTCAACATACTGCTCATCCTTGGGTGCCTGCATTGTTCTGGAGCTTATTGAGCTGAGCAAAAGGGCATTCTGGGGAGGCGTGAAGTCTGTCAGCCATGGCTGGATCGCACCACTGCGCTTCATCACACCCAATGGGTTTGAGATGGGATGTGTGAAGTGGGAGCCGAGAGTCATTTTGTGGCTGAGTAAGCGCAATTTTTCGTTTCCACCAAGGCCATGAGCCGGAACGCTCCGCTACCACTCTGATTGAGATGTGGATGCGTTATCGGTGTTATTTAGACAGGATAAAGTTCTCCAAGACAAATAAACTAGTAATCAAAATGACAGTGTGCTTTGACTGCTACAGTGCTTTAACTGTGGACTTCAGCTGTATAGAAATCTGGCTGGAAAAATAGATTGTTAATAAACAAGGCAATCCCAGTGGCAAAGAAAAAGTCAATGAGAAGACAAGAGGAAGATCAGCCAGGCTCAATATGGAGTGTGTCCTATTCTGGATAACAAAAGATTTTAATCATCGCAATACGCTGTTGTTCAGTACAATGTTAATCAAGAGTTGCCTTTGATTAAGAGTCCTGCACTGTTAAAAATTGCTGTTAATTCACGGCAAAAATTTAACAGTATAATCCTGTTTTGCTCAAAAGCAGTGTATTGCTGTTTTTTTACGGTTGGTGAAATGATGTAGCCAAATTTAACAGGATTTTAGCGTATTTATTGCACGAAGGCCAAAAAACAGTACTTAACAGTATTTCGGGAACAGGAAACTGCAGAGCACATGTGGATTTTCATCCATCTTTATTCTGAGACTTAACTGGTAAGTGCACATTTGCCTTGCTCTTTTTAAACAAAACACACCTTTGCAATTGCAAATAATTGTGGAAGCTGATATTGTAACATTTTATACGTTCATTTCAGTTTTAAATACGTCAACGTGCTAACTGCTTCATAGAGTGGAGCTGGATTTCCCATTCAAATATTCCTGATTATAAGGTGAGTTCAATTAAACATCATATACTATAAACTCGTCTGCCTTTATACACCGTAGCAACAAAGTGATATTTATGTCTCAATAGCACGCTGAATTTATCGTCATCTCGTTTGCTATTTTTAGCTTGCTATCTTTTCATTTATTGCCTAATATATCTTAAATGTATATTAGACACAACGGTCCACTGAACGGTGTTTATTTCGGTAACAGTGCTTGTAAATTTGGGTAAGCTTGTTCTAATTTGTACATAACTGTATTCTGAGGGGAGTTTTTCTGTACTAATGTTGCTGTTTTGTTTATTTAATGTTAGCTGTATTTTGGATTGCTTCGATCAAAGTTAGTTTGATAGAATAAGTCAGACGATTGAATACTTGGTAAGAATAATTCCTGTTCAAAAGTGTAGTGTTGTTGGTTCGTATTGTAGTGCTAATGTAGTACAGCAGGCTAATGGACATTTTATTTTAGTGGAGATTTTTTGTTGTTGAGATTTTTTGAGGTACATTTTTTTGTGGCCACTTGTCAGCATGTTTGCATGTCAGTTATGTGGGCAGCAATGCAGTAGTCCAGTAAGTACAGTAGTAGTCCCTTTAAGCACTGTGATGCACATTGGAATTCATTCAGAGGTTAGATGCTTAGGTTCATGTATTAATTTCTCTTCACATTCTTATGTAAACTTTTACCCACACTAATTCTGAATGTACGCATTTGTTTTTCAGGCGCTTCATTGGTATAAACCCTGAAAAAGGCACCAAGAGTGGAAACGTCCTATCACAAGGAAGGTCACCCACAAGAAGAAACCAGTCAACACTCGGGTTGCCAGTCTACTTAAAAAGCTAATGGACTTCGAGTGGGACTTGCCATATATAAGTGAACCCACTCATTCACTGATATACCACACACACACCTTACACATACTCTTCACTCATGACAAAAACATGCTTTTAGTGTGTTAATCGCACAATTTTTTTCAAGTGTTCATTCTTGAATACTGTCTACAGCCTCTAATTTTAGTAATATCTTGTGATTAAAAGTGGCTTTTGTTTTTCAAAGGTATAATAAAGCAAGTTTTGAAGTTACACTGCATTGTGTTACATTTTTAATGTTTGTGCATTGTACTAAAACATGTTTTTTAGCAAATCAATTAAATATCTAGGAAAATAGATAATTCACCTTTTTTTATTAGCAGTCCATTTCTCAGTATAACACAGAAAAAAAATGGTAACTGTTAATTCTTTTGACAGCAATTTACCGTTAATGTAGAAAATAACAGCTTCATGTTGTATTTTCAAAAACAGCAACAAACTGTAAATTTCAACAACAGCAAGACACTGTTAATTTAACAGTAACTTGCTGGCAACCGTGCTGCCAGTTACTTACTGTTTTTTAACGGGACAATTTTTAACAGTGTGGGATGACTTATGATTTATGAGAGCAGCAGGTAATAGCTGCAAATCTTACAGTACATATGCAGACTTGGGCAGACAGTGTTTTGGGGAAGTGGAGACCTTTAAACGAAGTCAGGAAGCATCCCGGGCATTAGTGAGAGACAAATGTGCCTCCATTTGTCTTGCAGAAGTGGAGCATCAGGATGAATGAGATTTGGAGGATTTGGAGAATGAGAGAGATATTCCTGGCTCATATTAAAGGTATTTCTACCTTATAGAAATATATCTGCCACACTTCACTCTTTCATCTGGGTCAAATGATTAAAAAAAAAAAAATCATGGAAACTAAGAAGATCAACTATCCAGATCTTAACTCCAACATTCACAAACCATTTAATATTTTTATTATTAAATATAATTATTTCATATAATTATTACATCATACCAAACCTCTATATCTACACTCATTGGCCACTTAATTAAAGGGACACCTTGCTAGTATTTTTGCCTTCAGAACTGCCTTTATTCTTGATGGCATAGATTCAACAAGGTGTCTGAAACATTTCTTAGAGATTTTGACACAAGAGAATCACGCAATTGCTGCAGATTCGTTCATGATGCGAATTTCCCGTTCTACCAAATCCTAAAGGTGCTCTATGGAATTCAGATCTGGTGACTGTGGAGGGGATTTGAGTACAGAGTCCTCATTGACATGTTCAGGAAAGCAGTTTGAGATGATATTAGCTTTGTGACATGGCGCGTTATCCTGCGGTCATAAAGGGATGGAACAATACGTGACAATACTCAGGTAGGCCGTGACATTTAAACCATGCTCCATTGGTACTAAAGTGCCCAAAGTGTGCCAAGAAAATGTCCGTCACGCCATTACACCACCAGCACCAGCCGGAACCATTTATAAAAAGGCAGGATTGATCCATTCTTTCATGTTGTTTACGCCAGATCCTGAACCTACCGTCTGAGTATCACTGCGGAAATTGAGACTCATCAGACGTTTTTTCCAATCAGGAGTGGCATCTCGTGTGTGTGGTCTTCCGCTGCTTTAACCCATTTGCTTCACGGTTCGGCGTGTTGTGTGGTCAGAGATGCTTGTTGGCATACCTCAATTGTAAAAAGATGTTATTTGAGTTACTGTTTTCTTTCTATCAGCTCAAACCAGTCTGTCCATTCTGTGCAGTCAGTCTGCCATCACTGGGTATTTTCTCTTTTTCAGACCATTCACTGTTAACCCCAGAGATGATTGTATGTGAAAATCCTAGTAGATCTGCAGTTTCAGAAATACTCAGACCAGCCAGTCTGGGACCAACAACCACGCCATGCTCAAAGTCACTTAAATCACTTTTTCTTCCCCATTCTGATGCTTGGTTTGAACTCCAGCAGATTTCTGTAACCATGTCTACATGCTTAAATGCATTGAGTTGCTGTAGTGTAGTTGTCTATATAGATATATGTATAAGCAAGCAGTTGAACAGGTGTGCCTAATGAATTGGCTGGGGAGTGCATATTATACATTTTAAATACATATTTTAATTTTCATAAATGCAACTTATTCTATCAATAAGTCTTCTATCAGGTCTGCTAAAAATACATAATTTGTATGTGTGCCAGCGTGAATCAAATATTGGCAAATGTCTGAGGTTGGACTTAGCTAAATATGCCAATATAAAATTGTATTTCTTAATGTTTAAATAACTAATTTAAAGCTGCAAACATTTCATTGGCACATATTTTCTCTGAGTTGAAGCATTAATTTGTGTAAAAAAAAAAAAAACAATACACATACCTATAGAGCAAGAAAAATATTTATAGCTATATAAAGATACACTTGCCTACATTCAAGATGTTTTCATTTCATTTTGTTCAAAATGAATTAATATATGAAACACTAAAAAAAAAAGATCTGCTGAATTCATAATAAAATGGATTGCAGCCATGGTAGTCTATGGAAAAACTAAGGCGTTACATTAGTGGTTCTAGAGAATGTACATGTGTGACAAGGGTACATAGAGTATGAGACTAGGGGTCACATTGGTGGAGTTATTAGTTATAATTACTGTAGTTATTGCATTGCGCCTCCAGGGCTGGGGGTTCAACTATTGACTCGGTTTCCTCTTACAGTCCAAATGCATGTGACTGATTGGTGTTACCAAATTGTCCATAATGTAGCGGTGTGTGGAGGCACATTGGAGTGGTTTGCATGGTGACCTCACATCTCCAGGGTTAAGGGTTCAATACCTGCATCCAGTCTGTGAGCATGGAGTTTGATGTGTGTAGGCTATTAGACTTTTTTTTTTTTTTTTACTTTTCTTACTTAGATTTTTATGATTTTCTTTTTCACTACAGAAAGTAAAACCTTTTTTTTTGACATCCTGTAATTACTTGCATTCACAGTGCGACTGTTCCATTTGATTACTTTACTTATAACAGAATAAAACAACAGGGAGTTCCAGGATTCAGCACCATCATAATTCACAACCAGAAATGAAGACCGCATCTTATAAAGGACTTTGAGTCAGAATGACGGGCGAAACTTAGAATGAGGATAAAGCCTTGCCTCTTACAGGAACTCTGTGTTTTTATTTGTTCTTCATGCACTGTGGGATGTAACCACAGGGGAGTTTTACTTCTCCTCTTCATTATGGTTTTCCTTTGATACTGGGGGGTTCTTAGTGTAAGCCCGAAATCTTCCATTACTGCGAGTCGTTGCCGCAGTGTCGGAAAGGGCTTAGTCTCCGTTGGATGGAGTGTTTTTTATTGCTTTCAGCAGCAGAAGTGTACCTGCTCCCATCCAAATTGGTTTTCTCTGTTGTTTTGATTATTTGCTACCACAGCAAACAAGGGAACAAAAAAAGACAAGTCAATGAAATACGCTTCCTTTTCAAACATCAAATAAGATTGTACAGGACTTTTTTTGTGTGCGTTTGTGTTTCCCTGTTTGTGCGAGAGTCCGTCTCTCTCTCTCTCTCTCTCTCTCTCTCTCTCTCTATATATATATATATATATATATATATATATATATATATAGTCTTTATCAGCAGTCAAAGCTCAATCAGTCCCTTCATATACTCTTGGTTTTAATACAACATCAAGCAGAGCTGCAAACCAGGAAATAAAAGGTGGCACCGACTGCTTGGCTCCTTGACAATGCTTTCATTTATTCCATCTGTTGAGGCATCAATTTGGCTGACATCATGCAAGCTCCTTTTTCTAAAAAAAATCTTTGTTCGTTCGTTGATTTTAAAACAATTGGAACATCTCGTGACCATCTTCAGCACACAGCACCCTTTCTTCTCCTCTGCCCTCTTTTTTCCCCCTTTTCACCTCCGCTCCATTAGTGCTTGGAGGTTAATTTTAGCACCTCTGTATCTCCACATGCCATCTGCACTTGCCAGTTAGAAATTAGCCCAGGCTGTTTGTGCCACTTGGGGCCAGGTAGGCTGGTGATGGCCCTCGCTCTGATTTCTCTCTTATGTATGCTCTCTAGGAGCAGTTGCAAAAGCATCAGGCCTGTAGTGATGAGCCTGCCTCTAGGGAACCATAATTGCAGCAACACCACAGCAGTCATGAGCAGGTACGCTAGCTGGGTTACAGTCCATCAATATGACCTGAGGGATTTAGGCAATAGGCTGAAATGCATTAACACGAAAGGGATTCTGAGAAATCCAAGCTTGCATTTAACACCTGAAATATGATATGTGCAAGAAGCTTTTTTACACTTATTGTTATTCAGGGAAAAAAAAAACATGCAATTATTATAAGCTTCATGGCTTTATTATGCAGCAAGTTATCAGTTTGTAACTGAAAGAGCTACAGAAAGTCATGATTTCTAGAAGACTAGGCTAGAACATCTCCAAAACCACAAATTTTCTGGTCTATTAGTACCTTTCAAAAGTGGTCCAAGGATGGACATCTGAATCATGGGTACCAAAGGCATGTTGATACACCTGGCAAGTGAAGGCTGGCACATGTGGTCTGATCGAATAAAAGAGCTACTGTGGCACAGTTAATGCTGGTCGTGATACAGCACGAAGATGTCAGAGCGTACGGTGCATCACGGTTTGATTTGTATGGGGATGCATATTCACAAACCAGTCTGAGTGGGAAGCTGAACATCTGAACTGGATGATGGACCAATGGAAGAAGGTGGCATGGTGTGATGAATTACATTTTTGTTTACATCATGTGAACAGGCAGGTAAGTCAGTTATCTGGGAAGAGGTGTTGCCCAGAGCCACTATAGAAAGGAGACAAGCCAGCAGAGGTGGTGTAATGCTCTGGATAATGTTCTAGTGAGAAACCTTGGGTTCTGCCATTCATGTGGCTGCTTATTTTGACAAGTACCACCTACTGTACCTAAACATTGTTCCAGATCCAAAAACACCTCATCCATAGCATTAGTATTCCTAAGTTACGTCTTTCAGCAACACCGCAAAAAATTGTTCAGGAAAATGGTTCAAAAGAAACTGACAAGTTGTTTAAACATATTTTTATCGAACATTTGTGGGATCTGCTGAACAAACAAGTCTCACCTTGACTTACTGTATAGGAATTGTTGCTAATGTCTTGGTGCCAGAAAACACAGTGGTCTTCTTGAGTGGGCTAGAACTGTTTTAGTGGCACAAGGTGCACCCAGACAATACTAGTCAGGTGATTGTTATGGCTGATAAGTCTATAGTGCAGGAGTGAACAATTCATAAATCCAATAAATCTTCATTCCATTAGCGAGCTCACTGGTCAGGTGAATAAACTTAACAAGTCCCATGTTTTAGTTGCCTAGAAATCTAATTGACTAGAATGAGACTATTTATCTAATAACATAATGGAGTATGGTGACCTAATTACCTCTTTAACTGCATGAATACAAACACAGATGACTTCTCCTCTTTTAACAGACATTCCATTGTAGAACATTTTGACGGTTAGTATTTTCATAAAACTGCACTGTTGCATCATAGGGCAGTGTAACACACTCAGATTTAAGTCTTATGTGTCCTCTTTTGCACACATGAGCTCACAGACACCCACAATTGGCTAGTGTTCCTCTGATTGTCAACAAAGAGAGAATATGGCATCCCTCTGACCAAGAGACTATCACCTGACAGCACTTTTCTGTTGTGCCACTCAGGAGCCGGTCCTTTTCTTAATGCATTTAACAGTACGGCTTTGCAAGCAGGAGAGTTACAGTATATAAACTATGTGTGCTACACTTCCATCGCTCAATGTTTTATCCAAGCAGGTCAAACGTCATCCATGCATACTGTACCAGTTAATCAGATTTGTGAAAACCAATATGAATAGTGCGGCAGGCAACTATTATTTCATTAATGATAATAATAATAATAATAATAATAATAATAGTAATAATCTTGTCTCAGGTGCCTGAACACATGTTTTGTCCACCCCAGTGGTGTAATTGATTTTACACCCTATGTAGTGAACAAGCGAGCCATTAGGGATGGATAATTATGTTGTCACAAATGGCTTCATTGATGGTGTGAATTGTCAGCCAGCTGTTCTATGTGGCAGCTTCAGCTGTTGATTCACATCCAGGAGATGAGAACATTGCATCTTATACAGTAATAATAGTTCTAAAATTTTACAAGGCTTTGTTGGGTTAAAGTAAGACACCTCAAGGTAAGACAATGAGAATGAAAGCTACCGTAAGGTTTCTTGGAAATATACAGTAAAAGAGCTCGTTCTTAAGTCCTGTTTGTTCATACAGTAAGTCCAACTTGTTCGTAAGTCCAATGGTTTAGGTACTAGGATACTAACCCAATTGGCTACACACAGTATATTACTGTACCGTGTTCTTTAGACTCGTGCTGATGGTTAAACGATTCATGCTAAAAGAACGAGCGATATCTGCCATCATTTCATCTTGCACCATTCTCTCAATTATTTTCACTTTTGTCTTTTTATCGTTATTTCTTGGCGCTTCTTAGCAGTGCCAGCTTCATCGTTGCTGCTTTTACGTTTGCTTGCAGAGATCCCAGACACCAGATATGTGATCTAACTTCTGTAATCGGACATGCACGGCTGCATGTTCGTAACTCGAATGTTTATACAGTACTAGATTGTAGATTTTATTCTAAGCTTGAATCCAAGTAATATGAGAAGCTGAGAGTATTATTTATGTTGGGGTATCCCTAACCCAAACCCTAAGTTGAGCAATATTTGCTTGTGATGGTTTGTGATGGTAGACATCAGTAACATTCTATACTGTGTAAAAGGTACAGTCATCTTCTACTTCATCTTAGTGAGGGTTAAATTATGGATCTGGTATCTGTTTCATGAAAATAGCGGGAGGTAATACTTTACAATGGAGGGATCTATAGGAATTAGTGGCATTAGTTGTTAGCGCCTTGCACCCCCAGTTCATGTGTTCGATTCCTGCATTTGTGTCTGTGTGCATGGGGTTTGTATATTCCCCCGTGCTTGGAGGGGTTCCTCCTCCCACAGTCTGAAAAACATGCAGATTAGGCTAATTGCCATTTTGCCATTGTGTGTAGAATTGGGAATTAGACTGGTTACCATTGCCTCTCTGGTCCCTAGTTGGACTACTGTACAGAGGTTCCTAGATGGATAGAGAGAAATGTTAAGAGCAAAATAAATAATAAATAAATGTTTTAAAGTAAATACATACTCAGAAAAATGTCATGAAAATTCTTTTGGCATTTACATTTGGAAATAATTACATATTCGTGCAGTATAAGAAATGTGGGTTATTATAAAAAAAAAATAAAAAAAAAAACACCTGTCACTGCACCTTATAATTCTATTTCTTCAAAGCTCTGAATTCTGGCATCGTTCCACAGATAATCCCAGGTTAAATTTTACTGGAAATGTTCCAAGGACCTTAATGCGGTATTGTTAAACAGCCGCAAACACCGATGTCTCAAAATGAACATTTGATATTAACAAAAATTATGCGTGTATGTTATTTGAATTCGAGCAAATAAATGTATAATTCCTACTGCGTTATTATTCTCGAAACCCCTTAAGGTGTGCTTAGTCTCATATCCAACAAGTAAGTGCTAATAGCAGCATTTTTCCTTTTTTTTCCATCTGAAATATTGATTTGTTCTTTGCCAGACACCTTTTTCTAAATCATTTGCTTTACTTTGAATGTTTTTCGAAATAAATTGAACCTAAATGAGTGCCATGTTCCCGCTGGCTCGCCTGCGTTCAGGCACTGCTGAGGGGCAAGTTTCATGTCTTCTTTTTTAGCCTCCTGTAGTTAGAGTTGCAATAGCGCAGCGTGATACGTGTGTGCTGCTCAGGGACTTGAAAGACTTTAGAGCTGTCAGAGCTGTTCCTTCCAGCAAAGGAACTAGCAAGGAGAAATGGAGGCAAGCGAAATAAAACGCTAGGATAGAGAAAGAGCACTAGGTAGAAACATACAGAGAATTCGGGAACGGGAACATGATGAATTGGAGCTTACAGTAGTGACAGAAACAGATTGTGAGAAATAAGAAGAAGTGAATTAAGAAGGAAGGAATGAAATTGAGTGCTTTCCCCTAAAGACACCGACGTCTTCAAGCTAGTCCCTCAGCTCCCTGAGCAGGCAGCTGCTGCTCTCATGACGGTGGGGAAGTTAAAGAGCATGTGCAGTATATTTGACATGATGATAAATCAACAGCCATCCCATACCTGGGTGTTGTGTCAAAAAGCATGAAATGTAAACAGATAGCAAGAGTGTGGTTGATGACATGTCTTTTTTTTTTGTAAGTTAGAGATTTTACATGCGATTCTGGGATTCTCATCTCTCTCACTCACTCATCTTCTATTCCACTTTATCCTGTACTCAGGGTCGCAGGGACCTTGATCCTATCCCAGGAGACTTCGGGCACTAGGCGGGGTACACCCTGGACAGGGTGCCAATCCATCGCAGGGCACACACACACACACACACCCATTCACACACTACAGGCAATTTGGGAACGCCCCCTGGCCTAACCTGTACATCTTTGGACTGTGGGAGGAAACTGGAGTACCCGGAGGAAACCCACCAAGCACAGGGAGAACATGCAAACTCCATGCACACAGAGACGAGAAACAAGCCTCGCCGGGAATCGAACCCGGACCCTGGAGGTGCAAAGCGACAGTGTTAACCACTACACCTATTGATCAGGAAATTCAAAATGGCGATTTTCCTTAATGGTTACTGTGTCGCAAATGTCCTCAGTATACTGTATGTCTATTAATGCTCCAGCATAAGACTATGCCTTTTTATACTTCAAACTGTTTTGCTTTTTCTCTGAACATGCCATTTCAGTGTCTATGCAAATAAGATACTGTCTAGCCACACCCCTGCCAGAGAACTGCAGAGCGGAGCAACAAGCAAGGGGTGGGTTTTTCTTTGAGGTCACACAGGGGGAGGGAGAGGGGGAACTGGATTGCTTAGGCTTTGCCTTATACTAAAAAAACAAAAAAAATAAATGTAAATATCTAAAATGTGGCATCATAGTACCCTTTAAATTGTAAGAAAAAAGTCTGGCAGATTGTTTAAGACTTGCCTCAAGCTTGGAGTGAATTTAAGTCCAACCTAAATTTTAGATTATAAAATATATTTGTCCTATTGCTCCCCTATAACCCGTATTTAATATTATGCTCACAACTTTGGTAACATTGAATGGAAAAGTCTACAACTAAATTCTGGAAAACTTTCAAAAACTGACACAAATGTGCTTTTAACCAAACTTGACATTTCTGCCAGTAATATTCTTTGACATTTCTACGGTACTTTGAGAAAACATAAATACAGTATTTTGAACAATTTTGAAAAACACAGTATGTACTTGCCTTGATTGCCTTGAGGATCATGTTGCGTTAACAGTTTAACAAATGCAGAAGTTTTTATTATATAAATGACAAGGGGCAAAGTTTTTAAAATATTTAAATAATCTAATGGGGTTCATGTTCAAAGGTAAAAACTTACAGTAGCTCAGGTGATGAGACAGTGAATGCTGTGAATGATGCTGATAATCAACATATGATTTATATTTTCATTAGAAATGTATAATTCTTAAAATTAAGGCATGCATTTGGGCATTTTCCTTTTCTACCTTTTGGGTTTTTGGACTTCAAAATAAAGAGCAGCATGTCTCTGTATGATTTTATTTTTTTGTCCTGCTGGCTGCACACATTTCTGTAATGCACAATATATATACAGGACTCCGCAAAAATCTTTTCTTCCGAAGCTCCAGACTTTGTCTTGTATTTTTAATGTAGTTTTGAGGAATAGTTCTCCAGGCTTCCTGAAGGACTTTTTTGTCTCTCATTTTCAGTCCAGTCCCTGTACCTGAGGAGTTTCAGAGAAATGTTATGTTTGTTAAGCCACAATGTGATGTTTGAATCATTCAAGTATAAAAATCATCTAACCTAAGGTATGATCAGGCCAGTGATTAGTACTGTATACTGTTGATGCTGAATGCTGAGAGATTGGAACAGACGAGAGGGGAAATGAGGTTGCTACATAAACAACTCACTCACTCACTCACTCATCTTCTATACCACTTTATCCTGCATTCAGAGTCACAGTGACCTGGAGCCGATCTCAGGAGGCTTAGGGCACGAGCGGGATACACCCTGGACAGGGTGCCAATTCATCACAGGGCACACACACCCATTCACACACTACGGCCAATTTGGGAACGTCAATTAGCCTAACCTTCATATCTTTGGACTGTGGGAGAAAACCCACAAAGCACGGGGAGAAGATGCAAACTCCATGCAGAGACAGGAATCAAGCCTGGGGTGCGTTTCCCAAAAGCATCGTTAGGCAACTATGGTCGCAAGTTCCGTCGTTACCAACATAGTTCAACAACTAGGTGTTTCCTGAAACCATAGTTCAAACGAACATTCGCAAACAGCGTCGCAAACTTACGTGGTTGGAACTACAGCCTTCGACCTGTGGTTAGAAGCAGAGTTCCTCACCGCAGCTGGGTGTGTTCTATTCACAGTTAACGACCTTACATCCTATTAGTTTCTAAAAATTTTCCCAACCACTTTGAGCGATTTGGAAAACTTACTGTTTTGGTGTTCAGATATTAGGTTATTAATTTTTTGGTTATTTTGATTACAAATTCACTTTAAACGATATAACAGCGGTACCATCGCAATTATTCTCCCTTCGAAGTGCCCTACGGAAGCATTATTTATACCGGTTGGAACACAGCCTTGGTTTCGTTTGTGTGAAGAAAAGGTGAGTTTTTAAGTGAGTATCTTTAAACATACCCAAAGAGAAATGTCTCATAACAATATTTGTAGCAGTATGTTAGAAGTTTTCACTCACAGTATAATGAATGTTATCTGTACTGTTCACATATTCAACATATACAGTGCACAAAGTGTTAAGCACTAAGAAATTGTAAAATTTATGTGCTACCATAGTGTAAGCCTATTTAAAATATTACTCAATATATATTCAATGAGCGTACCCAAATAAATAAAAAAACTGGGGTTTGGGCACTGGCTGGGAATCAAACCCGGGCCATCCGCACGGTAAGCGGAACAGCTACCACTGAGCTTTATTTATTAATAATAATAATAATAATAATAATAATAATAATATATATATATCCTACTTGTTTGCAAAAGTATTTAAAGTACATGTGCAGGGGAGAAACCATGTAGGCAAATAAACAAAATATTTATTAACACAAGTTCATTCGAGATTCATTTAAACAAAAAAAAAAATACAGGATCCAACAACCAAACATATTCTGAATTAACAGTTGTCTGACTTCTGCTCCTGCAGGATGCATTCTGCCTTGATGTGTGTTCGAAGGATCATCATTATCATCATCATCCTCATCAGAAGTGTAATCTTCCTCATCCTCAGCAGCACCAGAAAGACGCCCCTCTTCCTCATCACAAAGCGGGACATTTTCTTTGACTGCAATGTTGTGGAGAATTGCAGTAACTACAATTACACAGCAGCTTTTGGAGGGGTTCAGTTTCAGGCCACCACTGGACTTGCTTGTTTGGTCACACTTGCAAAGTCCCTCCACTTGTTTCTGACTTCCTCTGCGCTTCTCTCATACCCATTCCCAGAAGCATTAATTTTTTGTGCGATTTCATTCCAATTTTTTTGTCCGAATTTGTAACTGTGTTTTTTAATTTGGAGAAAAGCAAGATTTGATTGTTTCCCACCTCCTCCAAAAGAACTGCAAGCTCATTTATTAGTAAATTGTGGTTTTCGTGTCATTTTTTCACGTCAACTCTCATTAAACCATGGCTGTATGTAAAGGGACTTATATAGGAAATAATATTGAGCAAAATAGGTAACAGGTGCTCACAACACAATCCCAGCATTTTCAAAACCCATCATTTCTGTTTATTTTAATTGTACTGATGTATCAATACCAAATAAAAAATTAATTCAAATGAAATAGTGAAAACTGAAAAATGTTGCGTTTGTGACATTATTACACCACTTCTACGTTACGTCACTGCGAAAGCGCATTGAATGCGAGCCGAAGAGAGAGAGAGAAAAATAAACACACTTTACAGTAGGGGGCGATATGTGCCTATGGCATTACTCCGCCATTGTATCGAAGAAGAAGAAGAATGACAGATTAAACCAACATAGTTCTAACCATGGAAGTGCGACACAGGTACTATGGTTTTGGGAAACACTTGTGACTAGTTAGTTAGTTTCTTCAATGTTGCATCGTACTATGGTGGTTAAGCAAAGAGCTACATAGTTGTAGGGGAAACGCAACCCTGGTCGGGAATCGAACCCAGATTCTGGAGGTGCAAGGCGACAGTGCTAATCACTACACCACAGATTTTGTTAAAGAAAAGTGTCTAAAGCGGTGACACAATGGCTACTGTAAGTGGTTAGCACTGTCGACTACCAAGCTCCTGAAGTTGGGGCCTTAACCATCTCTGGTCAATGTGGGATATTCAAAGAAAAGTATTTTACTATGCTATGAAATATACAGTATGTGTCAAATAAAGCCGTCTAGTTCTTCTAGAATTTCTAGAAAGTCAGTTTATCATTACAATATATACCGCACTTTTTTTCACCTTTAATTATTGGATCTGAAAATACCTGCAAAACCCTAGAAAAGTGTATCATGACATACACACATCATGAAATTTATCTCAAACACTCATTCTGTATACCTTTATCCTGCCCCAGAGAATAGGCTGCCAGTCCATCACAGGTCACACACACATTTACATTTAGTCATTTGGCAGACGCTATTATCCAGAGCGACTTACATTTTTATCTCATTATACATCTGAGCAGTTGAGGGTTAAGGGCCTTGCTCAAGGGCCCAACAGTGGCCCACACACACACACACACAATTCGTAAATTGTAATTATTCTAATCTGCATGTCTTTGGACTATGGGAAGAAACCGGAGTACCAGGAGGAAACCCTCCAAGCATGGGGAGACCATGCAAACTCCACACACACACAGACCCAAAGGTGGGTTTCGGACTCTCCATCCTACATGTCTGAAGCCACAGTGCTAACCACAACACCACTGTGCCAACTTTCATATGATATCAAATTACTGTATTGGACAAGTCAAGAGGAACATACTGTAGATCAACCAGTCTTGCAGTACCAAGTGTTCATCTCTCACCCTCTCACACTTATGGCAGTTTTCACAATGGAGGCTTCATTTAAATGCCTGCCCTTTAGTAGTGAATCTTTAAACCCCATATGATGAGGTTTTAATTTTGAGGGCTATACGCATGTTGTTGCTCACTATTCATTAGCCCTTCTTTGTCTGGTTACACATTGACCTTGACATGTTGATATGAAGTATAATCAAGGGCTTGCAATCGGTGCTACAACAACAGATCCGATACAGGTGACTGCTTTTGGAATTACAGTTATAGGCCATTAGAGCACTTACTGGATCATTATTCTCTTTATTAAAACATATCTGTCAAACTCTCTGCAGCAGAGAGCAGGAACTGGGTAAACAGCTCTCTCTCTCTCTCTCTCTTGGAGATGAGCTGCTCTAGCCCTCATTCCCAATAATTACCTTCCTCTGTGTTCCCTTCTCTTAATGGTAAGTCAATGTTATTGACAGTGCAGGCTTACAGGGACCATCTTTCCACCTATTTCATTAAACTGTATTTGCCCGTGCTGCAAAGAATGAGCAGAAGGACAAAGAAAGTTTTATGTGTAGTGAACATGGTTTAGAATTGAATTTTGGTGATTGGTGAGTGCAGCCGTGGTGATTCCAAACAAAAGTTTTACACAGAAATTATATATGGTTGGTTTTCATGGATGGAGTTTTAATAAAGAATTTATGGGGTGCAATTTTGGTGGAGGTGTATTTGGAGAGAATGGAGAGGTGGAGTTTGGTGGGCTCAGGTTTTTTGTGTCTCCTTGGATAGGGTCCAGTGACCCTACAGTATATGGAATAAAGCGGTATGGACCATGAGATGATGATAAGTTTACTCAACTACTGTAAGTCTGGCTTTGTTGAGGATGTTCAGTGGGATGAATTTGGCAAGTTTGGCTTTTGGTTTTGGTGACTTGGAGAAGGCAGTGCTACTGTAGTTCATTAGTTAGCATGTTTGGCATGTGGGATATAGGATAGAAGTTGTTTTTAGGAGTTCAATACCCAACACCACCAATATGCTAATTTTGTGTCTGTGAGGTCTTAATCCTGACTACTCAAACTTACCAATGGTAAAAGTTGCTTTGTTTTAAAACCTAAATGAACATACTGTGCAAACATTTTGGTAAAACCACGGAGCCTTTTGATCACCTCGGCGACCTTGGCCCCAGAGATGGAAGAGTCCACCAATATGTCCCCAGACTCTGCTTCCTCATCAGAAGGCATGTTGGTGGAATTAAGGAGGTCTTCGAAGTACTCCCCCCACCAACCCACAACGTCCCGAGTCGAGGTCAGCAGCGCACCGTCCCCACTATACACTGTGTTGACCATGCACTGCTTTCCCCTCCTGAGACGCTGGATGGTGGACCAGAATCTCTTCGAAGCCGTCTGGAAGTCATTCTCCATGGCCTCCCCAAACTCCTCCCATGCCCGGGTTTTTGCTTCAGCAACCACCGAAGCTGCATTCCGCTTGGCCTGCCGGTACCTATCAGCTGCCTCCGGAGTGCCACCAGCCAAAAAGGCCCGGTAAGACTCCTTCTTCAGCTTGATGGCATCCCTCACCGCCGGTGTCCACCAACGGGTTCTTGGGTTGCCACCTCACAATACGTTTGGGTCTACCAGGGTTGACCGGCATCCTACCCTGCCAACGAAGCCAAGTCACCACCAGGTGGTGATCAGTTGACAGCTCCGCCCTTCTCTTCACCCGAGTGTCCAAGACATGTGGCCGCAAGTCTGACGACACGACCACAAAGTCGATCATCGAACTGCGGCCTAGGGTGTCCTGCTGCCAGGTGCACATATGAACACCCTTATGTCTGAACATGGTGTTCGTTATGGACAATCCGTGACGAGCAGAGAAGTCCAATAACAAAACACCGCTCTGGTTCAGATCGGGGGGGCCGTTCATCCCAATCACGTCTTTCCAGGTCTCACTGTCATTGCCCACGTGAGAATTGAAGTCCCCCAACAGAACGATGGAGTCCCCAGGAGGGACGTTCTCTAGCACCCCCTCCAGAGACCCCAAAAAGGACAGGTACTCCAAACTGCTGTTTGGCGCATAAGCGCACCCGAAGGCGGAGGGAGGCCACCCTCTCCCTCTCGTCCACTGCTGTGAACCCCAATGTACAGGCCCCGAGCCGGGGGACAATAAGTATGCCCACACCTGCTCGTCGCCTCTGACCGGTGGCAACTCCAGAGTAGAAGAGAGTCCAGCCCCTATCAAGAAGACTGGTTACAGAGTCCAAGCTGTGCGTCGAGGTGAGTCCAACTATATCTAGCCGGAACTTCTCAACCTCACGCACTAGCTCAGGCTCCTTCCTCGCCAGAGAGGTGACATTCCACGTCGCTAGAGCCAGCTTCTGCAGCCGAGGATCAGACCGCCAAGGCCCCTGTCTTCGGCCACCGCCCAGCTCACACTGCACCCGACCTCTTTGGCCCTTCCTACAGGTGGTGAGCCCATGGGAAGGGGGACCCACGTTGCCTCTTCGGGCTGTGCTCGGCCGGGCCCCTTGGGTGCACGCCCGACCACCAGGCACTTGCCATCAGGCCCCACCTCCAGGCCTGGCTCCAGAGGGAGGCCCCGGTGACCCACGTCCAGTCGAGGGAAAATGTTTTCCAAGGTTTTTACTCATCATAAGAGGTCTTTTGAGCCACTCTTTGTCTGTTCCCTCACCTTGGACCAGATTGCCATGGGTGACCCTGCCAGGGGCATGAAGCCCCCGACAACATAGCTCCCAGGATCATTGGGACACGCAAACCCCTCCACCACGATAAGGTGGTGGTTCAAGGAGGGGAACTATACAGGTGAAACTCGAAAAATTTGAATATCGTGCAAAAGTTAAGACGATACTTTAATTTAAAGTAGGCAACTTAAAAGGTGAAACTAATACAGTTTCATGATAGACTCATTACATTCAAAGCAAGGTAGTTCAAGCCGTGATTTGTCATAATTGAGAGGATTATGGTTTATAGCTCATGAAAACCCCAAATCAACAATCTCAGAAAATATTCTAGGCTCAAAGTGTCCCAGTCTAATCAGCTAATTAAGCCATAACACCTGCAAAGGGATCCTGAGCCTTTAAATGATCTCACAGTGGTTCAGTAGGAAGCACAATCATGGGAAAGACTGCTGACCTGACAGTTGTTCAGAAAACCATCACTGACATCCTCCATAAGGAGCGAAAGCCTCAAAAGGTAATTTCAAAAGAAGTTGGATGTTCCCAAAGTGCTGTATCAAAGCATATTAATAGAAAGTTATGTGGAAGGGAAAAGTGTGGAAGAAAATGCCCCGCGATGGAATGGCAACCTGTTCAGGGTGTACCCTGCCTTATGCCCGATGTCTCCTGTGATAGACAGGATAAAGCGGTATGGATGATGAGGGAGTGAGTGAGTGATGAGTGAAATTGGCTACTATATGCATTTCATTTTCCCTTTTTTTTAGGGGGGGAGGGGGTGGAGGGGATGTTCTGGGCAGCTGAGTTTGAATAGGATGCGTAGTTAAATTTGGTTTTGTAAAAGGACATTGGTGAGTCTGTTTCAGGAGACAGGGTTTATTGCGTCTTTGTGAATCCAGCTTGATGAGATAGAGGGGAACTGGCAGCTCTCTCAGAAGCTGTCAAAACCTGCCAGGCTTTTAGCAGTCCTGAGGCCTGCTGGATGGCATGTTGGAGTAGGACTGGAATTTTAAAGAACACTGAGAGTTACTCAGATGGATAAACACAGTCTGAATTAAATAGGTTCAAAACCTACATTTGTGCTTCTTTTCATCATGTATTTCTCTTACTCATTTATTATTATTTTTTAACTATCATGCCTTTCTGTTTTTCATGCTCATGATTCTTTCTGTTTATTGATCTGCTCCCTGTTTTCATCACACTGGCCTTCAGGGAACAGAATTGAATACTAATATGTGTGGGTTTGTTTATGATTAGATGTAAATGTTTGATCACATGTGTTTTTTAATTGCTTAATCACACTTAATCTCAAATGATCTCAAATCACGGAACACAATATTTACAACCAACCAGGAAATTATCATTGCAATTGTCTCCAAGTGCCAGGCATTTTTTTTTCTTAAATAGGAAAAGAATACAGAGAGCATGATGCTGTGTTTGGCCAATAAAATGTATTTTAAATTCTTTTACTGAGTTATTATAGAATTAAAGAATTATATTAAAGTTATAGTATGGCTGAGAAAAGTTGTGCAAATATCTCATGTGGTTCATACTACGTTTTTGTTTGGTACATGTTTAGCAAATTGCCCACATTTACATTTAATCGTACTTTTAAAATATATTTCTTGACTAATGACATCTCTTTGCTTTTATCATGACCTTTTTCAATGCAAATATGGATTATCTGCAGACAGCAAAGTTGTTCTTAAGCCCTTTACAAATAAACGTAGTGTTTTGCAGTGAGAATAGGAGCGTGGGTGGTATTGTACAAAATGGACGAATCATATGGGGTTTAGGATAAATATGCTTATGCAGTCACAAAAACAACATCATAATTTCAAAACCTGGTGTAAAACAACTGGGATTTCCTTTTTTATTTTTAAAGCAAAAATATGTCATTTGGCAGAACAACAGGCTGGTTCAGGGCCAGTGAGAGTTCTTTGTGGATGATGCGGTTTTGAGGTTTGACTGGCCTGTTGGGAATATGATTTGGGGAGTTTTAACTGAACCGAACACTAAGGTATCATAGTGGTGTTGGAGTTTGATGGCATAGTGTTGCAATTTAAAGGAACTGTTTTGGGGCTTCGAGTAAGTGGATTTGGGCATTGACTGAGTTTTATTCAGGTTTCAATGAGCAGTTTTGGTGTTCGAAGTTATTTTGGAGTCTAAGTAAGTTGATTCGGGTTTAAGGGAGCAGTTTTAGGATTTGCTTGGTGGTGGTGGGGGGAGGGTGTTGAGGTTTGAGTGAGCGGTGTTGCGTTTGAGTGAGCAATGTTGGGGTTTGGGTAATTTGGGGGATTTGGGCTTAAGTGAGTTAGTTTGGGATTAAATATTGGCCAGGGAAAGCTTAGTGGTTAAGTCATTGCAATACTGATTGGAAGGTCCCAAACCCCAGCACCACTGTTGGGGCCTTGAGCAAGGTCCTTAACTCTCAAATGTATAATAAGAAAAAATAAAATGTACAATATGTTGCTCTGGATGAGGGCAAAATGCAGTAAAAGTATTTTGAAAGCTTATTGACATGTTTTGTCTTAGCAACTTTTATTGTATGTTTGTATATGCATATGGTTAAAATGACAATAAAAGCCTACTTGACTTGACGAATGAAAAGTGTTGGGACTTTAGTTATACTGGGCTCTAAATCAGCAGTGTTGAGGTTCAAATAAACAGTTCCTTGGGATTTAAGTAGGGGAGGGAGGTCATGGGGTTTAAGTAAATTATTTTTGGCATTGAATGAGTTGCCTATCCCTAGCCCCAGCCTTAGACATTCAGTTTTCAATTCAATTCAGTTTTATTTGTATATCGCTTTTAACAATTGACATTGTCTCAAAACAGCTTTACACAATCAAAAGAATTATTTAAGTTTGTATGGAATGTGAATGTGTATGAATCAAAAATGTTCAGATAGTCCCTGGTGAGCAAGCCCGAGGGCGACAGTGGCAAGGAAAAACTCCCTGAGATGGTGATAGGAAGAAACCTTGAGAGGAACCAGACTCAACAGGGAACCCATCCTCATCTGGGTGAAACAGATAGCAGGAAATGATCTGCATTTATACAGTGTGTTAGGCGGCAGGCAGTTCAGCTATAATAGTTGATGTTAATTGGTGTTAAAATGGAGTCCAGTAGTTATTGGAGACTCAGATAGACTTGTAGAAAGTTCCAGTCCTGAACTATCGAATTGTCAAGTCCTCAGAGAAACAGCTGACAACACCAGTCGAGGCCAGAACCGTCTTCTAAGTAGAGAGAATCATCACCAGACACCAGACGCATCCCAAAGAGACACATGCGATCCATGCGACGAGACCTCCAACCAGAAACGGGGCACCAGGATGGATCAGACAGGTCCGGAGGGCAATGAATCATGTTTAATAAACATAACAAAAAGTTAAGCAAGTCAGAAGGGAGTATTGTATCATGCATACAAATATTCTCACATGAATTAGGAGAAATAATACCAAAATGCCCCGTAGTACACTGCTCGACATTTTCAGATCAGTAGTGTAGCCATGTGAAGGGCAGGTCCATTACCTCACAGTACTGTATGTGTGTGTACTCTTGTGCATGACGTAGGTCACACTCGCATCTTAAAACCATTCTTAAGCTTGATGTCTTTATGCTCATACAGTACATGTAGCTGGAGAAAATGCATCATCCCAACAGTCTAATCCTGTTTCTTAGTGCAGCAACTGGTATTTAATAAACTGAGATTAAACAAAGGAATATATTCATATTATAAATAAGTGTAATAAATGTTATTATGCAATAGTATGTACATTTTATTAATTTTCTGCCAGCTCTCTTTTTCCTATGGACACGTCCTATTGTAGCGCATGTCTAACAGATTGTAAAATATCAGTAAAAATATTTGATAAAAAGTTCAACAATGCAATTATTAAATGGCCAAATCACTTAACGTGATGACATTGGCAGAGTGTTTTGATGCTGGTGTGTAAAATGTAGATTTATGAACAGTCAAGCACTTTCAGTCACATCCAGGGCAGAGTCTCACTATACTGACTGCAACCATCATGATTTTTTTTTCTCCCAATATCCATGATGACTTTTCTAGATTTTCCCCCCCCCTTTTTACTCATATTATGTAATCTTATATTATTGCATTTATTTGATGTCTTTCTGCTTGGTCAGGCTTTAAAAAAAAGTGTCTCTGCTGTGTGAAAGTGTAAAGTGGTAGACGAAATTTCGTCAAATCACTCAAGCATGCATGTGATTGTTTTTTTTTTCTTCTGATCAGTGGTGTCAAAAGTATTCCCATTCATTACTTGAGTAGAAGTATAGATACTAGGGTTCAAAAATACTTCTTTAGAAGTTGAAGTATCAACCCAAGCTTTTTACTTAAGTAAAAGTTTAAAAGTACTGGTTTCAAAACTACTTAAAGTATAAAAGTAAAAGTACCGTGATGGGCAAAAAAAGCATTCAGGTCTCGCAATTTGTTCATACGACCTTGGGGTTGCGCGTTCTTATCATGCGACTGGGGGGGGGGGGGGTTGCGCGTTCTGATCATAAAAATAGAGTAACGAGGCTATTTTTAAAATGTAAGGAGTAGAAAGTACAGATAATTGCTTAAAAATGTAAGGAGTAGAAGTAAAAAGTTGGCTGAAAAATAATTACTCCAGTAAAGTATAGATACCCGAAATTTCTACTTAAGTAAGGTAACGAAGTATTTGTACTTAGTTACTTGACACCTCTGCTTCTAATGCGATTAAACCCATGTACTCCTACTGCAGTTTATCCTCCCGCAACCTGCAATACTACTGGTGTGTGCATTGGATTTTGTCCTTACTGTTTCTCTTTATCAGCACCTGATAACGATGAACTTAATCAATATCTTGAAATGGAAAGCATGGTCCTCGTACGAGGTGCGCACAAGGGAATACTGGCTATTTAGTTGGAAGAAATGTGTTCATATTAGGAGGTTAAATAAAAATTCTTGTTGGATACATTTCTTTTTTTGTTGTTCAAATACTCATGACGATTTTACCTGTAAGTGTCGCTCTTTAATGGAAATGGATAGTCTGAATGAATGAAGTGTGTTTTTTTTTTTTTGTGTTTTTTTTTTTTTTTTTTTACTTACGGATAATATCCAGATTCCGAAATACAACCGAACAGATGCTTGTTTTTCTTTCAAGGTCTGCATCAGGGTACAGTATCTGTACTGAATAGATAAAAATATGATAAAATGTGATGAATCTGCATTCTCTGATGTTACGTATTTATACACACACACACACACACACACACACACTCTTTCTTTCTGTCTTCAGCATCAGAAATTAAAGTCTGGTTTAAGGCAGTTGCATTATTTTGCACTATATTTTGGCTTGTGCTAGATTGTTTTCCCATTCCTTGCCTTTTTTTTTAAATCCCTTCTCTCCGAAAAATCTCTTAGAATTTCTAACATTTCTTTCTCTCTTTCTCACTAATTCTTTTTATGCCTGGCTTTCTTTCCGTGCTGCATTTTCTCCCGAGTGTCTGAAATCAGCTTTCCTAGCTCACCTGCTGTGGTGAAGATTGTCGACGCAGAGTTGAGTTCAGGCTTTCACTAATTATTTCCTTTTTCCCCCCCAAAAAGGAATAGTGAGAAAATAGTTAAAGAAGAGAGGGGAGGAGAAAGAGAGAGAGAGCAGAGTAAGGGAGAGCGAGAGCGAGAGAGGGAGAGAAGGAGAGAGAGCGAGAGAGAGAGAGGGCACAAGCAGACCGAGGGAAGGTAGAGAGGGAGCGAGCCGGTGCAGTGTAAGCTGGCTGTCTCACTGACAGGAACGAGATTGATGGATAGAGCTGTATAGAATACATAACACCAGTTCTCCTCTACCTCATCACCTTCTTCTCTTCATCTTTCTCCCCTCCATCATCACTGTTCTTTCCCCTTGCTCCAGGACCCCTCCCTCGAGTGCATCCATTTTCCTCTACATCGCTCTACATGCTGTCGGAGGGAATTCTCTAAGTCGAGCTCTTTAGTCTGAGCACTGGAAATTCTGGTCAGGGGAGTGGATTCATTGGGAATTGTGGGATGGCAGCAATTGAGGCAGACAGTCTGACAAGAGGAGCCACGGCAGCTGGTGAGTCACCTATGGCTTATCTTCCTATTTTTTTTTTCTCAATGTCCTTGCTTTATTCTCACTCTCTCTCTCTCTCTCTCTCTCTCTCTCTCTCACTCTTTCTCTCTCACATGCACGCACACACACACCCACGTATCAATATATTTCTTGCTCTCTGCACCTCTTCTTATGTCTCTCAATCTTGCTTTTAAGTGCTTGATCTTCCTCGCATCTCTTGTACATGTTTGAATGTTATTTCTTGCCTTGTTGACTTTGTCTCAGCAAAGTCTGGTCATTCAGAAAGGATATGTAGTGTACGTCTACTCTATGCAGTTTCCTAATGCATAAGTCAACTTACTCTGAGTAAATAGAACTTTAAACTCAGTTCAGCATCAGAAGTTTACGTTGGCTTTCCTGTTGTTGTTTTTCTGGCAGAATTGTGGAAATACTTCTGTTTCCTTCCTTCTGTTTACGGAGATTGAAAACGACTGTTAGAATGTGAACCTGCACCTTTAGAGCATTATTGGATATTGTCACATTGAGTGTGAAACAAGTTTCCTAAAAAAAAGAAGCTTCTGATTTCGTTGAATCTTCAATAAATCAGCTCCAAACTGCTGATGTATCCCTCTGTGCATCATTTCTCTTTTTCGTGTTATCAATAAGAGGTGCCTCCTCACTCGGTGTCTAAGGAAGGACACGGTCGTCACCTCCCAAAGTGCTCCTGTGTGACAGCTCCTTCAAGCACCACTGGAGTCACTCGAGTGATACCCACTTCCATGTGCTTTTGCATGATTTGCAGTGAGCAAGTCAAAGCAGAAGAAGGACGCTGACAGCCACACATTTCCCAGCTGCATTTCTTTAGCTCGGCTTGTTGACAGAGCCGAGGCAGAACGCAGCTGACGGTAATCTGTTCGCACCGGCAGCTGGAGCTCAGGTGACCTAGAAAGACATTTCTCGAGATTCTACACTAGAACAAACCTCACTCACTCACTCACTCACCTGACTAGGGTCGCCTGGAAAATTAGTATCGCTTACAGTACACGCAGCAGCTGCGGCAGCATCCGTGCTCAGGGGTGTCTTTTCATCTCAAGCACAAGCTGAACTCTGCTAACTGGTTAGGAAAAAATCTGCAGGTGCTGTAAACGCTCCCCAAAGCATGCACTTGAAAATATCTTTATTTGAAACTAACTGGGAGAAGAAGAAGAAAAAAAAAATCCCTGTTCAGTGCCAGGTACAGCGAGGTGCCGTCTTGTTAACAGCCACTTTAAGTAATGGGACACGATGTCACCTGGAAACGTGTTGTTATTGAATCAAGGCTCACGTCGCTCATGGAGGTGTTAAGACAAATCATGATGTCCTGAGAGACGGAATGCGAGACGCGGAAAGAGACAAGAGACTTCGTTATCTCTTTTTTTTTTTTTTTTTTTTGGTCTTGAGTCCCTGATGAAATGAAATTGGAAAGAATAAATATGAAACTCCTGCTGGAGTCTCTGAGCCTGCTGTAATAGAATCTGTATTCATGAAGACGATGATGAACTGGTGTCTGGTGTCTGCAGAATCACATACAGTATAAGACACACAAATGGATTTTTGCTTTTCACTGTTAGGGCTTAAGGTGAGCAAGCAAACAAACGTACTAAAATAAATAAATAAACAAATGAATTCTGCATTCATCCTAATGGGATTTAAATCCCATACAATGAACATTTCCTCTTGCTTTTGATGTGTACAACAAAGTGAGCTTGATTTATTCATGAATTTTATTTTTTCAGTTTCAATTTAGTTTATTTATATAGTGCTTCTAACAATGGTCATCATCGCAAAGAAGCTTTACAGAAAATGAGTCAGTATTGTTATTCAGAACAAACAGAGAACCCCAGTAGTCGAGTCAGCACATTGCAATTGAGGGGAATAACTATTTATTATTGATCCGCATCAGAAATAGACATAACATAACATACAGTATAAAAAATATATATAAGGGTAAAATCTCAAGATTTGATCTCCATTTAAAATACAGGGATTTGGAACAGTGCTCATCAACCGAGTGTTTTTTTTTTTTATTTATTATTATTATTATTTTTTTATCATTTGTCTGACATAGTTGTCCAGGGTGAATTAGAGAAGTGCATTGTAGTGTATCTCAATCTAAAAAAAAAAAAAAAAAAACATCCTTATGATAGTCCAAATAGGTCAGGGTGTAAGAATACCATCAAGTTACGACCTTGGTATTGAGGTTTTTATTTTTGCTTTTGTTTTTTAACGCACATGTAAGAGCTTGGTGTAGGAGCATGACTGTCTCTTCAGTCTTCGTTCAACAACAGACAGTGACTCAGCTTTTCAGACGGCTACAGGATGTTTATTTCACCACCTGAGTTCCAATTTGGAGAAGGGTTAAGTTTCTATGGTGTTAATGCTTTATTTTTGGAATCTTACTTTGCTTTTATACCATTACAGCATTACATAACCCAAAATAATTAGTACTATGGTAAACTATAGTACATACAGTACCATAATGTACCATTGTATTACTGTGATACTTGAAATATTATTACTGTAGCCTGGACAGGACTTTATAAAGTTGCTTGGCAGAAAGGTACTATGGTACTGTATGTACCACAATACTTACATGAATTACATGGTAGGTACTTTGGCTCTACATTAGGTATTGTGGAAGGACCATACAGGTATAAAGTTCATTATTTTCTGTAATGTACTGATAAACATTAGACTTTCATATATTTTAGATTCATTACACACAAACTGAAGTAGTTCAAGCTTTTTATTGTTTTAATATTGATTGTCTCAAAAAATTAGCATATCATGAAAAGGTTCTCTAAACGAGCTATTAACCTAATCATCTGAATCAACTAATTAACTCTAAACACCTGCAAAAGATTCCTGAGGCTTTTAAAAACTCCCAGCCTGGTTCATTACTCAAAACCGCCGACCTGACTGCTGTCCAGAAGGCCATCATTGACACCCTCAAGCGAGAGGGTAAGACACAGAAAGACATTTCTGAACGAATAGGCTTTTCCCAGAGTGCTGTATCAAGGCACCTCAGTGGGAAGTCTGTGGGAAGGAAAAAGTGTGGCAGAAAACGCTGCACAACGAGAAGAGGTGACCGGGCCCTGAGGAAGATTGTGGAGAAGGACCGATTCCAGACCTTGGGGGACCTGCGGAAGCAGTGGACTGAGTCTGGAGTAGAAACATCCAGAGCCACCGTGTACAGGCGTGTGCAGGAAATGGGCTACAGGTTGCAAATTTTGCATGTCATTCGGAAATCAAGGTGCCAGAGTCTGGAGGAAGACTGGGGAGAGGGAAATGCCAAAATGCCTGAAGTCCAGTGTCAAGTACCCACAGTCAGTGATGGTCTGGGGTGCCATGTCAGCTGCTGGTGTTGGTCCACTGTGTTTTATCAAGGGCAGGGTCAATGCAGCTAGCTATCAGGAGATTTTGGAGCACTTCATGCTTCCATCTGCTGAAAAGCTTTATGGAGATGAAGATTTCATTTTTCAGCCCGACCTGGCACCTGCTCACAGTGCCAAAACCACTGGTAAATGGTTTACTGACCATGGTATTACTGTGCTCAATTGGCCTGCCAACTCTCCTGACCTGAACCCCATAGAGAATCTGTAGGACATTGTGAAGAGAAAGTTAAGAGACACAAGACACAAGAATCTGCAAAAGGATTCCCGACCAAGTATTGAGTGCAGAACTGAACATAATTATTTGAAGGTTGACTTTTTTTGTATTCAAAACACTTTTCTTTTATTGGTCGGATGAAATATGCTAATGTTTTGAGAAGGACCTGTAGTATGTATTGAAAAACTATCAAAACTATCTAAGAACTATATAAAATAAACAGCAAAAAGACATCATAAAACGCAAGTGCAAATGTCCAAATAAGAGCATCAACACAACACAATGCAGTGCAATACTCTGAGTACTGAGTAATACTTATTGACAATTTGCACCTCATATAGTCTCTAATTGCTCCAACATTCCTGCCATTTCTCCACATGCTTCAACATTCTCCCCAGTCTGTTCCCACATATCCCACTGTACCATAGTAAAGTGTATGGTAAAACCATGTACCATACTACAGTACATCTACTCATGTACCAACGTATGAATCATGGTAGATGTACTGTATATGTATATGTACAGTGTATGTACTATATACATATATGTACTATATGCTATATGTACGGGGCCAGGAGCAGCTCAGTGGTTAAGGCATTGGACTATGGTTCGGAAGATCCCAGGTTCAAACCCCACAACCACCAAGTTGCCACTGTTGGGCCCTTGAGCAAGGCCCTTAACCTGCTCAGATGTATAATGAGATAAAAATGTAAGTCGCTCTGGATAAGAGCGTCTGCCAAATGACTAAATGTAAATGTACTATATCAGTAAGTGTAAAGTTAATATGTGTAAACCACCTACTGTATGTTTTCTCACCTATGTGTTGTATTGGAACCCATACTGGACTATCAAACAACAGATAATATTTGGGTGGTACCCCATTAGATCACATGCAACAAGATGGGTGTAAACAAACTTCATAAAGAGTCATCGTTGAGAATAAATTTAATAATAAATTCATAAATTCAGAGAGAATAAAAATAAGTTTTTAACAAAGTAAAACAAATTTCTTAGTGCGTTCATGATTTTGTTTTTGCCTTCTTGAATGATTTCTTTTTAATATTACAAGTCTGAGTGATTCAAATTGATGTGAAAGCAGCTCATCTTAATTTAAAAGCTTACAGACATGGAAGAAGATGTATATTTGCTTTAAAGCTTAATAACAAATCAAAGAGGAGTAAGCTACAGTAGCTACTGTACCACTCATGTTACCTTCGGTAATATAATGGATGTAATCTGGATGTAATTGGCCCTGGTGATTGTTTAGCAGGATAATGTGCTCAATTTGCATAATAAGAAACATTCTGACAATTTGGGTTTGTCTGTGGGTTTAACTGATAATTTCAGACTAAAACATTTTAAATAGTAACAATCCATTCCATCCATCTGGGAACCTATCTAGTCCAACTGGTGGATGTGGAGACCAATGGTGATTACAATTGTATTTATTCCCTATTTTTGCAACCGTGGTAGGATCTCCGGGCATTCACACACTATGGGAAATTGGAACCCCAATTAGTGTAATCTGCATGCCTTCGGAATGTGGGAGGAAACAGCTGTACCCAGAGGAAACCCACCAAGCACGGGAAGAATGTGCAAAATTCATGCACACATACAGAGGCGGGAATTAAACTTGGACCCTGGAGATGCCAGGTAATAGTGCTAACCACTACGCCATTGTGCTTACCCAAGTTCTGAGGTGGTATATGCAACACTGACCCTAGTGTACACACTCATGTTCTGTGCTAGTATGAAGTTGGGACGCCAAGAATCTATTCACAATAACTTCACACTTTGTGTGCAAATACCTCAATGCAGAAATCAATCTCCAGTGTTCTGTCCTGGATTGTGTATAGCAGGTACAGGTTCGTGGATGGAGCCTTCTCAGTGTCAGTGCTGGCCTGAGAAACAATCCAGCAGCCTAAATCTATTCAAGCAACAGCAGTCCTGATATTACATCACACTGGCTTTAATACAGAGCAACAGGAGAGTTAACACATATTGTTCATGGGAAAACGATGATGCTCTATAGTCTCTAGCTGTACATCTACAAGCTTGGCCAATAAGGTAGGCGTTTTCAATGAAATGGTCATTACGCTCACACACACAGACACAAATGAGAGAGGCAGTGTGTGAGGCAGCCAGCCAAAACACACCATGTTCATTGCATCATTATATTCATTACCACTGTTTTCCCCGGGGGAAATAAAGAACATTAAGACACATCTGTCTTTCTCTTTATTAGTCTACCAATGTCTGTCTCTTTTCAGCCTCATCTGTGTCTATTTGCTATCTGATAAATGGAGATAGAACTAGAGAATGGTATTCTGACATAGAGGCATGAACCTATGCTTGATTGTGAATAAGAGTTGTGTTCAGTAGCTGTTGAAAGGAGAAATAAAAAAGAAATGGTTGTTTTGTACTCATAGAGAGAGTGAGAGAGAGAGAGAGAGAGAGAGAGGGAGAGAGAGAGAGGGAGATGAAATTACTGGAGTAAGGCAGTATTTAACTTGGCTGTGCGTCTTTTATATGACGAGTCAGGTCACTCTGTTAGAGTAAGATTCTCACAACCTCTGGCAGGTGATGATCCTAAAAACCTGCACTGCAGGCATGTATGACTGAGTCTGAGTCAGCAGTATGTGTGCGTAGGTGGGTGTGGCAGGACGTCATGAATGAATATGGGTTACAAATACAGCAGCGTGGCCCATTGTGGGTGCTTGTTAATCAGACATGACTGCTACTAAGGTGACTTTATAGACATCAAATGATCAAAGTCAGGCGCAGGTGGCCATGAGCCTGCTCCGGTGGGAGTTATGATGAGTGTAATGATCGCACGTATGTGTTTGTCTGTGTGCCTACTGTGCCAAGTAATCTCTCTCAGAGCACCGTTGGCGCAAGATGCACTCTCAGGAGGATTGTTATTAGGAGCAGAGATGCATCATCATGGACTTCATCTGTCGCTATAGTAGCTTGTCTTGTTTTAGGCATTGCCCTTATTGGTTAGTAATCTACTGATAATAAACCACAATCAAGACTAAATCAGCTACATACAGGCTTTATACCAAAGGAGCCATGAAATGCTCTTTTTTACTTTAATGTTGCATGAATGTTGCATGTACTCCACAATCTAATCACAGACATCAAGTAATCAGGATATATATATATATATATATATATATATACAAACCGGATTCCAAAAAAGTTGGGACACTAAACAAATTGTGAATAAAAACTGAATGCAATGATGTGGAGATGGCAAATGTCAATATTTTATTCAGAATAGAACATAGATGACAGATCAAAAGTTTAATCCGAGAAAATGTATCATTTTAAAGGAAAAATATCTTGATTCCAAATTTCACGGTGTCAACAAATCCCAAAAAAGTTGGGACGAGTAGCAATAAGAGGCTGGAAAAAGTAAATTTGAGCATAACGAAGAGCTGGAAGAGCAATTAACAGTAATTAGGTTAACTGGCAACATGATTGGGTATAAAAAGAGCTTCTCAGAGTGGCAGTGTCTCTCAGAAGCCAAGATGGGTAGAGGATCACCAATTCCCACAATGTTGTGCAGAAAGATAGTGGAGCAATATCAGAAAGGTGTTACCCAGCGAAAAATTGCAATGACTTTGCAGTTATCATCATCAACTGTGCATAATATCATCCGAAGATTCAGAGAATCTGGAACAATCTCTGTGCGTAAGGGTCAAGGGCGTAAAACCATACTGGGTGCCCGTGATCTCCGGGCCCTTAAACGACACTGCACCACAAACGGGAATGCTACTGTAAAGGAAATCACAGAATGGGCTCAGGAATACTTCCAGAAACCATCGTCAGTGAACACAATCCACCGTGCCATCCGCCGTTGCCAGCTGAAACTCTACAGTGCAAAGAAGAAGCCATTTCTAAGCAAGATCCACAAGCACAGGCGTTTTCATTGGGCCAGGGATCATTTAAAATGGAGTGTGGCAAAATGGAAGACTGTTCTGTGGTCAGACGAGTCACGATTCGAAGTTCTTGTTGGAAATGTGGGACGCCATGTCATCCGGACCAAAGAGGACAAGGACAACCCAAGTTGTTATCAACGCTCAGTTCAGAAGCCTGCATCTCTGATGGTATGGGGTTGCATGAGTGCGTGTGGCATGGGCAGCTTGCATGTCTGGAAAGGCACCATCAATGCAGAACAATATATTCAGGTTCTAGAGAACTTCTTTTTCAGGGAAGACCCTGCATTTTTCAACAAGATAATGCCAGACCACATTCTGCATCAATCACAACATCATGGCTGCGTAGGAGAAGGATCCGGGTACTGAAATGGCCAGTCTGCAGTCCAGATCTTTCCCCTATAGAGAACATTTGGCGCATCATAAAGAGGAATGTGCGACAAAGAAGGCCCAAGACGATTGAACAGTTAGAGGCCTGTATTAGACAAGAATGGGAGAGCATTCCTATTTCTAAACTTGAGAAACTGGTCTCCTCGGTCCCCAGACGTCTGTTGAGTGTTGTAAGAAGAAGGGGAGATGCCACACAGTGGTGAAAATGGCCTTGTCCCAACTTTTTTGGGATTTGTTGACACCATGACATTTTGATTCACCATATTTTTCCCTTAAAATTATTCATTTTCTCAGTTTAAACTTTTGTTCCGTGATTTATGTTCTATTCTGAATAAAATATTGACATTTGCCATCTCCACATCATTGCATTCAGTTTTTATTCACAATTTGTTTAGTGTCCCAACTTTTTTGGAATCCGGTTTGTATATATATAAAATCAGGTATACTGTATATACAGGGGAAGAAAATATTAGAGAAGGCACAGCCTGGTTGATGATGATGGTGACAGGCAAGACGAAGTGGAGGAAATAAAGGCAATGAAGAAAAAGAAAAGGACATACAAGCAAATAATGACCACTTAGGGATGCTTGAGCAGATAGATTCTGGTTGAAGAAGCTGTTAGATCAAGCAGAGACTGGGTGAGGTTGTTGGAGCAAGTGGAGTCTAGTGGAAAAAGGTGTTGGAGCAAGCAGAGTCCAGGTGGAGATGTTAGAACAAATAAAGACTGTGTAAAGATGTTCGAGCAATGAGAGAATAGATGAAGATCTGATTAGGGATATTAGAGAGAATAGAGATACGTTGGAACATGCAACCATGATGTGGGCCAAAACGACAAAGTACTGTAGGAGCGATGGTGAGGGTGGTACTGGACCCTTTGGGACCAGACGAGGGAGAATGTTGAAGCATGTGGAGACATGGCGGAAATGTTGGAGCAAGTAGAGGCTATATGAGGTGCAAATAGTCAATGAGTATTACTCAATACTTGCATTGTGTAGCATTGTGTCGTTGCATTGCATTGTGTCATTTTGTTGCTCTTATTTTCACATGCACTTTATGGTGTCTTTCTGCTGTTTTTTTTTTTTTTTTCATTTATGGTGTTAATTGATGTTGTGTAAGCAGTGGTGTTGGAGTTAGCAGGGAAGGTGTTGGAGCATGTGGGGACAGAGTGGGATGTGGGAATGATTTTGGAGCACATATCATTCATGTGTTGTTGGTGAGTACATGTTGGTTAAAAAAAAAAGTCTAGGTTAAAGCACCACAGCACTGCTGGGAGAATGCTGTTAAGATGGTGTGACGCTTCAGCAGGACAAACAGTTGACGAGGTTAAAAGCTGATACAAGCTCAGTGAATTCTTCCTGATGTTGAGAGCTGAGATCACAAATGCTGAGCAGAGCATTCTCCTCGGCAATTGCATTAATGTTTCCTGATAAGAACCACAATAATGGCTGCTCCTCCACACATACATGCACAACTTCACCCTACTCACCTCCAAAGGAACAGTATTTGGCATACAATCAGCTCTGTCCAATTAGGTACTGTAGATCTTTCATCATGCGTGGTATTGTTAGAAGTTGTACACAGTGTGAATTCTGTCTCTGGACTCAAAGGAGAGATGAGTTATTCGGACTAAATGAGTGATATGATGAGCTCAGTCGATTAGCCAGAGACCTTCCAGTGTGTTCTCTCTCTCTCTCTCTCTCTCTCTCTCTCTCTCTCTCCTTCTACATATCTATCTATCTCTCTGATTATGGCCCCTTGAGCTTTGGGCCTTGGTGAGCCATGACTGGTAGCAGATGGTGTGAGCAGAACTGGCCTCGCTCAGGTGTCTGTCACTGAAGCCACTCATGGCGATGGATGTGCAAGTTCTGTCGCTCTGACACGTGCCGCCATTGGAGGAATGGAACGCAGTCAGTTTGCATAATCTGAAATGGCTGTCACCATCAATCATTCTGGGTTCGGAGGCTTTATATCTGGCACTATAAACAGACGACATGAATGAGCCAGCACTTTCCTACTCTTCCGAGATGAAAAACAATCCACATTTTCATTTCTATTAGGCTTTACACTCAAATGCATTTTTACTCCTGTCAACTTTTCAAAAAAGATCTGTCTGTAATAGTTAATGGTGAAATGAATGGTGAAGTGGCAATAAATAAAAATTACCCAGTGATTTTTTTTGTAGAACGTGCATTTGGTGGAAAATTAAATAGCTTTCTTTCTCTCTTTCTCTTCATTCCAGCTTGTCCATCTCATACTGGGTTAATCCTTAGTGCCCCAAGAATTCCACACCTGGAGTTTTGCCTAGGTGAGTAATTCTAATCTGTTCTCTAATTTGCCCTGATGTGGTGCTTTAGGAAAGTTCGGAAAGAAAGAATAATCAATGTAAAAATATGTCAGGCTGTGCTTTGTAAATAATGAATTTGTTGTCAATCAATTTAAGTAATCCTAATTTGGAGAAATCGCCAATGGTGGAATCAATTACTGTACACATCCTTGTGGGGAAGCTCCTCCACAAACTAGACATAACTTATTCTAGGAGGTCATAAAAAATGAGTCCATAACCTGAGATCCAGCAGTCATTTTTTTTTCTCATAAAGACCTTTATTTCAAACCGTCCATCTCTTCAAAGGCAAAGGTCTTTCTGTATTCTGAATGCACACACAGCTGCCTCTATTCCAGCGTATAAATGATTGATTAGATTGTTTCTCTTAGGTATTTCTTAAAAGTTTTTGTTTATGCTCTGTAATTAAATTAAGGCTTTTTGCAGAAAGGCTTCATATGCCCTAAGATGATTTTGTTTCTCCTTAAAAAAGCATGTGAGCTCAAAGAGGGGACCTTTATTACTTTTTGGCAGGGAAGATGATGGTGTCGTATTATTGAGACATACAGATAAGGCACTGCAGCATCAATGTGGACATTTAATTCATCTGCATGTCTGTATTTGTACTAATAAGAATCTGAGACATAGGCTAGATAAATATATTCGCACACTTGCCAAGCTAGCAGATGGAGCAGGAGCAACTGGTTGAGGTAGTTGTATGTACTCCATATCTCAGGAGAGAGGCAGACGGATAAGAGAAAAGTAGACCTACCTGTAAAAAGACCATAACAAGTAATAAAATAATAATCATATATATATTTTTGACACATGCTGTCTTCAACCCTGTTTTGTCATTGTTATCTGGTCGTGTACCCTTTTCCAGGTTGCTTGTTTTTAATGAAGGAATTGAACAGTACAGATTATGTAATGCATTGTTTCTTTCTCCATTATTTTTTTTTATTAACAAAACTCCCTTAACTTACCTTCCCCAAACACACGTGGGCAGCAGATAAAAATACAATACAGCATTGCACAAATACAACTGTACAGCCATAACCTTTTCACAGCTACAGTAGACCACTGCACTACCATAGGATAGGCCCATGCATATCCACAACATGTCAAAAGAAATTCAAGTACGTACAGTCAATCAAAAAGCTGTATGCAGTAAACATCTTTTGACCTGATCAAGATCAACATTTGGAAATTAGAGAAAAAGAAATAATAACAATACAATTATTTTGTCCTCAGTTACAGTCAGATTTCACTTATCCACTAGGATAAGTCCCCTGAGACTCACAAAAACAACAACAACAACAAAAATGTTTCCATTAAAAAAAAAACCCTTTTCGTAGACCATACAGTAGTTTAAGAAAAAGTATCACGTCCTCCAACCACTCAGCTGCCAAAGGAGGAGTGGTAGATTTCCATACCAGCAAATGTCTCCTACAGACCAAAAGTGACATGAATGGAATGATATAAGATGATTCAAACCTAAAATTTTATCTGTTGCAACAAATACGGCTATACACAGACAGGTCTTCATTGTCACTCCTAGATCCTCACTGATTGGTTTAAAAATCATTTCCCAATAGCTGTCAAGCTGAGGGCAAGACCAGAATGCAGGTACCAAAATGACTGGATAAAATGAGCACCTCTTTCATCTAGCGTCTGTCCCATCTTGCTTAAATGAACCCTGCGGAGAACTTGAACTTGAGGAATGGACCTTCTTGAGCGCTGCAGTCCCAGAATCCTCAGTCGGATATTTCTTTCATGGGTAGCCTGAGGAATATACTGTTCTAGAGATGCAAAAGACATATTTCTAGATATTTAAGATGAACTAAATGGCAAGGTTTGTCTGATCTGTGGCACTAATTCATTAACAGAGAATCATTCATGTTTATGGAGGTTTCGTTTATCTATAGGGTCACTAACATAAAGCCAGAGGTCATCAGTATATAAAACTACACAGTGTTCCATGGTTCCACTTATGATGCTGATAAATATGGTGGTTGATCTACAGTAAGAGCAATGAGCAATGAGAATGAGCTCAATGGCTATTGTGTGTGAAAAAGGGGACAGTGGAAATCTTGGTGAATACCACGTTATTGGGAATCAATCAGATTTAAAGTAATTTGAATGTAAAAACCTCCTCGGGTTAAATGATCTAGTAGTTTAACCCAGGCCATAAATGTCCAAATTCAAAATTCTCTAGAAAATGGAACAAGTATACCCATTCACCTCCATCAAATACCCTAAGCGATAACAACGTCCTGACTCAGAGAGGCACCTGGTGAAAAAACCACCGTAGCCAACCGAGGGTTATTGGAAATGGAATGACGGATGTTAATGAAACTTGTTTCGTTGGTGGTCTAGACGGCCAGCATGTTAGCCAAAATGTTAACATACACATTTAAAAGTGAGATGGTGTGCAATGATTCACATTTAGTTGTCTTGGTCCTTTTTGAGAAGAAGAGTACAAAGAATGATTTTTGATTGCGCAAAACAACGTTATGAAAGTAAAAACTGTCACACACACTCGCGCCGCGACTGGCACAAAGACCCGGAAGTAGCCAGGTCACAAAAGCAGAAAGCATAAAAGGAGACAAGATGGCGTTTCCCCTCACTCAGTCATTGAGTTCCGCCCATGTCGGATCAGCTCGTATCGCTTCCAATTCGTGAGTACTCACTATCTTGGGTTATCTTTCTGTCTAGAGTGTGTGTTTATAGAACGCGGGTTAAATTTGTGTTTTTCCCTTGCTCCGTTGTTGTGAGAGTCCTTAGATTAAATCGCGTGGTTATCCTGCCTTCTCGCTTGCTTCCGCGTTGGGGTTTACCATCCACGCTAAAATGGCTAGCCGCTAAAGCTAAGTCTTCTGGTCTACTCCGGGTTAGTTCGCTGACAGAATGACTGAGTCTCGCGTGGTGAACCCAGCAGATCATGCACGCCTTTGCGACGTGGTGGACCAGCATGCTGTGCTAATCGATAAGCTTGGCGCGGAGATTGCGACTCTACGCCAAGGCGTCCGGGACGTAGCGGCCCTGCGCCGCGAGGTCGCGGAGCTGAAGCAGGAGAACGTGGAGCTCCGCGCGGCTGTTGATGGCGTGGCTAGCCAGGCCCCCATCGTCGTGGCTGTGGCTCCCCCCCCCTCCTTCTGAAGTATTCATTTCATTACCAGATAAGTGGAATGGCACGGATGGAAAGTGTGATGTGTTTTTAACAGCGCTTGATTTGGTGTTTGAGTTTAATTCCGCCAGGTACTCCACCGATCGGCTACGCATTGCACCTCTCGTTTCGTTGCTAACCGGGCAGGCAGCTGAGTGGGCCACGGCGGTTCTCAAATCAGCTCACTCCTACAATGAGTTCACCTGCCAGCTAAGACTCACCTTCGAGCACCCCGCCGTTGAGGTGGAGACCGACACAAGACTCTACCATCTACGGCAGGGAGGTTTGTCCGTGAGCCGTTACACTGTGGAGTTTCGACACACTCGCTGTCCAGACCACCTGGGGAGACTCCGCTCTCCGGACAGCCTATTACGAAGGGCTGGCTTCCCGCATAAAAGACGAACTCGCGGGGCGAGAGCTACCTGCTACGCTGGAGGGTCTCATCCAGCTGGCCCTTCGGATTGACCAACGTCTGCTGTCTCGTCCCAAGCCAACCCCTCGCACCCTGCCGACTGCCACACCCGTCATCTCCTATGTCCCGTCACATTCTTCAGCCCCTTCTCTTCACATTCCGGTACCTGAAGCTTGCCCCACCGTCACTGGTTCTGTCGGATCTCCACCAACCGCCGTGGTTGACACGGGAGCCGGGGAACCCAGGCAACTAGGGCGCGCCTCCTTGTCCGCTGCAGAATGGGCACGAAGATTTCGGGAGGGACTCTGTGCTTACTGTGGGTCAAATGCACACCACCGAGCCATCGGCCCCCTCTGTCCGGGAAACGTCCAGGCCCGGTGAGACATGAGGGAAGCTCGCCGGGTCACCTTCACATCTCTCCCGTGACCACCAACATCTCCCGTCTCGCGGTACAAGTACATCTCCAGTTTGGCCACAGACGAGTCGAAAGTACTGCGTTCATCGATTCCACTGCCGCAGGAAATTTCATTGACTCCAATTACGCCAAGCGACTGGGGATGAAATTTGAGGCGTTATCCCAGCTGGTTCGGATCACCTCAGTCGACGTTCGCCCCCTATCATCCAGTCCCATCACCACACAAACCCAATCTGTCACCCTGATCATCAATGAGCACCAAGAACGAATCCAGTTCCACCTCACCACCATCTCGTCACCACCCATCATCCTCGGACACCCCTGGTTACTCCAACATGACCCACTCATCTCCTGGACACAGAATCGTATCCTCCAGTGGGGGCCGACCTGTTCCGAACTTTGCTTCCAAGCACCGGCTGGGACGTGTTCTAGGGAGTCCGAGGCCCCCGATGTCGACACCAATGCAATTCCCGCTGTCTATCGGGATCTGGCTGAAGTGTTCTGTAAGAGACGCGCCACCCACCTTCCACCACATCGCCCTTACAATCTGGCGATTGACCTTCAGCCAGGCTCCGTGCCCCCCCAAGGCCATCTCTACTCCCTCTCTGCCACCGAGACGCAGGCTATGGAGGAATATGTGACCAACGCTCTCCGCCAGGGCACCATCAGGCCTCTTCATCACCTGGCGCTGCTGGGTTTTTCTTCGTGAAAAAGAAAGGAGGCGAACTTCGCCCGTGTGTCGATTATCGAGGGCTCAATAATATCACCGTCAAGAATCGTCACCCGTTGCCTCTTACCAACTCTGCCCTGGACGCTCTCTCTGGCGCCACCATTTTCACAAAGTTGGACCTTCGGAGCGCCTACAACTTGGTGCGCATCAGAGAGAGCGATGAGTGGAAGACGGCATTCATCACACCCACAGGGCACTACGAAAGTCTGGTCATTCCCTTTGGTCTCTGCAATGCCCCCGCCGCCTTCCAGCACTTTATCAACGACGTTCTCTGGGACATGCTAGGGCGGTGGGCATTTGCATACCTAGATGACATCCTCATCTACTCCCGCACTAAGGAAGAACATGTCCAACACGTCAGGGCGGTATAAAAGACACTGCACGCCCACCAACTGTACTGTAAGTTGGAAAAGTGCGCTTTTCACGAGCGGTCCACCACATTCCTGGGTTTTGTCATCTCATCCCAGGGTGTGGCCATGGACCCGCAGAAGCTGGAAGTTGTGCGTCATTGGCCCCTACCCAAGACTCTCATACAGCTTCAACGGTTTCTCGGGTTTGTGAATTTTTATCATCGCTTTATCCGGGACTACAGTACGGTTGCAGCACCCTTAACCGCTCTGATCCACCCATCATCTCATCTATTCAGCCACAAACCAGCAGCCGTCTGTGCCTTCCATAAACTGTGTCAACACTTCACCACTGCCCCCATTCTTCTCCATCCAGACGCAAGTAAACCATTCGTTGTGGAGGTGGACGCCTAAAATGTGGGCGCTGGGGCTGTTCTCTCCCAACGAGGTCCAGATCAGAAACTACTCCCCTGTAGTTTCTTCTCCAAATAATTTGACACCACTCAGCAGCAATACGGGGTAGGGGACCACGAGCTGCTGGCCATAAAGTGGGCTTTGGAGGAATGGCGTCACTGGCTCTAGGGCGCCAGGGAGCCATTCATCACCTGGACCGATAACCAAAATCTTATCACCATCCGCAACATCAAACAGCTCAATCCGAGACAGGCGCGGTGGGTCCTGTTCTTCGAACACTATAACTTCCATCTGTCCTACCGCCCGGTGTCCAAAAACACCAAGGCTGATGCCCTCTCCCGCCAGCATGAGGAAGACATCACCCGGGTGGAACCCGCGCCTGTTCTCCCACCCACGAAGATCATCGCACCTCTCCGTTGGGATTTGGGAACAAGGGTCCGCCAGGCACAGGCTATGGAGAACGAACCGGCAGGTGTGCCGCCTGGACGTCTCTATGTACGGCCCACAATGAGGAGTGAGGTCATGCAGTGGGGCCACACCTTGCCCATCGCCGGACACCAGGCAGCCAACGGTCCACACAATTCATCAGGCGTGCCTTCTGGTGGCCATCGATGGCCCGGGACATCAATGAGTTCATCCAGGCGTGCCCAGTGTGTACCAGGGCAAAAACCACCAACCAACCAGCTTCGGGAGAACTCCACCCACTTCCTGTCCCTCACCAGCCCTGGTCACACATTGACTTCATCACGGGCCTGCCGGATTCGGAAGGAAAGACCACCATCATGACCATCGTCGACCGTTTCTCCAAAGCCGTGCACTTGGTGGCCCATGCCGGACTCCCATCAGCCAAAAACACAGCGGAACTGATGTTAGAACATGTAGTCCGCCTTCATGCACATCGTCTCGGACAGAGGGCCCCAGTTCACTGCCCGGTTCTGGAAAGCCTTCTGCCATCTGATCCATTCCACCTGTAGTCTCTCATCTGGATACCATCCTCAGACTAATGGTCAGACGGAGTGGGCCAACCCACAACTGGAGCACTACCTGAGATGTTTCGTCGCCGACCGCCAGCGCTCCTGGGCTCGCTACCTCTTATGAGCTGAGTTATCACACAACCTCCACGTCACCTCAGCCACCAATCTCAGCCCATTTGAGGTGTGCCACGGTTTCCAACCTCCGATGTTTGAACATCAAGAACCGGAGGTTGACGTACCATCCGCCCAACAGTTAGTCCGCAGGTGCCAACGGCTCTGGGACCAAGCCAACCAAGCCATTCACCGAGCCAACACCCGTTACACCACCCAGCATCGCCGTCGGCACCCTCCGGGAAGGTTGTATAGGTGATAAGGTGGGGGTTTCGACAAAAAACCTCCACCTCCACACAGAATCCAAAAAGTTGTCACCCAGGTTCATCGGCCCTTATCATATTCACCTCCGGATCAACCCTGTCACCTACCGGCTCCAGCTCCCTGCGGCGCTCCGAATTCACCCGGTATTCCACACCTCACAACTCAAACCCTTCACCACCTCTCCGATGATTCCACCCTCCCCCCCGCTCCTCCCTCCCAAATCATAGACGGTGCCCCTGCCTACACCGTTTGTCGGATCCTCGACTCGCGACCTAGGGGCCGAGGCACCCAATACCTGGTCGATTGGGAAGGCTACGGTCCCGAGGAGTGGTCGTGGGTTCCGGCCCGCTTTGTTCTTGACCCAGAACTTATCAGGGATTACCGTCGTTGGGTATCCTCCACCCCAGGACCGTCGGGAGTCGGTCCTGGACAGGGGGGTATTGTCACACACACTCGCACCGCGACCGGCATAAGGAAGTAGCCAGGTCGCAAAAGCAGGAAGCAAGATTTTCACCTCACTCAGTCATTGAGTTTCGCCCATGTCGGATCAGCTCATATCGCTTCCAATTCGTGAGTACTCACTATCTTGGGTTATCTTTCTGTCTAGAGTGTGTGTTTATAGGACACGGGTTAAATTTGTGTTTTTCCCTTGCGCCATTGTTGTGAGAGTCCTTAGATTAAATCGCGTGGTTATCCTGCCTTCTCGCTTGCTTCCGCGTTTGGGTTTACCATCCACGCTACAAGGGCTAACCGCTAAAGCTAAGTCTTCTGGTCTACTCCGGGTTAGTTCGCTGACAAAAACTCCCTTAATTTCTCGATATAATCCCCTGCTACACTAAAGCACTTATCCCAGTGTTTCAATAGTGCCTGGACACCAGTACCTGAATGTTCACATATTTATTTTTTATGTTTGCCCCGTTGCAGAGTCTCATCAATGTACTCTGCCTGAAGTCTTCTGTAAATGTCAATGAATTTTATAGCTTCATTAACAAGGAATTTCATCACAAGTCCTGGTTTGAATTAAACATCTCTTGTAAATGCCTGTGAAAGTGGCAGGAGCAAAAAGCCATTTCCCACTTATTCTTGAAACACTTCTAAATGGATTTATCATTTATTTTATTGTGCAAGTCAATTGTACAGTATATCTGTCCAGGCCTGAAGTCTCAAGACTTTAAGTTGACATACTGTAATGGTACTGATAATCTCTTTCTTCCCAAGAGTCTGATCTAAATAGTCCACTTTTTCTGGTTCAATGCTATCTACAAGAATTCTGAGTCATGGAGGGAGGAATAAATAACTGTAAAAAATATTTATTTCATTTGGATTGCTACGTAGTTATGTTTTGATGTGCATCTTTTATCTAACAAATAGGTCATGACACGGCTTGACGCTTCAGCTGGTGAGCTATAAACCTGCCTCCCTTGTCTCTGTATTCATAAGCGAGTGACTTAATTAACTGTTCTGATTAATACTGTAGGTTGATAGGTGTAAGTAAGTCTTTATTGCCATGGGAGGCATAAGATATTAATCGACCTCTTACGTAAGCTTTTAATGTCTCCCAAAGTAGGGAGTATGATAGCTTGGTTTTATTAAGCTGGAAAAAGTGTACAAATATTAGTTGAATTTCTTATTTAAAAACAGAAGGGGGTTGAATTTCCACAAAAGTCATTCTCTAATATTTAAAGCAGGAAAAAAAAAAAAAAAAAAAAAAAGTAAACAGGGCTAGTATCACAGTTGAGTGGTGTCCAATAGATAGCTATAAATGACTATAACAGTGTGATCATTGATCTATTGAACAGTGGATACAGAACACAGGTCAGCTCTCCTGAGAAAATTAGCTGGTATTAATTATATTAATAACAAGACTTTATTTGCAAAATGCATATCATCCCAATTAGGGGCATAAATTATAATAAAACAACCATTGTTGATCACATCTGATGGTGTAAATTGTGTTCTCTTGGCAATTAACATCGCAACACCTCTGGACCTTCTGTTAAATCTAGAGTGAAAAGACTAACCCATGCTTTATGTAGTCTTTTATGATCTTCTAATCTGAGATGCATAATTTGAAAAGGCTTTTTAACATGACCAATAAGCCCCTTCCAAGCCCCCTTGTTCCTTGAATTTGTTCTACTTTTAAGGTAAGGCTATAAAGGTAGCACACACAAAGTATCACCAGCATACTGTAGCGTATTGTACCTCCATAATGAAAATTCTGGATCTTTGCATTTTGCGGGTCAAGTGTTATTTTTAATCAGACTCAGCAGCTGAATGTCATAGTTGAATGTGGTGGAATTCCACAAATTAAACTGGAAAATTAATAATGATGCGGGCTACAAAAGTTAGCAGTTAACTTCCACAGGAGGCTGTGTTAGTGCTGCATGAATACCCTAAGGTCACAGCTCTTTACAATTTTCTTCTCTCCAGGGTGAGTGGTAAAAACCCCTTGGCCTCCTCTAGTGTGTCGAAATAATGTTCTTATCCTCATAGGTGACCTGGAGTCTGGCAGGATACAAATGACCGAATCTGACCCCTTTCTCATGGAGCAGGGATTTAACCTCCTTAAACGTTTTTTCCCCTGCTCTAAAGTCTTCATAAAAAAAACACAATTTCCACAAAGTACAGCTCTTTGCTTTGTCTTCTGATGATGCGGGGCATCATGCTTAATTTGAAAGAAATGCAGGACAACCAGGAACACTTTTAGTCTTGTTTGGTTGGCTTCTGTAATGTTCTCGAGGTCATCTATCTTTAGTTTTAAAAATCTGTTTGAACACCACAATGTTGCTGTTGTGGCTTTGGCACCAATAGTAGTTTAGGCCATTTTTAACCCAGTGGATGCGTTCCTTGTGTAGGTCATAACACAATTTATCTTGCTCAAATATAGAATTCCCCAGAAATAAAGCTCCTTCAGGTTCTCTTTTTAGGGCTCGAATGTATTGCTTGCATCATGCCATGTCAAGAACGAAGCCAAGTCAAGGTCCTTTGGCAGTGCAAGCTCAGGACTGTACAACGAGGCCACAGCCATGGCTTAAATTTTCTTGTTTGAGTCTTTGTCAACTTTTTCCCCGGTTTAATTTGAGCTTTGTTTCATTTGCCATGCTATTATCTAAATAGTCTCTTGAGTAGTACGCAATGTTGTACACAAGTTACCTTGATCATACAGTACAGCAAAGATAAAATTTGGGAGTCACTCTTACTCACGTCCTTGTACTCCATGATTGTTCAGATTGTTCAGTTTTACCATGCAAGACCTGTTTAATCAAAAATACTGGTTCCCTTAAGTGCTTGAGAAGCATTTTTTTCCCTATCATTTGCTAATTCCCACTACCTACACAATTCAATTAAATTTTATTTGTATAGCGCTTTTAACAATTGTCATTGTCTCAAAGCAGCTTTACACAGTCAAAAGAATTATTTAAGTTTGTATGGAATGTGAATGTGTATGAATCAAAATGGTCAGATAGTCCCTGGTGAGCAAGCCGCAGGCGACAGTGGCAAGGAAAAACTCCCTGAGATGGTAATAGGAAGAAACCTTGAGAGGAACCAGACTCAACAGGGAACCCATCCTCATCTGGGTGAAACAGATAGCAGTAAATGATCTGCATTTATACAGTGTGTTAGGTGGCAGGCAGTTCAGCTATGATAGTTGATGTTAATTGATGTTAATATGGAGTCCAGGTAGTTATTGGAGACCCAGGTAGACTTGTAGGAAGTTCCAGTCCTGAACTATTGAACTGTCAAGTCCCCAGAGAAGCAGTTGCCAACTCCAGTCGAGGCCAGAACCGTCTTCTAGGTAGAGAGAATCATCCCCAGATCTATATCACCAAATCTTTGTGGACCCTTGATCAACACACACATGTTCTTCTTCTGCAAACTGTTCCCACAAAGTTGGAAGCACAAGATTGTATAAGATGATTCTGGGACTAAGAGTGCAAAACTTGTTCCAGGATTTAAGGCAATCTCCATGAACACATGGATTACCAAGTTGGAAACTTACGAACACAAGGCTTCTGCACTGAGCCATAACCTGAACCCAACTCAGCACCTTAGGGATGAACTGGAACACCAAATGCACATATTATGATTATTTACACTTCACGTTCTCAGACCGGCATAGTGGTTGGAACTATGGCCTCACACTTCCAGAATTGAGGGATCGATTGCTGCCTCCAGTCTGTGTGCATGGAGTTTGCATGTTCTCCTCATGCTTGGTGTGTTTCTTTAGAGTATTCTGGTTTCCTCCTGAAATTCAAAGTTAGGCTAACTGGTGTTTCCAAATTGCCCGTAATGCCAGAAAAAGTGTGAGTGTGTGTGCATGTGTATGCTGCAAAGGATTGACATGCTGTCCTTGATGTACACCACCTCATGCCTAAAGTCTCAAAGGATAGGCTCCAGGCTTCCTGTGATCCCATATAGGATAAGTGATACATAAAATGAATAAAGGTGCTGACCACCATCATGTACATTTCATGGCTTACCCTGATTAAACACATATTTTTTTAGTCTACATTTACAAGCCATGGTACAAACAGATCAGCAAGTGTACAAAATGATAGCAACGAAATGAGAAAATGTCTATTTTGCTTCACCACCATGAAGAACACCCCCAAGGGATTTCAAGTGGTCCCTGTTTCCAGTAATAACACAGAAAAGCACAGATGCTAATAGCAAAATGCTTGCATTTACCACAGATTCATGAGTGTCCTACTGGATGGATTTTTTTTTTGCATTCTAATGTTGGTGTGTTGCTTAGAGAGAGTGTTTCTAGCACATCCTACTACTTTAGAGCCCTGTCATGTCTATTTAGTATAAAGATCATATGCTCTAAGTCATAAATATCCACTCACTCAATCATCTTATATACCGTGTTATCCTGTATTCAGGGTCACAGGGTCCTGGAGCCTATCCCAGGAGGCTTAGGGCACAAGGCAGGGTACACCCTGGACAGGGTGAAAATCCATCACATGGCACACAAACACTACGGGCAATTTGGGAACACCAATTAGCCTAACCTGGAAATCTTTGAACTGTGGGAGGAAATCAGAGTACCCGGAGGAAACACACCAAGCACGGGGAGAACGTGCAACTCCATGCACATAGAGATGGGAATCAAGCCTGGCTGGGAATCAAACCCGGACCCTGGATGTGCAAGACGACAGTGCTAACCACTACACCACCACCGCCCCATAAATATTCAGATATTCTTAATCTAATTATTGGTTGAACCTGTAAGTGTCAAATGCAAACAACCAGCACAATCACAGCATCTTCTGGATTTTTCCAACAATAATTATTATTATTATTATTTCAATCCTGGGAAACCTTTTCACATGAAACCGAATCTGTCCTCCACTGATCGGTTGCTAATTTTAATCTCTGCACCTTGATCAATTGAGATGTTCAGAAGCACAGAGAGTGTGTACAGAGATCTTTAGAAACCCACATGGAGAAAAAGGCCATTGATAATGGAGTAGGGGACTCTGTAAGTGCAGTGCTTAAAGGGCTTGTGGGTTTCCCCCCCCCTTTCTTAGTGCTTCGTGCTTGTCAGGCTGCAGAGATTGGTAGTGAAACCAGACTAAAGTAATGAAGACTCATCGATGTGCCAGTGGTAATGAAGGCACTGGAGAGGCCTTGGTTGGGACAAACAAAGCATGAAAACAGTTGGAAAAAGCTACAGGCACATTTCCTCACTAATAAACCATTTAAAATATTTTATATTTTAGAGAAAAATAAAAGAATTCCAGATTTAACAACTGCATAATGGTCTAACTAAAACCTAGTAAATGTCTTTTAAACAGCATTTCTCACAGCATCCCCTTTTTATGGGTGCTTTCAAATAAGCAGCGTCTTATCTTCATCAGAACCTGGCAGGATTTTCACCCACTGTGTTGTTCATTCATGCAGGTCAGCACACAATAATTACACACGGGTGCAGCCCACACACCCGGTCAGAGATGGACTCTGCAAAGTGTTCTCAGCTCTAAGAGAACTCGAGCACAGTCCAGTGGCAGTGAGAAAGCGCTTTGACTCTGACTCAACTGAAAAACAGGAAGTGAGCAAGCCATGCTTTACAGTTTGGTCAGTTTGGGAAGACGGAAAAAAACAACAACATCATGGTGCACTTATTTAGAGTTATATTTAACCATACATTTTAAGTTAAAACTAGGGCCGGGACTCGATAAAAAAAAATCTAATTAATTAGAGGCTTTGCAATTATTCATTCATCTTCTATACCACTTTATCCTGTATTTAGGGTCGCGGGGACATGGAGCCTATCCGAGGAGACTCAGGGCACGAGGCAGGGTACACCCTGGACAGCGTGCCAATCCATCGCAGAGCACACACACTCACACACTATGGTCAATTTGGGGATGCCAATTAGCCTAATCTGCATGTCTTTGGACAGTGGGAGAAAACCGGAGTACCCGGAGGAAACCCACCAAGCACGGGGAGAACATGCAAACTCCATGCACACAGAAGCTTGTTTATGCACCTACTGTAACTGAACAACCAGACAGTAAGGCATTACAATAGTCCAACCTAGAAGTGATAAAAGCATGAACTAGTTTTTCTGCATCGTTTAGCGACAATATATTTCTTATCTTGGCAATATTTCTGAGGTGAAAGAATGCTATCCTGGTGATATTATCTACATTAGCTTCAAATGAAAGGCTGGAATGTATAATCACGCCGAGGTCTTTTACTGTTGCACTTGATGGAACAGAAAGGCCATCTAAAGTTACGGTGTGATCTAAGATTTTACTTCTAGCTCTATGCGGTCCTATGATCCTAGAACTTCTGTCTTATCTGGATTAAGCAGAAGGAAGTTAATTAGCATCCAATTTCTTATGTCCTGCACACATTGCTCAACTTTAGTAAGATGGTTTTTCTCATCAGGTTTTGTTGAGACGTATAGCTGTGTGTCGTCAGCATAACAATGAAACCTAATGCCATGCTTACGGATTATGTTGCCCAGAGGAAGCATGTAAAGGGAAAAAAGCAGTGGGCCTAAAACTGAACCCTGCGGAACGCCAAACTCCACTAGAGAACATGCAGAATAATCACCATTTACTGTAAGTCTACATACTGATAATGATCGGTCAAATAGGATCTGAGCCAGGAGAGGGCTGTACCCTTAATTCCTACTACATTTTCTAATCTGTGAAGAAGAATAGCATGATCAGTGGTGTCAAAAGCTGCACTGAGGTCGAGTAATACAAGCATAGTTACACAACCCTGATCAGAGGCCAATAGGAGGTCATTTACTACTTTAACGAGTGCTGTTTCTGTGCTGTGGTGAGGCCTAAATCCTGACTGATACAGTTCATGTATGCCATTTCTATGTAGATATGAGCAAAGCTGCTCCGCTACTATCTTTTCCAGAATCTTAGAGATATAGGGGAGGTTTAATATTGGCCTGTAATTGGACAGCTGACAGGGGTCGAGGTCAGGTTTCTTTATAACAAAATTTCCCATCCACAGTGTAATATATTTGAGCTTGATGGTAATTCACTGGCGGGCCACCAGGGGGCAATACGGCTATATACTATATGTGTCCTGTGCACTGAATGCAGTAAAAGAAGAATACCGTTTTCTCCATGCTTCCATTTCTTTTCCTCTGGTTGTCTCACACAAAAAGCAAGTAATATTATCGATGTTAGTTGTGCATATTGATGCAAACATAACACACAGGGCCAACAAAAGCGGTCTCATCAGCTTCTTTGTCCATGTTCACTGTGGTTTGTTTTTGTCTGAACACTAGTTGGTGCTCCAGTATAATGGGTCCGCCGAAACTCACCCAGTGAGAAACGTTCCGGGGTGCAAAAATAAGTGCGATTAAAATGCGTAATATTTTTACGCGTTACTTTTGTCTAATTAATTAATCTAAATTAATGCATTAAAGTCCCGGCCCTAGTTAAACCATATATTTTTAAAATAAATGCCATATTGGTGGCATGAAATTGAAATCACAACCTTCCATCCAGTATCCCACGTGCCAAACACCTCAACCACTGAACTATCACAGAATATCCTCACCAAAGCCAGATTTAGTAATAAACATGTTGTCGTCTCTACGGTTTTATCCTATACACAACATCACAGGAGGCCTGGAGCCTATGCAAGGATACTTGGGCATGAGGCAGAAGACACCCTGGGTAAGGTAGCAATCCATCACAGGGCACACACACATACACACTCTCATTCACAACCTACGGGCAATTTGGGAACACCAATGACGCTAATCTGTAGGTCTTTGGAAGGTCTCACAGGTCTTGTGGGAGGAAGCTGGAGTACCGGGAGGAACCCACCAAGCACAGGGATAACATGCAAACTCCATGCAGACAGATCCGAGGCAGGAATCAAACCCAGACCCTTAAAGGACAAGGCGACAGTGCTAACCACTAGGCCACCATGCTGCCTAATCTCATACTATGGAGTAAAAAAATACAGTCCCACATGCCTGTCCATCTGTATGTCTGCCTATTTAACTAACTAACACTTACCAGTTATGGTTATTCATAAAGCTAAAAATAGTTACGTTGTGCCGATCACTTAGACGTTAGAATAATATACAAACCGGATTCCAAAAAAGTTAGGACACTAAACAAATTGTGAATAAAAACTGAATGCAATGATGTGGAGATGGCAAATGTCAATATTTTATTCAGAATAGAACATAGATGACAGATCAAAAGTTTAATCCGAGAAAATGTATAATCTAAAAGGAAAAATATGTTGATTCCAAATTTCACGGTGTCAACAAATCCCAAAAAAGTTGGGACAAGGCCATTTTCACCACTGTGTGGCGTTTCCCTTCTTCTTACAACAGTCAAGAGATGCCTGCCTTCTTTGGCGCACCTTCCTTTTTATGATGCGCCAAATGTTCTCTATAGGGGAAAGATCTGGACTGCAGACTGGCCATTTCAGTACCCGGATTCTTCTCCTACACAGCCATGATGTTGTGATTGATGCAGAATGTGGTCTGGCATTATCTTGTTGAAAAATGCAGGGTCTTCCCTGAAAGAGATGACGTCTGGATGGGAGCATATGTTGTTCTAGAACCTGAATATATTGTTCTGCATTGATGGTGCCTTTCCAGACATGCAAGCTGCCCATGCCACACGCACTCATGCAACCCCATACCATCAGAGGTGCAGGCTTCTGAACTGAGCGTTGATAACAACTTGGGTTGTCCTTGTCCTATTTGGTCCGGATGACATGGCGTCCCACATTTCCAACAATGTCTTTCATTTTGCCACACTCCATTTTAAATGATCCCTGGCCCAATGAAAACGCCTGTGCTTGTGGATCTTGCTTAGAAATGGCTTCTTCTTTGCACTGTAGAGTTTCAGCTGGCAACGGCGGATGGCACGGTGGATTGTGTTCACTGACGATGGTTTCTGGAAGTATTCCTGAGCCCATTCTGTGATTTCCTTTACAGTAGCATTCCTGTTTGTGGTGCAGTGTCGTTTAAGGGCCCGGAGATCACGGGCATCCAGTATGGTTTTACGCCCTTGACCCTTACGCACAGAGATTGTTCCACATTCTCTGAATCTTTGGATGATATTATGCACAGTTGATGATGATAACTGCAAAGTCTTTGCATTTTTTCGCTGGGTAACACCTTTCTGATATTGCTCCACTATCTTTCTGCGCAACATTGTGGGAATTGGTGATCCTCTACCCATCTTGGCTTCTGAGAGACACTGCCACTCTGAGAAGCTCTTTTTATACCCAATCATGCTGCCAATTAACCTAATTACTGTTAATTGGTCTTCCAGCTCTTAGTTATGCTCAAATTTACTTTTTCCAGCCTCTTATTGCTACTTGTCCCAACTTTTTTGGGATTTGTTGACACCATGAAATTTGGAATCAACATATTTTTCCTTTAAAATGATACATTTTCTCGGATTAAACTTTTGATCTGTCATCTATGTTCTATTCTGAGTAAAATATTGACATTTGCCATCTCCACATCATTGCATTCAGTTTTTATTCACAACTTGTTTAGTGTCCCAACTTTTTTGGAATCCGGTTTGTATTTAAGATATGCTTTTATATCATTTATTATACAGAAATACACTTGCAACATGTTTTGGTAGAGCTAAACATTAACAAAAGAATATTTTTTCCTGGCCTGAATTCCCATTTCAGGTCTGATAAACTATACAGGTCTTTCTTTTTCGGAAGTGTGCAAGGCTTGAGTCTTTTGTATAATGTTAAATAAAATGTGAATTTCATTTGGTTAAAAAGTGGAAAGCTCCTAAATCAACATCAGACTCCAGTATTATATTTTCAGTACCCACACTGGTAAAGAACTGCACCAACATCCACCATGGCGTATTTAATATTTATACTTAATAAAGGTTCTATAACAAAAAGTATTATTGGAGAAAACTGCTACTTTCAGATGTTGCCAAAAGGATTTAGAGGTTGCGTTGTGGACTTCAGTTGCTCGGATATTGGATTGGAAATGCCCCTTAATATTGTTTTCTATGCTGTTCTCCCCTAGGGTCAGCAGAATGGGGCTACTGTAGGTAAAATACAGAACAAATGTTCAGGAACAAGCAGTTGGTCAGTTTTATTATTACCTAAAGTATTTTTGGCCATTAGAGAACATCAAATGTTTATGAAGTATAAACAATAATGACAAAATTTGAAGTCAAGGTCTTGATGAGTTTTTGTTTTTTTACAGTATTGTTAATTTTTTAAAAATGTTTAAAAAATTATATTTGTAATTTTTCCTAACTTCATTTGTGTGACACAATTAAAGAATAATCTTAACGATTTTAACTTATTAATTAACTTGTTCAATTAATTACAAATTTTCTAGTGAGAAATCATGGTTAGCTTCTGCTATTTCTTGCCTAAATTAATAACTATAAAAAGGCAGCACTGGAACTGTATACTGTATATCAGGACAGCTTATGAAAAATTTCAAACCTCAGTATTGCACCAGAAAAATACAGAAAAAATATATGTACTGTATGCCAGGTAAGAAAGCAGCATATTACAGTATTTCAATAATAATAATAATAATAATAATAATAATAATAATATGCACATCTTGTGAATGAAGCATTGTTATTATGCCATTCCCATATTCCAGTAGCAATAAAATTTTAAGTGTTGTAAAAGTAATGATAACTTTTGTACATTTCTTCATGACAAATCTGAAAACCCAAATGCACAGTTTGATTTCTGAAGCCTCACAGTTAATACGCCACCAGCACTTCCACATAAGCAGGTGCTTTAAAAAAATGTTTATTGACCAATGCTGTGCTGCCAGCACGGATATGTGCCTCTTGAGTTTTAAAGGTTACAAACAGAAAAAAGAAAAAAAAATGACCTATGATGTTTCCAAGAAACTGCAAATCTATCCAGCCTGAAGATTTTGCTAGACCTGAAAAATGAAACCTGTTACAAATTGCTGATACTAGAGACTTTATGTTTAAATGCTAAATTGCTGTCCTCATGGAAAACAATTCACCATATCAATAGTTACAAGTTTAATCTGTTCATGTGTCACTTCCATCTTCCACTTCCAATTCCCTGAACTGAAACTATAAATATTAGAACAAGCAAATTAATATGAACATCTGATTTGTAAGTCTCAAAACTGCTGTTAAAGAAATTGAATAAACAATTTCTGACCGATTCAGGAATTTAACATCACTTTGGTATAATATATGTACAAAGTATGTATACAGTACTTAGTAGAGACGAGCAATGTTTTTTAGCAAACCTTACAGAAAGTCAGGAATTAATACATAGCAAATTGGTCTTGCCTCTGCACAAGGTTACTCTCCTATTTAAAGACACTATGACTATCTGTTTCCTGTGTGATGTGCCAACGGATCCATTGTAGTTGGCTGGTTCAGTGCTTCCCCACATCACTGTTCAGGAAACACACCCCAGAGAGGCATAACCACTTATTTCTGCCATGAAGTGGATGCTTTATATTTCAACAGCGCAGTAATAAAGCATCAACTGTAGAGCTGCATAATTACATTTGTTGGAATCACTAGCAGTAAACAAATGTCCACATAAATTTGGGGTTTGGGATTTACCCTTGCGTAGCATATGTTCGAGAATAAAAACTGTCTTGTATTACACCGGAATAAATATCCTTAAGATATTTCTCTGTGAATAGCGTCACTATTCAATCACTACGTCAGACTCATCTACATTTGTCCTTTTTACTTGAGAAATTTACAGTTATTATTTCCTCAGACATGAATACACGTGCACATCATGCTTCTCTAATAAGGATTATCACAATAACTGCCATGCAATAAATAGTTATTTTTGTAATAAATGGTTGTGATGAAAAAAAGAAGTAGTATATAAAGAATGATGGCACGATTGGAGCACTGTCGCCTTGCACCTCCAGGGTCCGGGTTCGATTCCCGGCCAGGCTCGATTCCCGTCTCTGTGTGCATGGAGTTTGCATGTTCTCCCCGTGCTTGGTGGGTTTCCTCCGGGTACTCCGGTTTCCTCCCACAGTCCAAAGATATGCAGGTTAGGCTAATTGGCGTTCCCAAATTAACCATAGTGTGTGAATGAGTGTGTGTGTGTGTGTGCTCTGCGATGGATTGGCACGCTGTCCAGGGTGTACCCTGCCTCGTGCCCTGAGTCTCCTGGGATAGGCTCCACGTCCCCGCGACCCTAAATACAGGATAAAGCGGTATAGAAGATGAATGAATGAATGAATGAATGGCACGCTTGGATTTGTGATTAGCACTGTTGAGGTTGGAGGTTTGAATCATGCCTGCAGTCTGTGTTTTTTCAGAGTTTGCATGTCGTCTCCGTGCATGCTGGGTTTCCTCTGGGTACTCTGGTTTCCTTCTACAGTCCAAAGACATGCTTTATAATTGTACATTGATTGGTGCTTTCAAATTGCCTGCATTGAATACTTGTGTGTAAGGTTGGCCCTGTGATAGAGTCTCTCCCCATCCAGAGTCAAGAATTTTTAATTGTACCTCACCTGGTACCCAGAGTTCCATCTGAAAGACTCCTGTTGCCTCTTGTCCGGTGTAGGGTAAACAGCATAGACAATGCATGGCTGGATAGAACATACTGTAACTGCGGTGAATGTTTGTACAGATAGCAGAAATTCAAATATTACAGGGAACAACAAAAATACAAACAACGCTATGAATTACTCTATGGGTCTAAATTGAGTTTTGTTTTGTTTTTTTAAGTGAGAAAACCAAAGAACATTTTATGAGCACAAGCTCAAGCACAAGCTCCAGTTTGACCCGGGGACCCTGGAGCTGTGAGTCAGCAGTATTTAAAAGGAAGAAAAAAACAGACACACTTTAATCAAACAAAACCAGATTTAGACCTTATATCACCCATATCGATCACTCCTACTGTACCAGGTCACTACTATAAAAATTGGGAAGCCAAGAAAAATAAAAGAGTCTTTTCTTTTAATTGTTGCTTTCTAAATGACTGGACACACAGATATTACCCTTGCTCATTTCTTTCTTGCTGAACACTATTTTGGAATCTGGGAACGGTCCAGATATTTAAACTGTAAGTGTGGTTTATATAATTTAATTAGTTAAATTTATCCCATCATTTTATTCTTTCTTTGTTTTAATTAAAGTAACGTTGCACCCTGTTAATGTCAAGTAAAAGAAATAAATGTGAAATGTTATTGCTCATTAATATTAATACAAGCATTAGAATTATGAACAAGTCTCCTTTTTGCACATAATGCGCTTTTGAGGTCCAGAAGGCTCTTGTTTATGAAGCCAAGAAACTTCTACCTCCCAACGAACTTTAAAATGATCCTTGGTAAATTATCAAATATGAAACATTTCTATTAAATGTGTGGTGATCTGGGAAAAACCTTTGGATTTGCAGGGAATAACATAACATATTTGGTAATCCCTTATTTATTTGTTTTTGGTTCTGCTTCTCAGGGCCAGAGCCAGAGATTCTGGGCGCCTTGTAAACCTAATACAGTATATTGACCTAGTATGACCAACATCAATCGTACCAACTGCCATACTGTAGCACATGTGAGGCCCTTGGCATCATCATCATTATTGATCCATACACCTAACATCCCCCCCTTCCCTTTTAGGCACCCATTATCCTTCAGCACCTCAGGTTTATTAACCATTAAAGTGAAAGTCACATTTGTGACCCGTCAAATAAAGCCCGGTATTAAGTTGCAGAGGGTTAACCACGGGTTCGTATGAATCCCCCGTTCTTACAAATTCAGACATTCATGGTGAGGATCATAGTTTTTTTACAGACTCCTTAGGAAGTTGGTATGGCAGCTGTTTAATTCTTAAAAACAATTGAAGGCATTCTTGAGAAATAAAGTTGACTTTTCTATCGTACACTAGCTGTAGAGTTCTTACATTCGCCTTAAAGATTGTCTTAGGACCTTCTTACAGCCTACAGTACATAAGTTGATCTATGACACCAATATTTGCGGCACTCTCAAGGAGTTGGTACTGTAGGAACATCTCCTGTCGGCACATTTTGTCATGGTATATACTCATTAACAATTTAATGTGTTCTTGCGGCATACCGACACCCACCAGTTGTTCCTAAGGCACTCCGACGGTGACTCTACGAAACAGAGGATTTCATGAATGTACAAATCCAAGCTAATTACTCCAGTTGTCATTGGAAAACTGCTTTTTTTGTTTTGTTATGAACCCATGTGGCCTGCAAAGGTATTTTTAGGAGTAGCAGGGAGATCCTTGTGTCAAAATGAGACCAAATGAGTATTCCGTCCAACATATTATTGAACAGAATTCTCAGTTAAATGATCAAAAAATAGGATTTCAACAAGGATTTTTGATAGATAATTCATTCATTCATTCATCTTCTATACCACTTAATCCTGTGTTCAGGGTCGCGGGGGACCTGGAGCCTATCCCAGGACCCTTCGGGCACTAGGCGGGATACACCCTGGATAGGGTGCCAATCCATCGCAGGGCAGACACACATACACACACTCACACACCCAATCACACACTACGGGCAATTTAGGAACGCCAATTAGCCTAACCTGCATGTCTTTGGACTGTGGGAAACCGGAGTACCCAGAGGAAACCCACCAAGCACGGGGAGAACATGCAAACTCCATGCACACAGAGACGGGAATCGAGCCTGGCCGGGGAATCGAACCCAGACCCTGGAGGTGCAAGGCGACAGTGCTAACCACTACACCACCGCGCTGCCTGATAGATAATTATTTATTGATTGATTTATTTTCTTTCCCAAGCCCCTCCTTGTAAACACCTTTGCACTGGCCATATTTCAGCATCCGGATGTGATACAGTAATAAACTTGAAAAAAAATATGCATAACTCAAATCAACCAAATGTGGCTTAATGCCAGAACTCGTTAAATGAGTTCACATTGACTTGCATTGGCTTCCAGTCTATCTAAAAATGTGTAAACTCTCTCTGGCTGTATGAGTATGATGTGCTGAACGTGAACGTGACACTATGCTCAGGTTACTGCATAGACAGTAAAACAAATATAAGCCGTCTGTCTATAGAAGTCCTTGGTACTGCTACTCTACAGCCAAAACAAAATCTTTTAATTCCCTTTCTCTCCTTCGATGTTGTTTTCCCCTTTAACTGTGGTTCAGAGAATCATATTTCACTTCAGGGAAATGTTGTTAGTTGTGTATATGTCACAATTTCAAAGTGAAAGGTTTTCTAATGCTCTCACCCAATCTCAGCAAAACCCACAGGATCTGCACACAATGCATAGTTCAGTGGTGAAGTCTGGATTTCTTTTCTCCGTAAAAGCTACATAATTTCCATCAGTCAACCACATATTGTGTTTCTAAGCATGCAGTCTATTTTCTCATTATAATAGTGGCCTGGGTGCTGGATTTCTGCTCCTTTGGGTCTATTAAGTTAATGATTTTGTTGCCAAGGCATCTGAGCTGCCTGGGTTTAATATGTGTCTAAGGGTATTTACTTATTAATCCATTAATCTGTAACACTTATTTGTATAAGGAAAAGTCTAGGTCAATGGATATTTTAGTCCTTATTTAGTCCATATTTAGTATTTTTAGCTTGATCTTGAGTAAAAATAAAGGCTTGTCCTTTTTTAAGAAGTATATATATATATATATATATATATATATATATATATATATATATATATATATATATATATATATATATATATATATATATATATAACAGTTTTACTTATTTAAACAGGAATTATGAATTTAGAACTCGTTAAAGGAAGGTACAACTTTATTCTAATTGCATAGTACAGGTATTCAGCAACAACATGCAGTTTAGCGTCTAATTGTGTATTTATATTTATATATAAAAAAGAGCATACTGTATACATACTGTATATACAAAAGACACCCACTATGTGTGTTTCTATGTCCACAGGTGTGACTTTGCATAGTATTAAAGTGCGTCACAATACATTGCAACACACTATGCCATGTTGTAAAACTCTTAATTACTAATGCCCTCTCATAAGTATAACATTACTATAGCCCATACTTAGTTATTTATTCATATAAAACATGCTGGTGCACTATTATTAACTACTACATAAAATATATATTTTGTGTCTGATTTTTTTTTTAATTAATATTATTTTAAACGGATATGAGAGTGACAAAACAAGATGACATCCTTAATGTAATGATGAAAATATGTACAGTAGACAATGCAGTAACCCCTACGGGCATGGCATCTTACGTATATGCATGAAAGGTCGGACCATTAAAGCAGAGTTAGTGACTGGTACTCAGAATATATAGAAAAATATATTTTTTCATAAAATATGCCAGATACAGCTCTGAGCTGTCACTAATACAGACTCATAAACACATATCATACAGGGGTGGAACAACAAACTACTATACCCTCTAATAGATGCTACGCCACATTCATTCATTCATTCATCTTCTATACCGCTTAATCCTGTGTTCAGGGTCGCGGGGGCTACGCCACATATTTTGATTATTACAGAAATACATGACATGCCAGGTTCATAACATTTGTAGTCAAATTATGAAGTATTGTGAGTACATTGTAGGGACATCATAGACAATTGTGTCCCACTGTAGACAGTTCATGAAGATTTAGCATTAGTTTGTAGCAAAGTCATACAGTATGTACAGTAGTGTTAAAAAGAGCCTGTCCTTATTTCTACTTATGAAATCGAACAATGTTGATTAATTTAAAGAGAAGAAAGGAAATGTTTTACTGTGACAGACTGTAAAGTTCATTTCAACTACACAGCATTCAGCATCAGCAGTACACTAATCACCAGCCTGACCATCTGTCATCATCTGCACCTGTTTCTCAATGGATTCATGCCTTAAGTTACTGTATATATATATATATATATATATATATATATATATATATATATATATATATATATATATATATATATATATATATATATATATATATATATATATATATATATTTTTTTTTTTTTTTTTTTTTTTTTTTTGCTTGAGTGATTCATAGGTCACTGTGTGACTTAACAAACAAAAACATATTTCTCTGAAACTCCTCAGGTACGGGGACTGGACTGAAAATATATGAGAGACAGAAAAGTCCTTCAGTGAGCCTGGTGAACTATTCCTCAGGACTACATAAAAAATACAAGAAGGTCTGGCTTTTGGAAGGAAAATATACTGTAGTATAAATAATAGACAGTACTGTACATCAGAACATTTTTACTGCAACGTACTGTATTTGTAAGTGATTAAGGCATGTGATGCCGCAAAGTAGATTCAGAACAAATGAACACACTTTCAGAATGAGAACTGTGAAAAAGGGAGCTTATCATGATGATGATGATGATGATGATGATCTTGAATGCAGAAAAATCTCCTGAAAGGCAGAAAAGCACAAAGTTGAATAAGCGATGAAGAAAAAAAACAGAGATAAAATGAGTGATTGAAAGGATTTACTTAGAGAAAACAAGTACATTTCAGGTAAAACAATACATGTTGCCCTTGGCTTGCTCATCAGTATTGTTATAGTATGATCTACAGTATACTTTCGCCCATATATGTTCCAATTTGTTTCCATCATTCTTCAATTCTGTATAGTTGCTTTGGAACAATGCATGTTGTTAAAAACACTGTGCAAAATAAAATCAAAGTGAACACAAGTTCAGTTAAAAAGAGTTCTTAATAAATCTGATTTTTAAGGTGTTTTTTGTTTAATCAAGCGATGAGGAATCCAATATGGTATTTGAGATTTGAGATTTTAAGGGAAAAAAAAGACTTGTGTTGTAGTGTTAGAATAAAGAGAAGCTGGGTGGATCATGTAGCTCGGAGGGGATGAATAAATGAGAATCCCGTAAATGAAAAATAAGACGCTGCATACTGTATTATGATGAAAATTTTACGAAGGCCATTTAATTGCAGATTTAAAAGGGAGAGCAGTGATGTGCTTTGCTAGCAGCGTTTACGGCGGACCGGTAGGTGAGGCAGACAGGCTTGTAAACCGCGGTATTGTAGTCCAATAGAGGAGGCATTGTCAAGTGAACGAGTGAAAGGTTAGCCACGGGAGCGATTTGTACATTGCTGTGATGTTAACTGGTTTATATTATGAAACAGCCTAAATAAACAGACTCTGTCACTACATTCACCCTGTGACTCTGATACGTGGTGTGAGTCCATCTTTGGTGGGATCTGCACGCCTAGGGCAACAATCTCCCATTTCTAGCACTTGATATGTAAATGGCTATTTTGCAAGCCACCCGGAGCGAGTCTCTTTCAGATTCCTAACCTGCAGTTTCAGCAATGAGATTCACCGCCAGATCGGGAACACGGTCCCTCAAATAGATACATTTATGCATTTACTAATATATGCATAGAGCAGCAGGTCAAGGCAGGAAAAATGGCAGGAGATGAATATTTTATTTCTGAACTCAAGGCATGATGGTGTTTCCAAGACTCGAATCATGTGCCGATTAGCAGGTGAGGGCCTTTGTTAGTTCTATGTGTTGCTAAGTAACTGGAAAGAATGATTTTTATTTTTTATTTTTTTAAACTAATCATTCTGTTTTATATAAAAGGTAGTCAATATGGCACATAATCATTTAACCACAGGGCACATCAGTGACTACACACACACACACACACACACACACACGCACACAGTTTTGTTTTTGCAAGGACCTTTCACTGACATTATTTATGTAGCCAGTAAATGTTACACTACACATAAATTTAACCCTGAACTTAACCTCAGTTACCTAAAGGAACGAGCCAGAAATAATATATTTATGTCCTTACACACACACACTATTTGAGGTTTTTAGTTGTAGATGTACTTAGCAATAATAATAATAATAATAATAATAATAATAAATGTTTTTACAATTGTTCAAATAAAAATTTTATTTGTCACATACACAGTCATACACAGTACGATATGCAGTAAAATGCTTACACGACCGCCAGTGACCTTAAAAATAAAAGCTTATTAATAAGAAATAAATATGAATAAAAAAGAAATACAGTAGAAAATTAATTCATTCATTCATTTTCTATAGTGCTTATCTTATACAGGGTCACAGGAAGACTAGAGCCTATACTGTATTGTACCAGAATCAGAATTTAGGCATTAAGCATGGTACACCATGCCAAATCCATCATAGAACACACAAGCACACACGTACTGTACGGTACATTCAAATTCAAATTTTATTTGTCACATACACAGTCATACACAGTACGATATGCAGTGAAATGCTTACACGACCGCCAGTGACCTTAAAAAGAAAATAAAAGCTTATACGTAAAATAAATATCAATAAAAAGAAAAACTTAAGAAATAAATTTAACTAGTAAAATAAACTGTACAAATAAGGGCATAATACAATATTGCAAAATATAGGGGGGGGGGGAGTATATATATATATATAAAATAAAAAATTTAAAGTGACAGTGGTTGTGCAAATATGCATGAAAGGTAACTCAGAACACAACCCTGGGGGACTCCAGTGCTGAGAGTGAGTGAGGCTGAGACATGTCCGCCCATCCTTACTGCCTGTGGTCTGCCTGTTAGGAAGTTGGAGATCCACTGACACATAGATGAGCTCAGTCCCAGGTGCTCCAGCTTGGTGGTGAGTGTGGAGGGAATTATGGTATTAAATGCAGAGCTGTAGTCGATGAAGAGCATTTTAGCATAATTCCCTTTCCAGTGTCCAGGTGAGTGAGTGATGTGTGGAGGAGATGAGCGATTGCATCGTCTGTGGAACGGTTCTGTGGTGGGTCCACTGTGTCGGGTAGTGAAGAAATGATGAAGTCTCTGACCAGGCGTTCAAAGCACTTCATCACTACTGAGGTGAGGGCTACAGGGCGATAGTCATTGAGGGAAGCAGGATGAGGTTTCTTCGAGAAACATTCACTCATTCAAACATGATTAGCAATTTTTTGGGATCACCAATTAATCTGCATGTCTAATCTGCATGTCTTTGGACTGTGGGAGGAAACCGGTGTCCCCTGAGGAAACACACCAAGCGCGGGGAGAACACACAGACCCCGAGGCAGGAATCGAACCCAGGACCTGCAGGTGTAAGGTGACAGTGCTAAGCACTACGGCACAGTGCTGCCTCTTGATTACAATTGTTCTATTTTAAATTAAATTTTATTTTTATTTGCAACACGAATAATATAATGTGCAGATACGCCGTACCATTTGTAAAGATGGATTTGTTTTGTGGAACTTTCAAACGTACCCTTTTCTACTCTCTAATCCCACATTTTCCATTTCTGCTGTTGTAAGCCAACTGGACAGTACGGACTCGACCATGAACACCTGATTAAACTAACCGGAGAAGCTGATCAGGTCTGTTGAAACAAACTGAAGTCTGTTCTCGAACCCACATGCTTCAACGATGTAATGATTTGATTCAGGGTCAGGGGAAATCATTAAACTTTTTCAGGCATTTTCACGAGAACACCGTGTATCTGATTTGGGATTCTGTGCAGTGAAATTTGTTACAGTGTCAGCACTTTTATAATTAGTCTGGACAAAGAAAGTTCTTATTTAATGGTTTTCACAGAAAGGTCATATTTAGGTAATGACCCTCATAAAAGCTTTGAAAAGGCTTGTTTAATTTTAGTACCAATCTGTACCATGAATTATAGTCTTGTCCACGTGGGGTTTAGTGAAATTACTTTAAGAAATAGAGAACGTTTCGGTCATTTCTATTCCTGGTTAAGAATCTTTTGTACTGTACATGTTGAGAAACTACTTCATAGATGTAACATAGATGTAAGGATGGTAAATATGTTTCCTTTTCCTAAAAAAAATTAAAAAAAAATGCACATGAATGGTTGTAATGTGTTGCAAGTAGGTCTAGCCAAAAAAAAAAAGGAACTGCAAACATGCAGAGTCAACATGAGGCTCTGAGGTCTTTTCCACTGGAGGGACAAACATAATTCTCCAATAAACTATATATATATATATATATATATATATATATATATATATATATATATATATATATATATACACAATGCTAAAAAAAATAACTGCTAGTGAATTTCATGATCAATTGGTTATTTATAGAATGATTCAAGATTCAAAACGAATACAGTACTAAGTTAAACCTGGAAATGAAAAATACTTTCTCTTGAATGAAGGCGATTGGCATTTACAAAAGACTTCAACCACAGTCCGGTAAGATGAGACTTTTAGTCGCAGTAAAACATTTGAAAAAAAGTTTTAAAGAAGGCTGTCCATACGTCCATGAATGACGATCCCAGGCTAGGTGGCTGCAGTCGTCCACATGCACACTTGGAGTGAATGGAATACCTGATCCTTTAAAACTTGCAGAAGATACGCATCTGTCTATGGGAACTGTAGACATAATCATTCACCAACACCCCTTGAACATTACGCTAGGAGTTATTGCCACACCCCTGTACAGTCCTGACCTCGTTTCAAGCCATTTCCACATGTTTGGGCAATTAAAGGAGTGCCTGGGAGGCCAGCAATTCAGACATGAAGCAGGCAGTCCAACCATGGCTCTACCTTGATGGTATCCACGCACTAGTGAAACGCTAGGATAAGTGCATTAATGTCACAGGGGATTATATAGAGAAATGTTTTGGTTTGATTTGAATGCATCTCGTAGGTCCCTACTACAGTGGCTTGCAAAAGTATTCGGCCCCCTTGAACTTTTCCACATTTTGTCACATTACAGCCACAAACATCAATGAATTTTATTGGAATTCCACGTGAAAGACCAATACAAAGTGGTGTACACGTGAGAAGTGGAACGAAAATCATACACGATTCCAAACATTTTTTACAAATAAATAACTGTGTGTGCAAATATTCATCCCCCTGAGTCAATACTTTGTAGAACCACCTTTTGCTGTAATTCCAGCTGCCAGTCTTTTAGGGTATGTCTCTACCAGCTTTGCACATCTAGAGACTGAAATCCTCGCCCATTCTTCTTTGCAAAACAGCTCCAGCTCAGTCAGATTAGATGGACAGCGTTTGTGAACAGCAGTTTTCAGATCTTGCCACAGATTCTCGGTTGGATTTAGATCTGGACTTTGACTGGGCCATTCTAACACATGGATATGTTTTGTTTTAAACCATTCCATTGTTGCCCTGGCTTTATGTTTAGCGTCGTTGTCCTGCTGGAAGGTGAACCTCCGCCGCAGTCTCAAGTCTTTTGCAGACTCCAAGAGGTTTTCTTCCAAGATTGCCCTGTATTTGGCTCCATCCATCTTCCCATCAACTCTGACCAGCGTCCCTGTCCCTGCAGAAGAGAAGCACCCCCAGAGCATGATGCTGACACCACCATATTTGACAGTGGGGATGGTGTGTACAGAGTGATGTGCAGTGTTAGTTTTCCGCCACACGTAGCGTTTTGCATTTTGACCAAAAAGTTCCATTTTGGTCTCATCTGACCAGATCACCTTCTTCCACATGTTTGCTGTACAAACGGGACTTCTTATGGTTTTCTGTTAACAATGGCTTTCTTCTTGCCACTCTCCCATAAAGGCCAACTTTGTGCAGTGCACGACTAATAGTTGTCCTATGGACAGATTCCCTCACCTGAGCTGTAGATCTCTGCAGCTCGTCCAGAGTCACCATGGGCCTCTTGGCTGCATTTCTGATCAGCGCTCTCCTTGTTCGGCCTGTGAGTTTAGGTGGACGGCCTTGTCTTGGTAGGTTTACAGTTGTGCCATACTCCTTCCATTTCTGAATGATGGCTTGAACAGTGGCTCCGTGGGATGTTCAAGGCTTTGGAAATCTTTTTGTAGCCTAAGCCTGCTTTAAATTTCTCAATAACTTTATCCCTGACCTGTCTGGTGTGTTCTTTGGACTTCATGGTGTTGTTGTTCCCAATATTCTCTTAGACAACCTCTGAGGCCGTCACAGAGCAGCTGTATTTGTACTGACATTAGATTACACACAGGTGCACTCGATTTAGTCATTAGCACTCATCAGGCAATGTCTATGGCCAACTGATTGCACTCAGACCAAAGGGGGCTGAATAATTACGCACACCCCACTTTGCAGTTATTTATTTGTAAAAAATGTTTGGAATCATGTATGATTTTCGTTCCACTTCTCACGTGTGCACCACTTTGTATTGGTCTTTCACGCGGAATTCCAATAAAATTGATTCATAATGTAATGTGACAAAACGTGGAAAAGTTGAAGGGGGCCGAATACTTTTGCAAGCCACTGTATATATATAATTTCTGATACTGATCATGGTACAAAAGGTTAGACTTTCATTATGGCTCATATCTTTTATTGGAGAGAAAATTCTGTTAAATTGCTCAGTTCAAATCTTCACATATTTTTACTGAACATTAACCATAAGGTTCATCCCAGCTTAAGTGAACAAGCAAAAAGGACCAAATCATATCCTAAGAAACTGTACAATTCATGTAACTATTTGAAAGAATAAAATTTTGACTGAAATGGATTTTTATATTGTTATTAATTTAGGCAGTAATGAAAAATATACATATTTTATATGATCATTTTAGATTTTTTGGACCAAGTGAATTATTTTGATTGATCCAACATAGTTATTTAATTGGTAAACTAATTGCAGGTATTGAAACCCTAGAAGTTGATTCCACAAAAATTATTCACCTCCTGCACACATACACGGCAAACAAAATAAGGTTAGCTTTGAAGTGTTTCACTTAGAAAGACCATCAGTTGCATTACATTTTGCTCTTGTTTTTGGTTTCTTGCTTTCTGGTTGCTGTCAAAAAGAAGGGCTTGATTTTCAGATATATAGTTGTAAGAACCATTAAAATGTTCAGACTGTCACTCTGCAGAGCCTGGGTGTCTTATTTGTTTATTGTAAAGCTCTCATGCTGTAACAGGTTGCCGGATAAGTGTCACTAATTGGAATTAATGACCTGAAGTTTCTTTAATCCTGGGTATGACATCTTTAATAGTATTAATTAGTATGCTAAAATTAAATGCATATCTCAATACAGTTCTGCGCAAAGGTCTTGATCCTCCCCTGCTTTCTAAATATTTTCCTTCCAAAGCTCTAGACTTAATTGTATTATTAATGTAGTTTTGTAGAAAAGTTCTCCAGTCTTCCTAAATGATGTTTTTTGGCTCTCAGTTTTGGCAAGCTTTTGTCTCTCATTATTTTCAGTCCAGTCCTTGTACCTGAGCAGTTTTAGAGGAATGTGGTTTTGTTTGTTAAGGCAAACAGTGACCGATGAAACATTTAAGGATAAAAAAATGACGTCTAAAAAGCAGGCTAGACGAGTGGGGAAATGAGGTCGCTGCTGAGGTTAGGCACTTTGCAGCCTTTAATATGAAGAAATTTGGGGGAGGAGGGGTTGGGTCTGGTCTCACCTGTTAATGGTTGCACACTCTAAAATTCCATCTAGTAACTCGTGTGTTCATAAGTGAAAATGATTCCTCATGCTCCCAGAACCACGTCATCCGTGTCATCAGGGAAGAATCCCTCCATAGATGCGATAACCTGGTGATTCAGTACATTCAGGTCATCAGCTGACTTCATTTTATTGCCCCATAAAAATGATAAATTTTTTCAGTTTAAACTTTTGTTCTGTGATTTATGTTCTATTCTGAATAAAATATTGACATTTGCCATCTCCACATCATTGCATTCAGTTTTTATTCACAATTTGTTTAGTGTCCCAACTTTTTTGGAATCCGGTTTGTCTTTGCTTTGTCATATTGTTGGTGCTTGGGTATGAATTTCTCTCTTTATGTTCACAGCGGCATTATTTTCTAGTTTTGCAGATTATAAACCCATTGTATTGCTGTGTCTTTACGTTTCATAAGTCACAGGACCATCTGCGAAAATACTACACATCAATGCAGTCAGTGTGGAGAACTACAGTAGGATTGAGCTGAAGATGAATTAATGTTGATGTGGCATTGCCCAAAGAACCTTGAAAAACTTTGCAACTTGAAACAATTGCTGAGTGCCACGTAAATCCTCAGGCTGCTAATTTACTTCATTCTGCTTTGGATGTCCTGAGCTGCACTGGTTTTTCTCCCTGGATAAGCATAGCCCGCAGTGCCAAACAACTCTCTCGGGGCTGTTCGTCTGTTTGTTAACAAGCTTACGTCCTCATCCTCTGAACCTCTGCGGACTACTTTCACTCGGTGACCTTGTATTTTTGTCCAGTCATCTATTTTTTTTTTAATATATATATAAACTCTTCAACAATGTGCTGTGTTTTAAAATCTACTTGTTATAAGTGTCTTGTGTTCTTTAGTGACTTATAAATGTGCTACCGTTTCATTGTGCAGAAGTGGAATGACAGAAGATTGGCTGAGTGGCTCCCCTAGAGTGATATGAGAAATCGCAAGACTCATTTTCCCCCTCTGGTCTGTTTCTCTCTAACTAGCAGCTCTATTAGCAAAAGTGTTTGGCGCAGCAAGACAGCTGGGTACATTTAGGAAAATTTAAAGCAGAAAAGATGCTGTGATTTATTTTAACACTTGACTATTTGAACAGTATGATGGACGTCCTGAGGTGCTTTGTCTTCGGCGTTAAAAGCGTTGACATAACCTGCATCCGTTGGACTCTTAGGGTGTTTTTTTAAAACCTTATTATTTCAGTAGATTATGTTTTTCCCTCCACATGACTTAATGAGGCTGCCTCATTAGGCATTGCTTGGCAAATTATGCTTCATGGCTTTTTGATGTCCATTATGAGAACTGGCTTTTAAAAGATTCTCTTTATTTCTCATGCAGGCGATCCACACCGCTACCTACTATAGTAAGCAATAAAGCAAAAGTGTTTACTAAAGACATATGTACTTTTCATCTCAATTTTCTTAGCAAATTAGGTATCAGTGGTAAATGGACCTAGACATATGATAATTAAAAGCTCTAACATTCTGTACTATAAATACAGAGGGGCTCAAAAACTGTATACTCACTTCAATATGAAAAATCACGGCCACATGATGGCATCAACGATGGAGTGACTTCTGACATCTTTACAAGAAACATGCTGCCATACAGTAATTCAATTTGAGTTTTAAAAGGGCAGAAACAACAATTGTTGAAGTGTGTTTACATTCTTTGGGGGGCTCCTCTGTGTGTGTATATGATTTTTAGATATACTGTATGCATAAAAAATTATCCGCACTCCGTAGAATTTATTTTAATTGATATTAGAACAAACACAAACACATGATTTTTCAACATAAAAGCAACATCTTGTTGCTTTTCAATACACTTGAAGTCGTTTTTTGTCAGTAAGCTTCCGTATTCCCTCGATAAAAAAATGCGAGCCACGAATGCACTGCTGTCTTCACTTCTTCACCAAAAGTGACTCTTCGTTCTTGTACGGCTGCTTTCAGGCGACAAACAATAAATAAATCAGAACTATAGGGAGGATGCGTTAATACCTCGAAACTAACGTAAATCGTCATATGAGATCACAACGCACACGGATAGTGGTTCTCTGCCAACATTAGGCTTCAGCTCTTCAATAAGCATCTCACTGTAATGAGTACAGTGATTGTTAAACCTTTTTCCTGATAGTGTTCCAGTACTTCTGGCCCTTGAGAGTCCCAGAAAATTGTAAGCATTGATGAATTTTCCAGCTGGTGGTCGAATTTTGAACTTTTTCTCGTTCGGTGATTGGGGATGTTTCTGTTCCATAATCTGCAGTTTATTCTCAGGCTCGGAGTGATGAATCTGTGTCTGGTCACCAGTAGTGTGTCAGTAATGAGTCTCTTTTATTCATTCATTCATTTTCTGTACCGCTTATTCCTGTGTTCAGGGTCGCGGGGGACCTGGAGCCTATCCCAGGAGACTTCGGGCACTAGGCGGGGTACACCCTGGACAGGGTGCCAATCCATCGCAGGGCACACACACATACACACACTCACACACACTACAGGCAATTTGGGAACGCCAATTAGCCTAACCTGCATATCTTTGGCATATCTTTGGACTGTGGGAGGAAACCGGAGTACCCGGAGGAAACCCACCAAGCACGGGGAGAACATGCAAACTCCATGCACACAGAGACGGGAATCGAGCCTGGCCGGGGAATCGAACCCAGACCCTGGTGGTGCAAGGCGACAGTGCTAACCACTACACCACCGCGCCACCGAGTCTCTTTTAGACAGTTATAAATAAACTGATGTAACACTGTTTACAACTGCACAGCAGTGACTGAAGTTTTGAGTCTTGTATATACAGTTTATTTGCTCCAGCCTTAAGCTACTTTTTAAAAACAATACGGAATATTACTTCATAGTTTCTAAGATCAAGTCCTCCAATGTTCACACACGTTTATTATAGGTGTAACACATTTCTTTTAGTACATTTTTAGACAATCAGATAGGTCTCTAGTGGACATTCATTCATTCATTCATTCATTCATCTTCTGTACCGCTTTATCCTCTATTCAGGGTCGCGGGGGACCTGGAGCCTATCCCAGGAGACTTCGGGCACTAGGCGGGGTACACCCTGGACAGGGTGCCAATCCATCTAGTGGACATATACAAAGAAAAAATATAAGGGAAAAAAAGCATTCCTTCCTTTTTTTTATTCTTTTATTGTCCTGGGCTTAAACAAGCCAATTATATATTTCTTTATATAACATCATCCGAACAAGAAGCCCCTAACTTTACATGATGCTCCAAGTTGCGCGTGAGGTGTGGCTCTGCAGCATCCCATTTACATCAACACTGAAATGGTGCATTTGAAAGAAAAGTAAAAGAAAAAAAAAAAAAGAGTGAATTTGAGGTTTGGAAAATCCATCATTTTCAGATACAGCAATAACAGACACAGTTAAGGAGAGCCCTGAGACCTACAATAATAATAAAAAAAAAGACTATAGAATACAATATGGAACCTTTAAAGCGTGAGGTTTGCATCTCTAATATTTCTTTAAAGTTTCAACGGTTATGCATGTGAGTCCTGCAAGAAATTTAAAGTCACTGACATCATGTGATTAAAGTTTATGATGAATGTGCTTAAGTGGACTTACATACTTACACACCTTACTGAACAACAGTTAGCCTGTTTGGTAACTTCTACTTTGTTTGCGAACTATAAATGGAGGTATATTAAACTCATCATTAAGAGCAATGCTCATGCAAAACACCATCTGCTTCGGTAACTTGGATGCAACCTAGACGTCGCCTGAGACAGGAAGGGTGTCACAAATGTTTTAGAAGAGTGCCAAAAATAAGGTGCGAGGCTCCGATTTTTATTAAATTTTTTTTATTCATAAACATGGCAGAGACGCAGGTGTTGTGAGAATGAATGCAAATAGTGTTGTCAAATGAATTGAAGTGCTAATATAATTATTGCAATGAATAACCATCAGCCAAGGAGCATTATTTGTCTCCCGTAGCAACCTTGTGGCTCCTTATCTTCTCTTTAATGGGATTTAAATGCATTTTGAGGCCATTGAGCTTCATCGTATTAAACTAATAACAGAACAGAATTCATGTCTTAGCTGAACTGCGCTTTATATTCCAGTCGTAAAAAATAAACAGCGAAGCGTAATTGCGGCCCCGCGGATCGACAGACGTTATTGTTCCACGTGGGAGATTGTTATGGTAATTGTGAATCACGTTCAGCGTAATTGTGTTTAATTGTATTGGCACAGCAGTTTCGCAGGTGGTGAAACGGCAACTCGTGGTATTCATGAATTCAAATCAAATCTCCTGGGTCGACTTATTTCGTATCTTTATAAATGACGGCATGTGATCTAAATGTGGTCTTGCGGTACTGAAGCCCTTATACAGTACAGCTCAGTGCTCCTGTATGTTAGTCTTTTGTCTGTGGTTATAAACCACACTGGCTTGCTTTTCATATCGGCTAGTTCACATCAAAGGCTACATCTCATACAGTACTTGGAGTTTGAGCGCTTGAAGGTCTGCCATTAGGGTTTGATATGATGGCTTCACGTTGCGTGCGTGCGCGTGTGGGAGATCCCGTCACTCACGTGGCAGATTTGCGCTGGCACTATCTGATGAAACTGACTGTAATGATACGAAAATACCAGATCTCCTCAGGCCTGCTCTATGGAATCCCTCATTTAGCCGTCAGTCCTCTGAGCTCTTTTCATATTCCTCCACTCAGATTTTCTATTAGGATTCAGACAGAACCAGGGTTGATTAGATGGGCATTGGTGCCACAGATGAAAGTGTTGTTTGTTTCTCTCTCATTTTTTTTCTTGTTTATTACCATTCCAGTTGTAATATCTTGAGGTTGCAAATAACTTTCCTTTTTTGTTCTTGATGTCAACACACTTTACTTTTCCCATCACAAGGGACGGCGGTAATGAAAGTAAAGCATGAGCTGTAGTGAGGTCATCGTGCATGTTTTTTTTTTTTCTCTTTGACTTCCTGATATTTCCCATCGCATCACATTACTAAAAGAGTGCATTTGTCTAGAAGCCTGTCCCCATGTGACTGTAGGAGACATTTATCATGTCGGACACATGATGTCTCTCATTGACCAGACGCCCAGCACATGAATGTGTCCTCAGTCAAACTCATCACCATTTTAGTCTCCAAGGTAGAGCAAGGAATACGTTTGTCCGTACAGGTGGACAAATCCAATAAGGACATGACTTGTGCTAATATACAGTGCACTGGGTTCAAGACACAGAGTAGACGCTCTCTGAACCTGCCACTCGATCCGGGAAGTCAAAATAAGCCTTGCAGGGGCGATTATAAAATGTTTACAGGTAGCCATAAAAACTGTAAGATGATTCCTTGAATTGTTCATTTACTTTCACCAGTTTCTTTATTGTGTTCAGGACTTCAGTTTATCCCGAGGGCGCGAGGACACCCTGGAATCGTACACCACATTTCTCACCAATCCATCTATTAAGCATGTTTTGGGAGATGAGATTGAATTGGAAAACACTGGAAAACTTGACACAGCTCTGGATTGAACCCCTGACCCAGATTTGATAGTATAATTTTAACATTTCATCATTTCCATACAGATACCCTGATAGTACTGTATATATAATATTTTGACTATATATATATATATATATAGGGGGCTCCCACATTAAGGCTTCTACTACCACTCAGTCGGGAGGGTCTATCACGTGTTTCCTCCTAACCACGTGATGCCAGCCGACCACATTTTTTCAAACTGCTCGCTCACGCACCGTTAGGGGCGGCGTAACACACTCGGAGGACAGCGCTATCCTGCTCCTTCTGCTTGCGCAGGCTCACAGATGCCCCTGATTGGCTGTAGAGCCGTGATTAATGTGGGATCAATAAGTACCTCTCATCCCTCCCCTCCATGAGAGCTCGGCCAATCAGCTCTCTCTAGTTTTATATATATATATATATATATATATATATATATATATATATATAAAATATTTTCACATTTAAGAAGTTTTCTTATCCGTTTTTCCTCATCAAAGAGTTTTCATCTTGTGATGTTTTCAAGTAGAACACTTTCATGTACTGTATGCTTCACCTGAACAGTTTAGTAATTCATGCTCTGTTTAAAACCCTCCAGAACCTTCATACATCCTAACTCTCCTTACTCCAGATCTTTCACAGGTTTAGCAAGTACAGTCAGCACTAACGGAGGACTTTTCTGTTATTCTGATTCATCCCATGTTATTTGTTTACAGGACATGGTTCATTTCCTCACTTATCTCCGGACTTGAACCTTTGAACATGTTTATCTGTACACCAAACCGCCAGGATGAAGACTAACGTGCTCCTTTCCACTCACTGATAATGTAGCCCTAACAAAAGCCTTCTTGTGTTGAGAATGCGGGCTGAACAGAGGACTCCGGGGTGCGGATCTCTGGCCAGAATGCTTCAAAATCCGTTACTTAACCCTAAACATGAGGGCTTTTTGTGTTTCTTCGGACTGGCAGCCAGCGATTCGATGCAAGCCAGGTTGCAGGTCGCATTAGCATTGTAGGCGGTGTTCGTCTCCAGAGCTCAGTTCTTTAAACTCCGAAATGAAAAGACGCCTCCATCACTCGTAGTTATTGTGCTCCTTTCGTTTGAAAACGCACGGCTTCCACTTCCTAGCCCGGCTTATCCTTTGTGCGATTTATTTCCCCACTATGCTGTGTACATTTTTCAGGCCTACCTTGCTCCGTTTCTGGTTCTGACAGCTTTGAACCTGTGCTCTAAAAGCTTTATTTCTGTGTAAATGCTTCCGAAAATTTGACTTTATAACACCGCCACATGACGTGACATAAGAAAGCCTGTCACACTCGTGAATAACTACCTATTCTAGCTTATATTTGGAGAAAGCTCTTTGCTACAACAAAGATTTCTTTCTCTCTCTACAATCCCAGGCTTCGGTGCAGATTTATTATTATAATTTTTTTCATTTAGAAATTGGCAATTGTGCCATAAACATTGTGCAATTTGAAGGTAATGAATTGTGGATAATAGCAGCATATCTCAAACTAGCAAAAAGGTTCATTTAGCCCTAATGCTCAGAACCAGTAAATCAGGATTAATCCTCCGCATGCTGGTTTAGCAGAGACACTTTGCAGACTTCTGGCTGCTCCTGCTTTGATTACGAGCCTCAATTACGTCATGATGCTCTTTCCACTCATGAGAGTAGGTTACAGTCTTTTCAGGTGCCCCCCTCATCACACATACACACACACACACACACACACACACACACAAGCAAAGTTTTTATTCATCCAGACGCAATCTCTCTTTTCATTACGCAGCTCTTTGAGTTGATGAAAGGAAATGTCGCACTTGTTCCGTCGAGTATCGCTTGGACTACTACTTCATCAGGCGCATATGGAGTAAATATCACGCTCGCTCAGTTTGTTTACATGCTCAGGAGATGAGCTTTTGTTTGTTTGTAGACAGATGTGGCAGATAGAAAATTAGATTTGCTATACAGTGCAGCATATTTTCCAGCAGCATGACAGTGATGTGCATTAAAATGCTCTACATTAATCAATGCTTTGTTTCATTATAAACAGGAGGCAGGCAGTTAGGACTCATTGCTTTCGGCACACTGTTCAGCTGACACCTTACAGGCAACCTTAAATTAGATTTTGTAAAATGGGATTCGCAGTTCTTCTATGGTAGGCGTCGAGGTTACAATTTGCTTTGTGATTTAATTCTTCGAAGCGCAATCAAGAGCTGAAACGCTTGTAGCTGTTAAAAAATAGCGGGCTCAGCACCCACCCTGGACATGATGTATAATGCGACTAGGTTCTCGATCATGAATTTCCAGGGTTGGTAAGAATCTAAGTCACTTTCTGATTGCAAATCCTGTTCGGCCTTGATGGAGTTGTGGGGTTCACTGCAACATACTGGCCTCAAGTGCTCACTGAAGCCTGGACGTCTTTTCAGCTAAAGGCGTTCTTCTTCTGCAAAGCACATCAGTGGAAAGCCAGACAAATATTATGGAAAACTTTAAAAATAGAGAGAGACGTTTCATTTGGCAACCCCCCACCCCCCAAATAAATAAATAAAAAAAAAATAATAATAATAAATAATAAATAATACAGCTACATGTAAATAGCATGCATGTTAAATAATTTCTACTAGGTACTCGGTTTGTAACCTTGTGTTCTCTTGAATTTTAGATGAGTAATTGTAAAAAAAAAAGAAATTTAAAAAATGAGGTGAATAGATTACTGCATACAGTACATTTGTCGTAATACTGTATTAAGAAGGTTCAAGGCTCGAGGTTAACAATGGTGTGAAATACTTGATGGATAATTAACTGGAACACGAAAGTTGAAAAAAAAAAAAACTCAATTATTTAAGCTCTTATAAAGTTGCTTCAATCCCAGATTAAGCTGAACCTTAGACTGAATTAAGCACTCAGAGGGGATTCTCAGATGCAAATCCTTTTCAAGTCAAAAATCCGTATATAATCTGTTTTTTTTTTTTTTTTACAAAAGCTGTTCTTAAAGCTTATCGCCTTTTCTATTGGGATCAGACGTTCTTTTTTTTTTTCTTTGAGTTATCACCACGACATGCAGACGACTCTGTAGAATCTGAATGAAAAGACATAATTTCTTGTTTCCTGAAGCACATTATGTAAATATCAGAACCAGAACCAGGTTCATTGCACATGATGCTTCTTTTTTTCCCACATACAGTGAATTTGTTTTGATAATGTCATTTACAAAAAGTTGTTAGAAGTTAAACATTAATATAGGTGTTTATGGCGGGGGGGGGGGGGGGGTACTACTAATGTTGAGTATGCAGTACTGTGCATAGTCCTGAGCTACCCTTAATTCCTTCATATTAAATTTAAATAAATGTTGTGGATTCAATTTAACTCATGGAAACTAATGTTCCATGTTCACTTTTTGATTTTGCCATTTTTTACAAGACCAGAACCTTTAATGCTTAAGTACACTTGACGGCGAGTACACTTGTATTTCATAATCAAGTTTGAATTTTACGTACTGTAGGGATTCTCTACTTTAACTCAGGTACAGGATTGTGATAACTGTGTCTCCCATGCGTGGTGGCTTTCCTCCACTTACTCCGGTTTCCTTCCACAGTCTAAAACCATGCAGATCAGCCTAATTGGTGTCTTCAAATTGCCCATAGTGTGTAAGTGTGAGTGTCGACCAGAGGTCCTACCAATGTCATTCAAATGGGAATCAATACAATGATCAAAATTTACCTCCACAGTCCCTTGTTGGACTACAGAGGTTTCTGTATGGGTATATGTGCAGAGTCACCCATCTTTCTTTGTCTTTCGGCTGTTCCCTTTCAGGGGTCGCCACAGCGAATCATCTGCCTCCATCTAACCCTATCCTCTGCATCCTCTTCTCTCACACCAACTAACTTCATGTCCTCTCTCACTGCATCCATAAATCTCCTCTTTAGTCTTCCTCTAGACCTACTGCCTGGCAGTTCCAACCTCAGCATCCTTCTACCGATATATTCACCATCTCTCCTCTGAACATGTCCAAACCACGTCAATCTGGCCTCTCTGACTTTATCTCCAAAACATCTAACATGGGTTGTCCCTCTGATGAACTCATTCTTGATCCTATCCATCCTTGTCACTCCCAAAGAGAACCTCAACATCTTCAGCTCTGCTACCTCTAGCTCTGCCTCCTATCTTTTCTCCAGTGCCACTGTCTCTAAGCCGTAGAGCATCGCTGGTCTCACCACTGTCCTGTACACCTTTCCTTTCATTCTCGCTGATACTCTTTTATCGCACAACACACCTGACACTTTTCTCCACCCATTCCAACCTGCCTGTACTCGTCTCTTCACCTCCTTTGAACACTCTCCGTTGCTCTCGAACGTTGACCCTAAGTACTTAAAATCCTGCACCTTCTTTACCTCTGCTCCCTGTAGCCTCACTGTTCCTCTTGGGTCCCTCTCATTCACACACATGTATTCCGTCTTGCTGCGGCTAACCTTCATTCCTCTGCTTTCCAGAGCGTACCTCCACCTCTCCAAATTTTCCTCCACCTGTTCCCTGCTCTCGCTACAAAGCACAATGTCATCTGCAAACATCATAGTCCATGGAGACTCCTGTCTAACTTCATCTGTCATCCTGTCGATCACTAGAGCAAACAATAAGGGGCTTAGAGCCGATCCTTGATGCAGACCCACCTCCACCTTGAACTCTTCTGTCACACCTGCAGCACATCTCACCACTGTCTTACAACTCTCATACATGTCCTGCACCACTCTAACATACTTCTCTGCCACTCCAGACTTCCTCATACAACACCACAGCTCCTCTCTCGGCACCCTGTCGTACGCTTTCTCTAAATCTACAAAGACACAATGCAACTCTTTATTACCTTCTCTGTACTTCTCCACCAGCATCCTCAAACCAAATACTGCATCTGATGTACTCTTTCTAGGCATAAAACCATATTGCTGCTCACAAATTCTCACCTCTGCCTTTAACCTAGCTTCCACTACTCTTTCCCACAGCTTCATTGTGTGGCTCATTAGCTTTATACCTCTGTAATTGCCACAGTTCTGCACATCTCTCTTGTTCTTAAAAATCGGCACCAATACACTTCTCCTCCATTCCTCTGGAATCCTCTCATTCTCCAAGATCTTGTTAAACAAACTAGTCAGAAACTCTACTGCCGCCTCTCCTAAGCACTTCCATACCTCCACAGGTATGTCATCAGGACCAACAGCCTTTCCACTCTTCATCCTCTTCAACGCCCTTCTCACCTCACTTTTACTAATATTTGCTACTTCCTGCTCCACAACAGTCACCTCTTCTACTCTTTGTTCTCTTTCGTTTTCCTCATTCATCAACTCCTCAAAGTACTCCTTCCATCTTCCCATCACCCTCCTGGCATCTGTCAGTACATTTCCATCTCTATCTTTAATCACTCTAACCTGCTGCACATCCTTCCTATCTCTATCTCTTTGCCTCGCCAACCTGTACAGATCCACCTCTCCCTCCTTACTGTCCAGCCTAGCATACAAGTCCTCATATGCTCTTTGTTTGGCCTTTGCCACTTCTACCTTCACCTTACGGTGCATCTCCCTGTACTCCTGTCTACTCTCTTCAGTCCTCTCAGTGTCCCACTTCTTCTTAGCTAGCCTCTTTCCCTGTATACACTCCTGGACTTCCTCATTCCACCACCAAGTCTCCTTGTCCCCTTTTCCCTTACCTGATGATACACCAAGTACCCTCTTACCTGTCTCCCTGATCACATTGGCTGTAGTTGTCCAGTCAACTGAAAGCACCTCCTGACCACCCATAGCTTGTCTCAACTCCTCCCTAAAGACTACACAACATTCTTCCTTTCTTAGCTTCCACCACTTTGTCCTCTGCTCTGCCTTTGTCCTCTTCACCTTCCTCACCACCAGGGTTATTTTACACACCACCATTCTGTGTTGTCAGGCTACACTCTCCCCTACCAACACTTTGCAGTCACTGATCTCTTTCAGATTACAACGTCGACACAAGATGTAGTCCACCTGAGTGCTTCTGCCTCCGCTCTTATATGTCACCCTATGTTCCTGCCTCTTCTGGAAGAAAGTATTTACTACTGCCATTTCCATCCTCTTTGCAAAGTCCACCACCATCTGTCCTTCTACATTCCTGTCCTGAAGACCAAACCTGCCCATCACATTTTCATCCCCTCTGTTCCCTTCCCCAACATGTCCATTGAAGTCTGCACCAATCACAACTCTCTCATCTCTGGGGATGCTCTGCATCACTTCATCTACTGTAACTCACTCCAGAATTTCTCCTTCTCTTCTAACACACATCCTACCTGTGGAGCATAACCACTAACAACATTGAACATCACACCATCAATTTCCAGCTTCAGACTCATCACCCTATCTGATACTCTCTTCACCTCTAGGACATTCCTTACAAACTCCTCTTTCAGGATAACTCCTACTCCATTTCTTTTCCTATCCACACCATGGTAAAACAACTTGAACCCTGATCCTAAGCTTCTAGCTTTGCTACCTTTCCACCTGGTCTCCTGGACACACAGTATATCCACCTTCCTTCTCTGCATCATATCATCCAACTCTCTTGCTTTCCCTGTCATGGTCCCAACATTCAAGGTCCCTACTTTCACTCCTAAACTCTTGCCTTTCCTCTTCTCTCTCTGCTTTCGCACACGCCTTCCTCCTCTCCTTCTTTGACCAACAGTAGCCCAATTTCCACCGGCACCCTGTAGGTCAACAGCACCAGTGGCGGTCGTTGTTAACCCGGGCCGCGACCGATCCGGTATGGAAATGACATTTCTGATTCGCATCATTGATTTGGCAAATGTTTTATGTCGGATGCCCTTCCTGACACAACCCTCTGCATTTATCCAGACTTGGGACTGGCACAAGAAGACACTGGATTGCGCCCCCCCATGGTTGCATTTGCAGAGTCACCCATAAAATCCCATAAAATGTATACACACTTCAGTTAAAGAAAAATATTATAATGTATATTATATTAATATAATATGAATAATATTATCATATTATTATCATATTATTATCATATTATTATCATATATCTATGTATAACATATAGCCTACCACTGAGCCACCAGTGCCCTAATTTACATGTCATATTTTAAATGATTGGAAGTCATATATATATATTAGGGCCGGGACTTTAGCGCGTTAATTTAGATTAATTAATTACACAAAAATAACATGTAAAAAAATAATTTTAACGCATTTTAATCGCACTTATTTTTGCACCGCGGAACGTTTCTCACTGGATGAGTTTTGGCAGACCGATTATACTGGAGCATCAACTGGAGCGTTCAGACAAAAACAAACCACAGTGAACATGGACAAAGAAGCTGATGAGACCGCTTTGGTTGGCTCTGTGGATGGGAAATTTTGTTATAAAAAACGAATGGATCAGGGTTTCCAATGTTCTGAATGAACTTGAAAGTATTGTGTTTTACTTGAAAAAAACAGTTTACAGAAGGTCTACCTACCTATAGGGTACCTGAATTTCTGAAATGTAGGCTACTATATTTCTAAATATTCTATTGCTACACTTAATGGCAATATTGCACTGGTCTGTTGGACTTGGTTGAAAAGAAATAAACAATATTTTGCTGCTTAAGCTTATGTATTCAGTCATTATTCAATGGTATACTAAAAATCCATATGAAAAAACTTACTTCTCACTGTTCTCAGGTCAAATACTTATATGCGAATAAAATGTGATTAGTTTCGATTAATTAATTACAAAGCCTCTAATTAATTCGATTATTTTTTTAATTGAGTCCCGGCCCAGCTTACTTCCTGGAATAAAATCAAGTTACATCATCCCATTATTGCCTGTTATTGACAGAACTTCATAATAATATTGTTTTTATATTACTACTGTTTAAAACTGTATGAAAACTGTTTTTAACTGATTTTAATCACGTAACTACTATTAGAATTAATTATAAGTGTTGGACTTGACACAGTATGAATACCACTGTCATACAATAAAGGCACTATTCAACATATTCTTGTGTGCATAATAAAAGGTACAAAACATGATGCCTTTAGAAAGTCCTTCACCCCTGTGGCATGTGTTCATTCCCTAGAAGATACAGTCTGCTCCTGTCTTCTGAGAGTTTAGAGTAAGTGCAAAGAGAAAGTAGTACTGCCTAAATACTCAGCTTTGTTAAGTTCGTGGAAAATGGTTCTTAGGTATTGTGCATCTGACTGCCACAGGGCCATGAACGCTCACTCTCTTAGCGCAGAGTCGGAAATTAGCCTGCTCTGGAAGGCGCATCCTGCTCACCTTGGCGGACCTTTCTTTTCACATCCCTGACATGATGCTGTATTCTAACTCGGAGTGAGAACCATTAAGGAATAAATGTGTTTCTTTAGCTCTGTCTGCAGGAAAAAGAAAAAAAGAAAACTCTAGTCACAGATGACAGCATCTTAGACAGTTTGGTGTGTGTGTGGGTGTGTGTGTACATAAGAGAACGAGATGACGGAATTCTCAGCTCGAGTTGAGTGCAGCCATCCTAATAACGGAGTAGATTTATAGAACGCAGGGCCTTACTCAGGAGGTGCTGTGTACGTGTGTGTATACGTACTGTATATGTACTGTGTGTGTGTGTTTGCGTGTGTGATGGATGCGCTGCTTCAGGGAGCACATCAAGAAAGATGAAGTGATGTGAGATGCTGTAAGCCTCATCATAAAGTGTATATGATCGAGCAATGACTCGGTGTGTTCTACTTCATGCATCATATCTCAGGCCGAGCCTCGCAGTTTTAATCAAGTGTTTGTCGAACAGAATCATACTAAATAAAAAATTTAAAAAATCCTATGAAAAAGCTGACTCCTGTCAGATCGATAAAATAGCAAATGAACAACTTTTACACATTTCTGTTACACTAATCATTCCCCATGCACCAGCAGCACTTGGTTTGTTCTTTGTTTGATATTGGCTGAGCTGAGGGATCAATTCAGATTAAACAATCAAAGAGTTAATGAGAGATCTCCGTTTTGGTGGTTTTGAGAAAAAGAATTGTTTAAAAAATCAATAGGGATAACAAACTGTAAAAGTATATTTTGTGCATGGTTCTTTTTTTAAAGTGACATCGGAGTTAAAAAACACAAATGGCTTTTAACACTTTTTGAAACTTTTAACACAACCGCAAAGACTAAAAACAACACAATGCAATTCAAGAGTTGTGGACAGCACCTTATCATAGTACTGGGATGTCCCGTATAAGCTCTGCCCATGTTTCCGTCCATAAGCATATACTGTACATGTGTGGTCACTTAAGATTATAATACAGCTCAGAAATCCTGATTAAAGAATGAGTGAAAGCATACTGTATAGAACCAGATGTACAGATGTAAGTCTCTTATACAGAAATCACAGAAAGTGTTGCCATGTTACTGTACTGTATCTCTGTGCTTCTTTTTCTTTGGTAAATACTGGCTCCCAAAACCTGCAAAAAAAAAAAAAACAGTGATATTGATTATTAAAAGCCTCTAAAAGAAAAAAAATCCCTGCCTGGCCAAAAATAAATAAATAAATAAATGAATAAAAATTCCCACTTCAAAAGGGTCAGATTATTAGCCTGCATCAAGTACCGAAAATAATTAAGGAGATTTGAAATGACTGGAATTGGGTTAAGAGCTGCCCAACACATTATTAAAGCCTGTGATGACTGTGCTAAACCTTCTGCTGTGGAAGTGGTCAGAAAAAGAAAAACACATAATGAATAGTTATCACTTAAAAGCTTAGTAGAAAAAAAATCTGACAGTAGAAATCACAGCTATATTATATAGCGAAAGTAAGAGCACCACGTCCACATGAACAATGTGATGAGACCTCAGAGGATTCATGTTAAACAGCTGTGTGGCCATAAGAAAACTATAGAAAATTATGGGGGAAAAATCATGTGGTCCAGATTGATCCTATTCCAGAGTGATGGGCGTGTCAGGGTAAGAACATACATAGTGTCCACTGTACAAACCTCTGGAGACAGTGTTATGATCTGGGGTTGATCAGTTGCTCAGGTCTAGACTCAGTAGTGTTATGGGGCAATAAAATCAAGTCAGCTGACGACCTGAATGTACTGAATCACCAGGTTATCACATCTATGGACGTTTTTCTTCTACCCTGATGGCACGGCCACATTCCAGGACTGAAAGAGTGGTTCTGGGAGCATGAGGAATGAACAGGTTCACACATGAACAGGACATCACAGTGTGTGTGTAATCACAATTAAAGGTGGCTGAATGAAATCTGGGCAAAGTGTGCAATTTCTTTTTAATCAGGCAGTGTATATACTGTAATGCTTTTCAATTAAAGTGTGTGTGTGTGTGTGTGTGTGTGTGTAAGGTAAGAAATTCCTAAATGGAAAATAAATTTAATAAAAATTCAGCAAGAGTTTGTTTTAACATAGATTATATATTTTCTCTTTAAGGTAGGGGTTAGGGAATAGGAACATTGCAAATGTTGTCACCTAAGAAACCGTTTTTAGCAGAATGTTACTCGCCAACTTGTCTATGGCAGCTTTTTTGACTGCTGCACATGCTGAACATTAAAGTCTTGATATTGACATGATGGCCATTAACGTTCATCTCTAATCCACCGCAATCCCTAATCCGAGTTAACAGAGAGGGGCAACACAATAAGAAATAATCAGGAAAAACAAACAAACAATCCAGCATTGCATTTTAATAAAGAAAAAAAAACTTTTCATATTTGCAGAAAAGTTAATCAAAACTAAAAAATCATATCACTACCTGCCTAGTCCTATAATATTAGAGAGGGGGTGGGGGTGGGGGGGGGGAGGATGTTCACAAGACAAGTTTTATTTTGTCATTGTGATTTCTTTCCAGTTTGTGTTAGAGCTATTTTTTCGTATGTAGGCAAAAGGAGGCTTGCCGATTCCACGCTTCATAAATCATCGTATATCCATGTTATCAAACTTTCACTGCTCAGCTGGCTGACACAAGAGATTGGTCACAGTAGACAGTCGAGCTGCAGAAAATGCTGAATAAGCAGCACAATATAGAAAACACTGTGGTTTGATCTGGGAAAGAAATATGGAATATGAGTTGTTGAAAAGCCATCCTAGGAATAACTACAAAAATTTGCGGATTTAGTAAATGCTAGTTAGAGGTGGCTAAACATTAGTCGGCTGTGAGTAAATGTTAGTCAGGGGTGGTTATACGGTATACTATTTAGAGGTGACTAAACGCTAGTCATAAGAGGCTAAATGCTTTTCAGATGTGAGTAAACGCTAGTGCGAGGAGAATAAATGCTAGTCAGAAGTGGGTAAACACTAGTTAGAGATAAGCAAATGCTAGTCAGAGGTTAAATGCTTTTCAGAGATGGGTAAATGCTAGTCAGAAGTGGGTAAACGCTAGTGAGAGGTGAGTCAATGCTAGTCAGAAGTAAATAAATGCTAGTGAGAGGAGATTAAATGCTAGTCAAAAGTAAATAAATGCTAGTCAGAAGTAAATAAATGCTAGTCAGAGGAGATTAAATGCTAGTCAGAAGTAAATAAATGCTAGTCAGAAGTAAATAAATGCTAGTCAGAGGAGATTAAATGCTAGTCAGAAGTAAATAAATGCTAGTCAGAGGAGATTAAATGCTAGTCAGAAGTAAATAAATGCTAGTCAGAAGTAAATAAATGCTAGTCAGAGGAGATTAAATGCTAGTCAGAAGTAAATAAATGCTAGTCAGAAGTAAATAAATGCTAGTCAGAGGAGATTAAATGCTAGTCAGAAGTAAGCGATAGTCAGAAGTGAGTAAATGCTATTTCAGAAATGTATGAGGTGTGTAAACACTGTTTATTATGTGTTCAGCCCTGGTTACGACAGATGAGAAGGATTATGCATTTGTCCTGTTTAGCTTTTGTAGTCCAGATTTTGTTTGTCCTGAACCAAAATCAAACTAATTATATAGAGGCTAAAGTAAAAATATTTATAATCTTATCAATGGAGGTTATTACAAATACTGTATCTTAATTTTAAAAAATTTATTCCGAGAGCTAGGAATTCAACTTTATCATTTGTAATCTGGGAACTGCACTGCTAGAGGTTTCTCTGAGGCGGTTTGAGATCGCCTGGTAGACAAAACCAATACAGTAGTAAAACAATAGTTAACAGTTCAAAAAGTTTAATTTAAGTTTAATTATATACCATTATATAAAAAAACAGACTAGGGGGAAAAAAACAGGAAGAATGGGGAAAAATACTATATTACCCATAGCTCATCCATCCGCTGCCCAGGAAAACTTCAAATAATGAAAACACTAAAATAAAATGATAAACCTGATAAGGAAAAATTACCCCCAGGTCATTTTCCACATTGCAGTTGTATAAATTCATCTCACAGACCTGTGCAAAGCACATTGATCCAGACACTTTCACTTTCACCTAACATGAGAGTGAACTCAGTGATGTAAGGGAACTCCTTCCCTAACACTTCGTTTATAAGAAGACCCATCTCAGATCAGGTACTGTTTAAATCAATCACAATTGCATGGAGGCTGCTTTTCTCGTTTGTCTTTCTTCCTGGACAGTTATGTTACAAAACAGTACTTGCAATGCAGGAATTATAAATCTTTGGGTGTGATATCTGACACAGCTGGGCTATTACTGTATACCCCAGGTTCCCTAATCTCCATGAAGTCTTTTTAACTTCTGGGTTGTAAAACAAATTGAAGAAACGTTTCATGGGGTAAATAATCATGCAAAATACTTTCTGCTCAAATTTCAACTTTGATTTTAGAATGTTCATTTCTTATCTGTTTAGACTCTCCATGCAACAGAAAATAAGAGGACTAAAAGGTTAGCAATGTAAGAGCACGAATAAACAACCCACAAACAAGTGATTAAGATCACTCTGAGAGGAAGCAAAAGAAATCTGAACTTCATGTACGAAATGCTTTAAAGATGTCATGCTATAAATGAGATAAGGCTCGCCAAAGTGTTCTGATATCAGAAAATGACTCTGCTTACTTTTGTGGTGTTCTTTGGTGTTATCTCTAACAAAAGTGTACTTCAAAGAACTTTGCTGCAAACGATAAGGCAAAATAAATATTTAGCAAAAGTGATTCTGGTGTTAAAAGCTTCAGAGAAATATGATTAAATGATTGAAATCTAAACAAACACTAATTAAAGAATCAAGACATACTGTGTGTTGTCTGTTACTCTTTTTTTAAATGGCAAATGTGACAAATATATGAAACTCTTCTTTTTCTGAGCATAAAATTTAAAGGCCACTTTTGCACTTTTTTCCCTTCTTTTTTTGCATTTAGTGGCAGTTAGGAACTTAATGATCCTAAAGCGTAAAATATATAAAGCTACTAAACCCTGTAAAGATATAAAGACTTATGATTTAAAGAAAGCCTAGAGAAACAGGACAGAATGGCACTGATGACAGGCTAAGCATGATGTGCTCCATTTTTCAAGTGTGTGTTAATGGCGGCTCTGTGGATTCCTACAATCAGGTCTCAATTGTAAGTCACTCAGAATAAAAGCATCTCCTGGTGAGTAAATGTAGAATATAAATGCTGCATTTGAACGAGCATTTTTTTTTTTTACATAATTTTCTAAACAGTGCATTATAATCTAACTACTAGAACATTTCAGATGTTTTATCATTTCTTTTCTTTTCTTTTTTTTAAAAAATAAGTTGTTCTTTTCCCTTCTCATGTCTTATTGTGACTTACGCATACACACATAAACTGCCAGTCAAAAGTTTTGGTTGCTCTCAGATTCTAAAGCAACACTAAATGAATACTTTATCAAAAGCATGCTCGCTTGGACGCAAAAGCCTTTAAGTACTGTATATACAGTAGATAAAAGACCGATGGACAGAGCTACTCTCTCTCTCTCTCTCTCTCTCATTCTTTATACTTATCCTGTACAGGGAGCCTAGATCCTGTCCCAGGGGACTTGGGGCATGAGACAGGATACTGTACACCCTGGACAGCGTGCCAATCCATCACAGGGCACACAAGCACACACTAGACAGGGTGTAATTTATGCTTTATGTGTATGTAAAACATAAATATGCTGTATGAATCAAATACCTATTTAGATTAGATCTAAAAAAAAAAAGATTTAAAAACAAGGATATTTGAACTGTAAGGGATGTTTAAGTCAAACCGGTACTATTGATTGTGCTGAATAACAGAATAACAGTTCTGAGAGTAAAACCTCCCTTTACTTCTCTATATAATCTCCTACTACACTAATGCACTAATGCACAGTTTTTCTCTAGTGCTTGGACACCATCAAGATAGAAAGTTCTCTGTCTGCCCGAGCTGTGATCGGACTGCTTGCTTCACTTCATGTCTGAAACGCCAGTCTCCCAAGAACTCTTTTGATGGACCAAATATGTGGAAATGGCTTGGAGTGAGGTCAGGACTGTACGGGTGATGTGGCAATAAATCCCAGCTGAGTTCCTGTAATGTGCAAGTGGTGTTGGGTCCAGTTGTACAGTTCACACAAAGAGATGCGCCTCCTTTGCCAGCTGGTGCCAAATTACAGTATTTCAGCTATTCCACTCGCTGAATGTTTTTCAGACCAAGAGTCTCATTTTACTGTATTTGAGGATGTCTGTAAACATCGATCAGGTTTATGTCTTTATTTACAAGGAATTTCATCAATAGTACCAGTTTGACTTGCACGGCCCTTGTAAAATGCTACGTTTAGAGACCTTTGCCTGATAGCGTGGATGCTTAAAGCCTCAGTCTATGTGCAGTGTGTCGTTGTCTCTGTCAGCCAGTTAAGCAGTCAATGTGCGATCACTAAAATATTTTCATCCTTGTCAGATAAAATCTGCACTTTGATCTCAATTTGGTCAGCATGTCAAAGCAATTTTCAAAGCTTATATCTTGTTAATTGCACATTTCAACAGACTGCACTTATCTTTCTTTTTAATACTTAAGCACTGTGATGATGTTCATCTGCAACAGATGTGTGGCCACAGCTTGCTCGCGTATGTTTCGTTTGGACCCGTAATGAATGTTGGAGGGTTTGCAGTTTGCTTTGTGCCTTGCGCAGATTTCTGATACTGTATGTGTAGTGGTTTAAGATAGTGTACTGGATGTTGCTGTGGGTTTCTGCAACAACTTCTGCAAAACTGAGAAAAGTTATTTGAGCAAACAAGCAAAATTAGTAAGATCTAAAAAACAACTAAGTTTATTTATTCATGCCTGTCAATATAATTAAATTAATCTCATAAAAAAAGAAACATTAATATAGTTGACCTTGGCATGGGAACTTTATGCTCACATCAGTAATTGATGAAGCAAGTGTTGACCATTAACTTTCTGTCTATGTGTGCAACATTTCAGCAACAAGTCACAGAGAAGCAGCACAGGACGCAACAAATACATTTTCTTTAACTGTATGCATGGGTGTGTAGTTTCTTAGGGCGATTGGAGACGCACCACAAAAGGATTAAAGAAAGGATTTTATTATAGGGCCCAGGCACTATAACATCAGCCCTATTACAGTACATCATAGTGAATATATGTGAAGGGCCCTTTTGGGCCCTTTAGGGCCCAAGAACTATGACATCAGCCCTATGTTCTCATAGTGTGTGAGGCACCCTATTGTTTTTCTAAGGATTCTTTTTCCCACCATTTGGGGTTTTTTGGGGTTTGTTAACATGCACAAAAACATAAAAAATTACCAGGCAGGATGGAATCTGCTGCCATTAGGATGCCTGAGAGTCTGGGCCCTTACATGAGATTTTGTGTATGAGATGCAAAGCTCAAAATCACTTGCATGTATGAACATGAAACATGGTACACTGTTAGAGCTCATTGAGCTGAACAACTTTCACATTGCATGCCATGGACTCTACTCAACAGGAAGTCCGTTATTTTGGGTTGTTTGCAAAATGCACCAAATGGATTTTGATATACTCCTCCTAAGGTATTCATACAATCGCCAACAAACCGGGCCTATGCGATCTCAAGTCATTGAGGATGAATAATTGTGAAGGGATTTTTGATATCTCAGACTGGTCTGCTGTGACAATGCCTTAAACGTATGCTGAAAAGTGGTTAAAGTGGTTTGTGTGACATTATATAAAATAACATCACATTGAGTGACATCATATCAGGGCAGGGGTAGATCGGTGGTTAACGTGTAGGGCTACTGATTGGACTATTCCAGGTTCAGTCCCCAGCTCTTTTGTTGAGGCCTTAAGCAAGGCGCTTAACCCTCAATTGCTCAAATGTGTAATGTAAAAATGTTTGATGGTCTGGATAAGGGCGTCTGCCAAATGGCATAAATGTAAATCATATTGACATTATAATGTTATGCCTTTTTCCAGTATCTGTGGCTTTTTGCATGTCTAGAAATAAAATTCCCCCTTTTCTGAAATTATGTCATAATGGTATTGGTACTGTATGTCCCCTTTAAAAGTGCTGTGCCCAGATGGCATTGGAGAAGGGTGCTTGGGCCCGCTCATTGTTGCTTGCATATTGCTTATACTGTATATATATATATTTTTGTTGTTTAATCACATTAGCTGTCAATGTTACTCCAGCCTGTATTTTTTTTTAACTTTCAGCACCCTTGGGAACTCTATAAGGACTTGCCCTAGCATGCTTTCATCATATGTACTGTATGTGCCACAATTCGCATGCTAGCGGGCTTCATAATCAACATGGCTAACATCACCTCATCTTAGAGCAACTTGATCATGTCTTTAAGAGAGAGTACAAGCACGGACAGTTACTAAAATGAGGAATATGAAACATGTGTCAGACAAAAAAGAAAGAAACAGTAGAACACCAGGGCAGATATGGAAAACTGCCAAGCTAAAGCCGAATAAAGATTGAACATTGCTACTCGTGCTGGATGACGCTCAGGCGATTGCGGCGAGGAAACACAATGATGAGGCTGATAAAAATCAGTCATGTTATATTAAAAATATTAGATTGTGTTAAATATTGTGAAAATATTCAACAATAATTTCATAAAATAATTTAAACCTTAAATGCATTAGCTAGCAAACCACTGTGCAAAAGAAAAAAAATTGGGGAAATTAGTTAGAATTTGTTACAATCTGCATACGTGTAAAGATTCTTGCATCCTTGCCATCACTTCCAAATCGCTTCGGAAAGCGTGTACAAAGAAATGAAATGCTCTTGTGGCCGCTGCTTGTAACTGCATGAGAAGAATGGCTATGACTCAGCAAACTATTTTATTTAAAGGATATTTTAAGAGTAATAATCTGAATTAAACATTCAGCAAAAAAACGGTTTTTATTTTGTCTACATTTTTTCTCACATTTTTACACCTAGTTATGTGGCACTGCATCACCTACAGTACGAAATTGTCCATCAGCCTCCACTGAGTGTAAGTTATTAAGCTACATGTATGACACGGCAACATGCACATTGTAATGTGCCTATGTGGTATGATAGCAAAAAAATGTTTACAAAATTTTGGAAAAATAAAAAGCATAATGATATTTACATCTTATCCTGTCATAATTCAATCTGCATAGAGAAGATGAAAATGAAGGATAAAAAGGAAGTAGCAGAGATTGTTGGTGCTTCCAGTAAGTGTGTGTAGCTAGTCGGCCAAAACATGGTGTTGGTGCTAAAAAGTGTCAGAGTAAAAGTGTCGGGGGGGGAAAAGTTAATTTTTAGATAGGATCATATAACACCATTTTTCATCATACTTAATGCTTCTTATCTCCTGACTCATGCTTTGTTCTTTGTAAATATGCATGCACATTTATAATTTTATCAGATAGTTTTATGCGCTTTAATGTGTCCATAACTGTTTTGAATCCAAAACTTTCAATGATCTTAATTGTCACTCTTGGCCAATTTAGATTTCACGTGAAAAGACATAAACCTGAAAAAGTGTATTATTCTAAAATGCTAAATCGTGAAGTTATTGCAACATGTATTATAATCGTGAAATATATATGTATTTTTTTTTTTGCTTTTATAAAAAAAACTATTTAAGAAACAATCTTGACAGGCTATACAGTATGCTTCTAGAAGCTTAAACCAATTTTAGTATCAATACTCATAAAGAAATATTAATAATTTGCCTATTAAATGATTATTGTTTGATGAAGCGAGACAGTATAACACAGTTTTGGTGCCACATATAAAATCATCTCTCCAAAACGGCAGAAACTATTTTTAGGGAAGCAAGATCGGTCACTTCCAATGTTGCATAAACTTCAGAAGTGGACTCTTTGGCTGACACTTTTTTAAAAATATTATATATATAACATAAAAAAATTAAATAAATAAAATCAGCACCAATACTTTGTTTTGGCTGAGTGTGATTAGATTTGTCTATGGAGCTAGCACATTTTTTTTATTATTTTTTTTACAGTGCTATGTATTTGATCTTTTTCCTTATGCATTATGTAACAACAAACTACAAGTGACTTGTCGTTTATGACTAGAGTTTAACAAATTCTGTCATTTCAGCACATTTTTATCTCATTTGGCTGGTGATTTTATTATGACCTGATAATATTATGGCAACAGACTGTTTGAGTGGGCAGTCAGTGAAGAATGATAAATAATAAAGTCTGTGAGAGTCGAGAAAAAGAGGGAGGGAGGGAAGTCGTGTGCCCTCTTCGAGTGTATTGCAGGGAGATTGTCCTTTCCTGCTGTAGGAAATGAGGGGACGAGTTGCTTTGGTACATGAGAGAGAGAGAGAGAGAGAGAGAGAAAGGGGAAGGCACCGCTCTGAAGGTTTCAGGAGATTCAGTCATGTGCTTTCCTGTTTCGCTGGGAAACAGTGGTGTATGTGATTCCACGCCCTTAACCATAATGCTGGAACGCTGGCACCAAGACTCTCTCACCTCATCTCGTTGTCTCGTGTCCCCATGTTCCCTCTCCTCCTGCCTTTTTTTTCCCTGTCTGTGTCCTGTGTGTTCAGAAAGCTATTACTCTGTTCTCCAACCTTTGCTCTCTCCTGTTCTCGCTTTCTCCCTGTCTGTCTGTCAGCATGTAGAGAGCTGCTCGCAGAGTTCAAGGACAGGAAGCCCAATGCGCTGGTGCAGGTGGCCGTGCTGGATGCTCACGAGCAGGGAATCATCGCCTATGCCTGCACCGAGGTGGTGGAGGTACGACCCCACACACACACACACACACACACATACACACACACACACACACACCTACTGTACCTCTCATTTTGAACTGGCTAGAGTGTTTAATACCATACTCTGAAAAGACTTTAAGATTATAAGTACATGCCAGATCCTCAAAAAACACACATCAAATTTTTAGTTTGTTTACTGTATGTGTCACATATATATATATATATATATATATATATATATATATATATATATATATATATATAATGTGTGTGTGCGAGTGTTATGAGAAAGAATCCAAGATTTCTTTCAGGCCCTGTATATTTTCTCATGCCGTCTTAGGTTTTCACTGACACGCAGGCAAGGTTTTAACTTTAAACAGTGCGTGCCTCAGTGCTGCAGCTCCTCCATCTAAATCACACCCCCTGTTGCATTCGATATACCAGACACCCACATCCAGACCACATAATATTGATTATTAATTATATACCAGTGAACTAGTGGCAGTATCAAGGGCACCAAAGGCACAACCACGCAGACAGCCCGGCACACGCGGAGTTGGCCTCAGTAGGCAAAGAGACCAAGGCTCCCTACACCGTCTCCAAACTCCGCTAACAAGTCCGATCCAAACAGAAAACTCACAGCACGTAAAGGATCTGGTGCCAGACACCGCAGCACACACATGCTCAGAGATCTTCTGGAGTCACGAGGGGCCCGAGCGGCCAGAGCCTTCCAGTGGCACAAGGGGAAACCAAAACCTCAGTGCTTTTAATGTCAATGTTTTTTTTTGTACCAGTAGCAGTTACTTCAAGGTTAAAGAATCCCTAAGCAATTCAGAATTACACTGTTCTGTCCTCTACTGATAAGAGGACAGAACATTACAGCTCATAGTTGTTTTTTTTTTTATTTCTTGCTGACTTTGTGACTATAGATAGATAGACAAATAGATAAATACTCAGCCAAAAAGCAGTATTTTTGCTGATTTTGTTATTTTTCGTTATACGTACAGTATAATACGGAAAATGTGTGAGCTGGAAAGTTTATGCAACATGTAAGTGACCGATCTTACTTAAATAAAAATGTCAAGTTGCTAACTTCAGCTGTTCAGAGGTGATTTTATATGTGGCCCCAAAAATAGTCATTTTTCAGCGTTATACTGTTTCACTTCAAACAATAATCATTTGAAATGCAAATGTATATATATATTTCTTTATGATACTAAAATTGGTATAAGCTTCTAGAATAAAATGACGAAATAACAATTTCCATTTTAGAATAATACCCTTTTTTTCAGGTTTATGTCTTTACGTGTGAAATCTAAATTTAAGATAATTAAGATAATTGAAAGATTAAAAAAAAAAAAAAAGTTGCAGACATTACAGCATAAAAGGGCGTGAAATTGTATTTAGCAAATGTGTTTCTTTTTATCTAATAAAAATATAAATGTGTATGGATTTTAACACAAAACGAAGCATGGATCAGGAGATCAGTTCAGTATTATGAAAGATGTTTTTTTATGATCCGATCTGAAAATTCACCTTTTTCCCCTACAGTAGGACGTTTGGGACACTTCTTAAGACCAATAGGATGTTTTGGCCGTCACTTTATTAATCCCGAAGTAAATTCACAAACATCCAGAAGCAATAGAAAGAGTAACACAAAGACAGGTTGTACAGTAGATGTGATGACACACTGTATATCTTACATACTGTATAGTCAGTACACACAGGGTGAGAATGTCAGAACTGACCATAAGTCACTAGTGCAATACTAAGAACAAAGAAAGATATACTGTATATATAGGAAGCCTTTAAATAAATCACTAGTTTAAAAAAAAAGTGAACTAATAAGTGAAATTAAGTTAATTGCAGTGCAACCTTGATGTGCAATTATATGTGTGACAACGTTACAACAGTGCAAATGGAAGTGATTGTGCAAAGAACAGCGTGAAAGTGACAATGAAAAGTCTGGCAGAATCTGTAATAGTGAGAGTAACTGAGCAGACCCTGAAGCTAACAGATGCGAGACTTACGCGGGTAGCACTGTGATAAAAACGGGGGGAAAAAAGTTAGGGGAGTTCCTGGGCTCCAACAGATGTGCTACAGTCATTATGCATATACAGTACAACATACTGTAAGAAATAAAACACTCGGGAACTGGTGGAAAGGAATCAGTGAAGGTATGTGTGATGCCGTTTGGAGCAAGAGCCCCGTGACTTCAGTCCGCTTTACCAGAAACGCTAACAGTCGCATTAATCTACACCTGGGAATTATTCCGTATAGCCGTCAGAGCTGCTGCTATAGAAATTGAATCAGAATCGAGTCAGAATCGATGAGACTTCAATGAGACTGTGGTTTACAGACTGCAATAGCACCATAACACACTCGTTCAGCTGCACTGAGGACTTTCTAGTCTCAGTCGTATTTCTTGCCAACAGCTGGTCATGCCCTTTGCCCTGTTAGGAAACACCGGTTCTCTCTCTCTCTCTCTCTCTCTCTCTCTCTCTCACACACACACACACACACACGTTATTCCACACCCCCAACCCTCCTCAGTCTGATGTTCTCCCTCCCTCCATTCGTCCCTCCTTTTCCTCCACCACATGGGCTGTCTGTCCCTCATGAGTGCACAAAGAAAAGTCTATTCCCCTCTAAATGAGATTTGCCAGAGGAAAGAGCAAGCAAGAGGGAGAGAGAGAGCTCCTCTTAGGTCTACTCAAACTGCAGCTAAGCTGTGTGTGAGTGTGTGTATGTGTGTGTGAGTACGTGCACTGGGAACTCATGATAAACGCTAATGCTAAATTGGGCATCCACTAATCAGACAGCAGCTATAAAGCACTGCTTGGCTCAGTCTTAGCGTTTCAGCACACCATACTGTATCATATGGAAAGACTTTAAGGGCAGCCTGGACTGACTGTGGACTGAGTAGCCAGTGGACATGGGCTTATGTTTTGGAAGGCCTAAGTGGAGGGTAGGTGAACTTTACATGCTTGAAGTGATCTCTTTGCTTGTGGTCTACTGTTCTCACCTTTCGCTTTTATTCACACATGAGCCCTTTTTCCATTCAGTAACAGTAACCATGTGATGGACTTTCTTATAACCTACAACCTTTCTGTTCTCCATCACACTTCTACAGTAAGTCACGACCTGCGCCTCATAATTGTTATGTTTTCAAAAACCTTCTTGTTCAAGTCTAAAAAAGCCAGGAACACGTCTAAATAAATGTAAAAGTTTCGGCTCTGAATCACTCCAACATCTCGCCATAGCACTAATTCAATAATAAAGACAAGAGCACCATCGTGTTATTTCAAATCTTTTCAAATGCTCGACAGTCCTCTCAATTATAAAATTATATTTAATTATTTAACCGTTTAATTATATTTAAAGACTTTTTTCATTACAGACCGAATCAAGAATCTTTTAGAGCATTTTTAAAAATATATATATACACACACTACCGTTCAAAAGTTTTAGAACACTTTCTAACTCCATGATGGTTCCTGATGTTTGTTTCTTTCTACATTGTAAAGTTTTGCTGAAGGCGTCCAAAAACTGCATGAATCTCCTTTGAACAGTTGATATTGAGATGTTTCTGCTACTTCTGCTCTGTAAAGACTTCATAACGCCTCTAATCTGAGCTGCTGTTAATTGGTCATTTTTCAGGCTGATAACTCTAAATGAACTTCTCATCTGCAGCAGAGGTAGGTTTTGGTCTCGTCCTCCTGGGACGGCCTTCATGAGAGACAGTTTCATTATGGTGCTGGACGGATTTTGCAAATGCACTTGACACAATACTGTTCTTGCAGGAACTATTACAGAAAGGCCGACCTCTGTGTCTTACAATAACAACTAACTGCTGTTTTTCTTGTTGTTACGTAATTACCTAATTCCATATGTGTTATTTTATAGTTTTGGAATCCGCAGTATTGTTGTAGAATGTAGAAAATACATCACTAAACAAAAACAAAGAAATTTTGCAAGTGATCTAAAACTTTTGAACGGTAGTGTATAGCTGTATTGGAATAAAGAGAAACAGAGAGGAGAGGATCGGACGATAATTTTTGCTCTGCTTGATCTTTATAGGGCTATAATCCATTCAGTGGAGGTGAGTGGCTTGCTTGGGTTTCTTTCTAGTTCAGCTCAAAGGGACATGAGGCTTGTAATGTGCAATTTTTTTCTCTATTCGCCGGTGGCTGTCAGTGGAGACGCAGAGCTTCCCCTTGTGTTATCGTTCAGTATGGAATGTGGCTGCAGCTGCTGTCTAACTTCTAGGCTTAAACCACATGCATGCAGTGTCTGTGTGTAAGAGAGAGAGAGAGAGAGAGAGATCATTGCCATTTGTTGGGTTTCCCACCAGGGGTCTGGTGCCAGCAGCTGAGTCTTGTTTTTGAGCCTGAGTGGATGATGACAGCCTCACGTTCCTCATGACACTTTCTCCAGCTCGCAGTCTTCGTTCCTGCTCCGTCACGAGTCCCACCAATAACCCAGGGTGTAGAATTTCTAAAAGCCTTCATGAACCGTTTGAGATCGTCAGTACAGTCAGACGCTCTTAGCTATTTATGGGATGTCTGTTTCCCTGATGGAGCGGAGCAGTTATCACGCAGCAATAATAGGTGATAATACTCACTGCTGGTGTCTCGGGAAATGTCAACTGAGGCGAAGATGTTAAACGTTTCCATGTCAACTAATGTGATGGAGAATCTGTGTTGAGTTGTTATAGCTTCATCATGAATCTCTTTGTCCCAGGAGGGAAGAAGGAACGCATGAAGGAAAGAAGATAGGAAGTAAGGAACAAGGAGATCTCGGAGAAAGGAATGAATAAAGGAAGAAAATCTATGAAGGAAGGAATGAAGGAGAGAATAAATAAATAAAGATTGTGAAAGAAGAAGAAAGTGAAAGAAAAACTAAATCATGAAGAAGAAAGGATGGGATGAAGAAAGGAAATTATAAAGGAAGCTAGGAATTATGGGAGGAAAGAGGAAGGAAGGAAAATTATGAAGGAACAAACGAACGAACGAACAAATGATTGAAGCAGATCATGAAAGTTAAGCAAATAAAAATGGAATAAGACAGCAAGAAAGAAATAAAAGTATGAAGAAGAAAGGGTGGGATGAAGAAAGAAATTATAAGTACAGTGAAACCTCGGATAGTGAGTAATGCGGTGTGTGAGTGTTCCGCAAGACGAGGAAAGATTTTTAATACATTTTTACTTGGAACACGAACACATCTTGGTTTACGAGCACCGAGTATCATGTATCACGCACGCGCTTCTTGTTTTGGCGAAGCACACACACGCACGCACACACACACACACACACACACACACACACACACACACACACACACACACACACAGCGTCTGTGCGCATAAACGGAAACACTCATCTGTCTGAATTTCTTTTTTTCTTTTTTTTAAAGGTAAAGTGCAGCTTAATTTGTTTTATTTTTACTTCATATTTTGTGTTAATTATTATGTATTTATTTTTTTGGGGCTGTGGAATGAATAATTTGAATTTCCATTATTTCTTATGGGAGTTTTTTCCTTCCGGAACGAATTATGCTCATAATCCAAGGTTCCACCGTAAGCTTTAAGCTAAGGAATCATATATTATATATTAAATTTTATATAAATAGGAATTATAAAGAAGAAAGGATGGAATGAAGGAACAAATTATGAAGTAAGCTACTGTAGGAATGAAGGAAGAAGGAAGAAATGATGGAAGGAAGGGAAATTATGAAGCAAAGAATGAAGCCAGGAACAAAGCAGATCATGAAAGAGTAAAGGAAGGAAATCAGAAAGAAGAAAGGATGGAATGTAGGAATGCAATTCTAAAGGAAACTAGGAAGTAAGGAAAAAAAGGAACGTTATGAAGGAAGGAAGGAAGGAAGGAAGGAAAAAGGCCAGTAAGGATCATAAATTCATATCATGCAGCACTCGTCATGATACCAATATACTGTGACACACTGCGTCTCGGGTAACATCTTCTCAGACCTCCAACTTGATGGATAAACACGCTTTTATCAGAACATCTGTAGGGTTCAGGTTCCTCTCAGGACCCAGTGCCCTCAGTTCTATAAATAAAGTCTTACCAGTTGCCGTTCCGGCGTGTGGTCTGTTTGTACATTTGTGCTGGGAAGAGGGATTTTCCCACCTGCCTCATCACTGCCCACCCCTTCCTCCTCACCCCTTCCTCCTCACCCCTTCCTCCTCACCCCTTCCTCCTCACCCCACACATGGGGTACGAGTGGCCAAACATTTATACACCCCAACAAACCCAGGTCAGTAGTCATTCATAGTTTGAATGGATGGATGGATGACCTGAGTTAATAACCACATTAAACAATTAAATACCTTCATAAAGAGATGAATAAGTTACTGAGATGATGGAAGGAAAAGTAAAGGTAAAATATTACATATATAAGTTATTATGTAAATAGGAGAAAGATGGAGAAAACAATTAAGAAAGGAAGGGAGAAAGCAATTAGGTTATTTAATAATTTAAAAATAAAGGCATGATGAATAAAGGAGGAAGGGATGAAGGATACGAATAAGGAAGGAATTAATAAAATAACTAGAAAGTAAGAATTAAGTAAGCATTTTTGATTAAAAGAAAGTATTCAGTGAAGGAAAAAATGGAAGGAAGGAATTTGAGGGAAGAATGGAAATCATGGAAAATCATGGAAGAACAGAAGATAGGGAGGAAGAAATTTAAGAAGGAAGGAAGGAAGATAGGAAATCATTCAGAAAGAAAAATCAAAGGATGAAAGAAGGAAGCCAAGATGAAAAGACAGAAGGAAGACAGGAATGAACTGAGCCATTGCTAGTGTAGATATAAAGCTCTGCTGGAGCACCAGCACTCAAGTGTCACACTTTTTTTTCGCTTGAATATCTGTTTCATGTATAAAATGTGTTAATGTGCTCTAGGAACTTCTGCTTGCTGCGAGCTCCTCACTGTTTCTGCGTCTCTGTCTCATCTAAATATGGCCAATAGTTTTATTAATATTGATATACAATTTATTAAAACTTCCTTTAGTTCCATCGCGGTATCATGCGTGTGTGCATGCATGGCAGTGTGCGTGTTGTAACCGGCGAAATGCAGCCCGATTACAACCAACCGTGTAAAACGAGGACCGTGGGGTGTGTCTCAGCTTGTATTTTGGGTTGTACTGTCTTTCTTTGGCATTGTGCATTAGAACTCATGAAGTAATGGAAGGAAGGAAGGAACTTATGACATAAGGAAGGAAGGAAGAACCTGATGATGTAAGGAAGAAAGGAAAGAACTTATGATGCAAGGAAGGAACTCATGATAAGAAAGGAGATAAGGAAGGATCTGATGAAATAAGGAAGAAAGGAAGGAAGCAAAGAACGCATGATGGAAGGAAGGAACTGATGATATACGAATGGAAGTAAGGAAGGAAAGAAGGAAAAAAGAAGGGAAGTTATGAAGAAAGGAATGAAGCCAGGAACAAAGCAGACCATGAAAGAGTAAAGGAATGGAATGAAGGAAAGAAATTATAAAGGGAGCTAGGAATTATGGAAGGAAGGAATTAAGGAAGGATGGATGGATCATAAATTCATATCATGCAGCACTTGTTATGATACCAAACAACACACTGCGTCTTGGGTAACATCTTCTCAGACATCCAACTTGATGGATAAACACGCTTTTATCAGAACATCTGTAGGGTTCAGGTTCTTCTCAGGACCCAGTGCCCTCAGTTCTATAAGTAACATTTATTTATAATGTTATTAAAGACCGTTCCGGCATGTGGTCTGTTTGTACATTTGTGCTGGGAAGAGGGATTTTCCCACCTGCCTCATCACTGTGGACCCCACTGGAAGGAAGTCATGATTTAAGGAAGGAAAGAAGGATGAAAGAAGGAAAGAACCCATGAAGTATGGAAGGAAGGAAGGAAGGAAGGAAGGAAGGAAAAGGGTTCAAAAGGAGTAGGTACTGTATGTATAGTAAGTGATTAATTTAAAGGAGGAAAGGATAGAGAAAGGAAATAAAAAAGCCACATGAATAAAACACTGTCCATAATAAAAACGATGATCTACAGTTTATTCCTCAGGCCTCTACATACAAGGTATATATCGTATGATGTACCAGTGGCCTACCAGTTGTTCACCAACACACACACACACACACACACACACACACCAGTCTGGGTTTTACATTGTCATTAGTCATTGAAAAAAAAAAAAACAATTGGCAGATAGTCCTCACCAAACTTTCTCTGGCAGGCGGCGCTAATTGAGCCGTGTGCTCAGGCAGTCAGAACACACTGAGTGCTCAGTGCTGAGTGTGTTGAGACTCTTGTCAATGCTGCATGACTGCTTAGCTCATAAAAACTTGACAGCACACTTCACACACATCTGTTCTACCAGACTGATGGAAGAATCGAGAAAAGTGCTTGGGAAGAATCGAGAAATTGCGTACATTGAACAATTTATATATATATATAAAATTATGTATACAGTATAATCATACAAGACTATGAAACCTGGTTTAGTCTTTTGATTTAGCCAATTTTTAGTTCTCTAAGACACACAGCACCACATAGAGTAGATATAACAGAACATCTGGCCAGATACACCGGACAGCATCGTCCTCTCAGACCCCCACGACTGTGTAGAAAGTAAATCCAAGCCAAGCAGTTCTGTTCTCTTGGACTGCAGTTCATGTTAATGAATTTTCCTTTGGCAACATTTGAACTTGGCATATTAAACTTTAAGCATTATGTAAGCCTAATTACATCTGGAAAAAGGAGAATACTCAGCAATCCGTACACAAAAGTTTGGGTTAACCATAAAGCAAAACACATGATGTGTCAGGAGAAATCAGCAGTGGACCCGTCCTGATCAAATCCTGCACATTTGCTCCAGTCTTGTGGTGTAGGTGATCCATTCCTCTTACACTATTTACTCCTTCTTTATTATTATTATTATTATTATTATTATTATTATTATTTTTCTCAGTGTGCTTGTATTGGGTGCATTGTGTAGCTGTCTCCTTGGTTCTATTTGTCCGAAGAGATTCGAGCAGTAATCATGGATAGAAATGAAATGTACCAAAGGCATTCAACTCAGACTGGGACTTTTGATCGTGCAGAATAACAGAACACAGTTCTGACAGTAAGAACTCCTTTTATATATATCTATATAATCCCCTGCTACACTAATACACTTATCCCAGTGTCTCACTAGCGCTTGGACACCATCAAGGTTGAAAGTTTCCTCAGTACAATAAAAGCCAAAGCCATGATCGGTCTCATTCACGGTTGAAACCCCGGCCTCCCAGGAACTCCCTGAATGGGCCAAACATGGAATGGCTTGGAGCGAGGTCAGGACTTGGGATAACTCCCAGCCGAGTTCATGTAATGTGCAAGTGGTGTTGTTGGATGATTGTATGCACCGTACGGTTCCCACAGACAGGTTTGATTGGCAACATTGATTTCCAAGGATCAGATGTTCTCCTCGCTGAACGACTGCAGTGGGCTCCGAGCCACCTTGGCCGGGATCATCGTTCACTGATGTACGGCCTTCTTTAAAAAGTTTCCTCAGTAGACCAGAGCCATGATCGTCTGAAATGCTGGCCTCCCGGGATCTCCTCTGATATGTAGAAATGGCTTGCGTCAAGGTCAGGACCGTAAATTTACATTGAGGCATTTGGCAGATACTCTCATCCAGAGCGACCAAGAAAAGTGCTTTAAGGTCTCCATCAATAAATATACCCTCATACTCATACCCTCATACCCTCATAAATATACCCTCATACTGATTCATTTGGTTACTGACTAGTTGTACCGTCAGTCAAACACAGACAGATAGGTCTTTAGTCATTGTTTAAAGATTGCTAGTGACTCGGTTGTACAAACATCTAGAGGAAGTTCATTCCACCACTTAAAAGCCAGGACAGAAAACAGTCGATCCCTGAGAGACGGTGGGACGAGTCGAGCAACGCTGGAGGATCGGATTGGAATCCAGTCATTTTTCAAAATACAAGGTTTTTCACAAAATAAAATATCGGAAATATTTAATTATTTATTGTGCGGCCCGGTACCATTTGATCCACAGACCAATACCGGCTCGCGGGTTGGGGACCACTGCCTTAGAGCACAGTTTGCATATTGTTTAGCTATCAGGGTCAGCCAGAATTCAGCGCCCCCTGGAGCAGATACTGTAGGTTGAAGAGCTTTGCTCAAGGGCTCAGCAGTGGCTGGAACCTCGACCCTTCCGATCATCAATCATCAATCCAAACCGTTTGAGCCACCACTGCGTGCTTGAAAACATCAATCTTCTCTTGTAAATGTCAATTGCTTTTACACCTTCAATCATGAGAAATTTCAAAGTTGCGGGTGTCCTTTGTACGAGGCACAGCTGAAAAAAATCCAGAATTCTGAGACGAGAGAACGAAGAGCGTTTACAACCTTCATCTTCTTCTCTTTACATGGATAAAAGAAGAGCTGCTTCTTCTTCTTTTTATTTTACAATCTAATTTATAGTCATATTAAAGTTAAGTCTATAAACACCAGTTTAACAAGCCGACATAAAATGGGTTAGTTTAAAGGGTCCTACATTTGTCTTCAAGGTGTTTCGTCACAAAGGGAAATAGTAAAGATAAAGAAAAAGATAAAACTCATCCACTGTATGATCAGTTTATTAGCTACACCAATAAACTGGCGGATCAGAGTTATACAGCTTCCCCCCCTTACGTTCAAGGCGTTTAATGGGGGGATGTTTAATAGGACAGATGTTAATGGTTTTCTGGTTGCTCGTAATTAAGTTAAGAATTTTGTGCAAAAGTTACAGCTCGTCGTTGTTCTATTGTTACAAAACCCTCGTTTACGAAAGACACACAGACTAACGTTCACTTCTGATTCCTGGATACGAGGAGGATAATCTGTCTTTCACCTGCTAGTCACAGGAACATCAGACAATTTTGAGTGTCTACAAGACCAAAAGTATGTCGCCACCTAAATACACGCTGCAAAATATAGTGGAAAACCTTCTCAGAAGAGACGAGTAGAACGGTGAAGTGAGAAGAAATCCTTAGGTTCTTAAAAAACCTCTGTGTTGGTCATGTGATTAACATTTTTCCTTTTCCTGCTCTGTGCTCGTTCAACTCTGGTTAGCGTTCTGTCTTTTTTCTTTTCGGTTAAACGCCATTTTCACTGTAGTTCATGCCAGTGATTAAAGCGAAGCACGTCAGCAAAAACGGGCAAACCATAAAAAGAGAGAGACAGAGAGACAGAGTGAGAGAGAGAGAGAGAGAGAAGAAGGAAGACAGAAATTAAATGAACAAATGAAAATTCAGTCTCAGCTAATTTGCAAGGACAAAAGTACAAGGGAGAAGTACAGGTGGAACAGGTGACGGGAGTGTGGCAATAATTTAATGAACCCAGATAGGAAATAAAGAAAGAGAGCTGAGGAGGTGGAAAAGAGAGAGAGAGAGAGAGAGAGAGAGAGGGGCAGTGAGTCGAAAAGCTAATATTTGTCTCGTCTCTAAAGAAATGTGTAAGCAGTTTGGTGGTGACTGGTGGTGTGAGATTGTGTGTGTGTGTGTGGAGATTTTTATATGTCGGAGCGATTATGCAAACCAGGCAGTCTTGTTAAAATGGAAAAACATACAGTACATACATAGTGCAGTATGGAAAAGACATAAACAGATGTTGTGCTTATAGACATTTATGGCAATCAGTTTCACGTGGGTGTGTGTGTGTGTGTGTGTGTGTGTGTGTGTGTGTGTGTGGTAAGAGAAGTATTTAACCCTCTTAATCTGCTGCACTTAGGGGGAAAATCCCCTTCTATAAATGTCTCCATGTCTCTCAGAGGAGAAGCGAGCCATGGGATTTGACATCATACCCTTACCAGTTTAAGAAAAAAAAATATATATATATTTATAGACTAAATGTGTGTGTGTGTGCGTGTGTTTTCCTGTCTGTGGATTATGTGTTTAGTCTGAGCATATGCATAATTGAGTGTGTGTGTGTGTGTGTGTGTGTGTGTGTGGGGGGGGGGGGGTTAGAACAAGTTGGACGTTTTGGGATATCTCTCAAATTGTTCCTCCACCCTTTTGCTTTCCTACCACCCAACCACACACACACACACACACACACACACACACAGAAACTCAGCTCAGCATTTATTTTTTATGTACTTCAGCCATTAGTGGTGAGGAGGGTCCATTAAGCTGACTACAGAGCTGTAGAACAGATTCCCTCCTGCACAGTAAACAGCAGAACAGCAGAAACCCAGGCAGCTTCACTGTTCCCTTTGATTTTGGACGATTTAACCGGACCGTCCTGACATCCATCATCTGGCCCGGGGGTGCGCTGTGAGTCCGCTCTCTGTCTGCTGCAGGCATGCTGGTGAGTGCGTCGTGACGTTAAGGTTGGCATTGGCAGCGGAGTGGTGGTGCCACGGTACTGCAGCTTTCACCGGGTGAAAGACATTCGGAAACCCTGTGAGAGTTTGTTTCTATGTGAGAGGAAATGGAACAACATGAGAGAATGTGTGTGTAGAGCAAATGCTAGCTCTTATTATTGGTTTGTTTATTTATTCATTCATTGTCGGATTTGAGATTTATCTTTAACATCTGACTGTCTTTGATGGAAACCGATGCTGTTAAGTCAATGTTCTGCTGTATTTTGCTTTATAAGGGTGTATAAACTACTGTATATTCTAGATTAGTCTTTTTATTATTTTAATATTTACATATGCACATGCAAAGAAATCCATGTTTTCAAATTTTTCAATCATACTTTAAGATACATAAAAAAAAGAATGTTTATTCAAAATAATTCAGTTGAATTTTATTTATATTGCGTGTTTATGATCTCTAAGCAGTTTTGTTTTGTCAAAAAATGTCAACAAAGAAAAAAAAAACATGTCTAGGACAAGACTACACAGCAATCAGCAAGCCGGAGGTGACGGCAGAAGGGAGACACATTCAAAAGGGAACCCGTGATCATGTGGTGCGGGCCACGGGGACGTTTAATTGTGTAGAATAACAGAACACCGTTCTGAGAATAAAAACTCCCTTTATTTCTCTATATATAATCTCCTGCTACACTAATGCACTTATCCCAGTGTTTCACTGATGCTTGGACAAATCGAAGTAGAAAGTTTTCTCAGTACACCCATGATCGGACTGACTGCCTGATTCATGCCTGAAATGCCGGCCTCCCAGGAACTCCTTTTATGGCCCAAAACATGTGGAGCGAGTTCTGGACTGTATAGGGGACGTGGCAAGCTGAGTTCCTGTGACGTGCAAGCCGTGTTGGTGAATGATTGTGTGTACGGTTCCCACAAGTTATCTGTTGATTTCAAGGGTCAAGCGTTCTACTCACGTGAACGACTGCAGTGGGTTCCGAGCCACCTCGGCCGGAATTGTTATTCGTGGAAGTACAGTCTCCTTTAAAACGTTTGCACCGTTCAAATGTTTTACTGTGGCTAAGACTCTTCTGTAGATTTAATTTCAGACATCACAAGTCCTTGTTTGACACGAACGCTGCTCGTATGACGGGAAATGTATTTTTGTTGCAAATAATACATGTGCATTTTTACTCCTCTCTAAAATAGCACTTCATTTAAAGTACACTATTTGTGTTCTACAGTATAACACTAATATATTATAATATATACAATGGGCATATACAGTGAGCATGAATATTTGCTGGTTAATCTGTATAAGTAAGAATAAAAAAACTTTTTTATTCTAAAGTCAAGATTTAGATGGTGAAGACGGTGGGATTTTTAAAGTCTGTACTGTTACCTTTGTACCTGGTAAAGAAATGTAGCTCGATATCAACATTCATTCATTCATCTTCTATACCGCTTAATCCTGTGTTCAGGGTCGCGGGGGACCTGGAGCCTATCCCAGGAGACTTCGGGCACTAGGCGGGGTACACCCTGGACAGGGTGCCAATCCATCGCAGGGCACACACACATACACACACTCACACACTCAATCACACACTACGGGCAATTTGGAATGTCAGTTAGCCTAACCTGCATGTCTTTGGACTGCGGGAGGAAACCGGAGTACCCGGAGGAAACCCACCAAGCACGGGGAGAACATGCAAACTCCATGCACACAGAGACGGGAATCGAGCCTGGCCGGGGAATCGAACCCAGACCCTGGAGGTGCAAGGCGACAGTGCTAACCACTACACCACCGCGCCGCCTGATATCAACATTATAGTTGATATATTTTACTTAGAATGAATGAGAGTTTGTGATCGATTCTTCAGTATAAAAAAAACCCCCATAATATTTGAATACATAAAACTACAGAATCTTACCCATGAAACAATTGAAATGAAGTGATTTGGTCATGATGTGAGAATTTCTGTTCTGTTCTGTTCAGTAGTCGTGTTCTGGCTGTTCTGCTGCTTGTCTTTACCCTGTCGATTTCTTCCAGTCACCAAAACACTGGAAGCCCTAAAGGTGAAGAAAAAAAACAAGATGTGTGTAACATCAATAAACAGATAACTAAATAGACAGACTGCACAGTTATTGATCCCGGCTTGACTAATTGCACATCTGCTTTTGTCCACAGTCTTTCGAAGCGTTATCTCTCCCAAGACGGGATATTTTTCACGTAGATGGCTTGTAGTAGTGTTTTCTAGATATTTTGATCTGTGTGTGTTGTGTGTGAGTGGGTTGGGTTTGTGCGTGTAATTACTGCTCATTAAACCCCCCCCCCCCCCGCCCCCGTCTTTGCGCGATCTTGTGTTCCTGACGTGACACACCCCATGGCCTGAGGAAGTGCCAGAATAAACGCTTGCTTCCCCAGAGAAAGAGGTCCCAGATTGGTCAGGATGCGCCGTGTATGCCCACATCAGTCAAGCATGGGATTCTGGGAAACTGATCAGAGGCCAGCTCTCAGAGGGAGCGAGGTTTTGGAGCATAAACAGATGTTGTATTGAGCCGGAGTGGATTTAGGTTTTATCACAGTGGGGTGCCCGTGTCTCTCCGCTGGAGGCTCTTCGTGTTTTTAAGTCGTCTACATAAACAGTCGCTGAACAAAATTCTCGTGTAGCTTTCCATGCTTGTCCCTCTTCACCACACCAAAGGCAGATTGTAGCCTGATTTTTTTTTTTTTTCATTTTTTTTTTCCCCCCAAAGACCTTCTGTAAATGAACTGCCTACTTCTACTCTCAGACAGTGCGGCCCTGTATGCAGCCAACTGTGTGCACAGCTGTTAGCTCGATCCGCAGCACATACGTTTCCGAGACCCTTTCTCACATCCTTCATGTTGTCTTTTCTCTCCTGGCAGGGAACAAGAGACCCCCTGTTCCTGACTGGTGTGAGTTTGTCTCCTGATTGGCCCGTCTGCGACGACAGCCTCATCAAACTCAGCGTCTACGATGTGAAGGACAAGCACCACCAGATGGTAAGTAGCACCAGAGCTGTTTTTGTGCTCATGCTGAGAAGGGTTCCCTTCAGTGAATCCTCGCAAAGGAAATGAAAAGACTTCATTCAAATGCTTTAATGTACTTTTCTTCCCTATTTCATGTGGCAAGAATGTTCCAGTCCTTAAATAAGCCTCCACAGGCGTTTAACTGAATGTGCCTTGTGACTCCAGACTGTTGAATGTTGACCTTCCTTGAATGTTATCAGCCAAAATGATTTAATAGGCAACACGTACAGTGGTTACAAAATCGGAATGGCCATCCCGCCGCGCATACCGCCGTTTAAAGGCAACAGTGACGAAGTAAGCCTGTTATAATAATAACTTGGTGTTATTTGATCTTATTGGTTTAGAAATTTATATTTAAATAAAACCCTACACACTTCTTTTCTAATTACACGTGATAAAATCTAAAGGCTCACTGTGTTAATATTTATTGTGCTTAAATTTGATCTTAACCACCCCATTCAGACTGTACCCTGTCTGATGCCCGAAATTTCCTGAGATACTGTAGGCTCCAGGCCCCTGGCAACACCGCACAGGATACGCAATATACAGTAGATAATAGATATACAGTAGAGATGTGGTGGTACTGTATGTCTGTACCAGACCCCAAAATTGGACAGTTTACATAGCAACAGTTTGTTTGAGTATTTTATACAGTATAGTGCATGATTCAGCACATTTTTCGAGATAATGTGCCATGAAATCAAATTTCACCACGTTCTTCTTTTTTAACTTTTAATATATATAGTCAAAAGTCTTGAGTCCCCCTCATTTTGTCATATTAAATTGCTTTTAATTTGCAGTAAACAAGTCTTTTACTGTGCCAAGGTGAAAAGTGCCTAAAGCTACTATTTACAAATTGGTTGTTTATTTACCAACCCCAGCAGCGACCTCATTTCCCCTCTCATCTGCTCCAACCACATAGCATTCAGCCTCAGCAGTAATCACCAGCCTGATCATCTGTTAGATGTTTTTATAATGCTTGGATGATTTATAGGTCACTGTGTAGCTTATCAGAAGCTGGTCCGGTACGGGGAGTGATTAAAAATGAGAGACAAAAAAAAAAGGCCTTCAGTAAGCTTGGAGAACTATTCTTCAAGCCAGCATTAAAAAAAAAACTCTGGAGCGTTGGAGGGGAAGTATAAAGACACTAGGGGTATATTTCCACGCCCCAAAAAATCCAGTTCCAAACGTTTATATTAGATTTGTAACACAATCCAGTTCCTGACAGTTTTTCACAGAAATCTGATCCACTTTTTTCCAATAGTATCATCACACTGATACCGTGACATCTCTAGAATGAATCCTGACCTACAGTATGCATCTTTCTTACTGCAGTGACAAAATATGCCTGTTATTGTATACAAGGTGTAAAACAAGCTCTCGTAAATGCATCACATACCAAGTGAATCAGAACTGTCACTGCAAATATGCATGCCCTCGTCGGAATAGTTTCACATGCTTGTTTACTTGTTCATTTTAATTAACCTTGGGAACAGTCGGAATGAAGTTGCGTTAAGAAGAGGGTCCATGTCTAATGTACCGACGTTCTAATCAAATAGATGCTCTTGAGGTCGTTATGCTGAAGAAATATATCGCAGTCTGCACCTCGCATAAGGGTTAATTTGATTTTATTTATGGCTTATGATAGCTGTCTGGAGCAAGGCCTCTGTGGCTACAGTATCACAGACGATCTGCTTTTCCTAATTGGATCTTTAATTACAGCTACACCTATTACTACCAACTGATGTGTTAGATGTGGGCTTTGAAATGGCTTTATGGCCGTTAAGTTCAGCATGGGAGATGTCAGAGATGCGGGTCTTAATTAGATGGACAGTGTTAATAGATGGCGTTCTGCTCCATTCAGACTCAATGGTCCAGCGTGCACATGCACCCAGCTTAGTTTGCCTCCAGTTTCCTCTAATCTAACAGGAAACACTCCCTCCTGCTCTCTGGGAAGCGTAACCTTGTTTGGCCTCTGCGGTGCATGTCTAATGAACATGAGTTTGTTATTAATGTCTCATTTCTGGGACTGGCGGTGCAGCCAGGCTTTGCAGTCATTATGCCATGTACACGCTACTATGAACAGCACTCATGTACATGAATAATATGTAATTTTACTACTTTATTATGATAATCTTACTCTTTTCAATGTCTTAGCATTTGTTAACTACAGTAGATTCTGTACTATATATATAAGTCTATGTTTAATCATATTCTTGCTTTTGTATGAAGATCCATACTAGATAAACAATTTTCATGGGTATAACAATGATTTTTTAGGTCCAGTTTGTCTTATTATGATGCTCTATACTGTACCTATGCAAGGGTATGACCCCAGTTGTTGTTGGTCTCTCTGCTTCTCCTGGCAAGGGGGCGCCACTGCGGACTATCCGGCCCGTACATACAAGCTTGGCGCAGGTTTTTATTTACATCGGATGACCTTCCTGACGACACCCTACCATTTTATCCGGGCTTGGGACCAGCACTGCATCCAGTGGCTGGGGTTTAGGCACTGACTGGGAATCGAACCCGGGCCTCCTGCATGGCAGGCGAAACACCTACCACTTAGCCACCAGTTCCGAGTTTTCTTGTGTCTCCCAGAGTGATCACCAGTCCAGCTTTTATACGTGCTACAGCATAATAATCAGAATGTCTGCAAGCGCTACTACTCTTTTTCATTGCCAGTTGTGTCCAAACACAGAGGTAATACAGTATATAAAGGTCCCCAGAGGAATGCAAGCCCAACGCTGGAGCAGGTGTTACCTTTTCATCCATGATTTCATTGTTGCCAGTTAGTTTTCCAATTCTATTAAGGGGAAAAAAAAGTAATAGTGAACAGTTAACAGTTCTAGCTGAGGTACTTCTTGTTTTTTCTGTTGAGTGACAGCTAATGATCTGAGACAGTCAAGAACGACTTATTGAGACAAGACTAGCTTGGCATTCAGTCAAATTGTGGTGTTCAGTGTCCTGCGTTACTTGACATCAGACGTCAGTGCCAAGAACAAAATTAAGGCAGATTGTAGGATGAGACAAACTGGATCTCGGCCAAATCAGTGACATCAGTTTACCTTCTTTCGTTTAAATGCTCAATCATTTTGTTTAGTTTGTTGGTGCTATATACACTGATCAGCTATAAAATTAACAATACCATGTTGTGAACTGGTATATCACTGGTGGAACCCAAGGCTCATTTACATCTGCAGGGACCACAGACTTGCCCTTAACGTCTGATCCTACAGAAAAGCCAAGGCAGCACAAACCTCTGGAAAAAGGCATCAGAGAAATGCACCAGAACACTTAGTGCACCACAGCATGCCGCATATGGGACTTAGCAGGCAAAGAGTTCGAGGTTGTTCATCCAGCCTCCTAAATACCCCAGATCTCATTCTGTATCCATGGTATGTGCCAGACAAGGCAGTCCGATCCATGGGGATTCTACTTGACTATCCAGAACACTCTCCAGAACACTCAACAAAGGATTTACTGCTAATGTCCAGGTGCCAGACACCACAGCACACCCCTGTACAGGGCCAGAGCTGCCCATTCGGCACAAGAGAAACCTACACAATACTGACCATAATGTTTTGTGGTTACATTTCTTTTTTAATCTTAATCTAATCTAATTCAATGGGTAATGTTTCCACCTCACAGCACCAGTGTCCCTGATTCAATCCTGAGTGTGGATGAGCATGTGTTTCCCATTTCCGGACATCCTTAGATTCACGCCGCACATATATATACTGTAGTTGAGTTTACATTATCTAAAAGTAAATGAGTATGTGAATGTGATTTCCTGGGATGGACTGGCCTTCAACCAATCAGTGTTCCTGAGATAGGTTCCAGATCAATTGAAACTATGACAAGAATAAAGTTGCTACTAAGGATGGAGTACTAGTGGAGGGATATGTTGATACCTAGCCAGTACTTTATGTGGGGAAAGTCGATTTTAAGGGAACTGAGAAATAAACAGTTTTTTCCCGCTTGCTGAAACATTGCATGTCCTGGGATCCCCACAATCAAGGAATTTGATGGCAGTCCATATGGAGCTTTATGAGAGTTTTAACTGCTTCATTCCCAGCGGTTGATGTGGTCGTTCTCTGTCTGCTCCAGCAGACATGATACGTTTACCGAACGCTTTGCCTCAGAGCCTTTAAGTGTTATTATCTGTGATGTGTTTGCTTGGACCCCTTTCTGTATCAGAAGGCTATTGGATGAAAACGGTATGCGTTTTGAAATAGTATCATTTATAAAACTGGTTTCTCCAAGCTGAACACCTACAGGCTCACTATCCTTTTTAAGATGATGACTATACTTGTGGCGCAGCAAGTGACCTGAAAAAGAGTCGGCTTGCCAAACTTTATACCCTGCATTTGTCTGACAAAAAGACCAAAGGAGTTTTTTTTAAATATAACTTTCTCCATCCAGTGTTTTAACATCCTGAATAGAGCCTTCGCGCTTCATGCTTCATCTGAGCACCATTTCCTTTCCGCCTGCAGCTCTGGTGCTCAGCATAGCAAGCTCGCATGAATAAGTGAGCCTGCTGAGTCTGCATGAATAAGTGAGCAGGATGAACAAGAGGCAGAGAGAGAAGAGGGTGCCAGGGGTCTGATTGTAGAGAGGGCTTCTTAATGCTTTGGGACGTGATAGGGTGGAAAGTTCGACAGTCCTGGTCAGCAGTTCTCCTGGGTTGAGAAATGGTGCATCATGGGAGACGAGCTTGCACGCTTCCAGTGCTGACCTTTCAAAGTTTGCTCGAGGGATTTCACCTGATCTGTGTGGTCTTATCTGGAGATGAAGAGGGTTTTTTTTTTAATAGAGACACTGTAAACATCTGTATACGTGTGTAGCGTGTCGTGTGTAGTTGTACTTCCTGCATTCCACTCATAGCACTGAAAAGCATTTATTTAGGTTTTTCAAGGTTCAATTAGCAAATTAGCTCCTGGCCTGGCACAAACACATAAAACACTTAACGGGGCTATATATTATTCGCAGTTAGATTGGAGAATGCAAAAGAGATGAGGAAAGGAAATAAGAAAGAGGGAATGAAAAGAGAAGAAAAGAGGCATGTGGTAAATGCTGATAAGATTTCTCATCCTTTTAGTGCTCATTTACCTCCCATAGGGAGCCGTTAAAACGTCAAGACTATTATCGGCCATGCAACTTGTTGTCAGTAGAAAGCAATTATCCACTGTCCGCTGCTTTAATGAATGTGTCACGGCTGCCCGTGGAACGGTATCATGGGTAATCATACAGTAATTTCTCTTGTCTCCGAGTGTGACTGAGCTGTTTTAGAACTGTGTACTCTCGGACTCACGCTGCGCTTATTTCTGATGCTCCACCGCTGCGCCGCTCACATGAGCCAGATCAGAAGCCACAACACGCATTCGGGCATTGTCAAGTTAAAAGACGAATGTGTGCGGACACACTCTCTAGAGTACCGAGAGTGCCTTTTTTAAGTACCTTCAATCAAAGTTAACATGCTTTGCACGCTTACAAATTTGTCATTTGCATGATTCACTTGAAATGAGAAGTTTCAAGGTTCAAGGCTAATGTTTCTCGCTAGAGTTAGAGGTCGCAGCATTTTTTTTTCAGCGAAAATCCGACAGCATTGCGCTGGCTCATTTAATAAACCACAAAGGGCTTTCGGGTCAAACCGGGACATTTGACGCTACGCTAATGCAGGTATCCCAGCATTTCACCAGTGCATGGATACAATAAAGGAAGAAAGTTTTCGCACTACCCCAGAGCCAGAATCACATCTTAAATGCTGGCCCCCCAGGAACTCCATTAATGGGCCAATCATGTAGAAATGGCTTGACAAGTATGGGAGATGTAGTAAATTACTCCCGCTCGAGTTCCTGTAACATGAATGACTGCGTGTACCGTTCCCACAGACAGATGCGTGAACTCTTGCGCGAGTTGACTACAAGTTATCCGTCATTTTCAAGGATCAGGCATTTCAGTCGCTGCATTCCAAGCCACCTTGGCCGGGATCATCATTCATGGAAGTATTCATGGAACGTCTTTAAGAAGTTTGAATGTTTTACTTTGGCTAAGAGTCTCAACGCCATACTGTGTGTGAAATCGCCTTCATTGAGTATATACAGATGTCGCCCTTAAAACCCTGCGTGTTTTCCCGCGGGATGCCGCAATTTAGCGCGCGGCGTGCCGCGTCTTGCCGGAGGCAACATTCTGGAATTTTAAATAAATGTGTTGCGCTTCACTGAATATCCGCCAGATGGCGCATGGAAGGACTTTATCTAAAAGCCGGACCAAGTACAACAATGAATGTAAGGACGCGGATGAACAGTGCTGAAGCGAACATGAATTTTATTTTGTTTTATAATAGATCTTTCATGATGAATGAGTGTATATGTCCTTCACATTATCAAACACGTATGTATATTTAATTTATAACTACATATACTTGTTTATTTATACTTGTTTACAAAAGAACAATACTAATGTTGTACTTGCACTCATTTTTACAGTTATTTACAGTACAAGTAGAAAAAGACAGCTATTCAGTTGCTAATTTTCAGTCATCCTGTGCCCTCTGTAGCCTCAGATCCCTGTTTTTGGCAGACTCTTCTGCTTTTGTGCATTCTAGTACTTGTACTGTATGGTTGTACAGCGTGGCTATACGCCTTGCCACAGCCTTTCTGTCAGCTCTCACCACTCTTTGTCTATTTCCCTCCGACCTGTTTGTTCAACAAGGATTTTTTTTGTTGTTGTATGTTTTTCATATTTTATTTCTGTGCAAATTCTACCCACTGTTCTGTGTTAAAAACCCAAGAGAGATCATGAATTTCTGAAATACTTCAACCAGCCCATCTGGCACCAGCACTCAAGTCAATGAGATCATTATTAATCGTTTTTTTTCCCTGATTCTAATGATGAACGTTAAATGAATTTCTTGACATGTTTTTGTATGATTTCATGCACTGAGCTTCTGCCACATGATTGGCTGGTTGGAGAATTGCACGAACGAGCAGGTGTACACATGTCAGAAACGCTGATGTCAAAACTGTCTGCGAAACAACTTGTATTTATGACGTCTGTGCTACGGTATGCAGTGAGCTGATCTCCATGATTATTCTAATAGACAGTGAAGGCAACATCAAATGGGCGCAGAAATCATACAAACGTGTCATGCCTTTATCTCGCACACAAACTCATTTGTCCATACACGCTTACCTACTGTACGCACACAAAGCGTTTTTTTTTTCCTTGATGATTAACTTTGCTTATATAGATTTGTTAACACTAGAGTTGCTGTGTACAGGCTTCACACACACACATACACTGGCACAGAGTCTGCAATCCCTACAACGTAGGCTGATATGAGTTGCAAAGGAGCAGTGGGAGAAGAGATCAAAAATATGAGAGAGAGAGAGAGAGAGAGAGAGAGAGAGAGAGAGAATAGAGGGCAGGAGATGTGGGAGATCAAACAAAAGCTCATGCATATATATTAACAAGCATAGATGGCCTGCAAGATAGATTGAGAATGAAAGAGCGAAGCTCGCAGCAGCAGTCCGTACTCGGTGGCCTTCTTTATTGCATACCGCTGATTGCTGTTGCCTTAATGGTCCCCTCGATACGCAGATTAAATCTGATCTCGAATAAATGATATGGTGAACCCCAGCTGAGTTGATACAGCGCTCCTCCTGTCTAGCGTTTGTAGACTGTTTTGTCTGACAGTAGTGTTTCTGTTAATTAGGATACGTTGTTCCTGGGTTCAGTCTCTTCTATACTTTACTGCTGTTGATGTGGGAGGTTTGAGTTCAAATCCCAGATGTACTTTAATTAGTGGTGGTGGGCTATCATAGGTAAAGAAGCCTGTGTGTTGGTAAACATGCAAACTCCATGCACACAGAGACGGGAATCGAGCCTGGCCGGGGAATCGAACCCAGACCCTGGAGGTGCAAGGCGACAGTGCTAACCACTACACCACCGCGCCGCCCTATATATATATATATATATATATATAAATTATATATGTTTTTATACCATATATGTTTTATGCCTTCATTTCACTCCTCCATCAAGTGCGCAGTTTCAGTATCTATGTAAATGAACTCCTGCCGTGCCACGCCCCGAAAGAGAACAGCAGAATAGATTTAGGCTAATTTATGGTTCTGCATAATCAAGTCCAAGATCTATGCGTAGGTCTTGCAATGCCATGTACAGTTACTCGCTGGCGTAATTGCTAAGTGACGCAGACACACGTGCACACAAGTATAAATGCTCACCTTGCGTAGCCCATGCTGTAAGCGCTGTGTAGACTTGATTCAAAGACTTAACAAGCCGGGGGAGGGTTTCTTCTGATATGAGGTCACAATCGGGGAGAAATCAAAAATGTGAAGAAAGGACAAAAAAAAGCATGGGAAGGGTTTTAATTTTTACCTCTTTATTTTGGCTAACTCACTGGAGACACATCTGTATTTCTAAAAAGTGAATTTTACATAAAATATCCCCTTTAAGATGGACAATTTTCCTGACTTTACCTAAACTTATGTAGCCTAAATTTGAGCATCAATGTTAACTTATTAGATATGATTTGTGAAGCACTTTAACATATAAAAATTCTACCTTTCTATGCTCAGACTATGCGAAGAAAAAAGAAAAAAAACCATGGCAAGTAATTTGTTCTTCAATAAGTAATATAAAATCTCCTGAAATCCAACGAGGAAATTTGCCTTAAATTTGACCTAAGTAGAAGATTACTGAAGTTAAACTTGCCTTTCATGTGTAAAATCAGCCGTTCTTTAGGTTTCACATTACGAGCGCTTAATCGATGAGACTCATACTGTGAAAATACCCATAATTTGTCTTGAAATGCCTTTTTATGAGAACAGTAATAGTAGAAGGTAATATTGAAATGCAATAGAGTGTAATAGTCACTTAAAACGGTGTTTTATTTGTATGAATATGGTTCATTTGTGAAATTGAAGCCATTGCTAAGAATTTCATGTGCAATCTACTGATGATGGCCCACTTTCACATCTGTTAGGCTGGTTATAAGTTCAAATCTGAGATAAAACTCGTACTTGTTTCCTATTGGGTTTGGTTTGTTGTAAATAAATGCAATACAATAGTTGTCTTCATTCAATGGTCAGAAATATGTTTTTAAAGCAAGACCATCTGTGCGAGATCAGTTATTCTGGCCTAATGTTGTGTCCTTACTCTGAATGGTTTCATACACTTGCACATATTGTCAGTGATTAGCACAATAAGCTGTTTACAATCATGTACGTTTTCCTGGATTGTAAGGTAATAAGGTTTTTTTTCCTCCGCAAGGTCTAGCACTCCCCCCCCCCCCTTATTCCTCTGACATGAAGTACTCCAGACAGGACATTCTTCTTTATTTTTAGTCCTACAGCATTACAGGCTTTCAGACAGCACAATGTGTCCCATTCAATTTTGTAACGATGCCCCGAGTTGAATATCACATACTGCATGTTAATAGAACTCTCCATTCGCAGCCATTTCAACCCGAGCAGACGTTTATGGAAGACGGTCCATGTTTTCAACTTGCATGCAGCACTCAATGTTATTCTAGTGCACCGCTTGACCCCGTGCATCCTTCTTGCATTGAGTCAGTGTGGTCCTGTCAGACTGTCAGTCATACTCCAGCTTTTCAGGAACGTTCCGTCTCTCTGTCTCCGTCTTGGAAGCCCTGACCTGCATCGCCTTTCTTCCTCCTGAGGCATGATTACATACCTGTGCATCAAATGCCTCATCGTCTCCAGCGAGGCTTGTGTGCGGAATGAGCAGCTGCCTGGATCTCTATAAACAGTTCACATTAAATATGTTATATTAAAATTCGGTTTGAATAAGTCATATGCTATTTACATGTTCCTGGATAAATCGTTATGTTTTAAAGTCTAAAAATGTGAATCACTGAAAGTTTTTGGTTAATTAATTAATTAAGTTTTTTAAAATTAATTTATTAATTTATATTAAGTAATTACTTTATCCTGGTCAGGGCCAGTGTAGATCCTGGGAACACTGGGCACAGTCCTGAAATACACCATGGATGGCTCACCAGTCAGTTGTAAGGCACCCCAGAAACAAACTAATGCCGTTTAGTCTAATTACGAAGAGTATTCAAGTTACACTGTCAAATGTGATGGAATTTCTGGCGAATGAAGCCGTAAAAGCAATTAACGTTTTTAAAGAAGGCCGTACATCAGTGAACGATGATCCCGGCCAAGGTGGCTCGGAGCCCACTGCAGTCGTTCAGCGAGGAGAACATCTGATCCTTGGAAATCAATGTCGCCACCTTGCGGGAAGAGACGCACCTGTCTGTGGGAACCGTACGGTACATACAATCATCCAACAACACCACTTGCACATTACAGGAACTCGGCTGGGAGTTATCCCAAGTCCTGACCTCGCTCCAAGACATTCCAACATGTTTGGGCCATTCAGGGAGTTCCTGGGAGGCCGGGGTTTCGACCGTGAATGAGACCGATCATGGCTCTGGCTTTTATTGTACTGAGAAAAGTTTCCACCTTGATGGTGTTCAAGCGCTAGTGAGACACTGGGATAAGTGCATTAGTGTAGCAGGAGATTATACTGTATAGACAAATAAAGGGAGTTTTTACTCTTATAAATGTCTTCTGTTATTCTGCACAATCAGAAGTCCCAGTTTGACTTAAATGCACCTCTTTTTTTCTTCCTCCCCAAAGAGGATTACTAAACGCATCTGAAAATGTTAGACAAGATATGGGGATTTTGGTTCAGGCTTCATTGCTTATGTCTGTAGTTTCCCAGAGAATATTATCTTCCTTGTAATGTAATAACTAAACCTGGTAATAGATACAGCTCTGTGCCATGAGGTTACTGTTGGTGATATTCACAGCGGTGGTGTAAAGCTGCCACCTACATCCAGGATATGGCTCATCAATCTGGCCTGTCTGTGGTAATTTGGGAAAATTGCATATACAGATACGCCGTCCTGTCCGGACGATCTGGTCGACTGCATATAAATGACATTTCTGAGTCCTCATCCTCTGCAGGCACTTTATTCTGGGCAGGGTTTTGGTGGACCATTAATGGGATGCCAGTCCACCATGCACACAATTTAGATTTCATTATTAAGGTAAAAAAAGGAAACACAGAGATAACCTGGAGAGCTTCATCCAGACAGGAACTCGATTAATATCATTTATCCATGTAATTAAACCATCTGTCCATCCATCATCGACACTGCTTATCATGTGTAGGGTTGCAGAGGGGCCTGGAGCGTATTCCAGATAAGACACGGTACAGTACAGTACCACACACACACACACACACACACACACACCCTGTCACACACTACAGGCAAACTGGAAACACCGATCAGTCTACCCTGCATGTGTTTGGACTGTGGGAGGAAACCAAGGTACCCGGAGGAAACCAATCAAGGTCGGGGAGAACACACACACACTCACACACACACACACAGATCTCGAGGTCAGATTCAAATTGCAGATTCAGTGCAGTTATGTAATCTATCTTAAATATAAAAACATATTGAATGAGACTGGTTTTATGGATATTTTATTATGATGATTCACTTAATAGTAATGAAACATTTGAAGGTGTGGTGTTGTAGGAAAATAATCAACCACAGGGTGGAGTGATGCTACCTGACATGATGAGATTAATATTGTTTCATTGCTCTCTCTCTCTCTCTCTCTCTGCATCTCTCTCTCTCTCTGTATCTCTCTCTCTCTTTATCTCTCTCTCTCTCTCTGTATCTCTCTCTCTCTCTCTCTATGTATCTCTCTCTCTCTCTCTCTCTCTCTCTCTCTATGTATCTCTCTCTCTCTCTCTCTCTCTCTCTCTCTCTGTCTCTCTCACAAAGTAAAACTGCTTTATTCGGAGACTCACAACTCTGGCGGAAAGCTGACTAGAGACTTTTTTCATAAACGTTTAATAAATCCATTGTTACAGAACACTACACCACATTAATGAATATTCATTAAGTTCATTAAATATCAATGCGCTTTAATTGTCTGTTATTAGCTGTAGATTATGTGGAATTGTTCCTCATACAAGAACATTACTGTAGAAGGAAGTGGAGGGTGCGATTTAAATTACCGCCAAATTTACTGTCTAGACCTGCTACTATTATTAATAATAATAATAATAATAATAATAATAATAATAATGTTTTTTCTAATGAACTGAAGACTCATCAGTGCTGTGGTATTATAAATATAATTATAATTAACTAACTATAACTCAATAACTAACTATTGAACCCATAGTTCAATATTAATCCTGTCTAAATGAAGAAATAAAGTTCAGACTTTTTACCTTTACAAAACTTTAAGAAGACGCTTACGCTGACATTTTTTTTTACCTTCATTACAGATATAGTCTCTCGCTTCTTGTCCCTCTTTGGGGTCTGTTCAAGGTCTTATCCTCCATCCTTCCCTCTCTCTCCCTCTTTCCCTCAGTCTCTCCATCAGTTACTCTGTACTAAATGTCTGCTACTGTATTTGAATAGCGATTCCGGATTCTAGATCCCAGCGGAGGTTGAGGTGAGGCTGACGCTACCTTCGCAGGCCGAGCTCCATCAGCAGAGTGCACGTTCAGAGATAAGCACTGAATGGCAAACAGCTTCAATCAGAGACACTCGATGGAAGCAATTACAGCAGAGTCGGCTGGCTGGGCACAGCCGGGCTCGGTGGCTGATAACACCTCCCTGTCAGGCGGCCTGAAAAGCCCTCGCGCTGCCTTTTTGACGCCGCATTGTTTCGTCGCTGTCATTCCTGAGGTTTTCTTCTTTTAGGTGGAGGGATGGGAAGAGACGAGACGAGACTCGGTGGATATGAGTAGGAAAGAAACTTGACAAGTGATGTGCAGAGATTGGCAGGTGCCATTTTTTTTATACATATACAACTTTTGATTTTTAAAAGAGCCTTTGTGTAAGTGTGTATTTGTGTGTGCATAAGTGTGTGTGTGTGTGTGTGTGTGTGTGTGTGTGTGTGTGTGCAGACAGACTGAATCAGTCCACCGCTGCCTCTGAGGCATTTCTACATCTGCGGTGCTTTATGCGCACTCTCTACACCTATATTTCAGGTCATGTCTGTAAGACGGTCATTAGGCCTGACAGATAACACGGTGAATGTCACTGCTGCCCGCTGCACTCTTTTCCCATCAGCAGAAAAATAAATAAAAAACCTTAACCTCAGCCTTTCCTTCCATTTTATAGCAGAGGTTTTTCTGGGCTAGGGGCACTGAGAGCCTCATCATTCAGCCTCATTCGTCACACACCGCTTGGCTCAGGAATACGTTGTTTTAAACGGGCTAAAATAGCAGAAACCTGTGGTATAAATAAATAATCTCACTATACCAAGATAATAAGAACTATACCTCTCCTGAATGCAGTGTAACCTCTAAACTTTAGGCCACGCCCCCTTCCTTAATCCACTGGTTGGGCTGAGAACCCAAGCATGCACACGAATACTGTACGTAGCTTCCAGGTGGCTGCTGCCACGCTACTTCTTTCATCTTTTCTCCATGCAGATAAAAGAAAATGTAATATAGTGAATCAGGCAGCACTATTTACGGCAGATACTGTCTGTTATCCCAGTGTTTCACTAGTGCTTGGATACCATCAACATAGAAAGTTATCTCAGTACGCCAGAGCCATTTTTGTGCTGCTTGTTTGCTTCATGTCTGAACAACTGGCCTCCCAGGAACTCCTTTAACAGCCCAAACATGTGGAAATGGCTTAGAGAGGTCAGGACTGTACGGGGGGACGTGGCAATAGCTCCCAGCTGTGTTGTGGAATGTGAAAATGGTGTTGGTCAGTGACATACTGTACTGTCCCCACAGCTGTTCCACAAGTTGGTTTTCAAGGATCAGACGTTCCATTGACTGAACGGTCGACTACAGTGATCTCCGAGCCAAACTCCACCATGATCATCGCTCACGGATGTGTCCGGCCTTCGTTAAAACATTTGCACCGTTCAAAGTTTTTATTATGGCTAAGAGTCTCGTCACCGCACTGTGCTTGAAGTCTTCTGTAAATGTCGATCGGGTCTACGCCTTCATTCTTCTGCTCATGAGATGACGATTCCCAGTTTGACTTAAGCGAGCGTCTCATCCTCCGACGAAGTAATAAACTATTGTTCTTGTGCTCCCTTTGAACTGACCAGTTTTGCCGCTTATGTACAGTGTAGAATCATGCTTAGTATTGCTGAACACACTTTTCAGGAGACTACCAGGCGATCAGAACTCCAGTTATACGGTACGGGCCACCTAAGATCTTGCTGCGGAGCTTTGTTTAAAAAAAAAAAAGAAGGTGGAAATCATTCTAATGTTAATCCCAAGTTGATAGAAAATATGAAAAAGACGTACCACAATCAAGCCTATGATGACTCTAATATAGTTTGAGTGAAGTACCACTTTAAAACAATCATTTTTTTTGTTTTGTTTCCTCTTTCTTAAAGTTGAAATGTGGAATATTTGAATAGTATCACACTGCCATGTTAGCACATCTGCCTTCCCTTCCATCCTCCTGTTCTAGCTGTGAGCCTGTGATTTATGTTTGCGATTATCGAATCTTCGTAAGCTTTTATGATTCCGCTTCCTTTGGCTCGGCAGCCGCGGAAACTGTTCAGCTTTATCAGATGTCCTAGCTGTCCTGGAGAGTACCGTAATAATCTATTTTTCCACAAACATTTTCAAGCGAGAAATGAGCAGAAAAGAAGCAGCCCAAGGTCCCCACTCTGGCTCTGCTGTGTTCCTTTCTTCCTTTCTTTCCTTTTTTTTTTTTTAATTGCAACCCTATTCTCGTTTTTTGTGCTCCATGAAATCTTTGAAGTTCTCCAATATGCATTCCCGTAGTAGAGTGAAAACTCTTGTCGTTAAAATGGTCTCCGTCGAAGCCATTGAGGTGAAAAGTGGGGAATTAGTTTGTTAACAGGACGCCGGTAAGAACGGGCCAGGAATTTATTTTATTATTATTATATATACACTTCTTTTTTTTTTTCTTTTTCTGTGGTGTGGAATATTAAAAGCTATTTGGAACCCTGCTGCATGATTTTATAGTGCCAACATATCAGCATGTGGCAGGCCTCCAGAGAGAGAATTAACTTGGTCGGCTGCAAGTTGTTAGACAAATGTGGCGCTCAAATAAAATAAAGCTGGCGTTCAATTTTACGCCCAGTCATGGGCGGGTGGCTGCAGAGGGCCCTGAACAAAACGCAGTTTAATCGACTGCTTTTTTTTTTTTTTTTCTTTCTTCTTTTTGAGAAGTCTGTCTGGAGTGTTAAAAGTACTGAAGCTTGAGGGTGAACTTTATGAGGGAAAGAGTCATGGTGGAGTGGTCTCTCAGCCCCGGGGAACAGGCATGAAGAAATATATGTGTGATGTGACGCGAATGTAAAACATCAGCTCTTTATGTCTTATAGTTTTTCAGCATTACTTTCAAAATGTTAATTCAAAAACCTGTTTACTACTTCAATTCGAAATCCTTTCCTTTCCCCTTAATTTCATCAATCTGAATGTACTCGGCTGCTTTGAGTTGTTCGCAGGCTATGTGCTGGACTTCAGGGCAGAATTTGCCAGCTGCTCAATCTTCCTCTGTATTAACACAAACATATTTGTTTAGCGTATTGCCGAATGCCGGGCTATTAGGGTGAATAGTTGGCTGTGAAATAAATAAATGTTGTGCTCGAGGAGGACTTCATTCTTCAGAGGACCAAAAAAAAAAAGCGATGTCAATTAAATGCAGCCGTGTAAATCTAAACACTCGGTCTAATTAAAAAAGAAAAAGAAAAAAAAGAAGTGCTGACTTGTTCACAAAAGCCACCACAAGGAGATGCAGTTTAGCCCTGAGACAAAGAAGAACAAGTATGTGCAAACACACACACATACACACACACACACACACACACACTGTGAGAAAAAATGCCAGACATCAAGCATGAATCGGTCAACCATCGACACAATTGTAAAGAACAAGGACAGAATCATAGAACATGTTAGTTTTATATACAGTATATACTTTATATATGATACACAGATTAGAGAGAGAGAGAGTCAGCCAAAAAAAAAATTTATACACACGTCAGGAAAAGAAAAATAGTATGATGTATATTATATTAATATTAAGATAATACTATGACCCTATACTGAAGTGTCTATTATATATAAAGTCTATAGGTTTACATATATATATATATATATATATATATATATATATATATATATATATATATATATATATATATATATTTCTTTATATACTACTGTTATATATACACTACCGTTCAAAAGTTTTAGGTCACTTTCTAACTCTATGATGGTTCCAGATGAATGCTGAAGGCATCCAAAAAACTGCATTAATCTCCTTTAATGCATATAAGTGCATATAATTTTTTTGCACTTATTTTATCGTTTTGAAATCCCCAGTATTGTTGTAGAATGTACTGTAGAAAATAAATCACTAAACAAAAAACAAAAAAACAATTTGCAGGTGAACCCAAACTTTTGAACGGTAGTGTGTATATAAAACACCTTTCTTACACTTTTCTCTAAATCTCGTTCTAAACATTTTTGCATTCACCTGGATTAATCCGGTAATGGGATTTACATTTGGGAATTGAATTACTGTTTCATATTGCTGATTGTTACGGTGTCACCAGCTCCAATGGATTATCGCCTAAACGTATTAGCGGATCACAGGTGAATACGCCGCAAACACTTCCTGTAATGGAACCCGTCGCCCATCAAGGTGTACGGTGACCATGTAGGGTTTGCAACACTGGTGTGCAAGCGATCACATTTAAGCCTGTCTTTAAACTGGTGCGACAGAGCCAGCCCGGTGTTGTCAGTTCGGGAAGTAACGCTGGAAAGTAACGGCCCTGAGCTTGTAGTTGGCAAAGGATTCATTTTTTTCTGAATCGGGTATGTGTTTATTTTTATTTGTTAAATGTAATTGGTTTGCAAACTGACAGTCCAATCTGTTAACCCTAAAGGCTGACATTCTGGCCAGGAAATGACTGTTGGACTTTCGTGTCAGAGTGTGAGACTAGACTGAGAGGCCTTGCTCTTTTCCACTCACGACCATTACTATAGCCAAGGAATTCAACTGAATGGTTATGGGTTTGGAAAGTGGAGAGTAACAATAGCTAACACATTTACTGTTAAAAGAGAATGATTACTTTGAAGAAATTGGATGTGCAGCTGAACGTTAGTGTGTCCACAGGGAACCTCTTATCTTTTACTTTTTCCAAACTTAATCTCAGTATGCCTGTACTACCGTACATGCCAGGGAACAATAGAGACTAAAATCTAATACTTCAAATATTCTTATTCAACACTGAGTTCTGACCAAGCAATCTGATTGGACGTGCTATTTAACTATCTGTATGAGTGGGCGTGTCCCAGGTGTTGTCCAGTGGTTAATGACACTAACTGTGTGTCTCAGCGTGGGTGAGAGTAGGTCTGTACGGTCTGCAGTACTGAGGAGAGAACAGCTGCCTGACAAAACCCACATTCACAACCAGTCACAGAAACACTTTCAGCAAGAACACACATCTGATAACGTTATGTCGTCTTAAACAAAAGTCCTTAATAATTGCGTCTACAGTAAATCATCTGAACCATCTGTGTTCTTTTATTTATCGCTAACTAGCTCTTAACACGAGGCCTGATCAAGGGCACTACTCGGTGCGTGACAAGTGAGTGTACACCCTATATAGTGCATTAGTTCTCCCTTTAACGAAATGTAACTACTGTGGGATTTAACCCTAGAACCTGAGAGCTAATGGAGACGATATTCTAAAGCAGAATGAGTGTAAATATGAAGAGAAACTTACTTTACAGAACTGTGATGCCTTCAGCACTCAGGCCCGCCTTATGACCACATGTAGAGCGTGTACAGTATCTCACATCACGCATCTCTTAGTGCTGTAAAGTTACCTCGGTACCTTGGTTTCATTCTCTTTTGGAAATATTACCACGAGGTATTATCATCTCTGCTCCCAAATTACGGTGCTGCAATCTGGTGTTTGCACAGCGTCTAAATTCCTCCAGTTTCACCTAACAGGTCTCTCAGACGTTTTGGCTGCTTTCCAATTTAATATTTCAATGAACAGCATGTTCCCCAGTGTAGTGCCCTTATTGCAGCGACCAGCGTTCTCATCCCGCTCGGGCCATCAATCTGATATTAATATTGTTTTGAAGTTATTTTTGCAACAATGTGGTTGTTAGGGAATTCGCCCAGCGTCATCCCATCGTCACGTAGTCAGTAGTGTGTCCTGATGTCAGTTCATCGAAATCATTCTGACTTTCAAAAACAACCTAATATCAACTTTTTATCCCAGCATCTATGTCCTTGCCAAATTAATGTCACGACAACTTTTTGGCAACCCAAAACCATTCCTCCTGGGGGTTGTGTGCTTCAAATCACACACTTATACATACTGTACACATATGTGTACATGTACAGTGGTAGACAGTTACTGTATGGAATACGAATAATATACTGTAGTAACCTATTTTCAATAACAAAGGTTATGGTTTGTGTTCCAGTCTTATGAATTTTCTAGATTTAAATGGAATGTTTTAAAGTTTTAAAGAGACCCAGAGAAGCAAACCATTCAGTCTCTCTCTGTCTTTCTTTCCTAAAAACACCATTGTTTTGTATCCATCATTGTTTCCAGAGTGGCTAATGCAATATTCATAAATTCTTACAAAACACAAATGGTGTCATTTATGCGTATAAGTAAGCAAATGTGGAGAAAGCAACTTTATTATTTTTTTTAAAAAGGATAAACTTTTTTAGTATTTATTTTTTCTACGTGCTACTGCTAAAACAATTTTCTTCCCCCATGACCATGCTGGTGGTCGCTCCATTGCCTGTGAAAAGGCTTTGGTGTGCTTGTCAGAATTAATCTACTGTAAGTCTAGCTCCATACGTTCATAAATCTGATGTAGCAAATTAATGACAGCTATATAAATGGCAGTAAGGAGAGCGTAGAGACGGGTGACTGATGGCTCTGTCTGACGGCCCAGCTGCTGATTTATTCTGCCTTAAATTTGATGGAGCAGGTGTCAGGACTGCTGCAGGACTGGGACACACATGTGCTACCAACTTCCTGAGATTTCTCGAAGTTGTGTCTTGGATTTAAATTTTTTCTTTAACAGATGAATATCCCTGAATTATTTGAAATAATAGAATAGTAGACTTTGTTATATTGACATGTCCTTATGTCCGAGATAAAATAATGCGATGTAATGTAATGTTTTTTTTTTTATTAAATTAAGTCCAAGTTTACATAATTTAGAGAATGACCTATTTTAAAGGTCCCATACTGTAGTTCACATTTTTTTTAACAAAGATCTCACAGCTCCCTTAAAGTGTCTTTAGAAAATACCACTTTCAGTGTCTTTGTAAATGAGCAACAAGCCGTTTTATATGAGGTCACATTAGGGGGGAAATCTGATTGGCTTGTTCAAAATCAGGTCAATACGAAAAAACAGGGATTTTTTTATGTCTTTTTTTTAAGACATCTGAGTTTTGTAGGCTAATTTTAAAGTGATTGAGGTTTGGGTGAAACCCATTAAACCCATCATGTGTCCTGTAAACAATTATAAACCCTTGATGATGAATACAATTGTGATTTACAGTAGGCTGTGAAATTCTTGAGCGTAAGAAAATTCAAATAATTATGAACCACCAGGTTTTGTTTTACAGGACAGGTCCATTAAGTACACTTTGAGAACCAATAACACCAAAGCTATTATCCCTCATCATGACTTCCTGGGTTTTCACTAAATTTATATTATGTAACTCTATGTTGATACAAGTTAATCCTTTTGCATTATACGTGACATGCTTCTTTGTATACTCTACTGGAACAGTATATACATACATATATATACAGACCTCTAACTATTGTTTTTCCTGTAAAGTTTTCATCACAAATCCCGGTTTGACTTGAACGCCCGTCAAATATGTGAAAAAATAAAGACTTCACTCCACTTCAACCACCCGAACAACCCCAGCCCCATCTACTCTCTCTTTCTCCCATCTGATAATTACAACTAATGGCAGTTGGACTTTAACTGTCTGGACCTTTTCTTTTCTTTTTCTTTTTTCATTTCTGTTCCTCTAAAACCTACTTCAGGACCATTTTCTTGAGAGCTAGCCCTTTTTCTGTTTAGAAATGCGAAACTGTAGTGTGCTCACACCACTTTGTGTCATTCACAGCCAAGAATGCTGCAGTCTGCCTGTTCTTCTTTTAGACCACGGTGTGACTCTGCTCATCCTGTGTAAGTGTGTGTGTGTGTGTGTGTGTATGTGTGTGCTGTTCATAAGCAGCTGAGACAGTAAGCAAATCAACATTTGATCAACATGAACCTGTATCAGGTCCTTTGTGTGTTTTCGACTGCGCAGATGACGTAGGGAAGTGACTGTAAGCTGAGGAAGAAGATAAGGGCTAATAAACACTCGCTCATGCTCACCTTTGACCCGCACGAGGTTATGCAACGCTGTCTTGGGGCATCCGTTGCGCTCGAGCACACATCCAGTAGTGCAGAGTGTGTAGCCTATTGGCACCCTGCTCTGTGTGTGTGTGTGTGTGTGTGTGTGTGTGCATGCATGTGGGTATGTGGGTGTGGGTTCGTGTGTTTTCAATCTACTTCTGCTTTGACACAGAGGCCAGCTCCGGCACTGAAGAGCTCTTAATGCGACACGTTTGGGATTCTTACTCAACTGTGAACCGGTTGGAGACCGTGGGACTGCGAAACCTCTGAATGGGAACGGATACTTGGGATGAAGGGGAATTTCTACAATGAGCTCACTCCAAGGGCTGGAATTAATGGGAAGACCATGGAGTTTTGATCCTGACTTGAAAATATCCCCTCTTATGATTTCCAGGCTTCAAGACAGGTTTTTACACAATGGGTGTCAGAACTGACAAGTTGTTAAGTAAGTTAATCCGGTGCAAGTGACCCATTTATCAATGGACGAGTAGCCCTTATTTATGCATTCTATTATCGTTATCATTTTTTCTTATACCGTATAAAATGGAGCATCCTTGGAAGATGTGGATTTTATGATGTCTTATATGACGTGATTTCATTGTCCGGTGTTTATTTTCCCTTCTTTTACACCTTTTTTTTTATTTTTTATATTTTTTAATATATTTGATCTCTCACTGCACATTTGCCTCATAAAATTTTCACAAGATTTGTAGGGATACTAAAATTTACGGACACCTCCGGACTCCCTGTGAATGCATTCGGAATGCTTGAGAGTCCACCTTGAAGATCTGTGGTGTATAAACTGTTCAGCTAGCACACATGAAGATATGACCATGCTTTGAAGACAGACAGAGAGAGAGAGAGAGAGAGAGAACGAGAGAAAGAAGGAGACTATGAACGGCTCCAGTTTTTGCTGCATCTGCAGGAGGAGAGGACGGGATGAGGTAAGAACACCGGGAAGGGTGGAGCGAAGGAGGGAAAGGGGAGGGCTTGAGGAAGTTGTAGAATTAACGACGTGCAGGGACTCGCCGGGAATTCCTGTGCAGGCTGTGGAACTTCTCTATATACCTTTATTTATTTCCTCTTTGGTAGTGAACCCGAACGCTGTATTGTGTATGGATCTGGATTAAAATGTCATGTGTAAGATAAGCGGTGGCATGTGGATGGCGGGTGTCGGCATGGACGGGTCATTGGCAGGTGGGATTTGGATGTAAGTACTGTAGCGTAAAGTGTGGGCTTTTATTGTGGGATGGCGTTCTAACCAGATCGCAGTGTGTGAACTATATGAAAATGAAAGTGCGACAGAAGCAAACAAGAATGAAAGTGGGACCAAAATAAGGTTGTACTGTATGGCAAGAATGGAATCCAGGAAGCTGCTGTAAGTGGATCAGTGAGAAAAATGTGTGTTTTGCATTCAGTGCCAAAGGGTGTTTTGGTGTTTCTTTTTTTTTTTTTTTTAGGTGTTTTTATGCATTGCATGCAAATCCACTCGCTCAGAATAGAGTTTAATTAAAGTTCTTTTTTTTAACCATGTACCAAAGATTTAAACCTTTGTCTTCCTACGACCTCTCAAGGTTAACCAACCTCTCTTAAATCCTAATGGCACTCAAAATGAGAGTTTTATTATTATTTTTGAAGAAACACTCAAAAGATAAATCAGTAAAGACCTTAGATACGTGACGTGTAAGATGACCCTGGAATTAAACATACAGTTTATTATGTACTCCATGTTTCTTAGTTCAAATCCAATGTGCTAAATCATGTTTAGAATCTTTGCATTATTATGTACAAAACAACTCATTATTTCCATACACGCCATAACAATGTATAAATAACATTACTGAAGAATATTTGCTTCCATGCAAAGAAAGCAACATTCTGCATGGCAGACCAGTTTTCAGATGGAAACAAAAAGCAATAAATAATAATTTAGGCTCCTGGATTTTGCATGAAAATAGAGCGGAGGAAATGTGACCAGAAGAACTCTGGCTTATTCTCCAGCATGCTCAGTAAAACCTACCAGCCGTTTTACTTATAGTACTATGCAGAAGTCTTGGGCACAAAAGCAAAAAGCAAAAAAAAAAAAAAAAACATACACAATGATGCCTGTGAAAGCTTTTCTACATAAAAATGAGAACTTTGTTATTATTGAAGGCACACTCAAAATCAAACAAAAGGTATCAAACATACACTATAATGTGTGCTCCATGTTTCTTAATTGAAATTAATTTTCCGATTAGACATACGGTACTGTATACAAGCATTGATATAAGTGTTTATCGTGCCTGCGTTATTATGCACAAAACCATTCACTATTTCCAAACATAACTTACGATTTAAATGAATAACATTACAGAATGCGTAATTTACATATTACATGAGAGACCCGTTTTCAGATGGAAACGAAAAATTTGGCATATTCTTAAGCGCGCTCAGAAAAACCTTCCAGCTGTTTTACTTATAATCTCAACTGATTATTTTTAAGGAATGATTCTTCACACCAAATACTGCCTATGTTTATTTTATTACTCTTTAGTGCTCTTTATAGAAGTTCCTTTTATGTAGATGTGGCTTTCGCACGCCTTGTTGCATGTTTATTTTTATGGGGGGGGGGGGGGGGGCAAGACTTCTGCACAGTGCTGTAAGTAAAACAGCTGGTAGGTTTTACTGAGCATGCTGGAGAATAAGCCAGAGTTCTTCTGGTCACATTTCCTCCATTTTATTTTCATGCAAAATCTAGGAGTATAAATAATTATTTATAATTTTTGTTTATATCTGAAAACTGGTCTGACATGTCGCCTTCTTTGCATAGAAGCAAATATTCTTCAATAATGCTATTTATAAATTTTAATGGCATGTTTTAAAAATAATGAGTGGTTTTGTACAATAATAATGCAAATAAGATAAACATATATAGCGACATTTCTACTACAGATAATACGGTGCCCAAGACTGTTACACTGTTCTGCACATGATTTAGCACATTTTAACTTCTGCATGTTTATTCCTTCCGTTTTTGGTAGCACCTTACCTGTTCGGAGACCTTTGACACATTTTGAAAAGTTTTTCCCCCCCTTAGATGTATTGTCTGGTTGAATCCCACAGACCACACACAGACTCACAAAGCGAGTAAATGCTGCTACTGTGTTTGCTTTGCTTTTGAATCATCTCCCCGTGCTGCACTTAGATCAGATAAAGCGCGCTCAGGTTTTCTTCCACCCCCTCTTTTACACTTAGACTCATTACAGTTTCATGTCAGTGTTACATTTTCTCTGTGCTCTTTGGAGTTCTGAATTCTTTGACTTTTAAGCAACACGTTAGGTTTAACTCACACAGCGAACCTACGGTATAAATTCTCCTGCTGTTGTCTTTTTTTATTTCTCTCCACAAAACGTTAATTGGTCTCCTGTAGCGTGTAGCATGCATGTGTTAAACTCTCGGGCCAGAGATATGGAGTTCAGCCAAGGACAGAGACAAGGTGGTAATTCAGATGCAACCTGAGATACTTGGATTTGTATCCGTGCGTCGTTCTCACGCCGCGTAAAGGATGCAATTAGAAGCGGGCATGTCTTCCTCAGAAGAACGATAGCTTTAATCCGATGTGACGGCAGTTTCCATACAATAGGTTGTGAGACATTGTGAGTCAGATCTTTAGGCTACTGTATTCAAATTCAGGATGCTGTCACCTTTTCAGAAAAACCGCATCTCGGAGGAAACGCTGTGAAATGACGCAACCACTGGAGAAAAAAAAAGACAGAGCAAAACAGCACAGATCACATATTAGGGAGAAAAGTAAAGTTCTGAAATCACTGTCCAGTATGTCTGTCATTCGAATCCAAGACGATTTTCATTCTTGATTGTTTGGTCACATGACCTTAACAATCATTCTTCGTCTATACCGCTTATCCTTTGTAAGCTCATAGGTCCTGGAGCCTATTCCGAGAATCTTGAAGCACAAGGCAGGGGATGGTCACTCTGGAGAAGGTGCCAATAAGATTCCACCCCTCAGCCATTAAGTCACTGTGCGGCCATGACCGTAACACACGCAATCCAAACTTCTGCTATGAACTTTTCAATTTGATTTAAGTTTTCAATTACTCCATCCAATCCATCTTTCCCCACGGGAACGGAATAATGGAATCTTGGACACCAATTCCGATGGGATATAATGTATATTCCATGGAATCATTTTTCCTGGTCATTTTTTGTCGAAGTGAAATGCAGCATAATCTTTCCGGACGTGTGTACGTGCGGTCCACAGAAATGCCCGATAAAACTGATTTGGATAGGATTGAAATCCCAAAGGAGCTAAGAAAGCAATCAGTGCACTGAAACTACTGGCAGGCGGGAACGTCTCACGAATGAATATATAACTCGGTTTGTGCCGTTACTGTACACGACACACAGGTAGTAGTGGTAAACTTTTGCAATACAAATTCAATTGTACATTTTTATGTATTTATTTGTAGCTCAGCTCAATTGCTGCTTTCGCCTCAGCCTTGACTTGGACTTCACACATAGACAGCAACAAACATAAGGAGGAGCACGCAAACATACAGCGGTATCTCTGCATACGGATTTAAAGAAATTAATTTCTTGAGGTAAATATTTGAATAGTGCAAATATTTTAAAGAAGGCCTTACATCCATAAACTGACGGCTAAGAGCAAAGTGCAGTCGTTCATGTGAACCATCAACGAGTGGAACGCCTGATCGCTGAAAATCGACGGATAACTTGTTGCTTATATGCGGAAGAGACGCATCTGTCTTGTGTGAACTGTACACACACTCATTCACCAACATCACAGGAACACGGCTGGGAGTTACTGCCACATTTCCTGATCTCTCTCCGAGCCATTTCCACAGAAAATCTACTAAAGGAGTTCCCGGGAGGCCGGTAAGCAGGCAGTCTGATCATGGCTCCGGAGTACTAAGAAAACTTTCTATCTTGATGTTATCCAAGCACTAGTGAAAGTAAGAAAGTTCTAGATTAGTCATTATTCCTCTGCTTTGTCCCCGAACACCTTTCTTGCAGATGGAATGCACAATAAATGTACAATAAATGGAATGTACTGTACAATAAATCCAGCATCAGCCGCTACAGAATATTTGGGTTTTACAGCAATCAAATAAATGCGCACGGCATCCTGTGCCTCATGAGAACGTGATTAATGGTGGATATGCTCTTGGCCAGCATACTGTAGCTGCGCCTTTTTCCCTGCGACCAACCAACCTTCGATAATTTAAACCAGTGGAACCGGGTGCGCTCCTGCTCGGAATGAAAACCTGCAGCCAGACTTTCCCCTGCTCTAATGCATGGAATTGGATTTCTTTGGGGCATGGAGGCCCTCTCCGAGAGATTTTTTCCGCTCCTGTTTCTGCAATTCTGAGAACTACATGTCCAGCAAGTTTTATATTTCTACACACTTTACCTGTTCTCTATAATAATCATTCCACTTTACAATGAGATATCTCAGGCTGGGTTTCTCTCTCTCTATTTCATTTCCCTCACACTTGTCCAACAGGGAATGATATTAGCTATCAGAACCACTTTTATTTTATTTGAAATATGTTGTTTTCCTCTCCTTATATATCTTCTCTTACCTTAGGCTCTTCTTTCGTGATATAGATATATTTTTAACCCCGTACCAAACACTTCTGTGACCTTTTCGATCAGAGAACTGAGGTTCTTTCCGTGCTAAATTCCTGCTGCACATTTCAGAAATCAGTCTCGCAACTCTCGGAGGATCCGACACATTTCTCACTGGTATACAGACACATTATAAATCTTCGCGTAATGCGAGTACGATGAAACGTGGCCCTGAAACCTTGAGCTATTTCTTTCTTCAGAATAAAATATGTACATCGATATGTCAGGTATCATATAGATTTATGCATGAAACCTTTTTTTTTACTGTTTGCACTGGACGCTAATTGTGAAAGTAAATGAACACATCTGTAGAATGAATGTTTGATTATTTGTCACATGTACTTTACAGCACAATGAAATTTCTTCTTCGCATATCCCAATTAGGAAACTGGGGTCAGAGCGCAGGGTCAGCCAGCTTACAAGCGCCCCTGGAGCAGATAGGGTTAAGGGCCTTGCTCAAGGGCTCAACAGTGGCAACTTGGCGATGCTGGGGTTCGAACCCCCGACCTTCCGATCAGTAACCCACAGCCTTAATTGATTGAGCCACCACTGCCCCTACTATTTAGAAACCCTCAGCATTATTGTTGTTGGTCACTGGCTGGGAATCGAACCCTGGTCGCCCACACGGCAGCCGAAACACATACCAATGAGCCACCAGCGACCCAGCGACCTGTAAATACAAGTATAAAGCACTTACGATTTACAAACCTGTTTGCTTAAACCATATGAGATGGTCTGCTGCTTCAGATACAGTATAAGCCGGTCAAGCACAAATAACGCTCAAATCAAGCCACCTTTCTGCATATGATGCTTTTAAAAGACAATAAGTGTCAGTACATGATCTCAGCTAGATCCGAACAATGAAATACAAGAGAATTAAAATGTGATCCGTCACAGGTATTAATTAGCAGTTTGCATGAAGTATTCGAGCCAGGCATATGTGGTTAGGTTCGATTCCCACGTTGGGTCTGTGTGCATGGAGTTTGTACATGTTCTCGCCGTGCTCGGTGGGTTTCCTCCGGGTACTCAGGTTTCCTCCCACAGCCATGCGGTGAGTGCGTGCTTGTGTGTCCTCCGATGGATCGGTGCCTCATCCAGGTGTAGTATAGAGAGTGAGGGTTTCATGAAGCTCCATGGTTTATTGCTGCATCATGCCTTGATGACTGAGATACGGCCGGTGTGAGTTTGTTTACAGATGAAGCAGAATATGTAAACGAGGATTCCGTGACACAGTAAGGAAGAGGAGATCCTCAGCCTCATTTTGATACCAGGATTTTTCACTGCTAAAAATACCTTCGCCAAATACCTTCATTTTTCATTCAATCGTTCGCATTACTATAGCGCTTATTCTGTACAGGGCCTGGAGACTGTCCCAGGAGACTTTGGGTGGACACCATGGACAGGGTGTCAATTCATGGCAGGGCAGACACACACTCATTCATACACTACAGGTAATTTGGGGACACCTAATCTGCATGTCTTTGGGGCGGCACAGTGGTGTAGTGGTTAGCACTGTCGCCTTGCACCTCCAGGGTCTGGGTTCGATTCCCCGGCCAGGCTCTATTCCCGTCTCTGTGTGCATGGAGTTTGCATGTTCTCCCCGTGCTTGGTGGGTTTCCTCCGGGTACTCCGGTTTCCTCCCACAGTCCAAAGATATGCAGATTAGGCTAATTGGCATTCCCAATTTGTCCATAGTGTGTGGGTGTGTGTGTGCTCTGCAATGGATTGGCACGCTGTCCAGGGTGTACCCTGCCTAGTGCCCAGAGTCTCCTGGGATAGGCTCCAGGTCCCCGCGACCCTAAATACAGGATAAAGCGGTATAGAAGATGAATGCTCACAGACCCCAAGGTGGGAATCAAACCCTTGGCCCTCTGGAGGTGCAGCATGGTTTTATAGCAATAAAGAATGCATTCATTTCTATGACATATGCTCGGATAGTGTTCGTTAAAGTGCTAATCATTGTTCAGGTTGAAAACGTTTCCATTTACGTTGCAGGATCAGCAGAAGATGAGGACTAAATTGAAAAAAATTATAAATTTCACTTTAAAACTAACTTTATTAAACAAAACTAAGGTAATGTGAGACTTCATTACCTGACTTGATATAACAGGTCCAACTGAGCCTGAATGCTAAGTGTAATGCTAAAGCTGTTACTTAAATGGGAATTGAAAGGAAATAAAAGAAAAGCTAAAACCACAGATAAAAGACAGGACGAAAACCGAAGGCCTTCAAATACCTGGAAGAACAAACGAACAATTTCGGTCCCAAACTCATTTTGGGAAATTATTTTCCACTGGGATACAAGGTTGTCCAAAGACGAACCATTTCATTTGAAATCCGCCACATAATCCGTCTTTTAGAAGCTTTAAACCTTTTTTGTAGGCAAACCCTGACACGGAGCGGTCTTACTGTATTAAACGGCAAAAGTCGATGTGTTTTCAATGATCAGGTTTTTTTTTCAACGTCAAAGTGGGAGGATGATGAAAAAAAAAAGCCGTTTCATAATCTCAGCGTTGGGACAGAAAAGACAGAGTCACTTTTGAACGTCTTCAGATTCTGATGAAGAATTAAGAGTCGCTGGAAAATCCAGTTCAACGAAAGGGAAAGGACACACGGTGCGAAAATCCTACTTTCACTTCTGATAGATGACCTTTGACCTATGAAATCGGAACGTTTCACTCCCGGCTGGAGCTCCGGGTGATATTAAATGGCCTGAATTCTTATCATTGAGAAATTCTTCCCCCTTTGCTCTTTATTTAATCTTGACACATGTTAAGGTTTTTGGGGTTCGGTTCAGCATTTCGTTTTCTTTTTAACATTTCCGGCACCTCTATAAATCATTCAGTCCCTTCCTACAGTAGTTCATTTTTAAATATATACAGTATTTGTGGTGGTGTACTGTATACAACAATGACATATATATTCTCATAATTGAAAATGTGTATACTTTTAGGAAACGTCTCAAGCCGTGGCTGCTTTCCTGAAGAAAAACTCCAACATAAAATTTATTTGAGGTTTATTGTTCGGAGACCTTGTGCCTGGGCATGGGGCGTGTACTCGGCACTCTCACCCAGCTCCGGTGGAAAAGCTTATTCATTCTGAGCGATGTGGGACATGTGAGAGTCGTACGTGTGTAAGCTGTGATGAAAAACTGCTAAACATTCAATGCTTTGGCACTTTGAGTGAGTCTAACACGTGATTAAAGTCTGAGCTGACGGCGTGTTAAACCTGTGAGCTTCAGATGCTCCTCTGCTACACTGATGCCCTTATCCCAGTGTTTCACTAGTGCTGGGACACCACCGGGGTAGAACTTTTTCTGATTTCACTTCCTGCTTCACGGCTGAAACGCCGGCCTCCCAGGAACTCCTTTAACCGCCCAAACATATGGAAATGGCTCGGAATGAAGTCACGACTGTTACTTCCCAGCCAAGTTGCTGTAACGTGCAAGTGGTGTTGCTGAATGATTGTGTGTGTACAGTTCTCCAGATGTTTAAGGAATGTTCACGACTGCAGGGGGTCCGAGCAACCTCGACCGGGATCGGCATTGACGGACGCACGACCTTCTTTAAAAACGTTTTATTTTGTAAAAAAAAAAAAAAAAAAAGTGTTCTGTAAACATCAGTCAATTTTATGGCTTTAAAACGTAATTAGAAATTACAATTTAACTAATTAAAGCGCTGAGGAATACCAGACCACGCCTCTTAAACTTAGAGTGTTACTCGACAGGTCATGCCCCTTTTCCTGGGACTGATTTTATGTGTGTGTGTGTGTGTGTGTGTGTGTGCGTGGGTGTTTATAATTGTAGGGTTGTGTGTGTAATTCTAAACTACTCTCATAGAGTGACAAGGGTAGTGTTGTGAGTCTAACTAGCTGAGTGTGTGTGTGTGTGTGTGCGTGTGTGTGTGTGTGTGTGTGTGTGTGTGTGTGTGTGTGTGTTTATGGACGGCATATTTTTATACAACCATAAGAGTACGAACATTGGGCAGATTAATAGATTGGAGGTTAAGTTTAGACTTAGATTAATTAGGTGGATTAACAACGGGAGGTCTTCACAAGGGTAGTAAGATAAACATGTGTGTGTGTGTGTGTGTGTGTGTGTGTGTTTGAGTATATGCATTGTAAATGTGTGGTTAGAGCCCTATGATTAACGCTGCATAATTCTGGCGCTAGACCATATACTGAAAAGACCATGACTGATGCGCTGTGTGTTTTTGTGTGTGTGTGTGTGTGTGTGTGTGTGTGTACTCATGGTTCTTTGTAAATGTGTTTCTGTTAAAAAAAACCCTTGTTTCCTTGCTTGGTAAAAGTACACAAGCTGAAATCATCTTACTGCAGAGCGTCTCAGAGTCCCAACATACACACACCGGCTGTGTTTGAAACACTCTTCCTGTATACCGCATACACCAGCCTTCTCGCAGTTCCTTATAGCAGTTTGCAGTGTGTGAAATCATTTTCAGACCACGCTCTGTTCAGCTTCTGACCCTTTCATGTCAGAGTGTTTCATTGTTCCTCCGACCCAAATGTGTTACTCAGCTTTGTCTGAAAGCGAGGCGTTAGTACGTTAGACAGAAACTCCTACTGTATTATATCAGTAATCAGTACAATTTCATACCAAAACCACAAGGAGGTGAGAATGATTGAAGGAACATTTAAGTGGTTGGACCCTCAGGTGTGTGTTTTATGTTGAAACATGTATAGCGCTGTTGTTCGTCTCTTCTACAGAGCCTTACTGTCGAGATTTTAAATGGTGCCGTGCGACGCAGGCCAAGCCATGGGGCGCCAAAACTTTTGGGTTTAGTGAATGTGATTGTGGTATAATGTCTTACGGTAAAATGTTACAATGAAATTGTACATGGGATCCTGTTGAGCTTGTAGTAGTGCGCTGCATTACACTGTACCGCTTGTTATCGGGGGCATCTGTGCGCTCACGCAAGAGGAAGGAGCGGATAGCGCTTTCCTTCAAGTTTGTTACCCCCAATGGTGCGTAAAAAAAGAGAAAAAAAGAGAAAAAAAGATTTGCCGTCACGTAGTTCGGAGGAAGCACGTTAAAGTCTTCGGCCCTCCCAACTGAGTGGTAGTAGTACTGTAGCTGCCCCCCAATGATAGTAGCCTTAATGTGGGAGCCCCCTAGTGAAAGGGAGGAATTAAATACAACTTAATTAGAATTTCTGCGAAACATGAATCACCATACAAAAGAATAATGATCACTGAATTGATTTTTTTCCCTTCTCTAATAAACATTCCCTTCTCTAATGCAGTAAGTCCCCTACATACGAACGAGTTATGTTACGAGAGTTTGTTTGTAAGTCTGATTTGTTCGTAAGTCCAGCAAACAGTTATCTGGAACACATTTAGCTGTACACTGTATATTACAGTGCATTACAGTACAACGTTGTTTGTGCTAAACAGCGTCGATATTGTTAAAAGAACGAGCAATGTCTCACCTCTCTCCATTCTCTCAATTATTTTCACTCTGGTCTCTATCGTTATTGCTTGGCTCTTTCTCAGCAGTACCAGCATCATCGCCACTGCTTTTACACTCGCTTCCGGACACCTTGGGATGCACGTTGCACGCACGTGGTGAACAATTTAACTTCAAAAAGTTTGCAATTCGAATGCTTATATGTAGGACACGTACGATATGTTAATGAATGTTATATATACAAATAAAACTAAATTAACTGCATTTCTTTTTCCTTTTGAAGCTGGCAAAATGAGACTAGTGACCCTGTAATCTAGTAATCCTGGCACACACACACGAGCATGTACACACACACACATATGTTCCTTCTTGGTTTCCACTCTTTTTCTCTCTATCCATCCTTCCCTTTTTGTATTCCCTCCCTCCCTCCCTCTCTCTTTCTCTCTCTCTCTCTCTCCTCCTTCTTTCTGCTCTCTCTGTCTGGGGTCTGCAGTGGTTCTCCGAGTCTCGGTGCAGTCTGTGCGAGTGTGTCTGTGTTTGTATGTGTGTGTCCGCGCTCTGCGTGTCTACTTTGGTGTGCGGTCATGCAGCCAATAGCGTGAGTATTGTAGCTGAGTTGTATGTGTGTGAGAGTGTGTGAGAGTGTGTGTGAGTGTGTGTGAGTGTGGAGGATGGACAACGCTAGAGTAACGGCGTGACTGTCTGATACTCCGCTTCTTCAGCTAGACACCTTGAGTAATGTCAGACGTTGCTGCAGAGCTGTAAGTGTGCTTTTTTGTTTTTGTGTGTGTGAGCGAGAGAGAGAGAGAGAGAGAGAGAGAGAGAGAGAGAGAGCATGCAAGTGTGTATCTGCGTCCTTCCTGTGTTTATGTTCGCAAGCAGTTGCACTTGTGCTCTGACTTTCGTATGCTTTAGGTGTGATTATTTTCACACACACCTGCTTTCGTGACTGTGTGTGTGTGCATGAGTGTGTATCCTGTACGTGTCCCTTGGGATATTGATTTTTTTTTCACTGGTGTCATTTCTTTGATCTTATTTAGTGGTTTTATTGTAACAACTAAAGGAAACAGGGGCGCACTGGAGCTACGTGAGTCACTGCACCGCCTTTACTGCTTACTTTATGTTTAAACTGATGTCACAGAGTGACGCGATACAGCAGGGGTTTAATAACAATCTTGTTCAGTATTAAGACCTGAGACTTAACCTCTATTCAGAAGCATTGGAGTTTGAGTGAAGCAGCAGCACGTGCTATTCTGCTACAACTCGAGCTCATGATCTTGTTTGATAAATGTACAATAAATCGCGTTAAATGCAAATCGATGTTCTGAACTTTGACTTGGACACTGAACATAGTTTACACTTCAGGGATGCAGGTCCAGGCCCGTGCGCGCTTTGACCCAGAGGCGCAGTCTGTTAAGGTTGAAACGACTACTGATCAGAAGGTTATGAGTTTAAACCCCAGCACTGCTAATACTGGTCCCTTAACCTTCAACTGCTCAGATGAGGTTAAATTTCTAATATTTTTATTTATTTTTATTATTTAAACTGTAAATGCACCATGAACGTCTTCCTGGTTACGGTTCTCATCAAGTGTGAATGCGAATGTGAATCTGTTACTTGTTGTTTTTTTAATAATAATAATGTGCATACCGTAAAGGTCGACTCCACTGTACGAGCTTGGGTTCTTGCGACGCTCACATCACCAGCCACGTTGTTTTTGCATCTCATGACGGTTCACGTTCATAATCACAAGTGACTTTTATCTGACTCTAATGTCTGACCTTTGAAACGGCACGCATGTCCACATCGATGCACTTTTGCTTGTGTCATCTGGGTTCGTACATGTCATATTTGTGGAACCACTCGTGTATTTTAAACTACGGATGCAATTCAAGCAAAACCATGCATGGGATTTTGAGGTCCAGAAGAAGGAAGAGATCCAGGCACCTCACTTTAGCTGTTTTCTGCCAGTGCTGAATGATGATGTCACATGAACTCGTACCTGACCACATGATTGATCCAGGAAAACATTTGAAAGTGACTCTGATCCACATTAGATTTGTGCATTAAAAAAAAAAAATCTGATTTGTGGTAAAGAATCGGATTTGAGTCTGATAATGGGAACATGGGATCCCTACTGCGTTGTTGTGCGTAGATACCAGGGCTGTCAATATTAATGCATTAAAGCATGTGAATAATCTATAAATTTTAACGCATTAGTTTAGTTTTTTTAACGCAGATTAATCATATGACCAAGTTTGACCCTAATGGATTTCCATAATCAAAGTGCAATTACCCGCCTGTGTGTGATAACGGCACGTTTAATGTGGATAATAAGACGACTGAGGGAAGTGAGCTGAATGGCAAGTTTAATTATAAAAAGCTTCTAGATGAAAGTTTGGATAAAACCAAAGTTGTGTGCTCAAGCTAGCTTTAAGGGGACTGTTTTTACTAAACTACATTAAACGTAAGATGTGTGAGTGGTGGCTCAGGTGGCTAAGGCTCTAGCTTCAGGTACTGAACAACATTACTAATGTTTACGCTGAACAGTGGATATTTGTACACAATATAGTAGATATTCTTCCTAATATGAAACCGTCATTAGAAACTGCATTATTTCCAGTCATTGGTAAGTAGTGTGCACAATTAACGCGTAATCATTACTCTGGATCGATCGCTATTTTAGACCTCAGTATCAGTGACGCCTCCCAATACTGTAAACAAACAGGGCGGATGAGAGCTTCGACTCCCAAGTGGAATCACACAGAGAACTCGGAGACAATAGAGGAGTGCAAAGTATTCACTCTTGTCATTCTTATCAAGCCTTATGGGTTTAATTGCCGTATTGTTTTTGACTCTCACTTTGCCTGTTGGACTACAACTACAAGTTCGACCTCACCTCGTTGTTTGCTAATCGACCGACGCATGTGTGTTTATCGTATCACACCAGAGTGTGCGTTTCAACTCAATAAAACACTGGTCTGGTCATTGCAACAAAATAAAAAAAATAGATGTTTCTACCCCAAAAATTATATATATATATATTTATATTGTTTGCTGTGTGTGTAAACGAGAGAGAGAGAGAGAGAGAGAGAGAGAGAGAGAATGTCGACTACTCAGAACCGAAGTAGACAGAAGTGTCATGTGGTGTAGAGGAGGGCATAGATCAAACCTCCGTCTGACCCTCATAAAAAACCCAAGAATAAAGGTAAGAGAGAGTAAATGAGAAAGTGAACGAGTGTAGCCAGACGATCACGATCCATCCTCGTGCACGCAGTAAGGGCCTCATTTGTCTTCCTTCCATTTTTCTGCCTCTGTCTCCCTCTGTTTTTCCTCCAGTCGTTTGTCTGCAAGCGAGAACGTCTCACGCTGCCTTTCTCTTGGGTTTCATCTTTCAGAGCAGAATCCTCATCCGTCCTTCCCATCTCACGTCTCGGACTGACCGCTGGAGTGTGAAATAGTGACTAGTGTGCAATAGTAATATCATGGCACAATAAAGACCATAATAGTGCGTTTTACCTGAAACGTTTATGTTTTAACCTTGAATATAGTATGTAGTGAGGTAGTGATGAGGCACCCGTCCATCTGTACTGTATTATGAACATAATGGAGGTAACGTTATCTAATCAGCTCATCATGTGGTAGCAGAGTAATACAGTACATAAGAGTCATGCAGATACAGGTCAGGACCTAGAGTTCATGTTCACATCAAGCATCAGTGCTTTTCAGCACAGCGTGGTACGGAGGTGGGTAGGTAGGAGTTGGGACACTTGATTTGTAACCCAGTGGAACAAAAGCATCAAGTTACGAGTGGAAACCTTTAACTTTATTTGAGGACTGACACAAACTCAAATAACTCTTTATATCTGTGGTGAGCGGAAAAGCATCTCAGAATAAACGGCATTTGTCAAGCTTTTGGGCTTCGTGTTCAGCTCCTGTCAGCCGAGAGCAGGAATCTGAGGCTACACTGAGCTCAGGCAGTGATAGACTGCTGACAGCACAAACAAAAATGCCAGTGTTTGTAATTCTAAACTAACCTGGAAAAAAATCCCTTTACGCACTCAGGAGTGTATTTATACATTTTCAGTTTCAACATCGCTCCCTTTATCATCCAAATGATGCCTCTACACATACTGTGGTGCCCTGGTCATGTGTGGAAATGATTCCTCGTGCTCCCAAAAGCACTCTTTCACACTCTGAGTCCTGAACTATGGCACATATTCCACATACTGTGAGTCTAGACCTGGGCACCTGAAGCAACCCCAGATCATAACCCTGACTCCAGAGTGGTGGTGGGTCGTTCATGAACGATACATTCTTTTTGAACGAATCTTTAACATGACTCGTCTCGGAGAGTGATTATTTTTTCTACAGAATTGAGTGATTCTTTCTCAACGAGTCGTTCGTTCTTTTGTCAAGTGATTCCCGCTATGCAGTGCAGTACACAGAAAACAGAATTGAACGGTTCTCAACAAATCTTCAAGTCCCGAGTCGTTCGTTCCTTTGTCACGTGACTCCCATAGATGCTATGCGGTGCAACAGATTCAAAAGAACGAACGACTCAGACTAGAAGATATGAGAGATGAGCTACTCATTCTGTTTATTATAATATGTCCTTGGCTGCATTGTAATATTTGAACTATAGCCAAAATGTGTGTATGTAGACGTGTTGGGGGTCTTTTTAGTGAAAATGCAACATTTTATGTCATTTTCGATGGAAAGGACGAAATGAACCAAATGACTCCAAAAAAGATGAGTTTATTTTGATGAACGAGATTCAAAGAACCGAGTCACTAAAATGATTCAAACTTCCCATCACTACTCGAGAGGCTCGTACTGTGGACACTATGCATGATGGGTGCATCGCTTTATGCGCTTTCCTTCTTATACTTTGGAATAGGACCAATTTGGACTCATCTGATGAGTCACGTGACCTTTATTCCATCACTCTGAAGTCCAATCTTTATGCTTTGTAGCAAATTCAAGCTTTTGTATCTCAAGTCCTGATCTTTTCACTATTCTTGGAGAGTTCTTAACCCAATTCCATTCATTTCAGATTTTCTTTGCTTGATGCAACTCCATAATTTGCCCTCTGACTTGTATAAAAAACCTGAAAGTCACGTTGATGAGAGAAGTCGTGCCGCCATACACTAAGCGCAGTCCGTGGTATGTGCTCGTACATCGTCACTCTGATTCCGCATCTAGCTATGTGGAAATAACCTAAAGTGCTCGATGATGTTCCTCTTCTGCGAACCACAAACTTCAGTATGATAAGCTCTCAGAATACCAGGAACTTGCCCCAAGTCGGTGTTATCTCTGTGCATTTGGATACACAGACTTAGAAGCGAGTGAGTATAGCAGAGAGAAGAGATGGAAGGAAGTGATGAAGAGGTTCAGGTCAGCAGACAGGAACCGGATGTTCTTTTTTACATCTGATAAAGCAGCACAAGTTCCTTTGAGTGTGTGTGTGTGTGTGTGAGAGTCAGTGTGAAAGACACAGAGAGAAAGTTGCATTTTTAGCACCGAGGGATGTGTCTGGTTGTTAAAACACACACAAAAAAGCACCCTGTTTTTTCCGTTGCTAAGTAGTGTGTGTGTGTTCTGGAAGGAGGGATATGGTGCGAATAGTAGTGTTTTACATCAGATCCCATTTCATGAGAGGTCAAGAAAGTAAACAAGCCTTTCAAAATGAGTTACGGCGATGGTCAGGACGTTAGAGATCGCACATAAGAATAACTTGACTCTGAACCAACTCGTAGCGAGAGTTTTGAGTCACAATTAATTTTTTGGTCTGTCCGGTCCAATCTGAATCGGACTTTATCTTCCCTAATGTTTATCAGCTCCAGTGAAGCCACAGCTCAGAGCATCAGTGATTCCCACGTCGTCATGATGTGCATCTTGCTTGTCTCAAAATAATTAAAGTAACACTTAGTCCCATTTTGACTCGAACGCCCCTCCAGTATGTATGTGTGGACAGATCGAGTCTTTTTTTTTTTCTTTTTTTCTGCGGTATATTTTAGATTGTGTGTGATGTGTGAAAATATATATACGCAGCCTCCGCACCCAGATGTATGGGGTTGGTGTGTTTATAGATTCACGTCTCGCAGAAATGCTGTGGCATGACATGATGTCATGAACTCATGAGGAGGATGACTAACTGTTTGAAAAGTTGTGTGATTGCCAGTGTTGGGTGTAACGCGCTACAAAGTAACGTTAGAGTACTTGGATTACTTATTTGATGTAACGAGTAATCTAACGTGTTCACCATTTAAGTACTCAGTTATTTAGTTATATTTAAAAAAATATATAATACGTTATTCAGGCAATTTATGTGATCCGTGAACCAGACAGCAGTCATTCTGTTAGTGTGTGTGTGAAAGTCGTCCTACAAGCCCCGCCCCCGCCCCAATAACCCGCCCCTCTCTGTTATTCCTGCTGTTAGAAGTTATTAGATTATGAGCCTAGGGTTAGGTTAGGGTAAAAAGACGTTGCCCTGGGATAAACCCAGAACCCACGTGGTGCACGGGCCTGCAACTCAGGCCTCATCTCCAGCACTCTCCATACGAACGATCGACAGATATGGTGCCTGATAGATTATGCAAGGCTAACGATCGTGTTTTGGGCTAGGCTGGGGTAAAATTTATCCACAAACACTCCTACTGAGCCTAGGGTTAGGGTTAGGTAAATTCTTTGAAAGTAAAAAAAAAAAAAAAATAGAAACTTTCTCTTCTTCTTTTGATTTTATTGGTGGGTTGGTGTAATTCCACCACCTACTGGACTGGAGTTATGGAACGTTAGACATGTTTAATAGTTTTTAATGCTTGAAATCCTGTAAGAAATATAGCTCCTTGGAACAAATCAGACAGCGAGCATTAGTTCTGTTCAATCGGATCGAAGCGAATCTCACGGTAACACCCATGCAAAAAACAAAACAAAAAAGAAAACAAAACATTGAATAGAGAGTCTATGTATTATTCTTAACTCCAGCAATCACGATACAGCATTTATCTCAATCAACTTGCATTTTTATGTGATTATAGATAAGATCAGAGCAGTTGAAGGTTAAGGGCCTTGCTGTAGGGCCCAACAGCGGTGGTGGTGGGATTTGAACCAGGGTTAAGTTAGGCCTTGTTCACACGGGCGTAAAGTTTTTGGATAAACGAACGAGCTATGAACGTACTAGACGTTTTATGTTGCGTTTTGTAGCGACGCTCGATTGACTTCTACACTGGCGTTCGTTTGTCTCTGTCTAACGCCAGCCTGCAGCCCAAATTGTAGTTTGTGTGTTTAACCTGTGGGAGGCACTGTGTCGGGAACTGGATATGAAAGGCCTTTTTAATATGGACCATTTTGCTATATTAGACATTAATATTCATGTTTTAAAAATTCTAATATATAATATATAAAAAATATTTTCAAAATAATACGGCGACGTAGGGAGAGAAAAAAATCGCCGCCGCTACTGGGTTCACCCTCTGACTGCACAACGTCGGATTAAAGGAAATTTTTTGTGGTTTATGAAGAAATGCGAACATTTCTGCGCAATTTAAATTTTTTAAGCATTTTATTTTTGCTTTTTTCCCACATTTCCCTCTTTATAGCATGTAGGATCATATCCGGTCCTCCGAACCGTAAAATGGACGCGGAGAAAATTAACTAGACGCGGATTCCTTGCGTTCGTTGGGATTTGAACGCCAAGAAAAAGCTGCATGCAACGTTTTTTTTAACACCGTATAAACGCGCAGCCGGACAAACGCACGTCACCAAAGCCCGTGTGAACACCGTCATCGACTCCTATGTGTAGAAAACCCTCGGCGCTTCATCCGCGCTCACCGGACGCTACGAACGGCAGAAAAACGCTCGATTTTAACGCCCGTGTGAACAAGGCCTTAGTTAAGTTTAGCCTTTATTTTGGCATATATGCATTACACCATAGTGAAATTATTTCTTTGCATTTCCCAGCGTAACTGGAGTCCGAGCGCAGGGTCAGTCAGGATACAGCGTCCCTGGAGCAGACAGGGTCAAGGCCCTGCTCAAGGGCCCAACAGTGGCAAGCTGGAGGTCAAACCGCTGACCTTCTAAATCAGTGCCAGATCCCTCTGAACTACCCCTGTTTGGGCTCTTCCAAACTGTAGTCCAATGCCTCAACCGATGAGTTGTCCCTGCCCTGACCTCTTTATTCTATAACATTTAGATGTCACTTGATATTTACAGTTCTAAGTTTTTATAGCTGAACGTTAACTGTTTTCACACTTACGCATATCATTGTACATTTACATTTAGGCGTCTTATCCAGATCGACTTACATAAAGTGAGTTTTTGTAAGTTGTGGTTGAGGATCTTCTACAGAACGCTGATGAGGATTAAAAACAGTGTTTATGTTTAAAGCCACTGGTGTTGATGTGACCTCAAAAGACATGTGGTCTTCGCGTTTGTGCAAAACAACACTGCCTTTATGTTCTGTGTCTATACAGTACGAGTGTGTATTTGTTGTGAGTGTGAGAACCTGATAGGCAGGAAGACCTCTGCCTTCTACACAGACTACTAGAGCGCTGGAGCTGACACGCGGTTTAACAAGGTCGTGCTTGACGCGCTCGAGTCCAGTGCAAACTGAAACCCGCGTGGTTCTCATTCGGCAGCGTCACAGTCTTCAGTTCCTCAAAACATTTTCCTGTTGGAAATGTGTGTGACGGCACATGCAGGCTGGGAAACGAGTCCTGAGGCAATGACCCTGAGAAGCCACAAGAGCATGACCTTTGACCTTGGAGGTCATCACTACAGAGCTAAAATGAGATTTGTTTCGCCCCTTTAATCAGGTTCGACTTGTGTGGACAGAGGAACGCATTTATGCACGAGTGCACGAGCGCGAGACACAGAGCTGAGTCGAGAACCTCATAGGCACCCTGTCCCCAAGAGAACCCCTGTCCCCAATCTCTCAATCTCGATCGATGGATCGATCCATTTTCGCATGGATTAGCCCCCATCTAAAAGGTCAAATACTCTTTGAATGAAGGGAGGAAGACCAAAAGAATGAAAAAATAAATAAAAAAGAAGCCAAGGGGTGATCTGCAGTTAATCTTTAAAAGAAAAATGGGAACAGAGCAGATCGTATGGTATCGCTATGGAAACTGGGAGCAAATAGATGATGCGTGACTATTTTGAATATTTCATCATTACAGAACAGCATAACTGATGTGCAGTTTTATATCATGGCTCACAACAAGGCGCTAAGTCGCTAAGTAAGGCGTCGTGGTCACGCTGCCATATACGGAGAAACAGGCGCGAGGCAGCGGCTCAGACGTCGTGCACGAGTCCGGGACAGGAGGAATAGAGAGTGCGAAGGACGCCTCGTACACAGAAGAAGACATGTGTTACTGGAATATAGTGAACAGAGACAATTGAGTGCTTTCAAAACTATTACAGTTATTCTCTCATGGGATATGTGGCTGCTTTTGGGAAGAAGAAAAAAAAAGGGGCGGAGGAGCGACTTTAATTTATTACAACTACGACTGCTACTGCTGTCACCTTCGACCTGCAAGCTCCGGGTTCGATTCCGTCCTCCGTGTGTGTGTGTGTGTGTGTGTGTGTGCATGTTCTCCCCGTGCTTGACAAGTTTCTTTCCAAATTAGACTCTCTGCTATTCCCAAATTGCTTGTAGAGTGTGAATGTTGACCGAGAGTGTTTGGTAATTAGCTGTTCAGGATGAGTTGAGTTGAGCTTCGAGACCTTGCCTTGATGGACATGGAGTGAAGCCTCGCTGAAAATTAATGCGTGTGCATGATCTCTCTCTCTCTCTCATCTCTCTCTCATCTCTAATTCTATATTCTTCTGCTTTTCTGTTCTTCTGTGATATTTCTATCATGCTTTGCATATGTGTGTGTGTGTGTGTGTGTGTGTGTGTGTGTACATATGTAAGTGTATGTGTTATTTATTTATGCTCCTGGCTTCTTTCATTCTCACTACGGCCTACTTTTTGTGCTCTGACACATTTTAATCTCACACACACACACACATATACACAGACACATGTACACACCAGCTGCCAGGTGTTGTCCATGTAATGTATATACAGTATGTATATATATAAAGCAGTAGTGATGAATCGGCTGCTCTTGCATGAGCTTCTCCAGCGGTGACGGGGATCAGAAGGAGGAAAGTCGCGGTGCAGTGAGAGGAAGAGGATGTGGAGGATGAGGAGCAGTGATCCTTATTCGTATTGTAAAGCTGCCACTGCTTATTCCCTCGCCCAGGTGGAGTGTAGCGAGGAACAGCTCGAAGGCTGTGATGTTGTTGTGTCAGTTTAAGCTTCCAACTCTTCCAGTTTACAGATTAAAGTATCTCCGGAGTCACCACTGGATACGTACAGTATAGGTTTTTTTTTATTTATTTTTTTATGAGTATGGATTGTTATAAACTATTTTAATCTGTTCATAATGATCGATATCGTAGTGATGTGAGTGATTCAGTGTGAGAGCAGAGGTAAAGCTGCGTCCAGATGTTTTAGGTCAATATAGAAAAATACTGGTTTTCTCCACACATCTGTTCATGAATATCAATCAACTATACAGTACATTTCAAACAAACTGGAATAAATACAGGCTAAAACATCAAAGTGAAAATTATTCTGGTTCGCTACTGCCAAGAAAAATATACAATATTATTAAATGAACGCTTGGCCCCAACATCTGTTTTCTAGCGTTATTTGTCTGGTTTGTGTTGACTCACTTTGTTTATTTTTAATGTTATTTTAAAGGTCCCATATGTTACTGTTTCTTTAACACGTTAACGCAGGTCTCTGTGTGTGAATGCTTCATTTATTCATGCTTCACACACCCTGCCACAGATCAGCGGAGCTGAGCAACAAGCCGGGGGAGGGGATTTTCTTATATGAGGTCACAAGAGGGGGGGGGGGGGTCTGATTAATCTTGATTAAGCCTCATGCAATACAAAACAGGAATTGTTTTTTTTTTTTCTTTTCCTTTTTGAAATATTTTATGTTACTGCAGATCCATCTGAACATGTACGGAAATGAAATGACTAATGAGTTAATTTTGCATAATAGGCGCCATTTAAATGATGCCAAAATCATATAAAGCCACAAGTTTTCACAAATTGTTTTTGATGGGACTCTTATAGCAGTGTTTAGTGTTGATGCTACAGACCTAGTGGTCTAGCATGAGGAAGTGTTTCTGATAAAGCCCTTTTTTAAGTACAGTAGTTCTGCTAAACACTGTAAGTAAACTTAACAATTTATTCCTTATATTAACGTACAATCATTTAGAAATGATATGATTTAAAGTTTAAACAAGTCAAAGTTTACTTTGGTTAGTTTTCCGGCGTATACATTTGCATGCAATCCATCAGGATTGTGAGCAGGATTGAAGCATGTTCCTGAATTTTCAGGATTTGTATGAACACCAGATCGGTTACGTGAACGCTCGCACTAATGACTTTGTCCAAACCGGTTTTTCTCCAGCTTGATAAATGACTGTCATTGAAGGAGACTGGGATCAAATGGGGGCTCATTTTCCTCTGGGTGATTATTAATTGTTACATATACAGACACAGAGGAGTAAAAGAGTATCATAGAACAGTGGTGGTGGTTCAGTCGGTTAAGGCGATGGGTTACTTTGTTATTGTACAGTAGGTCAGGGGTTCAAACCCCAACACTGGCAATTTGCTTGAGCAATTTCTGTTGAGCCCTTGAGCAACGCCCATAACCCAGTCTGCTCCCATTCAAAGTAGAGTAAATCTTTTATTAAATTATTATCACATAGTGATAACAAAATGTACATTTTCAGAAGGATATCTCGTTCACTTCTCGAAGTAAATCCCAAATGTTAAAAAATCAAGCCCTTTTCCCCCTAACGTTAGCTTTAACAAGCACACTCGACACAGTACTGTTCGTGCAGGAACTGTTCCAGAACAGCTGACCTTAGTGTCTTGAAATAACTACTGATTACCTAATTCCATATGTGTTATTTAATAGTTTTGAAATCTCAAGTGTTGTTGTAGAATGTAGGAAAAAAAATCACAAAACAAAAAAATTAATTGAATTAAATTAGAAGGGTCTGGGTTCGATTCCCCGGCCAGGCTCGATTCCCGTCTCTGTGTGTATGGAGTTTGCATGTTCTCCCCGTGCTTGGTGGGTTTCCTCCGGGTACTCCGGTTTCCTCCCACAGTCCAAAGATATGCAGGTTAGGCTAATTGGCGTTCCTAAATTGCCCGTAGTGTGTGATTGGGTGTGTGAGTGTGTGTATGTGTGTGTGCCCTGCGATGGATTGGCACCCTGTCCAGGGTGTACCCCGCCTAGTGCCCGAAGTCTCCTGGGATAGGCTCCAGGTCCCCCGCGACCCTGAACACAGGATTAAGCGGTATAGAAAATGAATGAATGAATGAATGAATTAGAAGGCGTGTCCAAAATTTTGACTGGTACTGTATTTTGAATTTCAAAATAATTATTATGTTTTTAAATGTTTATTAATAGTTTAGTGTGACAGATTGGAAATGTTACACTTGACAACATCAAATATGTGTAAATACTTAATTTTACTTAGTTGTTTAAAGAAAGACAAAATGATAACGGTGATGTCACTGATGAGACAGGCAGTTCCCCTAAATTCATAGAGTGGACACCAATTTTAGGGATATATACAACATAGTTTTCATTCATTAATTCATTCATTTTCACGGGGAGAACATGCAAACTCCATGCACACAGAGACGGGAATCGAGCCTGGCCGGGGAATCGAACCCAGACCCTGGAGGTGCAAGACGACAGTGCTAACCACTACACCACCACGCCGCCTACAACATATTTATTTTAATAATATTTATTATTAATTATAGTAAGGGAAGATAAAAAAAGTTATGTATTAATAATCATTTATAAATCATTTATAAATATA